>CM072666.1:35669084-36269084 GCA_036884735.1 Huso huso
AGACAAAACGTTTCACAATCGCTTGCTCTATAAAATAACGCTGGAACTGTAAAGATAAACACTTATTCACTCACACAGAGTAAAACTTACAAAAAAATGTCGAATTCTCAAAATTCAAACATCTTCTCTGAAACCGCTTATCCGATTGAAACAAAAATTGGAATAAAACATCTCAGTATGGTCCTCTATTCCGCTTGTTCAAAGGAAGTTGCTACTGTGAAAATCGTGGCGTCCACGCTGCATGACATCATCAACACACGCAACTGGCTATAAAACCGCCTATGCTGCACCAAAATGCACGAAATTTCACACAGATGTAGAGGACTATGGGATGTTGTGCCATGGTCAATATGGCGGCCTTAGGTCACATGGTGGCAGCAGCCATCTTAGATGTAATGATATTTTTGTGCAATTTTCAAATGTCTTGTTCTCATCAACGGTAAACATTACAGCTGTGAAAAAATTTGTTCATAGTGCGCTCATGTCCACGATTGATTCTACTAAAGGAAAAATTGATCGGTCACATGGTGTGGCAGCTATGTTGGATTTTATGTAAACACTTAAACAACAATTCCTAATGAGCCTTTTGGCTTATTGACTTGAATCATAAGTATAATCGTTATCTTTGTACTGTCCTCTAAAAAGTTACTCACCAAAAGTTCCTACATCAACAAACATGACCGCCATGAGCAAATCAATATGGGCACTGATGCCAATTTGCCCACTTTTTACCCTGAAATGACACATTCCCACCACTGGGGACAGCTTACCATGGCAATTGAGCAAAAAAAAAAAAAATTACAGGCAGCCATGTTTTTGGGTGGTGTCTGTCAAGAACCGTTTCACTAAATGATGTACCTTAAAACACAGTAATTACACTGGAAAGGCTGGCGTTACAAAACTGTACACACTGTCTCTCACACACACTAAGTATTACAAAAATTACTGAGCTCGTGTAGTACAAAGAACGTGTTAACCCATTTTTTTTTTTTTAAACACGACTGCACAGAAGGTACTGGGGAAAAAAAACATTTTAAAAGCACAACACACTCGAAACAATTACATGTTTACTACAGTTTGCTTAAAATCGTCATATTATAATTTTACAACTGAACTGTGGTCAAATACAGTCACAAAACCTGAATCTGTTGAAACGAAACCGTGTCTGTAATCCATTTAAAAGAGGCTTGTGAGAAAGGGGGGCGCGACTTTGGAGCCCTCGTTAAGATAAACACTTATTCATGGAGAAAACCCGAAAAAGCAGACATTTTGTATAATTCAAGCTACCGTGTCTGTAATCCATTTTAAAGATGCTTGTGAGAAAGGGAGGCGCGACTTTGGAGCCCTCGTTTACATTTAAATATGTATTTTTGCTAAACAAACACTTAGACAAAACGCTTCACAATCGCTTGCTCTATAAAATAACGCTGGAACTGTAAAGATCGCTTACTTATTCACTCACACAGAGTAAAACTTACAAAAAAACACTAAGCTCGGGCAGTACAAGACTGTTTTAATCTATAAAACGCGACTTCACAGAAGGTACTTGAAAACAAAACATCTTAACACAGAGAGACACACACACAGACACACACACACACACACACAGACACACACACACAGACATAGACACTCACACAGACACACACATACAGACACACACATACAGACACACACACACACACACACACACACACAGACACACACACACACAGACACACACACACACACAGACACACACACACACACACACAGACACAGACACAGACACACACACAGAGACAGACACACAGACACACACACACAGACACAGAAACAGACACACACACAGACAAACACACAGACACACAAACAGACACACACACACACACACACACACACACACACACACACACACAGACACACACACACACACACACACACACAGAGACACACACAGATACACACACACAGATACACACAGACACACACAGAGACACACACACAGACACAGACACAGACACACACACACACAGACACACACAGAGACACACAGACACACACACACACACACACACACACACACACACACAGACACACACAGACACACACACACACACACACACACAGAGACACACACACACACACACACACACTCTCACACACAAACTCCATTGCAGACATCTTAGATTTAATGTAATTTTTTGTGCAATATTCAAAAGTATTGTTCTCATGAACAGTAAATAGTACAGCTGTGAAAAAAATTAAACATAGTGCCTCATGCCCACGATTGATTCTACTTAAGGAAAAATAGATCGGTCACATGGTGTGGCAGCTATGTTGGATTTTGCGTAAAGCACTTAATCAACAACTCCTCATGAGCCTTCCGGCTTATTGACTTGAATCTTGGGTATACGTTATCTTTGTACTGTCCTCTAAACAAGTTATTCAGGAAAAGTTCCTATTTGAACAAACATGGCTGCCATGAACCAATCAAACTGCATGACATCATCAACATAAGCAACCTGCTATAAAACTGCCTATGCTGCACCAAAATGCACGAAATTTCACACAGATGTAGAGGACTATGGGATGTTGTGCCATGGTCAATATGGCAGCCATTGGTCACATGGTGTGGCAGCCATCTTAGATTTAATGAAAATTTTGCCCTATTTGCAAAAATGCTGTTATCATGAACGGTAAATAGCACAGCCGTGAAAAAATGTCTACATAGTGCGATAACCAATGCACATAAAATTTACGATAACTGCTTGGAAGCCGTAAAGTTGCTCGCAACTCTAGTTATTATTATTATTATTATTATTATTATTATTATTATTATTATTATTATTATTTTTCTTTCTGCCGAAACCTCATCGCAGAAACAAAAAATCGGGTTTGTAGGTAGGTGGCTATGTGCAGATAACAGGTTAGGCATCCAATCTTGTGCAAGTCACATGGTTTGGGAGCCATATTGGATTTTGCAAAATTTGCCTATGCTTCGGAAACCGCTTACTCTAGAGTCCTGAAAATTGCTATACATGTTGAGGGATAGTCCTTGATTAACTGTTGTTAATATGAAGCTGATTGGTTATGTGGTTTGGCAACCACATCGATTAATGTCATAAAAATGTCAAATTCTCAAAATTCAAACATCTTCTCTGAAACCGCTTATCCGATTGAAACAAAAATTGGAATAAAACATCTCAGTATGGTCCTCTATTCCGCTTGTTCAAAGGAAATTGCTACTGTGAAAATCGTGGCGTCCACGCTGCATGACATCATCAACACACGCAACTGGCTATAAAACCGCCTATGCTGCACCAAAATGCTTACTTATTCATGGAGAAAACCCCGAAAAAGCAGGCATGTTTGTATAATTCAAGCTACCGTGTCTGTAATCCATTTTAAAGATGCTTGTGAGAAAGGGGGGCGCGACTTTGGAGCCCTCATTTACATTTAAATATGTATTTTTGCTAAACAAACACTTAGACAAAACGTTTCACAATCGCTTGCTCTATAAAATAACGCTGGAACTGTAAAGATCGCTTACTTATTCACTCACACAGTAAAACTTACAAAAAAATGTCGAATTCTCAAAATTCAAACATCTTCTCTGAAACCGCTTATCCGATTGAAACAAAAATTGGAATAAAACATCTCAGTATGGTCCTCTATTCCGCTTGTTCAAAGGAAGTTGCTACTGTGAAAATCGTGGCGTCCACGCTGCATGACATCATCAACACACGCAACTGGCTATAAAACCGCCTATGCTGCACCAAAATGCACGAAATTTCACACAGATGTAGAGGACTATGGGATGTTGTGCCATGGTCAATATGGTGGCCTTAGGTCACATGGTGTGGCAGCCATCTTAGATGTAATGATATTTTTTGTGCAATTTTCAAATGTCTTGTTCTCATCAACGGTAAACATTACAGCTGTGAAAAAATTTGTTCATAGTGCGCTCATGTCCACGATTGATTCTACTAAAGGAAAAATTGATGAGTCACATGGTGTGGCAGCTATGTTGGATTTTGCGTAAAACACTTAAACAACAATTCCTAATGAGCCTTTTGGCTTATTGACTTGAATCATAAGTATACGTTATCTTTGTACTGTCCTCTAAAAAAGTTACTCACCAAAAGTTCCTACATCAACAAACATGACCGCCATGAGCAAATCAATATGGGCACTGATGCCAATTTGCCCACTTTTTACCCTGAAATGACACATTCCCACCACTGGGGACAGCTTACCATGGAAATTGAGCTAAAAACAAAACTTAAAAACCTTAAAAGCCGCCATATTGGATAAATACGGTACTTGAAAAAATAAAACATCTTAAAGCAGAACACAACTGAAACAATTACATGTTATATAAGAAATAAATAATAATAATAATAATTAGCTTTACAAGTCACACGAATGCAGTTTGCTTAAAAATCGTAATATAATAATTTTTACAACTGAACTGTGGTCAAATTCAGTCACAAAACCTGAATCTGTTGAAAAAAACATGGCTGCCATGAGCCAATCAATGTGGGTGATATGGCATTTTCCCAAATAATACCCAAATAATACCCTGAAATGACACATTCCCACCACTAGGGACAGCTGTTGCCATGGAAACGTGAGCAAGGTCTAGGAAAAAAAAAGCAGCAATTTTTTTTGCTGGTGTCTGGCAAGAACCGTTTTAATAACTCGTGTAACTTAAAACACAGCAATTACACTGGAAAGGCTAGTATTATATTACACATACACACTGTACAGTGTACAATGCCACATACTGTAACTAAGAACTTTTTTTAAGAACTGTTGCAGCTGCATCAACGCTGGGAAAAGAAATGCACCGCGCGCGCGCGCACACGCTCACTAAGTACGAGAAAAATGACCGTAATCTCTGCCCTAATGTTGTTTATTTATTTAGAATAACCTTGTGGACATGCAGGCATATACAGAACTGTAGACATTCTGAAACACACTAATTATTTGAAAAAAATTACCGTGATCTCGTGCTGTATAGAAATGTTTTGTAATCATATAGATATATTTTTAAAACGCTGTTGTATCTGAACAGCAGGCAAAAAAAAAAAAAAAAAAAAATGCCACGTATTTTTAAACCACAACACAATCGTAATACTAATATGTTTAATACATGCGCTTTACAAGTCACACGAATACAGTTTGCTTAAAAATCGTCATATAATTATTTTTACAACACAGTCACAAATCCTAAATCTGTTGCAAAAAAGCCGCGCGTGTAAGTCATTAAAAAGACGCTGGGGGGGTCAACTTTGCAAGCGTATCTTTCAAGTAATGAATGCCATAGACAGAACTGTTCAAAACCGCTTGCTCTATTAAATACAATTGTAAGGACGAAGCTCGCATGGTTATTCACAGAGAATCCCTCCCCAAAACAGCGGACATTTTAGTATAATAGAAGCTGATCAGCTTGTTCTGCTGTAATGTTCTTTGTTACTTAAAATAACCACGTGGACATACAAGTGTAGCCAGGCAACCACAGGGAAACATGCGTGTTGTAGTTATGTCGAGCTAGTAAATACATAAAAAAAATAAATAAATAAAACTACAACGAGCAGAACTTCAAAAGCGCATCACGTTCTGGTTGTCCCTTTAGAACTGCAGTGCTCTCTGACACTCGTGCTGTCAGACAGCGTAAAGACGTGAAGCAGGCAGCAGTGATGTACTAAGCCTGCCGTGTACTTGTGTATTTATGTTTTTGTCTTTTAAATATAACAGGTATGTGCCTCACACTACAGTATAAAAAGACACATACTGTAAACTAAGAAAACATTTTTTGAAGAACTGTTGCAACTGCATCAACGCTGGGGAAAAAATGCACCACACGCGCGCACACACACACACTAAATATAAGAAAAATGACTGTAAACTCTGCCTTAACCCTTTCAAACCTGGTGTCCATTACAATGTACATCACATGTTTGAGCTTTTTTTTTTTTTTTTATAGCATATTACATCACTGGCTTCTGATTGGTGATTAGTGAACTCTGAAGGACGCTAAAGGACCAATCAGAAGGCAGTATTGCCTTACTAGTTGACATTTGAACAAGTAACACCACACTGAGCTTCAGCATGGCAGCACAGCCCCATATCCACCCAAGTAAGGAACACTTGTAACAGTTTTATATGTATATCTAGACATTTATTTACTCATTTGCTTGATTTAACATGATATTTAAACATGATATTTGTTAGTTCAAGTGTTATATGCTAAGTTCCAAAATAAGTTTTTACACAAGATTTTTCTAAAAATCGTTGTCCATTACAGTGGACGTTTGGTCCAAAGAGATGAAATCTAAGTAAATCTATGAGTATTGTTAAAAACTGCTATCACATTCAAAACAGTGTATTAGCACAATACAAAAAGATAATATTTGTTCAAAAATATTTCACACTTAGGATGTACAGCTTTAGATATCCTGGAACTTCTGGCAGAAGGAGTTTGAATAGTGATGACGAGGCTGAAGATACAACCAGACTTCATACAGTTGGTGAGTGTAGAGTTGTAAATGTAAGGGAGGAGTCAATCTAATTTAGTAAAACATTTAAAACATATGAGAGGTGCCCAATAATTTTAAAATCCTAATTACTTTTTGTTACTATACCTGTTTATTTACGTGTTTATCCAGCATTCATGTAAATAAATTAAATGATAAAGGAAGAGACAGAAATCCTTTTCACCATCATTATCACTATTAGTAATAGTAGTATTGCTATTATTGTTACATTATTATTTATTTCTTAGCAGACGCCCTTATCCAGGGCGACTTACAATTCTTACAAGATATCACATTATTTTTTACATACAATTACCCATTTATACAGTTGAGTTTTTACTGGAGCAATCTATAGGTAAAGTACCTTGCTCAAGGGTACAGCAGCAGTGTCCCCCACCTGGGATTGAACCCACGACCCTCCGGTCAAGAGTCCAGAGCCCTAACCACTACTCCACACTGCTGCCCACATTGCCATAACCTTGTTATTATAACTGTTATTACTACTGCTCTTGTTATTACATCATGTCCTGCGATATTATTATTTATTTCTTAGCAGATGCCCTTATCCAGGGCGACTTACAATTGTTACAAGATATCACATTATTTTTTACATACAATTACAAAGTGCAAAGTGCACTTAGTGCCACATAGAAATTGTTTCAAGGCTGCTCACCGCAAGTAAAAATTCTAGACCGAGGGCCTATGATAGTATCTTTGTTTTTCTAATAGCATTATTTTGAGTATTTTTTATTATGTTTTAATTTCAGGAAATGTTCTAAGATGTTCTAAGATGTGTTTTCAACATGTGAATAAGAAAAAGTACACATATCCCTGACATTGACATTTTTCTGATTTGCCTGCTGTTTAGTCCCAATGTCCATTGGAGTGGACAACAAAAAAAACAATAAAAGATTTGTGCTAAAATCTAAATTTAGTTTGAGTCTCATTTCTAGTTGCAATAAGACTAGGAAAAAATATTTAACATTTTTTTTTTTGTGATTGAAAATAAATTTTGGACTGAAAGGGTTAATGTTGTTTGTGTATTTAAAATAACCTTTGTTGACATGCAGGGATATACAGAACTGTACACATACTGAAACACGCTATTTATTTGAAAAAAATTACCGTGATCTCGTGCTTTATAGAAATGTTTTGTAAAAAGATTTTTTTTTTTTTTTAAAAACGCTTTTGTAACTGAACAGCAGGGAAAAAAAACAAAAATGCACTTATTTTTAAACCAGGACACAATCGTAATACTAATATGTTTAATACATGAGCTTTACAAGTCACACGAATACAGTTTGCTTAAAAATCGTCATATAATTATTTTTATTGTTTGCAATTGCATCAACGCTGGGAAAAAAAAGCACCGCGCGCGCACACACTCACACACGCGCACACTCACCAAGTATGAGAAAAACGACTGTAATCTCTGCCCTAATGTTGTTTGTTTATGGACGGTTTGTGGACATGCAGGCATATACAGAACTGTAGACATACTGAAACACACACTAATTATTTGAAAAAAATTACCGTGATCTCGTGCTGTATAGAAATGTTTTGTGAACAGATTTTTTTTAAACGCTGTTGTAACTGAACAGCAGGCAAATAAAAAACGCACTTATTTTTAAACCAGGACACAATCGTAATACTAATATGTTTAATACATGAGCTTTACAAGTCACATGAATACAGTTTGTTTAAAAATCGGGGGGCACTTAGCAAACGTATCTTTCATTAGCTGGTTATTTCAGTTAAATAAATACCAGCTGACCAGCTTCTCTGCTATAATGTTAAAAGTAACTTCGTGGAAATGCGTTATGCATGTATAAACGGATAATTGTATATGAAAATAAATAAATAAAAATGTGATATGTGTACAATGTGATATCTTGTAACAATTGTAAGTCACCCTGGATAAGGGTGTCTGCTAATAAATAAATAATAAATAATAATGCAGGCAGAAGCCAAAAAAAAAAAAAAAACTATTCTTTTTAACAACAGAACTGCCACGGGAGTCATTTTGACAGTTTTCACTTTTAAAATTTTAATTACTATGCGTGTGTTAAAGATCCACGGTTGTCTGTTCTTGACTTTTCCTAAATACATGTATTAAATATTCTGATGACGTTTGAAAGTCAGAATCGCAAAAATAAAAATAAAAAGTTATGAGCACTTCTACCTAGAACCGCCAAAAGTAGTCATTTTGACGGCTTGTTACAATACATGGTTTTATTTTTAATATAACCTACAATAAGCTATTTTTATATTTATACAAGCCAGTTTGTTATCTGTAGCTACGCTGAGTTTACAGCAGTATGTATTTGAATAGAATATTGCTCTTGACGTCTTGATATGTGTTATACAAATTTCTATATATTGTAAAGACGAGGCAGACAACGAGAATGCATGCCTGTGATAGGGGGAAGTTTCGGAGCGGAAGGGCAGAGGCGGGGCTGGAGAGGACTCGAGGAGACACGCAGGGACTGTTTGCTTTGTGTGCGTTACCTGCCTGTTTGTTGAACTCTTTCATTTAACCTGTGTTCGTTATTGTTGGTTACGTTTATTTTATTGAATTGCTCACTGTGGCATATTAAACCGAGCCTTTGTTACCGGAATACCCGCCTGGATTTCATTCTTTACCGCTACGTTAAAATATCAATTCCTTGCAGAACTGCCGTCTGGCTGTCTACGTGAGCATAGTCTGCTTTATAGTAAACAAAGAAGAAGGGCGTTTCCACCGTCTGCGCAAAACGTAGTACTCAGTGAAAGCAATCACCGGTGTCCAGGTGCTGATCTTACAATGTACTGGACATGGCAGCCATCAATTCCTTAGTTTTGTACAATGAATGCACCGGGGAAAATATCAGTAGGAGAGATCTTATGATGCTAGCCACGGAGCTTTGGCAGAAACATTTCAATCAGAAAACTGCAAAGCAGCAGGGAAACGCAGCTCAATCCGGATACAGTGCACATCAAGTGACACAAGCAACAAAAAACAATGCCAGGTTACTAAATGCAATACAAATAAAAGTTTTGATATCTGTGTCCAGTGTGAAACAGCAGTATGTGGTAAATGCACAGGACAAGTTCACAAGCGTTACATCTGTGTGGATTGTGCGAATATGGGGGCTACTTTGAAGTATGTTTCCCTGAATGCACATTCCCGTTACACAATGTGAACTGAGTTATTTTCTTTTTTATGTTATTGTTTTATAAATAATTATTTCGATTTTACAATTGTGTATGTAGCCCTACATATACCAGTTTACAGCTGGTTACACAATAATTTTTTTAAATGTTTATTTTATTATAGTTTTTCATTTTTTGAAGTCGTGCTATGCAGTAATGTGAAAAAGCGTTTTATGTTATTTTTGTAAATAATGACTTCGTTTTTACAATTTTGTAGGTACATATAGCAGTTTACACCTGTTTACACAATATCTTCTTTTGAAGTGTTTATTTTATTATAGCTTTTCGGTTTTGTAAGTCATGCATTAGGCCCTATATGCGCTAATTTCGAAAATAAAGCCTTTTATATTTATTTTTTCATTTAAATACGATGTTTCTGCTATGTAAATGTTAGATATGATGTTCATAAATAAAACTTTTGAGTTGTATCTGATAGTTGGGGGGCACTTTGCAAGCGTATCTTTCATTAACTGGTTATTTCAGTTAAATAAAAGTATATACAGAACTGTTCAGAATCGCTTGCTCTATAACCGTGTTATTTTATAATTGTAGCTGACCAGCTTCTATGCAGTAATCACCACCTTTTCCACAGCTCACTGCTTCAGCCATAATCTTATACCTATTTAACCTTATCTTCTTACCTGTAATATCCCACTATTAGAAAAAAAAAAAACGAAATATCACTGTGTTTTGCATTAACCAGCAGAAAAAAAAAAAGTAAGTTTGGCCTTTAACTACGGGGTGGTACAAGGTTGCCCTCTTGTGGTGAACTGTACAACAGTCTCTGGAGACAAAGACTGCTTTGGAAAATCTCACCACAAGACGCCGCTTATGACCATGAAAACTCAGCATATACTGCTTAATACTATTATCACATCTAACAGTAAATTATATAATGGTTAAAAAAATACTGTGCCCAGTTTATTTAACAGTGTAAAATTGACATTTTTTATATTATTATTTGAATTTTTTTTCATAAAATTACTATAATCTCAGGGTGTACAGAAAATTGATAACATGGTCTGAGGGCAAAAACAGGAACACAAACGACAGAGAGAGGTAGCTGAGCAAATGGGAATAAACAGACAGAAAATAAAAGGTTGGAATAAAATTGAGCCAAAATAAACAGACAAACAAAAAGAACTACACAGACAAACACGGTGAGCTTCTTTACTACTTATTTTACTTTTACAATACCCTCCGTTATCCCAACCCGTTCTCCACTCAAACACAACCCCATTTATAAAATACTTGTAACCGTCAATCATTCAATTGGAATCTCGGTACAACTGCACGGAAATTAAAGTGCAATTTCCCGTGCTCACATAAAATGATCCCGCCTAAATACAAATAACAATTTACACACACGTTGTATGATTTACCAATGCCTTTTACACACAACACGTAACATATAACATACACAGGGGGGGCACTTTGCCACATATACTCAAACCCAAAGTCCCGGAAGAGGGGAAGCAAGTTGTTTCTTTGGTGGAATGTCTGGCACCCCAATTCTTCGTGGCTGGCAGCTCCCTCTTCCGGGCTTCAGCCACACTATCTCCTGCCGAAAGAGCAGCTGGGGAGCTGGTCTCCTGACCTCCCCCTTCTTCATGCCGCAGTTCCCCTCCGTGGGGCTCCGGCCACCCAATTTCCAGCAGCGAAACTGCTGCGGGGTGGTCTCCTGACTTCCCCCCTTCTTTGTGGCCGATTATTCCTGACCTTATTATTCATGGAGCTCCGGCCACAGTACCGAGGCAAAGCAGAGGCCCCGGCGACCCCAGGCGACAGGACCCTTTCAGGCGGAAAAAGGATCCCTGGCGACCCCAGGCGACGGCAGCAGCAGCGGCCCCGAGACGGCAGCAGCGCCCCCCTCGGGAGGCGGCAGGCAGCAGCGGCCCCTCCCGGGACGCGAGCAGCGACCCTCGAGGCGACGGCAGCAGCAGCGACCCTCGGGAGGCGGCGGCAGCAGCAGCGGACCCTCGACGGCAGCAGCAGCGGACCCTCGGGCGGCGGCAGCAGCAGCGGACCCACTCCCGGAGGCGACGGCAGCAGCAGCGGACCCTCGGGAGGCGGCGGCAGCAGCAGCCCTCGACCCTGAGGCGACGGCAGCAGCAGCGGACCCTCGGGAGGCGAACCCTCCAGGAGGGGAGCCCCTGGCCATAGAGGCGGCAGCGGGAGCTCCACTTCTCCTCGCACCCCTGCACCCTGTGTGGAGCAAAAGGCAGCCCCAGGCGATGGAACAGGCAGCCCCAGGCGATATGCGGGCGGCTGGCAACCCCAGGCGAGCGCGCGGAGCGCTGGCAACCCCAGGCGTCGCGGGAGCGGCTGGCAACCCCAGGCGAGCGCGGAGGCGGCTGGCAACCCAAGGCGATGCCAGACAGACATCCTTGGGCGTGGCGGGCATCCTGGGCGGCGAGATCCTTGGGCGGCGCCGGGCATCCTTGGGCCTAGAGTCAGGACAAACTGGGGTGCGGGTGTTGGCCCGCTTCGCCCTCTGCGGCCGGGCGGTTCTTCCCCACAGCAGCCTATGACTGGAGGACCGCCATCATCTAGTCCTGGTTTTTTCTCGTGAAGGAGAGGTGCTCCTCTCCTCGTGACGGTGGGGGAAGTGCTACCAGCAGGCATTCATCCTCTACTGGTGGGAAGTGATACCAGCAGGCATTCATCCTCTGCTGGTGGGAAAGTGATACCAGCAGGCATTCATCCTCTGCTGGTGGGGAAGTGATACCAGCAGGCATTCATCCTCTGCTGGTGGGGAAAATACCAGCAGGCACTCACCCTCTGCTGGTGGACAGGGACCCAGCAGGCATTCACCCTCTGCTGGTGGACATGGCGGAGGCAGAGGCAGCTCCTGCTCCTCTGCTCTTGGCAAGGCAGCTCCTGCTCCTCTGCTCCTGGCGGTGGTGGAGGCAGAGGCAAGGCAGAGGCAGCTCCTGCTGCTCTGCTCCTGGCGGTGGTGGAGGCAGAGGCAGCTCCTGCTGCTCTGCTCCTGGCGGTGGTGGAGGCAAGCTCCTGCTGCTCTGCTCCTAGTGGAGGAAGCAAGAGGCAGCTCCTGCTGCTCTGCTCCGTCCGGTGGAGGTGGCGGAGGCAGAGGCAGCTCCTGCTGCTCTGTTCCTGCCGGTGGAGGTGGCGGAGGCAGAGGCAGCTCCGGCTGCTCTGCTCCTGCTGGTGAAGGTGGGAGCAGCATGTGGTCTCCTGCAATGGAGGTAGATTGAACAGGGACTGGTGCTGCTCTGCCTCTCTTGCACTGGTGCGGCTCCGCCTTTGGGAAACCAGCAGACATTCTCCCTCTGCTGGCAGCTTGGGTCCTGGAGCTGGATTCCCTCTCTTCGGGCTGTGGGCGCAACTCCTCCCTTTTTGGGCTGTGGGCCTTTTCCCTCGCTTCCCTTTTGGGCTGTGGGCGCTAAATAATCCCCCCTTCTGTGGACGCACCGACTCCCCCCTCTTGGGCTGTGGACGCTCCCCCACTCAGGCTTCCTCCCAAGGCGTGGGGCGTTCGAAAACGCTCGTCCTCCCACTCAGGCATGGACGCTCCTCCCGCTTGGGCTGTGGAGGGCAGGCTCCTCCCAACGCTCAGGCTCCTCCCACTTGGGCTGTGGACGCTCAGGCTCCTCCCACTTGGGCTGTGGACGCTCAGGCTCCTCCCACTTGGGCTGTGGACGCTCAGGCTCCTCCCACTTGGGCTGTGGACTAGGCCATTTGTGGACGCTCAGGCTCCTCCCAACGCTCAGGCTCCTCCCCTTCAGGCATAGGACGTGGCAACAAGGGCTCCTCTTCTTCATCCTGCATGGGGCATAGGGCCACCGTGTGCCCATATGCCCCACAGCCAGGGCACCACCCCCCATCCCAGTCTTTGGGCCATTGCCTGTAGGGTCCTGTGGACGGAGCAGGGTATGGTGGTGGCTAGTTTGGCCACAGTCGAAAACCACAGCCCTGCTTCCGCCTTTCTCCCTTTGCCCTCCTGTGCTCTTCTCCAGCCTCTTCTCCCCATTTCTTCTCCTTCTCCTTTTGTTTTTTTTTTTTTTTTTTTTTTGTTTCAAAAAAAAAAAAACCCCGCTCTGGCCTGAGCCCTGAGGCGCTTGTCGTCCCGGTTCTGACACCACGTGTGACAGCGATGACGAGTGGTCTGACGTCAGGGCAAAAACAGGAACACAAACGACAGAGAGAGGTGGAGTTTGGTGGAGCTGAGCAAATGCTTTCGCTCAGCATTTAATGAATAAACAGACAGAAAATAAAAGGTTGGAATACAAACACAAAAAACAGGACACGGCACTTGAGCCAAAATAAACAGACAAACAAAACGAACTACACAGACAAACACGGTGAGCTTCTTTTACTACTTATTTTACTTTTTACAATACCCTCCGTCTCCTAACCCGTTCTCCACTCACGAACACCAACCCCAGTGAGTGAAAAATGTGCATTTGCAGTTGTACATTGCTAGTCAATCATTCAATTGGAATCTCGGCACAACTGCACGTGAATTAATTAAAGTGCAATTTCCGTGCTCACATATTACTTTTTACTTGCACGTGATGTGATGTGCCATCCCGTCAAATACAAATATACAATTTACACACACAAACACAGACCGCATATATCCGTGTAAATGCCTAAACACCAACATTTACACACAACACGTAACATATAACATACACAGGGGGCACTTTGCCACACTGGGGTATTTAAAATATGCAGCTGAAAGTTCCACAGCGCGAATTGCACTCCCACAACAAATCACAAGTAGTTATCAAAATGAGTACTAAATCAACATTTATAAAATACTAACCGTTATCCTACGAAAAACACACACGATAAAATGATGCTTTCCAATTAACAAAATGTTTGTATGATTTCCATTTTCACAAGTCTCAAACTATCTTTTTCTGCTGTAAAGGCGTGGAAGCCTTAAAGTTGCCTGCAACTTCTAGTTATTATTATTATTATTATTATTATTTTTCCGCACAAACAACATCGCAGAGTTATGAAATGCATACGTAAGTAGATGCCTATGGCTGGACAACCAGACTGGCATCCCCGAATGAAAAAGTCACATGGTTCGACCGCCATCTTGGATCTCGTGGAAATTTTGGGAATTTTTCAAAACTCTTGCCGTTAAAAACAACTTAAGGTGGAAATATGACAATGGCAGCAGATAGTGCAGCAATGGCCTATAAAAAACATATGTTCAATCGAGGTAGATTGAACAATTACTTTGCCCGCTACGCTGGATTGGCGCCAAATATTCAATAATCTTCTTGTCTTAAACCGCAATGTCAGTTGACACCTAAATTGGCACGCATGTTCATGACCAGGTCCTTTCTACCATTTGTAAAATCCACGCTTTTTCGTTAGAAAACATGGCTGCGACGCGCAAATAACCATTTCACGGCGGCTCTATTTTCTTACATTCGTGCATAAATCCAAGGTGCAATACACTACAGTCATGAAACTTTATATGACCATAGAGACTCACGTGAAGTACTGGTGATATGAAAAGGACACATTTTGGTCACATGGTTTGGCGGCCATATTGATCATTGTAAAAAACTTTTTGCAACCTATAACAAGAACACCATTGCACTTATGCTCTTCAATGTCAACACAATTGCACAGACCATTGGAAAGTAATAATTGCTGAAGATTGAAACAGATTGCTCACACGGCGCGGCGGCCATATTGGAATTTACGTTGAAATTTTAACTCCTTAGGGAATGCCGATAGGGCCATAGTTATTACTGAAGACATATAAGAAGTCATATGCAGTCTATGAAAAAATGTCATCGCCCGTGAACTCTGAATCTATGGCAACAAAGAACCCATTTAAAAGGCATTTTCATTAAACTAGTTATTTTTGGTAATGAAATGTATACACAGAACTCTTCACAATCACTTGTTCTATGAAATAGCGTTGTAACTGTAAAGATCGCATAGTTATTCACGGAGAATCCCCCCAAAAAGCAGACATTTTAGTATAATTCGAGCTCACCAGCTTCTCAGGCGTAATGCTGTTTGTTTACTTAATATAACCTCGTGCAGGCAATACTGATACACACACACTAAGAGTTTGAAAAAAATTACCGTGATCTCGGGCTGTACACAAAAGTTCTCTAATCACATTTTTTTTTTAAACACTGCCCCATCCACATTAGAAAACTTGTGCAGAATGTGACCGAGGGATTCATAAATAATTGATAGCTAGTTAATCCCTCGGTCACTAATATAAAAGCCTGCAGCTCTCGACACTCGAGGTGGGTGTTCAGAGGAAGACCGAGAGCGAGAGGAGAGAAAGGAATTTATTTGAAACGAAAAGAATAGGAACAGTGACAGTAATCTGCCCAGCCTGACCTATTCGGTTTGTGTTTTTGTTTATAACTGTTTTATTTTCGCTCTGTGAGCAAGTGAGTGTTTTCTGTTTAAAACATTTTATTTTTGTGTTAAAAATAAACGGCGCATGGCGCGTCTTTTTGCACTGCAGTACTGGTGTCAGTGTTTTTCCTTTGTACACTACCCTTAGGTGCTATAATTACATTTGTTCAACAGAAGTTGATTGGTCACATGGTTCGGTGGCCATATTGGATTTGTCAAAAATATTCAAATGTCTTTTCTCTGAAACCGTTGTGCTGATTGAAGCGAAACTTTGCATACATAGCTTTGGCAGGGTTGTCTATAAAGTTTTTTTCAAAGCAAGTAGCTACATAAAAAAACATGGCTGCTGCGAGCCAATCAAATTTGAGCTATGGTCAATTTGCACATATTACCTTGCTAATATATATATATATATATATATATATATATATATATATATATATATATATATATATATATGGTCAAATGCAAAACTAGCTTATAACTCTGTACAGAGTGCCGATAGGGTAATGGTTAATGAAACACATATAGCAACTCATATATGCTCCTATGATACAATATACTAGAAAGATTAGTAGAGGCTAATGGGCTACTATGCCACATGTGAAATACAGTCATAGGTTGCATGGTCTGGCACTTGGACCCTGGTCATTGCTGCTTGCTGGGAAGCCTATTATTATTATTATTATTATTATTATTAATAATAATAATAATCTTCCAAGCTGGCTTGGGAAGCCTGTTATTGTAAGGATTTTTTTTAAAAATTATTAGTAGGTTTCCAGGCACATAGGTCTGAGAAGCTTGTTGTTATTGCTGGGATTCTTCTTCTTCTGGCCAAAACTTGCTCAAAAACTGATGGAATTCGGTAGGATGGTAGATGCTTATGGGAAGTTGGTAGATGTTAATATGTCATAGGTCATATGGTTTGGCCGCCATATTGGATTGAAAAAAAAACATTTTGCCTAAATTTAAAAATGTCTTTCAAAAACCACTTATTGCAGAGTGCTGAAAGTTGGTAAACTTGTTGAGGGATAGTCCTGGATTAACTGGTGTTCATAAGAAACTGATAGGTTGTGTGATATAGCAAAATCTTCAAAATCGAACGGTACAGACGTCATAATTACAAACTACAAAGAGCCTCTTCTCCCAAACCGCTAGTCTGATTGAACCAAAAATTGGCACACATGATCCTAGTATTGCCCGTGACCTTTGACCTCCCCTAAAGGTAAAATGTAAAACAGGCTTATAACTCATTAGAGTGCAGATAGAGTCATGGTTACTATGGGACACATATAGTAAACCATGTGTGCTCTATAAAAAATGTAATTGACTGTGACCTCTGACCTTTCCTAAAGGTCAAATGTAAAACAGGCTTATAACTCCTTATAGAGTGCACATAGGGTCATGGTCACTATGTAATAATGGCATTCTGCACTATTTGCTAAACTGTTTGGCACTCTGCACTATTTGCTAAAGTGTTTGGTACTGCCATTCTGCAGCCGTCACTTGCACTTAATGATTTTAAGTTTGATTCACAGTTGGTGCTCTGACGTTCCAGCGGGCTTCTACTATTTCCGGCGAAGAGTATATAGTGGAGGGGCCCTTGCTTAGATCTGGAGAATCACTTAGCCAATTGTGATGAAACTTGAGGATTTGGGGAACAATAATCCCTTGCGTATCCACCTGTCACATATTCGTCCTAACCGTTTATCCGCCATAATCAACCTCTTCAGCAACGTTAGTTTATTATAGGACAAAGATTAGTTCAGAGATTGTAGATCCTATCAAAGTTTTCGTACACTGCGTTGTATGTGCTCCGTGTACTACCGTTGCTGATAGTGTAACATAAGCTGTTCAATGTGTGATCTGTAAATAAATCATGTTTGCCTGTGTGGTGTATCAACTTCAGCCTCCATCTGGACCTCCTGTCTGTCACTCAGCAGCGAATGCACACACCCACCCAGCAGATGGCTACTCTGTCACAAGCATTAATACCCTGTATCTTTCTAAACAAGGGATTTGGTGGAGCTCCCTAATAAAAGCTGAATCTCAAAACAATAATTGTGTGAATATATTGTTACAGCTGTGTATAATGGTATTTAAAACAATATTTATTCATCCAACTTTTTACATATCCGCCCTTACTCTGGTCTCACCGCAGTCAGATATGCGACGGATTAATGTATTTAGCAAATTTTGATGTCACACATGTACATATGGATATAGGTCATGGTAGTCTACTTTTTCATGATAATTTTAGTTGCAGAACATGGAATTTTATTTCTAAACTGTAAACACTGTTACTATAGAAAAAATGCCACCAGGGTTTGCTGACAGAATAACTCAAACATCTTGTGAAAAAGTATACAATTTAAATATCTTTATTTAATAAATGGGTTGCCAAATAAACAGTGGAATAAAACACATGTTTTGGTGTAATATAGATATATACAAGTGTACGGACACATCAGTATACACTTTAAGGAGCAAAGCTGGCATTGCAACAAATACTACTGAGTGACAGTAAAGTTAAATTATATATATTATATATATATATACAGTGCCGTGAAAAAGTATTTGCCAGTCTGATTTATTGCATTTTTGCATATTTTTGACACTGAATGTTATCAGATCTTCAACCAAAACCTAATAAAAGGGACCCTGAATGAACAAATAACACAAAAATTTGATACATATTTCATTTATTTATTAAAGAAAGTTATGCAACACCCAATGCCCCCGTGTGAAAAAGTAATCGCCCCATTAGACTCAATAACTGGTTAGCCACCTTTAGCAGCAATAACTGCAACCAAACACTTCCTGTAGTTATTGATTAGTCTCTCACTGCGCCGTGGAGGAATTTTGTCCCACTCCTCCATGCAGAACTGCTTCAACTCAGTGACATTTGTGGGTTTTCGAGCATGAACTGCTCGTTTCAGGTCCTGCCACAACATCTCAATGGGGTTTAGGTCTGATACTTGAAATTTCTTGTTCTTCAACCATTCTGACGTAGACTTGCTAATGTGTTTCGGATCATTGTCTTGCTGCATGACCCAGCTGCACTTCAGCTTCTGCTCATTTCAGGTCCTGCCACAACATCTCAATGGGGTTTAGGTCTGGACTTTGATTAGGCCATTCCAAAACTTGAAATTTCCTGTTCTTCAACCATTCTGATGTAGACTTGCTTGTGTGTTTCGGATCATTGTCTTGCTGCATGACCCAGCTGCGCTTCAGCTTCAGCTCACGGACGGATGGCCTGACATTCTCCTTTAGAATTCTCTGATACAGAGGAGAATTCATGGTTCCTTCAATGATGGCAAGGCGTCCAGGTTCTGATGCAGCAAAGCATCCCCAAACCATGACACTACCACCACCATGCTTGACCGTTGGTATGAGCTTCTTACTGTGGAATGCAATGTTTGATTTTCGCCAGACATAACGGGGCCCATGTCGGCCAAAAAGTTCCACTTTTGACTCATCTGTCCATAGAACATTGTTCCAGAACTCTTGAGGATCATCCAGGTGCTTTTTGGCAAACTTGAGACGAGCATTCATGTTCTTCTTAGTGAGCAATGGTTTCCGCCTTGCTACTCTGCCATGAATCCCATTTTTGCCCAGTGTCTTTCTGATGGTGGAGTCATGAACACTGACCTTAGCCGAGGCGAGAGAGGCCTGCAGATCCCTGGATGTTGTTCTAGGGTTCTTTGTGACTTCCTGGACGATTTTACGCCTTGCTCTTGGAGAGATTTTGGCAGGACGGCCACTCCTGGGAAGATTCACTACTGTCCCAAACTTTCTCCATTTGGACAATATGGCTCTGACTGTGGTTCGGTGGAGCAACAGAGCCTTAGAAATGGCTTTGTAACCCTTTCCAGACTGATAGGCATCAACAACTTTTTTCCGGAGGTCTTCAGGAATTTCTTTTGTTCGTGGCATGATGTGCCTCTAGAACCTGTGTGCTGACAACTTCACTCTGATGGTAAGGGCCAGAGTTAGTCAGATTTATATTGGGCAAAAATACAGAAAATCAGATAGGGGGCAAATACTTTTTCACTGCACTGTCTATATATATATATATATATATATATATATATATATATATATATATATATATATATATTTCATACATTTTTTTTTTTTATTTTCATCAATGTGGTTAGATATATTATTATCTCACTTATGTAGAACCCATCATAACTTATGTTCCCCACACTTAAGGGTTATAAGGTCTTTAGTATTTATTTAACACACGCATATCTGTGAACAAAACACTGACTAATCCTTGATAACGGCGATTTAAACTACTATAAACGAAGCTGGTTTTAACAAATATTTAAATTCATGTTCAAACCTTTCCCAAGAAACTGCTCTAACAAACAAAAGCTAGCTTACGCAAAAAACACCAGGAGCTGTCATTACCATTGTAATGGGCAGCTTATAAAGTTTGGTTGACATAATCTGGTTATGTCAAAAGCCATTAAAAGTGGTTAATTCAATATAAAATACTAGTGTCCATTTACTACACCTCTTGGATTGTTTACAGTGTTTTCTTTTTTTCTTTTTTACATTTCCCAAAGGCAATTTTAGCTGTAGCCAAACTATTGGCATTATAAATGGGAGTTTTGTCTTGCATGATAAAAAATATTTAATTCTCAAGTATCATATTTTATTAATTGTGAGAATCTTTATGAATAAAGTTATCTACAGAGTTGTTGTTGTTAGAATACATTTAACTGAATTAAAATAAAGATAGGCCATTTCTTACTGTGGCTGCAACGTTTTTGTTTTAAATGTGATTTACACATTTTAGATCATCTTTTGTTATGGTTAAAATATCATTGAATGATGTGCAAAGTTAGAGGTATTTTTGTTGTCAAGTGCAAGACCTCTTATAATCCATGTTTACAGTACAAATTACAAAGTAGACTATTCATTCTAACAATAGTAACTTCATTTTAACATTATATATTTCAGTACTCTTGGGTTGAACATCTTTTAAAACCGGTGGCTAATGGCTACAATTCTCACATTCAGGCAATGCTAATATATTACTTGTGACGAAAACCATTTGTAACTCATTTATATTGTCCTCCAGAATCAGCTAGCAGGTTTTTATGTCATGTGGGATAACAATGAATCTCAGTGGCAGCCATTCCATGTACTTTTTGTGTTGAGGAAGAATATATTCTACTGTTAGCCGTTTATTATCCTCTTAATTAAAAAAATGATGAAAAAGAAACAGCAGTTATCGTCTGTCACATTAAATTGTATTACACATCATCTTCATATACAAGTGCCCCGTTGAAAATTGTGAGCGGCTCATCAGAGTGTGCCAGTTTGCCCATGACCAGGTCAATGCAGACCGTGTCTCCAGTCTTCAGCGGGAGGATGATGTTGAAGACGGCTAGGGTGCCTGGGGTGGGCTTGGTTTCAGCCACAGGTTTGTTCTCCAGCCCCTCAGGCTGGTATCCAGCAGAGTCCACCCGTGCAATCCCATAGTTGGATTTGGAGAGCACGGCTTCAATCTTCTCATTCTTGTGGCCTGTCAAGATGGCACTGAAGAAGTATCGCCCATCATAAGGAGCCTTAAAGATTCCTGCATTGAAAAAAGGAGGTACATTTATTAACATTGAACATGAAAGTAAAAACTAATTTGAGATATTTTATGCTGTTCAAAGTTTCATCTGATTTATGCTGAAAATTGTGAGGTATAATTCAAACCCAATTTCCTATCACCTCAAAGCACCTTGGTTATACAGTGTAGCATGGTAGCGGGTGGAGTCAGGTAACACACCTGGCTCCAAGTTAATTTTGAGTAATTGTTTAAGTTGAGTTAATTGTTTTATTGTTTTGGCAGTTGGCAAGGTTAATTACAAATTATAGCCAGCTGCCTGTACCTGCTTCTGTGTGGCAATTTCGGGACTGCCAAGTAGAAGGAAGCAGAAGGCTGTGTGCTCTGTTTCCGAGCAGTCACCATTGTAAGTACTGTGTGTAACTGTGTGTTTATGTCTGTCGGTAAACAGCTTAGCTGTCCGGTTTGTTAGGCTGATCCTGACTGTTTAGTTAGTGCTCCGACGGAGCTAGGTGTTTATTTTGTTTATCTTTTATTTTGTAAAAATAAAAGTGAGCGTCAAGCACTTAACTTTGTAAAAAGGTGCTGAAACAAACCAGAAAGTGTGCGAAGTAGCACAATTGCATCACAACAGACACCAACTTCTGCAAATCATAGCTAAAACAGGCTATTATTGCCGCTATGATATGTTGCAGATTTGTGAAAAAACAAACTTGCTGGCCAGCTTGCATTTTAAGTGCATTAGCAAAATCACTAAATAAAACCAACAGTATCTGCTATATTTGTGTTACATCTAATCTCCTTTTTGTACAGTATATATAGTAAAGTATATATATGTGCATTTTTTCAACACAGCAAGCCCAATGCATTTAGGCAGCGAGAGAGTGAACGGAGCAACAGAGTGAGAGCGAGCAGAAGCGAAACCAGAACAAGTGAGGGGGGAGGAGAAGGAGGAACATGTGTCGCATGATCCAGGACTTGCTTCAACAAGTAAGTCTGTTAGAAAAGGAGCTGGAGGAAATGAAACGGCAACAGGAGCTTGAGGAGCTGACACACCCACAATTCATGGAAGTCTGCACCCCTAGCAGACTGAAAGCCACCAGGGAGATGGAAGAGAGTCGAAACAGCTGGGTTCAGATAGGCAGAAGCAGGGAAAAAAAGAACTTTGTCAAACACAACCACCAGAAATCCAAACATCCAACAAATTTGAGCCACTTCAGCATTTAGATGACCAAAACCAACATCAAGAGAATGAAAGGAACAACATCCAGGACCCTATAAACAGTGCTGACCAGGTAGCAAAAACAAGGGAGGTCATGATTGTTGGGGACTCCATATTGAGAAACACAGCAAGTTCAGTTCACAGTTTGGACCCCCTTACTACAACAGTGTGCTGCCTTCCAGGAGCCTCTGTCAAGCACATCACTGAGAACGTGCACAGGCAGTAGTCGTCCACATCGGTACAAACAACATTGGAAGAGACAGATTAAGATCCCTGCAAAACAAATTCATAGAGCTAGGAAGGAAATTAAAAGACAAGACCAAAACTGTGGTATTTTCTGGGATACTGCCAGCACCTTGCAAAGGACCATATGGACAGCTGGAAATACAAAATCAAAATGCATGGCTAAAATCATGGTGCACACAGGAAGGCTTCACCTTTCTTGAACATTGGAGCACATTCTACAACAAGGACTATCTATATAGGTGGGACGGACTGGACTTAAACAGAAAGGGAACCAATCTACTCGGAGAAAGGATCCTTGAACATAAGAACATAAGAAAGTTTACAAACGAGAGGAGGCCATTCAGCCCATCTTGCTCGTTTGGTTGTTAGTAGCTTATTGACCCCAGAATCTCATCAAGCAGCTTCTTGAAGGATCCCAGGGTGTCAGCTTCAACAACATTACTGGGGAGTTGGTTCCAGACCCTCACAATTCTCTGTGTAAAAAAGTGCCTCCTGTTTTCTGTTCTGAATGCCCCTTTATCTAATCTCCATTTGTGACCCCTGGTCCTTGATTTGTTTTTCAGGTCAAAAAAGTCCCCTGGGTCAACATTGTCTATACCTTTTAGGATTTTGAATGCTTGAATCAGATCACCGCGTAGTCTTCTTTGTTCAAGACTGAATAGATTAAATTATTTTAGCCTGTCTGCATACGACATGCCTTTTAAACCCGGAATAATTCTGGTTGCTCTTCTTTGCACTATTTCTAGAGGAAAAATATCATTTTTGTAACAAGGTGACCAGAGTAGCACTAAGCTAACACAAAGTACAAATAAAACAAGTTATAAATTAATACTATAGGGTAATATTAAACTACTGTCACTTTTTTAACTGGTAAAGAAAGATAAATGACAACAGTAAAGCTCTCCTTTGGAAACAAACCCAAATTTAATATAAAGGCCAGGTTTGCAGAATGTGGACTTCTCTGGATAATCTCTGGATAATCCTATCCAGGGGAATACACCTGTGAACGATACCAGCTGGTCTCTGACCCTGAGGCTAGGGTGGCAGGCCTTGAGGCAAGGCTGGCTGGACTGCAAAGCATGATAGAAGCGGAAGATTTTATAGAGGTGTGTACTGAAAGAGGAGGGGGGAGTGAACAACAGTCAGTACCAGGTAGGGACTGGGTTACAGTGGGAAGGAATAGAAGGAAAATGAGTGCACCCTCTGCCAAAATAGCCACTGCAGAGTGTTTCGAACAGCTTTGCTCCCTTCGGAGAGACAGCCTTACCGGACACTACAAGCACAGTGGAGGGTGTGGTGCGGGGCAAGGGCACCACGGTACCGCAGCCCCCAGGGAAATTCAAAAGGCAGCAACAGTCAGAGAGGATTCGATCATTAGGAATATAGATAGTCAGGTGTGCAGCCGTTATCCTGAGTTGCGCATGGTGTGTTGCCTACCCGGTGCCCAGGTGCACGATATCACGATACGGGTGGACAGGCTCTTGGCCTGGGCCAGGGAGAATCCAGTTGTCGTTGTTCACGTAGGAACAAATTACATAGGTAAACAGAGTAAGGAGGCTCTGCAAAATAAATGTATCGAGCTAAGGCAAAGGATTAAAAGCTGAGCCTCTACGGTAGTAAATACTGCCAGTGCCATGTGCAGGGCCAAGACGACAAGCGATGTTTAGAAGTTTTAACACGTGGGGTACAGGTTTATGGGGCACCTTCGATGGGGCATGGCCTGTACAGGTGGGACAGGCTGCACCTGAACAGGAGGGGATCCAGTGCATTTGGGGAGAAAGGTAACAGATTAATCAGGCAGAGTTTAAACTGGGGGGGACAGAGCCAGGGGAGCTACACTACAAACTACACAGCAAACAACAAAGTGCAACCAAATTGCTGCCAATGTTCACAAACTGAAATGCCTATATTTAAATGCAAGAAGCATTAGGAATAGATTTCTAGAATTAGATGCAGTAGTCAATGTGGACAACTATGACATTATAGGGATAACGGAATCCTGGTTAACTCCAAATGACAGAGACAAGTTTAACATGGAAGGATATAGGTTAGTTAGGAAAGATAAACCCGTGCAGAATGTGACCGAGGGATAATATAATTATTAGACAGTTGATTCCTCAGTCACAACTATAAAACCCTGCAGTTTTCCTGGCTCCAGGTGGGTACTTTTGGAGAAAAGAACAAGAGCGTGAGAGAAGAAAAGAAAGTAAAAAGCAAAACAATAGGATCAGTGAAGGTGATTGCCCAGCCTGACCTGGGTTTTGTTATTTTCGTGTTCGTGATTTATGTGTTGAACCTTTTTATTTTTTAGTGTTTTTTTGTTCAAATCTTTTATTTATTTTTGTAAATAAAAATAGCGCTGCAGTGTGCTTTGCACCCGAGTACTGCCTATGTGTTGCAGTTCCTGCTTCTGGCCTGACGTCACCACTCAGCAATCCCTGTCATAGCAAGCATAAAAAAAAAGGAAGGAAGGAAGGGGACACCCTTGGGAGACTTCAACTTCCCAAACATAAACTGGGACCACAGCCCTCAGATAACAGTTCAGACATGGGAATGATAGAGTTAATGCAAGATTGTTTTTGATCATAAATGGTGAATGCCCCGACTAGATACAATTCTTGTCTTGATTTGGTATTAACAAACAATGAAACAAGGATACACAAACTTACAGGTAATAGAACCACTAGGAATAAGTGACCATAATATGATAAAGTTTGTGGCAAGCAAATCAAGGGCAGTACATAAACAAAGACAACAGTATACAATTTCAGAACAGCAGATTACAAAGGAATGCAACAGGGGCTTATAAACATAAATGGATAGAATACTAATAGATAATGATGTTGAAAACAACTGGATTAAATGTAGGGATATAATGTTAGAAATGCAGGATACATTTATCCCAAAAATGAGAAAAGGCAAACTTAAAAAACCATGATGGGTAAATTGATCTATTAAGCTGGATATTAAAAATAAAATAAAATAATATCTTTCTATGAAATCAAAGGGAGCAGCCTCACAAACAGAATACAGAGAGGCCTGTAGAGACCTTAAAAAGCAGACTAGGAGAGTAAAAAGGGAATTGGAGAGACAAGTAGAGGCAGATAGTAAACTGAAACCAAAAAGGGGTTTTTCAATATCTTAATGCTAAAAATAAACTGAAAGAGGAAGTCAGTAGTTTACATGACAGCAGTGGTAATTTAGAACATAAGAAAGTTTACAAATGAGAGGAGGCCATTCAGCCCATCTTGCTCATTTGAAACTTATTGATCCCAGAATCTTATCAAGCAGCTTCTTGAAGGATCCCAGGGTGTCAAACAACATTACTGGGGAGTTGGTTCCAGACCCTCAAAAAAAAGTGCCTCCTATTTTCTGTTCTGAATACCCCTTTATCTAATCTCCATTTGTGACCCCTGGTCCTTGTTTCTTTTTTTAGGTGAAAAAAGTCCCCTGGGTCGACATTGTCTATACCATGATTAAGGGTTCGGGGGTCCAAAATCAACCACATTTTAGCCTCTCTAACTTTTGACCCCTTGCCAGATCAGGCTGTAAATGTAAATTAGTTTGTGTTTTTGAACTAAACAACCCTGAGGATCGAGTTTGGTGTAAATCGGAGATGGTAGGGTGTTAAATACATTGTTTTTTGGATGATTTGTCATGGAATTACCCCATACTGAACAAATGGCTTTATAATCTATAATGGCTAGCTTCACCTTTGAAACCTTGTCAGTTTACTATCTTCCCTTACCAGTAGAAGGATCGTAGAAGTGGCCGTCGTTCACCAAGACCTTATCGAAAAGGATTGTTCCAGCATCCACCTGTGGGTATGTCAGAGCTGCTGAAAATGAAACCTTTGGTAGCGATGCATCTAAACCAGGAAGACCTGGGGACAATCAAATAAATGAAGAAAAAGAACCATGAAAAATACAGGTACAGTAATATTGTTGTAGGAGAACATCCGTCTTAACATTGAATTCAGACCACCCAATATATGGTAGGAGACTACTTTAATTCAGAACCAATGGTTTGACTGTGACAGATTTAGCATAGTTTGGGAATCACATACAAGCACTGTTTTGGCTAGATGGCAATGGAATACAGGTATGACCTATACAAATCTGTCATGCGCAGACTAAATTCGAGAGTAACTGAAATGTGTGCTGCATGTTTCTTTTGTTTTAAAAACAAGCTAATATAAATTATAATGGTGACAGTGATTTCATGGCTTAACTTAGACCTTACACATTATTAAGAACATAAGAAGAACATAAAGTACAAACGAGAGGAGGCCATTCAGCCCATCTTGCTCGTTTGGTTGTTAGTAGCTTATTGATCCCAGAATCTCATCAAGCAGCTTCTTGAAGGATTCCAGGGTATCAGCTTCAACAACATTACTGGGGAGTTGGTTCCAGACCCTCACAATTCTCTGTGTAAAAAAGTGCCTCTATTTTCTGTTCTGAATGCCACTTTATCTAATCTCCATTTGTGACCCCTGGTCCTTGTTTCTTTTTTCAGGTCAAAAAAGTCCCCTGGGTCGACATTGTCTATACCTTTTAGGATTTTGAATACTTGAATCAGATCACCGCGTAGTCTTCTTTGTTCAAGACTGAATAGATTCAATTCTTTTAGCCTGTCTGCATACGACATGCCTTTTAAACCCGGATAACTCTGGTTGCTCTTCTTTGCACTCTTTCTAGAGCAGCAATATCCTTTTTGTAACAGGGTGACTAGAACTGAACACAATATTCTAGGTGAGGTCTTACTAATGCATTGTAAAGTTTTAACATTACTTCCCTTGATTTAAATTCAACACTTCTCACAATATATCCGAGCATTTTATTGGCCTTTTTTATAGCTTCCCCACATTGTCTAGATGAAGACATTTCTGAGTCAACATAAACTCCTAGGTCTTTTTCATAGATTCCTTCTTCAATTTCAGAATCCCCCATATTATATTTATAATGCACATTTTTATTGCCTGCGTGCAATACTTTACACTTTTCTCTATTAAATGTCATTTGCCATGTGTCTGCCCAGTTCTGAATGCTGTCTAGATCATTTTGAATGACCTTTGCTGCTGCAACAGTGTTTGCCACTCCTCCTATTTTTGTGTCGTCTGCAAATTTAACAAGTTTGCTTACTATACCAGAATCTAAATCGTTAATGTAGATTAGGAATAGCAGAGAACCTAATACTGATCCCTGTGGTACACCACTGTTTACCTCGCTCCATTTTGAGGTTTCTCCTCTAATTAGTACTTTCTGTTTTCTACATGTTAACCACTTCCTAATCCATGTGCATGCATTTCCTTGAATCCCTACTGCGTTCAGTTTGAGAATTAATCTTTTATGTGGGACTTTGTCAAAAGCTTTCTGGAAATCTAAATAAACCATGTCGTATGCTTTGCAATTATCCATTGTCAATGTTGCATCCTCAAAGTGAAAAATAAAATCTCCAAATTGTTCTAAATTTATTACAAATACAAAACAGAAAATAATTGATTGCATAAGTATTCACCCCCTTGAGTCAATATTTGGTAGAGGCAGCTTTGGCAGCAATTACAGCCATGAGTCTATTTGGATAAGTCTCTACCAGCTTTGCACATCTGGACACTGCAATTTTTGCCCATTCTTCTTTGCAAAATTGCTCAAGCTCCGTGAAGTTGGATGGGGACCTTTGGTGAACAGCAATTTTCAACTCTTTCCACATATTCTCAATTGGATTGAGGTCCGGGCTTTGACTGGGCCACTCCATGACATTGACCTTTTTGTTATTAAGCCACCCCAGTGTGGCTTTGGCTGTATGTTTGGGGTCATTGTCCTGCTGGAAGATGAATCTTCTCCCAAGTCCCAGGTCTCTTGCAGACTTCAGCAGGTTTTCCTCCAGGGTTTCTCTGTACTTTGCTGCATCCATTTTGCCCTCTATCTTCATGAGCTTTCCAGGCCCTGACGCAGAGAAGCATCCCCATAGCATGATGCTGCCACCACCATGCTTCATGGTAGGGATGGTGTTCTCAGGATGATGTGCGGTGTTAGGCTTGCGCCAAACATAGCGCTTAGCGTTGAGGCCAAAAAGCTCTATTTTGGTCTCATCAGACCATAGAATCTTCTTCCACTTGGTCTCAGAGTCTCCCACATGCCTTCTGGCAAACTCTAGCCGAGATTTGATGTGAGTTTTTTCAACAATGGCTTTCTTTTTGCCACTCTCCCATAAAGGCCAGTTTTGTGAAGCACCCGGGCTATTGTTGCCGTATGCACAGTGTCTCCCAGCTCAGCCGTGGAAGACTGTAACTCATTTAGAGTTGCCATAGGCCTCTTGGTGGCCTCCCTGACTAGTGCCCTCGCCCGGATACTTTTTTGAGGACGGCCTGTTCTAGACAGATTCACAGTTGTGCCATATTCTCTCCATTTCTTAATAATGGACTTTACTGTGCTCCGGGGGATATTCAATGCCTTGGAAATGTTCTTATATCCTACCCCTGATTGGTGCTTTTGAAGAACCTTATTCCAGATTTGCTTTGAATGTTTCTTTGTCTTCATGATGTAGTTTTTGTTAGGAAATGTACTAACCAACTGTGGGACCTCCCAGAGACAGGTGTATTTAACCTGAAATCATGTGAAACACCTTAATTGAACACAGGTGGACTCCATTCAACTAATTATGTGACTTCTAAAGACCACTGGTTGCACCAGAGCTTAGGTGTGTCATAGCAAAGGGGGTGAATACTTATGCATTCAATTATTTTCTGTTTTATATTTGTAATTAATTTGGAACAATTTGTAGATTTTATTTTTCACTTTGACATTATGGACTTTTTTGTGTTGATCAGTGGCAGAAACTCCTAATTAAATCCATTTTGATTTCATGTTTTAACACAATAAAATGTGGAAAAGTCCAAGGGGGGTGAATACTTTTGAGAGCCACTGTAATAGAAGTCAGGCTTATTGGTCTGTAGTTTCCAGTTTCGGTTTTGTCTCCCTTTTTGTGGATCGGTATTACATTTGCAATTTTCCAGTCTGTCGGTACAACCCCTGTGTCAAGAGACTGTTGCATGATCTTGGTTAGCGGTTTGTAAATAACTTCTTTCATTTCTTTGAGTACTATTGGGAGGATCTCATCCGGCCCAGGATGAGATCCTGTATTCCACTGCCAGCAATATTATAATTGCTCCATTCAACTAAAGTTTATAGACTCATATCTTGTACATTGATGGAAAAATATAGTAGGACCTTTATCTGAATAAATGCTTTGGAAAGACTAGGCAATAATAACAATCGTTGGACAAAACATACCTTGTTCGCCTCTGATACCTGAAAGAATACAACAATTAAGTTATTTTAATACACAATATAGCTATCCATCCATGTAATATTTCATAATCAATACTTGAAAATATAGTAGCCATCTGGTATGTCTTTAATATACCATTTACCAATATACATTACCAATCTGTAGTACCAAAGATATCACACAGTGCTTTCTCATTATTAATTCACAAAATCAGGTAAATCATTGTTAGGCCATGTTGACTGTGTAATTATACATGTACTATACAGTAAATGGGTTATTTAAAAAAAAATAAAGCTTTGAAAATATGGCACAGTACAGTGCTCCCTCGAAGGGCAGTGAATTGGTAAACTGTCCTTACAAAGTAAAGGTATAGTACTATACATACAAATGAAAGCTTTGTACATAGGCCCACAGCTTAGTGAACATAGGACAATCACTCAGCATTGGTGACGGTACATTGAATATTGGGGAAAGCGTAAGATTATTATTATTTTTTTTTTAAATCATGATGTATACATTTTAGATCTGATCAGTTGTAATGTAATGCTGAACATACATACTGATTCAAATAAACTTAACCCTAATAATCTTGTGTATCTTAAAGTCCCTTTGTGAGGCAATTTGAAGTATTATGTGCACTCTCATTTGATTTTAAATCTACTTAAACTGCCATTGAGAAATGTAAACACATTATTTATACAGTGTCCATTTTAGGACATCCTCAGACATCACTCCTTCCTGTGTCAGGAATCAGCCCTGCTCGAGTCAGGTATCAGGCATCAGGTCTCCTTGAGTCAGTTGTCAGGCATTGACTCGAGGAGGGGCGATTCCTGACATGGGAAGGAGTAATGGCTGAGGATGTCCTAAAATGGACCGTATATTTAGATTACCTGGGGGTCCCATTGGTCCTTGTTCTCCTGGTCTGCCTGTGGCTCCATCCCTGCCTGGGGGCCCTTGTGGTCCAGGGGGTCCTTGGAAACCTCTCTCTCCCTGGGGGCCTAATGGACCTGGAAGTCCTACACCATGACACAACAATGTCAATAAAAAATAGAATGCTCTGTAGCTGTATGTACAGATAACCAGGTCAGAGCAAATGTGTTCAGAGATCACCTGTCTAGCCGTACCACCTGATGTTTGCAGAGAACGACTTGGACTGTTACCTGTCTAGATTGCATCTAGCCATGATAGCAATCTAGTTTCCATCTTCTCAATTATGAACTATTTAATTGTTAATCATAAACTGCTCTTGTTCAGCAGACTCAACACAGACAAATACATAATTAACTTAGAAAAGTTTAAACAAAATAAATGTTTCAAAATAGCTGCATGCTTCCTTTAAAAGAGACCATTACTTATATTGATCAATTCAATTTTACAGTTTTGCTGTTATAAATGAACCCATGTAAAAGACTCTCATTAATCCAGAACCTGGTCATCTGAATTGATCTTTAATCCAAACAATGATACCATAATGAAATTCATGTTGATACAAAAAAAACATATGCTTGTATTTTCCAAAGGTGTATTAAAAACATAACTACAAAGCATTTTTTAAATGATTTTAAGATTTTGATCTGTAATCAACAAACCAGTAATCTGAATCACAAATGGGCCAGATTACTAAGTCTCTACTCTAGTATATTTAGCTCTTGTATAAAAAATGCTTTTCTGTAAAATTCACTGAAGTTGGTTAGTGATGCTTGAGTCATATTAAATTAAATATGATTTTCTTAGGGTACTGTGATAGGGGAGACCTGTGTTGGCGCATTCATGATTCTGCAGGGGGTGGTCGGGAGTCCTGTGGGATCCGCCTGCCAATTATGGCAATGACACAGAGATTGGGTGAGAGTGTGTCAGGTCTCTCTCTCTCTCTCTCTCTCTCTCTCTCTCTCTCTCTCTGTGGTTGGGAGGTCGGTCTTGGGGGGTCGATTGACCAATAGAAATGGCGCTTTGCTATTCCTTCACTTTTGCCCTTCTAAGAGACATGACATTGGGAACTGGGTTCGTAAACCTGGAGTAAACAAAACAAGAACACCAGTGTCTGGAACGAGAAAAGGGCAAGCAATCCCGGCTGAGGAAGGCAGCCGCTATAAAGAATTTAAGAATTTATTACGTACCCGAGTGGGGCGTTGGCAGTATAGTTGGGGAAGTCTGGGCAACCCTGTGAGTGACAGTGAGGGAATAACAAAGTGTCATGGAAACTCGAGCCGCACCGGATAGCGGAGGCTGCAGGATGCAGCACCTTTTATTTGTAGTTTTGTTATTGTGTTTTATTTTCCTTTTTTCTTTTGCCTTCTGTTTTGAACCTTATTTTCAGCACCCGTGTGTGTGTGTGTGTATGATAATCTGTCTTGGAAAAGAAACTTACCATTGTTGGTATTTTTCCTCTACGGTACAAGGGTAAACAAAAATTGAATATCGGTGAAGTGGTATCAAAGAAACTTTCTAACTCCCGTGTGTTCAGTGAACCCCCACACCTAACTGAAATGCTCTGAATATCAAGCCTAATAATAGATATGATGCAGATTAAACTTTATTGGGAAATAAAAATAAAAATCTCTACCTCGCCAAATTGATCAAACCTAACCTAACCTAAAAAGTGCCCACCCAGTATAAGATTATATATGTATATACTCTTGTATTCAAACGGTGTCTCCATATTCAGTACTAATTCTATGCTAAAATTGTAAGTGCAAACATTTTACTGAATGTCAGGAACTATGCAGTCTTTCCTTTGGGGGCAAAGTGCTGTATAGATAATGGACTGGGGCAAAGTCATTAGGATATTATGGATGGACTGGATACGACTATACATACCCATAACGTCCTGAAGGGTAAAGTCCTGGAACTCCTTGAATAAGGTGAGCATAGAGGAGTTCAAGAAGTTTAGTCGTTGATTAATTCCATCCAGCTGTGTGTTCTGAATGGTGTCCAAGTAGCCACTGTGGGTAATGACTGTGCTATTCAACCCATGCACACAGTTCCAGAGGCTGGACACATGCTTGTTCAGGCCATCCTTAATTCTTTCCAAGCTGCCTGATACTGTGTCAAACTTTCCGCAAAGGTTCTCCATCTTGGAAATCCTCTTTTCCAGTCCGTCAGATGAGTGTTTACACTCACCCATTTCTACCATGAAGTTGTTACCAAACCGATGGATCTCCCTACTGACATGGTCGAACCTGCCTTTGCTGTCCTCAATGTGCTCATTCACCTCCTGCTGGATTTTGTTGATTTCAGAGATGATTTTGTCCTTAGTGGTGCCCAGGTCATGGATAACACTAATGTGCTTCTGCACTGTATGTTCAAGGCCCTTGAGTGTGTCATTAATGGAGTTGAATGTCAGAATGACCTCTGAAAGCTCTCCTTGAATAGACTTCAAGTTGACGCTGGATGTCCCGCCGATAACACTGTGTCCATCTAAAGGTTTCTGCTGGTTTAGATCATCCCCTCCTACCTGGCCTCCATCTGGCCTCTTCAAGACTACCTTACACTGTCCGCTGCATTTTTCTACTTCTTCCTTTAGTTTCCCGACTTCTTCCTGTAGGTTTGAGCATATTTGGGCACAAGTTGTGTCCCCAGAATCCACTCTGGTGCGTATGTTATTCAGATCCATAGCCAGCTTATCTAAGTAGTCTTCTGTCTCATTCTGCAGAGAAACTAGTTGGTTTTTCACAGAGCTGTAAATGGTAAGACTTGTTAAGGTATTGTAATCTAGTTCTTTCTCAAGGTTCTCTATGTTAGTAACAATCCTATTGAAATGTTCACCATTGTGTCCTATCAAGGTCTTCAGTTTCTGTACATCATGGCCAATATCTACCACTGTGTTCCTCAGTAAATCGCCAGAGATTGAGAGGTTCTTTATCTTGTTTCCAAAGTTTTTAATCTCTTCTTCATTTACAATGACCTTCCACTCCAATTTTTTCACTACATCTGACATTTTAGAGTCATCAACTTCTGGATGTGGAGGACCACTGCTGACACAGATTTTAGCACAACTGTTAACTGCTGAAGTCAATTGATTCTCCATGTCAGATGTAAGGATGAAGACTTTGTCAAGGCCTTTGCCATGGTCAACAATTCTGTCCTTTAAGCTGTTCACATTTTGAACTATGTTAGATATTTTGGCTCCATTTTCATCAAACCTATCATTAAACTCATTTCTCAAGTCATTTATCTCCTTATGGAAATAACCCTTTAGCTCGGTTTGGACAAAGAGACAATGCTCTTCTGTATTCCTCTCTGTGATGTTTAGACGACTTTCCAAGTCTTCCAGAAGGGCACTTGTTTTCTCTTCTCTATTCAAAATGTCCTCCTTCTCAATCTCGGCCAACTCATTGTCTAGCCGCCCATTCAAAACATTGTAAGCCTCAGAGACAGAATATAGCTTCCTCTCAATGTCACTGACTTTATGTTCAATTTGGTCCACTTGGGCACAGCAGTCCCTTGAAGGCTGGTTGGATGAACTTGACACATGTTTCTGCACAATCTCCATCACCTGCTTGTTCCGCTGGTCCACAGAGTTAATGAGTTTCTCTAGCCCCCGGATCCTGTCTCTGTCTTCCTCCTGCTGCTTCCTCAAGTCCTCCACTTGCAATTGGCAGCCAGAGCAATACTGCTGGAGCCTTTTTTCCAAGTCTCTCACGATTTCTTCCTTCAGGTCGGTGAGTTTTTGGTTCATTTTAGTGTCTGAATGTTCAATGAAGTTTTCACCCCCTTCACCATTTGTCTGAGATTTGTTGTTCAGGTAGTTCAGCTCTTTATCATGGACCTGGATACGGTTGTCAAGATGCTGTATCGTTTTCTGAATGTCACTGAGGGTTTCCTTCATCTCTGGGTGTGCAGCGTCAGCTGGCTGCTTGCCATTGAGGGCTGTCACTAGGGTCTTGCGGATCTCCTCATGAAACTTTTCATTCATCCCTCGCAGGGTGGACTGGAGATCATGAAGTTCTTTGGTCAGACTCTGGACCTTGCCTTCTAAGTGTTTCACCTTGTCGGAGTCATGCCTTCCTGTAAAGAAGTACAGTTTTTTTTATTTAAAGCACTAAGAGTTTTTTGCCAATGTTTTTTGTTTATGTTCATCATTAACTGTCTTTGTGAAAGTACACTGTAACAAACTCAACTCCAGAGGTCAATCAAAATAATTTAATTACCTGATCACAATTATATTCCCACCTGCAATAAGCCATATATTAAAAGGTAAGATAGTAATCCTTACAATAAATATGCAATGAGCCAATAAAAACTAAATCACAAAGTAATAGAAATACTGGATAACAATAAAACTGGTAGAGCAATAAGATAGATAAGTGAAAAAATATAAATCACATCCCACAATTTCAGAAAAATAAATCTGATCAGTTGGCCCAAAAGTAACAATCCAGTTTGAGTCCTTGATCGCCAAATGGACCAATTGATCAGTACCAAAAAAAAAAAAAAAAAGAAACCAAACTGTCCAAAAATGTCCCCTGGCTTAAACTGTCCATGCACAGGGCATAATAAAGAAAATAAACCAATAAACTGGGGCTTCTGTCTAGTTGAACCCTAATGAAATAAAAAAAGCTATTTGACCAGATCACAAAGGTATATAACCAATCCGGGTGATTAAGGAAAAAAACACAAAAAGAAAATATATAAAGTTGATTTTCAAAAAAAGTAATCCAGCTGCAGAAAGAGAGTAAATTGGTTAGATCTCACCCAGTGTTCAGGAAATGATACAGCAGCAAAATCACCCTGGTTTGGAAATGTCCATCCAACAAACAATTTCCCAATGGAGATGTAGCTTGGACGAATAATCCTTTTAAATCCCAGAGTAAAATAGGAACGGCTTGATGAGACAATTAACCCATAACCCCACATCTCATAGATAACCCACTCTCATGCGCTCCAATTCTATAGAAATGTTCATTTAAAGTTCAATGTCCTATAAACAGCCTTATTAGGTTAACTTCCTCCTGTCTATTCCCTCCATACCATCCTTCCCACAAACTGACTTTACTTTGTGATTTATATAATTTACGCCCTTTTTTCCCTACTCTACATATTCTGCCATTCATCCACTATGTTTTCTATTATTTTATAATACTCCCTTAACCCATAATGAACATCCATACCCACATTGACTTTCTTCACTGCCATTTTTGCTAACCCATCCACCCTCTCATTCCCCTCTATTCCTATGTGCACTGGAATCCACACAAAAACCCCATACAATCCTAAATACACACATTCTGACACTAGATACATTACTTCCTGTACTAAATCCCTTCTATCCCCCTTTCCTTCATTCTTAATTGCCTGTAGCCCTGATAACGAATCTGAAAAAGTTACTGCTCTCTCTACCTTAACCTCTATAATCCATTGTAATGCCAAAATAATCTGTATTACTTCAGCCATCATAATAGACACGTTATCTGTAATACGTACACATTTTCCTACCTCAAACTCTGGAATGTAATAAGCTGCTCCAACCCTACCATTATCTGTATTTTTAGACCCATCTGTAAAAATCTTACAGTAATTTTCCCATACATGGTTTACCCATTTCCCCGCCAGTTCACAGAAAACCCATCTCTCCTCCTTTTCTTTAACTTTTAATAAATACAGATCAATCACTGGATTTTTAAAACATTGACTGATGACAGAGTTTATATTTTTTAGTCTCACCCTTCAACATCTTTCAACGTTACCTGCTCCTCAATATCTTAATTCTTACTCCTAAACTTTTATCACACTCATTCCTTTTCCTCATCAATACCTCATACTCCCAACAGGACTGAAAAATCCTTTGAACATGATTTCCATCTCCTCCATTCATTATCTTAGCCCAATACCTAATTCTTCCTTCTTAAAAAGAGAGGCATTTCCCTAGCAACTACTTGCAATGCCGCAACTGGTGATGAACATAGCGCTCCACTGCATACTCTCAGAGCCCTAGCTTGTACCACATCCACTTTTCCCAGCTCCTTACTAGCTGCTTCCTCATATACCATACATCCATAATCCAGTATAGGCCTGATCAGCGCTCTGTAGATCATTAACAGAGTGTTCATACTTGCTCCCCATGAGTTCCCCGATATACTCCTCAGCAGGTTCATCCTTGCCTTACATCTCAATTATTTTGTCTATCTGCTGAGTCCATTTCAACTTCTCATCCAACAACACCCCCAGAAATTTAAACACTGGTACTACCTTTAACATCATCCCATCAAACTCAATTCTAATGTCTTCTGTTTTCTCCTTACAAGCGAAAATTACCCCTTCTGTTTTTGATTTTGAAAACTTTCCCCCCCATTTTTTGCCCATAAATGTATTTTCTTCAATTTCCCATTGAGCACTTTAATCCCACTTTTTAAATTCCTGTGTCTACTCCAAACCACACAGTCATCTGCATACATTAAAATGTCCTTATCTTCAACAGATTTTCGCAAGTCATTTATCATAATATTAAAAATAAGCGGACTCAACACTTCCTTGAGGAACTCCATTCTCAATCTCTACTACTTCTGATAGACAATTTCCTATTTTAACCCGCATTTTCCTATTTTCCCCAAAACGTTTTTTAAACCACCTAAACATTTTCCCTACTATCACTAAATTATAGCTGACACCCTGGGATCCTTCAAGAAGCTGCATGATGAGATTCTGGGATCAATAAGCTACTAACAACCAAACAAGCAAGATGGGCTGAATGGCCTCCTCTCATTTGTAAACGTTGTTATGTTCTTATGTTCTTAAAAATGTGCATTATAAATATCATATACTGAAATTGAAGAAGGAATCTATGAAAACGACCTAGGAGTTTATGTTGACTCAGCAATGTCTTAATCTAGACAATGTGGGGAAGCTATAAAAAAGACCAACAAGATGCTCGGGTATATTGTGAGGTGTTGAATTTAAATCAAGGGAAGTAATGTTAAAACTCTACAATGCATTAGTAAGACCTCACCTAGAATATTGTGTTCAGTTCTGGTCACCTCGTTACAAAAAGGATATTGCTGCTCTAGAGAGTGCAAAGAAGAGCAACCAGAATTATCCCGGGTTTAAAAGGCATGTCGTATGCAGACAGGCTAAAAGAATTGAATCTATTCAGTCTTGAACAAAGAAGAGTACCCGGTGATCTGATTAAGCTACTGTGGCAAAGTGGTAATGACGTGCAGGTGAGTGCAGTGCAGAAGAATCACACAGACAACGTTAGTACAGGTGCAAGGGTGTTTATTTAATTTAATAAATGTCCAGAGCCTTAAGGCAAAACCTGCAAATAATAATAGTGCTGGAAGTGATACAGCGGCGTGTATCACTTCTATTTGTAATCCTACGGGTTTGACCCGTAACCCCAAAGTCCCGTTCAGACACCCACACTAAACACAAACACAAAGACAGTGCGTGATTCAAGTGCTAAAGGTGCAAACAAAAGACAGTTCCTGTAGTGAAAAGGTGAGTGGTGAAGTCCGGGTTTTTCGCTGGCCTGCGGCTGCAGCTCCGGATCGTGCTCAGTAATCTTTGTGAGAAACGACACACAAGACAAACAGTGTAAACACAGACAAGCAAAACACTCACGGTTTTTAGCACAAACAAGACGGGCTCCTTCTAGGTTATTTGGTTTAACCATCTGCAAAGGAACAGATCACTCAAGCCATGCCCCTATTTATACCCTCGCCCATGACCCCGAGGTTAACGAGCGCATCCGCTCCTCCAGTCCTCGGATGCCACGCCGCCACCGTCTGGGTCACTGAGCTCGGGTGCCATAGCTCCGCCCCTTCCGAACTGACCGACTTCCATCTACCCCACGGAATAAATTATCGTGCCATTTCATTAAGGGTACTCTGTTCCTCGTGCACCGTGCCCTCACAGGTCGAGAGGGAGATCTAACACTAAGACTCATTCGATCTCTGTCACAGCTACTAACAAACAAACGAGCAAGATGGGCTGAACGGCTTCCTCTCATTTCTTATGTTCTTATGTTCTTATAAAACTTGAGATGTACTTTCTTTTGCATGTTCCAATAAAATTAATTTACTCAGCTTAATTTAATGTGTAGTTAAAAGTTATAAATGGGACTATTTTATTGGCATAAGGATATTTAATAAAAAAAACTAATATTTTTTGCCATAAACATGATTTATGCTTTTTTCTTCAAATCCACTGTTTGACCTGGATTATAAATGCAACAAGGCCCTTCAGTGCGTCCGTATACATTGAATATACAGACTTTTCAGGGTTTGGAGGCACTCGACTTTGTCTCGTGTCTCACAACGCCCCAAGGCATCCGTAAATTCGACGTACACGGACAGCCTGTTGGGCCTTATTGCATATTATATATATATTGTGATAAACCTCAGGGCATGGTCCTGAATGGGAGATATGTGAGAGCAGAGATTTTGTTAGGACTTTGTCCTTTCACAAAATGGAGGTCCCAATAGGACTACAGTTCACAAAATGGTCGCCCACCACAAACTACACTACCCAGGATCCTTATCAGGTAATTAAGGTATGTCAGCACATCTGCAGGTGATCAATTGTAATGACCTGCCCTATAAAAGGAGCAAACTGACAGCACGACAGTGAGAGGGGAGTAGAAGGAATTTTGGCTGTGTTTTTTGAGAGGTTTTGTCGTGTTCTCTTTGAGTTCTGGATTGCATTATTGTGTATGACCCTGGACTGTTTGGATAACCCTGTTGGCTGTTTTGACCCTATTTTGGATGACTACCTGATTGTTTACGAACTCTGGATTAACATTATGACTCTGATTATTGGACTTCCCTTGAAAATAAGCACACAGGTAAAATCCTGTTTAAAATAAACTTACACTTGTTGTGTCTATTGTGTTGTCCCATATATATATATATATATATATATGTATATATGTTTGTGTGACTGAGCTGTTGAGTGGCATGTGGGTGGTGACGTCACGGACCAGGAGCAGAAACCAAAGCAATGAATGTCGGGTGAAACTGCAGTGCTACGGCACTCAGTGTTTTATTAAATAATAAACAAACAAAAGATTTAAACAAAACAAACACCACAAACAAAAGGGCACGTTGGCCAAACAAACAGAAATAGCAGTTGTTTAGGTTTTAAATCTCTCTCCTTGCTCGCTCTCCCATACTCTCCTCTGTACACTCTCCTCGAGCGCAGATAGCTGCAGGCTTTTATATTCTGGCCAAGGGGTTAACTAGCTATTAATTATCTTATTACCCCTCGGCCATAGTCTGCACGAGTTTAATAAGGATGCGTGACGGTCATCTAGTTAAATAATCAGTAGCTGATCAGTCACGCATCGTCACAAGGTTTTTAAAATACAAAACAATAACAAATAACAAATCGGCTTTTGCAGTAATATAAACATAAATCATAATATAAAATAAATAATAAACAAAGGGGCGGGACACTCCGCCACAGTATATACAGTACTGTTCAAAAGTTTTAGGCAGGTGTGAAAAAATGCTGTAAAGTAAGAATGCTTTCAAAAATAGACATGTTAATAGATTATATTTATCAATTAACTAAATGCAAAGTGAGTGAACAGAAGAAAAATCTAAATCAAATCCATATTTGGTGTGACCACCCTTTGCCTTCAAAACAGCATCAATTCTTCTAGGTACACTTGCACAAAGTCAGGGATTTTGTAGGCATATAGTCAGGTGTATGATTAAACAATTATACCAAACAGGTGCTAATGATCATCAATTCAATATGTAGGTTGAAACACAATCATTAACTGAAACAGAAACAGCTGTGTAGGAGGAATAAAACTGGGTGAGGAACAGCCAAACTCAGCTAACAAGGTGAGGTTGCTGAAGACAGTTACTGTCAAAAGTCATACACCATGGCAAGACTGAGCACAGCAACAAGACACAAGGTAGTTATACTGCATCAGCAAAGTCTCTCCCAGGCAGAAATTTCAAGGCAGACAGGGTTTCCAGATGTGCTGTCCAAGCTCTTTTGAAGAAGCACAAAGAAACAGGCAACGTTGAGGACCGTCGACGCAGTGGTCGGCCAAGGAAACTTACTGCAGCAGATGAAAGACACATCATGCTTACTTCCCTTCGCAATCGGAAGATGTCCAGCAGTGCAATCAGCTCAGAATTGGCAGAAAACAGTGGGACCCTGGTACACCCATCTACTGTCCGGAGAAGTCTGGTCAGAAGTGGCCTTCATGGAAGACTTGCGCCAAAAAGCCATACCTCCGGCGTGGAAACAAGGCCAAGCGACTCAACTATGCACGAAAACACAGGAACTGGGGTGCAGAAAAATGGCAGCAGGTGCTCTGGACTGATGAGTCAAAATTTGAAATATTTGGCTGTAGCAGAAGGCAGTTTGTTCGCCGAAGGGCTGGAGAGCGGTACACGAATGAGTGTCTGCAGGCAACAGTGAAGCATGGTGGAGGTTCCTTGCAAGTTTGGGGCTGCATTTCTGCAAATGGAGTTGGGGATTTGGTCAGAATTAATGGCCTCCTCAATGCTGAGAAGTACAGGCAGATACTTATCCATCATGCAATACCATCAGGGAGGCATCTGATTGGCCCCAAATTTATTCTGCAGCATGACAACGACCCCAAACATACAGCGAAAGTCATTAAGAACTATCTTCAGCGTAAAGAAGAACAAGGAGTCCTGGAAGTGATGGTATGGCCCCCACAGAGCCCTGATCTCAACATCATCGAGTCTGTCTGGGATTACATGAAGAGAGAGAAGCAACTGAGGCTGCCTAAATCCACAGAAGAACTGTGGTTAGTTCTCCAAGATGTTTGGGCCAACCTACCTGCCGAGTTCCTTCAAAAACTGTGTGCAAGTGTACCTAGAAGAATTGATGCTGTTTTGAAGGCAAAGGTGGTCACACCAAATATTGATTTGATGTAGATTTTTCTTCTGTTCACTCACTTTGCATTTTGTTAATTGATAAATATAAACTATTAACATGTCTATTTTTGAAAGCATTCTTACTTTACAGCATTTTTTTCACACCTGCCTAGAACTTTTGCACAGTACTGTATACATATATATATATATATATATATATATATATATATATATATATATATATATATATATATATAACTCTAGCTTTATACCCTAACTTCTCTACATAGTTTACTATAATATCAAATGCACATTGAAAATAAATACTCCCTTCTATCTGATAATACACCTCTACCTGGGCACAGCTTGAAATATATTACCTTCTCCTCCCATCTGTACATTCCCAGAGTTGGAGCCCGTCTGTCCTGGACGTATTGGTTTGGGTCGGGGCCTAACTGTGGAGATTTGGGTCCCTTGTGACTGGCCTTCTGTGGGTCCTTCAGCGCAGTCATCTCCTGAGTAGCCATGACAACACTTCCACTCCATCTCCGTAACCATCTTGTAAGCTACTTTGTACCTAGGTCTCATATATGTTCGGTACCTGGTAAGAGAAAGATATGGAAATTTAGAGGCTGATCAGTGTGAGAAGGTACTGTATCATATTTCCTGTCAGACAGAAAGCACCCTCCTTTATTTTATTGCTTGGAGAAGAATCATAAATGGAGACTGAAGTTTTAGTCATGAAAAAATCCTCATAAAAAGTTACGTATCACAATGGGTTTTTCCTTGTAAAATATAATTATATATGATAAACATTATATAATTAAATATCTGGCTCTGTAATCAAGATTTTTTTTAAAAATCTATTAATGTATACCAATACAACTAGAACAAAATCCTGTTTTGTCAAAGCCCATTAGGACAGGCCAGCTGAGACAATGGGCCCGAAAGGGGGTTCATTTTCAGTGGAAACGGCAAAATCCGCAGAATTGTTCCTGTGGTTCTAAATGAATAAGGAGGCTATGTGGTCCAGTGGTTAAAGAAAAGGGCTTGTCCCCGCTTCAGATCCCACCTCAGCCACTGACTCATTGTGTGACCCTGAGCAAGTCACTTAACCTCCTTGTGCTCCGTCTTTCGGGTGAGACGTAGTTGTAAGTGACTCTGCAGCTGATGAACAGTTCACACACCCTAGTCTCTGTAAGTCGCCTTGGATAAAGGCATCTACTAAATAAACAAATAATAATAATAATAATAATAATAATAATAATAATAATAATAATAATAATAACTAGAGTTGCGAGCAACTTTACGGCTTCCAAGCAGTTATCGTGAAATTTAAGCACATTGGTTATTATAAATGAAGCGTTATCATCACAACTGTGCTAACTGTGTCAATTTTGGCCCACATATTGGAATTATTGGTTAGTAGGCTATTTAAATTGTATTTGGATGCACACAAAATTCTAAATAGTATGCAGTCATATAGACTTTAAAAATAATGCATATAAGAGGCTAACATTGTTCTAAATTCTCGATCACTCTTTGTTTGAGTTTGTGTGCATGTGTGTGTGTGTGTGTGTGAGCGTGTGGTGCCCTATTCTTCATTTTGCAATATAAAATAAAGTCTACAGCATGTATTGGTTTTTGTATATTTTAATGCCACTATCATTTAATGTGCATTTTTTTTAAAGCAATAGAAAGTGATAATAGTGTAACGATTAGCTATCAGGGGTGCCTGGCAAATACGAAATTCACCATATTTAATTGTGACCGAATGGCTACTAGGACATTACATGTGCACGATTTATGAGTAACACCACTCGAATCCTATGCCGAGGAATTATAAAAAGGACAGAGGAGAGAAGAAGCTGGAACAGAACCCAGAGAGACAGTACTGGTTCTTGTATATTTTAATGCCACTATCATTTAATGTGCATTCGTAAAGCAATAGAAAGTGATAATAGTGTAACGATTGGCTATCTGGGGTGCCTGGCTTCGTTGCCACATATTCAGAATTTGCGATTGTTGTTTTATCAGTTTAGTCTTAATAATTATAACTATCACTGTAGTTATGAAATAAAAAAAAACAGACGCCATATCAGTAAAAGGAGTAGTGCATTTTTTTATTTTTTTGGCTTCTGTTCAGCTACGACAGCGTTGTAAAAAAAAATGTGATTACAGAACATTTTTGTACTGCCCGAGAAGACGGTAATTTTTTTCAAATTCTTTGTGTGTATCAGTATTGCCTGCATGTCCATGAGGTTATAAGTAAACAAACAGCATTACGGCTGAGAATCTGGTAAGCTCGAATTATACTAAAATGTCCGCTTTTTGGGGGGATTCTCCATGAATAACTATGCGATCTTTACAGTTACAATGCTATTTTATAGTGCAAGCGATTGTGAAGCGTTCTGTCTATACATTTGATTACCAAAAATAAATATTTCAATGAAAGATATGGCCCCAACGTCTCCCCCCCTCCCTTCCCACACGCATCTGTTAAATGGATTACACACGCGGTTTCGTTTCAACAGATTCAGGATTTGTGACTGTGTTTGACCACAGTTCAGTCGTTAAAAATAATTATATAACGATTTTTAAGCAAATTATATTCATGTGACTTGTAAAGCTGATGTTTTATGCATTTAATTGATTAGATTGTGTTAGTTTAAAAAGCATAGTGCAGGTTTTTTTTCGCATGGATGCAGTTGCAACAGTTCTTAAAAAAATGTTTACTTAGTTTACAGTATGTGTCTGTATACTGTATTATGTATACGTCTAAATATAATCCTTTCCACTGTAATTACTGTTTTTAAGTTACATGTGTTAGTAAAACTGTACCAGCGAAAAATGGCTGCTTTAGGAATTTTTTTTCTTACCTTACTGAGTTTTCCATGTAAACAGCTGCCCCTAGTGGTGGGAATGTGTCATTTCAGGGTAAAATTTGGACAAACTGGCATGTCACCCATATTGATTGGCTCATGGCGGTCATGTTTGTTGATGTCAGAACTTTTCCTGACTAATTTTTTTAGAGGACAGTAGAAAGATAACGTAGTGTGGACTAGAGGTTAGGGCTCTGGACTCTTGACCTGAGGGTCGTGGGTTCAATCCCAGGTGGTGGACACTGCTGTTGTACCCTTGAGCAAGGTACTTTACCTAGATTGCTCCAGTAAAAACCCAACTGAATAAATGGGTAATTGTATGTAAAAATAATGTGTAAAAAATAATGTAATTGTATGTAAAAATAATATGATATGTTGTAACAATTGTAAGTCGCCCTGGATAAGGGCGTCTGCTAAGAAATTAATAACGAAGATTCACATCAATCGGCAAAAGGGCTCATGAGAAGTTGTTGTTTAAGCTTTTCACGCAAAATCCAACATAGCTGCTACACCATGTGACTGATCAATTTTTCCTTAAGTAGAATCAATCGTGGACATGAGCGCACTATGTACAAACTTTTTCACAGCTGTACTATTTACCGTTCATGAGAAGAAGACTTTTGAATATTGTCCAAACTTTTCATTAAATACAAGATGGCTGCCACACCATGTGACCAAATTTTGTGCATTTTGGTGCAGCCGATAAGAAGTTATAAGCAGTTTTATAGCTAGTTGCGTATGTTGATGATGTCATGCAGCATGGACGCCATGATTTTCACAGTAGCAACTTCCCTTGAACAAGCGTAACAGATGAACATACTGAGATGTTTTATTCCAATTTTTGTTTCAATCGGATAAGCGGTTTCAGAGAAGATGATGTTTGAATTTTGATGATTTTATATTTTTATGGTAATTTTATGTCATTAATCAATGTGGTTGCCAAACCACAGAACCAATCAGCTTCATATTAACCACAGTTAATCATGGACTATCCCTCAACACGTATAGCAATTTTCAGAACTCTGCGGTTTCTGATACATAGGCGTTTTAACAAATTCCGCAAAATCCAATATGGCTGCCGATCCACGTGACTTGTGCAAACTTGCTGAAAATCACCGACTATCATCCATAGGCATCTACCAGTGTACCAAATTCTGTGAGTTTTTTAGCATGTTTTGGTAGAAAAAAATAATAAAAATAACTGGAGTTGTTAGCAACTATAAAGGCTTCCAAGCAGTTATCGTGAAATTTAAGCGCATTGGTTAGCGCACTGTGTACAACATTTTTCACAGCTGTGGTATTTACCGTTCATGAGAAGAAAACTTTTGAAAATTGCTCAATTTTCATTAAATCCAAGATGGCTGCCACACCATGTGACCAAAGGCCGCCATATTGACTAAGACACAACATCACATAGTCCTCAACATCTGTGTCAAATTTTGTGCATTTTGGTGCAGCCGATAAGAAGTTATAAGCAGTTTTATAGCCAGTTGCGTATGTTGATGATGTCATGCAGCGTGGACGCCACGATTTTCACAGTAGCAACTTCATTTGAACAAGCGGAATAGAGGACCATACTGAGATGTTTTATTCCAATTTTTGTTTCAATCGGATAAGCGGTTTCAGAGAAGAAGATGTTTAAATTTTGAGAATTCAACATTTTTATGACATTAATCGATGTGGTTGCCAAACCACATAACCAATCAGCTTCATATTAACAACAGTTAATCAAGGACTATCCCTCAACATGTATAGCAATTTTCAGAGCTCTAGAGTAAGCGTTTTTTTAAAGCATAGGCGTTTTTAATAAATTTGCAAAATCCAATATGGTTGCCAAACCATGTGACTTTTTAGCAAACAAGATTGGACGCCTAACCTGTTATCTGCACATAGCCACCTACCTACAAACCCGAGTTTTTGTTTCTGCATGAGGTTTCGCAGAAAGAAAAATAATAATAAATAACTAGAGTTGTTAGCAACTTTATGGCTTCCAAGCAGTCATCGAAATTTTATGTGCATTGGTTATCGCACTATGTAGACATTTTTTCACGGCTGTGCTATTTACCGTTCATGATAACAGCATTTTTGCAAATTGGGCAAAATTTTCATTAAATCTAAGATGGCTGCCACACCATGTGACCAATGGCTGCCATATTGACCATGGCACAACATCCCATAGTCCTCTACATCATAGCGGTATTTTATAGAGCAAGCGATTGTGAAGCGTTTTTGTGTAAGTGTTTGTTTAGCAAAATACATATTTAAATGTAAACGAGGGCTCAAAGTCGCGACGCTCACAAGCCTCTTTAAATGGATTACAGACACGGTTTCGCTTTCAACAGATTCAGGTTTTGTGACTGTATTTGACCACAGTTCAGTTGTAAAAATTATTATATGACTTTGTTTAAGCAAACTGCATTCGTGTGACTTGTAAAGCTAATGTATTAAACATGTAATTGTTTCAGTTGTGTTCTGCTTTTAAGATGTTTTATTTTTTGGCACCGTATTTATCCAATATGGCGGCTTTTAAGGTTTTTAAGTTTCGTTTTTGGCTCAGTTTCCATGGTAAGCTGTCCCCAGTGGTCGGAATGTGTCATTTCAGGGTAAAAAGTGGGCAAATTGGCATCAGTGCCCATACTGATTTGCTCATGGCTGTCATGTTTGTTGATGTAGAAACTTTTGGTGAGTAACTTTTTTAGAGGACAGTACAAAGATAATGTATACTTATGATTCAAGTCAATAAGCCAAAAGGCTCATTAGGAATTGTTGTTTAAGTGTTTTACGCAAAATCCAACATAGCTGCCACACCATGTGACCGATCAATTTTTCCTTTAGTAGAATCAATCATGGACATGAGCGCACTATGTACAAATTTTTTCACAGCTGTAATGTTTACCGTTGATGAGAACAAGACATTTGAAAATTGCACAAAAATATCATTACATCTAAGATGGCTGCTACACCATGTGACCTAAGGCCGACATATTGACCATAGCACAACATCCCATAGTCCTCACATCTGTGTGAAATTTTTTTTAGCATTTTGGTGCAGCATAGGCGGTTTTATAGCCAGTTGCGTAAATGTTGATGATGTCATGCAGCGTGGACGCCACGATTTTCACAGTAGCAACTTCATTTGAACAAGCGGAATAGAGGACCATACTGAGATGTTTTATTCCAATTTTGTTTCAATCGGATAAGCGGTTTCAGAGAAGAAGATGTTTAAATTTTGAGAATTCAACATTTTTATGATGTTAATCGATGTGGTTGCCAAACCACATAACCAATCAGCTTCATATTAACAACAGTTAATCAAGGACTATCCCTCAACATGTATAGCAATTTTCAGAGCTCTAGAGTAAGCGTTTTCCAAGCATAGGAATTTTAATAAATTTGCAAAATCCAATATGGTTGCCAAACCATGTGACTTGTTTGCAAGATTGGACGCCTAACCTGTTATCTGCACATAGCCACCTACCTACAAACCCGATTTTTTTGTTTCTATGATGAGGTTTCAGCAGAAAGAAAAATTAATAATAATAATAACTAGAGTTGCGAGCAAACTTTATGGCTTCCAAGCAATCATCGTTTCCTTTATGTGCATTGGTTATCGCACTATGTAGACATTTTTTCACGGCTGTGCTATTTACCGTTCATGATAACAGCATTTTTGCAAATTGGGCAAAATTTTCATTAAATCTAAGATGGCTGCCACACCATGTGACCAATGGCTGCCATATTGACCATGGCACAACATCCCATAGTCCTCTACATCTGTGTGAAATTTCGTGCATTTTGGTGCAGCATAGGCGGTTTTATAGCCAGTTGCGTGTTGATGATGTCATGCAGCGTAGACGCCACGATTTTCACAGTAGCAACTTCCTTTGAACAAGCGGAATAGAGGACCATACTGAGATGTTTTATTCCAATTTTTGTTTCAATCGGATAAGCGGTTTCAGAGAAGAAGATGTTTGAATTTTGATGATTTTATATTTTTATGATAATTTTGTCATTAATCAATGTGGTTGCCAAACCACAGAACCAATCAGCTTCATATTAACAACAGTTAATCAAGGACTATCCCTCAACATGTATAGCAATTTTCAGAACTCTAGAGTAAGCGATTTCCGAAGCATAGGCGTTTTAAAAAATTCCGCAAAATCCAATATGGCTGCCGAACCATGTGACTTGTGCAAACTTGCTGAATATCACCGACTATCATCCATAGGCATCTACCAGTGTACCAAATTCCGTTCAGTTTTTAGCATGTTTTGGTAGAAAAAATAATAATAATAACTGGAGTTGTTAGCAACTATAAAGGCTTCAAGCAGTTATCGTGAAATTTAAGTGCATTGGTTAGCGCACTATGTACAACATTTTTTCACAGCTGTGGTATTTACTGTTCATGAGAAGAAAACTTTTGAAAATTGCTCAATTTTCATTAAATCCAAGATGGCTGCCACACCATGTGACCAAAGGCCGCCATATTGACTACGACACAACATCACATAGTCCTCAACATCTGTGTCAAATTTTGTGCATTTTGGTGCAGCCGATAAGAAGTTATAAGCAGTTTTATAGCCAGTTGCGTATTTGATGATGTCATGCAGCGTGGACGCCACGATTTTCACAGTAGCAACTTCATTTGAACAAGCGGAATAGAGGACCATACTGAGATGTTTTATTCCAATTTTTGTTTCAATCGGATAAGCGGTTTCAGAGAAGAAGATGTTTAAATTTTGAGAATTCAACATTTTTATGACATTAATCGATGTGGTTGCCAAACCACATAACCAATCAGCTTCATATTAACAACAGTTAATCAAGGACTATCCCTCAACATGTATAGCAATTTTCAGAGCTCTAGAGTAAGTTTTTCCCAGTGCATAGGCGTTTTTAATAAATTTGCAAAATCCAATATGGTTGCCAAACCATGTGACTTGATGCAAGATTGGACGCCTAACCTGTTATCTGCACATAGCCACCTACCTACAAACCCGATTTTTTGTTTCTGCGATGAGGTTTCAGCAGAAAGAAAAATAATAATAATAATAACTAGAGTTGCGAGCAACTTTATGGCTTCCAAGCAATCATCGTAAATTTTATGTGCATTGGTTATCGCACTATGTAGACATTTTTTCACGGCTGTGCTATTTACCGTTCATGATAACAGCATTTTTGCAAATTGGGCAACATTTTCATTAAATCTAAGATGGCTGCCACACCATGTGACCAATGGCTGCCATATTGACCATGGCACAACATCCCATAGTCCTCTACATCTGTGTGAAATTTCGTGCATTTTGGTGCAGCATAGGCGGTTTTATAGCCAGTTGCGTGTTGATGATGTCATGCAGCGTAGACGCCACGATTTTCACAGTAGCAACTTCCTTTGAACAAGCGGAATAGAGGACCATACTGAGATGTTTTATTCCAATTTTTGTTTCAATCGGATAAGCGGTTTCAGAGAAGAAGATGTTTGAATTTTGATGATTTTATATTTTTATGATAATTTTGTCATTAATCAATGTGGTTGCCAAACCACAGAACCAATCAGCTTCATATTAACAACAGTTAATCAAGGACTATCCCTCAACATGTATAGCAATTTTCAGAACTCTAGAGTAAGCGATTTCCGAAGCATAGGCGTTTTAAAAAATTCCGCAAAATCCAATATGGCTGCCGAACCATGTGACTTGTGCAAACTTGCTGAATATCACCGACTATCATCCATAGGCATCTACCAGTGTACCAAATTCCGTGAGTTTTTTAGCATGTTTTGGTAGAAAAAAATAATAATAATAACTGGAGTTGTTAGCAACTATAAAGGCTTCCAAGCAGTTATCGTGAAATTTAAGCGCATTGGTTAGCGCACTGTGTACAACATTTTTCACAGCTGTGGTATTTACTGTTCATGAGAAGAAAACTTTTGAAAATTGCTCAATTTTCATTAAATCCAAGATGGCTGCCACACCATGTGACCAAAGGCCGCCATATTGACTACGACACAACATCACATAGTCCTCAACATCTGTGTCAAATTTTGTGCATTTTGGTGCAGCCGATAAGAAGTTATAAGCAGTTTTATAGCCAGTTGCGTATGTTGATGATGTCATGCAGCGTGGACGCCACGATTTTCACAGTAGCAACTTCATTTGAACAAGCGGAATAGAGGACCATACTGAGATGTTTTATTCCAATTTTTGTTTCAATCGGATAAGCGGTTTCAGAGAAGAAGATGTTTAAATTTTGAGAATTCAACATTTTTATGACATTAATCGATGTGGTTGCCAAACCACATAACCAATCAGCTTCATATTAACAACAGTTAATCAAGGACTATCCTCAACATGTATAGCAATTTTCAGAGCTCTAGAGGTAATGTGTCATTTCAGGGTAGGCGTTTTAATAAATTTGCAAAATCCAATATGGTTGCCAAACCATGTGACTTGTTTGCAAGATTGGACGCCTAACCTGTTATCTGCACATAGCCACCTACCTACAAACCCGATTTTTTGTTTCTGCGATGAGGTTTCAGCAGAAAGAAAAATAATAATAATAATAACTAGAGTTGCGAGCAACTTTATGGCTTCCAAGCAATCATCGTAAATTTTATGTGCATTGGTTATCGCACTATGTAGACATTTTTTCACGGCTGTGCTATTTACCGTTCATGATAACAGCATTTTTGCAAATTGGGCAACATTTTCATTAAATCTAAGATGGCTGCCACACCATGTGACCAATGGCTGCCATATTGACCATGGCACAACATCCCATAGTCCTCTACATCTGTGTGAAATTGCGTGTTGATGATGTCATGCAGCGTAGACGCCACGATTTTCACAGTAGCAACTTCCTTTGAACAAGCGGAATAGAGGACCATACTGAGATGTTTTATTCCAATTTTTGTTTCAATCGGATAAGCGGTTTCAGAGAAGAAGATGTTTGAATTTTGATGATTTTATATTTTTATGATAATTTTGTCATTAATCAATGTGGTTGCCAAACCACAGAACCAATCAGCTTCATATTAACAACAGTTAATCAAGGACTATCCCTCAACATGTATAGCAATTTTCAGAACTCTAGAGTAAGCGTTTTCAAAGCATAGGCGTTTTAAAAAATTTGCAAAATCCAATATGGCTGCCGAACCATGTGACTTGTGCAAATTGGAATATCAACCGTTATCATCCATAGGCATCTACCAGTGTACCAAATTCCGTGAGTTTTTAGCATGTTTTGGTAGAAAAAAAATAATAATAATAACTGGAGTTGTTAGCAACTATAAAGGCTTCAAGCAGTTATCGTGAAATTTAAGCGCATTGGTTAGCGACTGTGTACAACATTTTTTTCACAGCTGTGGTATTTACTGTTCATGAGAAGAAAATTTTTGAAAATTGCTCAATTTTCATTAAATCCAAGATGGCTGCCACACCATGTGACCAAAGGCCGCCATATTGACCACGACACAACATCACATAGTCCTCAACATCTGTGTCAAATTTTGTGCATTTTGGTGCAGCCGATAAGAAGTTATAAGTGTTTTATAGCCAGTTACATATGTTGATGATGTCATGCAGCGTGGACGCCACGATTTTCACAGTAGCAACTTCATTTGAACAAGCGGAATAGAGGACCATACTGAGATGTTTTATTCCAATTTTTGTTTCAATCGGATAAGCGGTTTCAGAGAAGAAGATGTTTAAATTTTGAGAATTCAACATTTTTATGACTTTAATCGATTTGGTTGCCAAACCACATAACCAATCAGCTTCATATTAACAACAGTTAATCAAGGACTATCCTCAACATGTATAGCAATTTTCAGAGCTCTAGAGTAAGCGTTTTCCAGGGCATAAAAGTTTTAATAAATTTGCAAAATCCAATATGGTTGCCAAACCATGTGACTTGATGTAGCAAACTTTGGACGCCTAACCTGTTATCTGCACATAGCCACCTACCTACAAACCCCGATTTTTTGTTTCTGCCAAAAGGTTTCATTAGAAAGAAAAATAATAATAATAACTAGAGTTGCAGCAACTTTATGGCTTCCAAGCAATCATCGTAAAATTTATGTGCATTGGTTATCGCACTATGTAGACATTTTTTCACGGCTGTGCTATTTACCGTTCATGATAACAGCATTTTTGCAAATTGGGCAAAATTTCATTAAATCTAAGATGGCTGCCACACCATGTGACCAATGGCCGCCATATTGACCATGGCACAACATCCCATAGTCCTCTACATCTGTGTGAAATTTCGTGCATTTTGGTGCAGCATAGGCGGTTTTATAGCCAGTTGCGTGTTGATGATGTCATGCAGCGTGGACGCCACGATTTTCACAGTAGCAACTTCATTTGAACAAGCGGAATAGAGGACCATACTGAGATGTTTTATTCCAATTTTGTTTCAATCGGATAAGCGGTTTCAGAGAAGAAGATGTTTAAATTTTGATGATTTTATATTTTTATGATAATTTTGTCATTAATCAATGTGGTTGCCAAACCACATAACCAATCAGCTTCATATTAACAACAGTTAATCAAGGACTATCCCTCAACATGTATAGCAATTTTCAGAACTCTAGAGTAAGCGTTTTCCGAGCATAGGCGTTTTTAAAAAATTTGCAAAATCCAATATGGTTGCCAAACCATGTGACTTGTGCAAATTGGAATATAACCTGTTATCTGCACATAGGCACCTACCAGTGTACCAAATTTTTGTTTTTTTAGCATGTTTTGGTAGAAAAAAAAATAATAATAATAACTAGAGTTGTTAGCAACTATAAAGGCTTCCAAGCAGTCATCGTGGAAATTTATGTGCATTGGTTATCGCACTATGTAGACATTTTTTCACAGCTGTGGTATTTACCGTTCATGAGAACAAAACTTTTGAAAATTGCTCAAAATTTTCATTAAATCTAAGATGGCTGCCACACCATGTGACCAATGGCTGCCATATTGACCATGGCACAACATCCCATAGTCCTCAACATCTGTGTCAAATTTTGTGCATTTTGGTGCAGCATAAGAAGTTATAAGCAGTTTTATAGCCAGTTGCGTGTGTTGATGATGTCATGCAGCGTGGACGCCACGATTTTCACAGTAGCAACTTCATTTGAACAAGCGGAATAGAGGACCATACTGAGATGTTTTATTCCAATTTTTGTTTCAATCGGATAAGCGGTTTCAGAGAAGAAGATGTTTAAATTTTGAGAATTTATAAACATTTTAATTTTGTTTATTAATCAATGTGGTTGCCAAACCACAGAACCAATCAGCTTCATATTAACAACAGTTAATCAAGGACTATCCCTCAACATGTATAGCAATTTTCAGAGCTCTAGAGTAAGCGTTTTCCGAAGCATAGGCGTTTTTAATAAATTTGCAAAATCCAATATGGTTGCCAAACCATGTGACTTGTGCAAGATTGGACGAATAACCTGTTATCTGCACATAGCCACCTACCAGTGTACCCGATTTTTTGTTTTTAGCAGGTTTCAGCAGAAAAAAAATAATAATAATAATAACTAGAGTTGTTAGCAACTTTATGGCTTCCAAGCAATCATCGTGAAATTTTATGTGCATTGGTTATCGCACTATGTAGAACATTTTTTCACAGCTGTGGTATTTACCGTTCATGAGAACAGCATTTTTGCAAATTGGGCAATTTTCATTAAATCTAAGATGGCTGCCACACCATGTGACCAATGGCTGCCATATTGACCATGGCACAACATCCCATAGTCCTCAACATCTGTGTGAAATTTGCGTTTTTGGTTTTGATAAGCAGCATAGGCGGTTTTATAGCCAGTTGCGTGTTGATGATGTCATGCAGCGTGGACGCCATGATTTTCACAGTAGCAACTTCCTTTGAACAAGCGGAATAGAGGACCATACTGAGATGTTTTATTCCAATTTTTGTTTCAATCGGATAAGCGGTTTCAGAGAAGAAGATGTTTGAATTTTGATGATTTTATATTTTTATGATAATTTTGTCATTAATCAATGTGGTTGCCAAACCACAGAACCAATCAGCTTCATATTAACAACAGTTAATCAAGGACTATCCCTCAACATGTATAGCAATTTTCAGAACTCTAGAGTAAGCGATTTCCGAAGCATAGGCGTTTTAAAAAATTCCGCAAAATCCAATATGGCTGCCGAACCATGTGACTTGTGCAAACTTGCTGAATATCACCGACTATCATCCATAGGCATCTACCAGTGTACCAAATTCCGTGAGTTTTTTAGCATGTTTTGGTAGAAAAAAAAAATAATAATAACTAGAGTTGTTAGCAACTATAAAGGCTTCCAAGCAGTTATCGTGAAATTTAAGCGCATTGGTTAGCGCACTGTGTACAACATTTTTCACAGCTGTGGTATTTACTGTTCATGAGAAGAAAACTTTTGAAAATTGCTCAATTTTCATTAAATCCAAGATGGCTGCCACACCATGTGACCAAAGGCCGCCATATTGACTACGACACAACATCACATAGTCCTCAACATCTGTGTCAAATTTTGTGCATTTTGGTTCAGCCGATAAGAAGTTATAAGCAGTTTTATAGCCAGTTGCGTATGTTGATGATGTCATGCAGCGTGGACGCCACGATTTTCACAGTAGCAACTTCCTTTGAACAAGCGGAATAGAGGACCATACTGAGATGTTTTATTCCAATTTTTGTTTCAATCGGATAAGCGGTTTCAGAGAAGAAGATGTTTAAATTTTGAGAATTCAACATTTTTATGACATTAATCGATGTGGTTGCCAAACCACATAACCAATCAGCTTCATATTAACAACAGTTAATCAAGGACTATCCCTCAACATGTATAGCAATTTTCAGAGCTCTAGAGTAAGCGTTTTCCGAAGCATAGGCGTTTTTAATAAATTTGCAAAATCCAATATGGTTGCCAAACCATGTGACTTGCGCAAGATTGGACGCCTAACCTGTTATCTGCACATAGCCACCTACCTACAAACCCGATTTTTTGTTTCTGCGATGAGGTTTCGGCAGAAAGAAAAATAATAATAATAATAACTAGAGTTGCGAGCAACTTTATGGCTTCCAAGCAGTCATCGTAAATTTTATGTGCATTGGTTATCGCACTATGTAGACATTTTTTCACGGCTGTGCTATTTACCGTTCATGATAACAGCATTTTTGCAAATTGGGCAAAATTTTCATTAAATCTAAGATGGCTGCCACACCATGTGACCAATGGCTGCCATATTGACCATGGCACAACATCCCATAGTCCTCTACATCATAGCGGTATTTTATAGAGCAAGCGATTGTGAAGCGTTTTATTTAAATGTAAAGTGTTTGTTTAAAATGGATTACAAAATACCATTTAAATAAGTAAATCTTTACAGGGCTCTAAGTGTTTGTTTAGCAAAAAATACATTTGTTTCAATGGAACGTGGGCTCCAAAGTCGCCCCTTTCTCACAAGCCTCTTTTAAATGGATTACAGACACGGTTTCGTTTCAACAGATTCAGGTTTTGTGACTGTATTTGACCACAGTTCAGTTGTAAAAATTATTATATGACGATTTTTAAGCAAACTGCATTCATGTGACTTGTAAAGCTAATGTATTAAACATGTAATTGTTTCAGTTGTGTTCTGCTTTAAGATGTTTTATTTTCAAGTACCGTATTTATCCAATATGGCGGCTTTTAAGGTTTTTAAGTTTCGTTTTTGGCTCAGTTTCCATGGTAAGCTGTCCCCAGTGGTCGGAATGTGTCATTTCAGGGTAAAAAGTGGGCAAATTGGCATCAGTGCCCATATTGATTTGCTCATGGCTGTCATGTTTGTTGATGTAGAAACTTTTGGTGAGTAACTTTTTTAGAGGACAGTACAAAGATAATGTATACTTATGATTCAAGTCAATAAGCCAAAAGGCTCATTAGGAATTGTTGTTTAAGTGTTTTCCCAACATAGCTGCCACACCATGTGACCGATCAATTTTTCCTTTAGTAGAATCAATCATGGACATGAGCGCACTATGTACAAATTTTTTCACAGCTGTAATGTTTACCGTTGATGAGAACAAGACATTTGAAAATTGCACAAAAAATATCATTACATCTAAGATGGCTGCTACACCATGTGACCTAAGGCCGACATATTGACCATGGCACAACATCCCATAGTCCTCTACATCTGTGTGAAATTTCGTGCATTTTGGTGCAGCATAGGCGGTTTTATAGCCAGTTGCGTGTGTTGATGATGTCATGCAGCGTGGACGCCACGATTTTCACAGTAGCAACTTCCTTTGAACAAGCGGAATAGAGGACCATACTGAGATGTTTTATTCCAATTTTTGTTTCAATCGGATAAGCGGTTTCAGAGAAGAAGATGTTTAAATTTTGAGAATTTGACATTTTTATGACATTAATCGATGTGGTTGCCAAACCACATAACCAATCAGCTTCATATTAACAACAGTTAATCAAGGACTATCCCTCAACATGTATAGCAATTTTCAGAACTCTAGAGTAAGCGTTTTCCGAAGCATAGGCGTTTTAAAAAATTTCGCAAAATCCAATATGGCTGCCAAACCATGTGACTTGTGCAAGATTGGATGCCTAACCTGTTATCATCCATAGCCACCTACCTACAAACCCGATTTTTGTTTCTTTTAGCATGGTTTCGCAGAAAAAAAATAATAATAATAACTAGAGTTGTTAGCAACTTTATGGCTTCCAAGCAGTCATCGTAAATTTTATGTGCATTGGTTATCGCACTATGTAGACATTTTTTCACGGCTGTGCTATTTACCGTTCATGATAACAGCATTTTTTGCAAATTGGGCAAAATTTTCATTAAATCTAAGATGGCTGCCACACCATGTGACCAATGGCTGCCATATTGACCATGGCACAACATCCCATAGTCCTCACATCTGTGTAAATTTTAGAGCATTTTGGTGCAGCATAGGCGGTTTTATAGCCAGTTACATATTTGATGATGTCATGCAGCGTCCAAAGACGCCACGATTTTCACAGTAGCAACTTAAATTGAACAAGCGGAATAGAGGACCATATTCAGATGTTTTATTCCAATTTTTTCAGTTTCAATCGGATAATGCGGTTTTAAGAGAAGAAGATGTTTGAATTTTGATGATTTTATATTTTTATGATATTTTTTTCTCATTAATCAATTTGGTTGCCAAACCACAGAACCAATCAGCTTCATATTAACAACAGTTAATCAAGGACTATCCTCAACATGTATAGGTGGAATTTTCAGAACTCTAGAAAAAGCGGGCAAATTGGCATAGTGCCCGTATTTAAAAATTTGCTCAATATGGCTGCCGAACCATGTGACTTTTGCAAACTTTTTGAATATCACAAAGATATCATCCATAGGCATCTACCAGTGTACCAAATTCATTAGTTTTTTGCATGTTTTGGTGAAAAAAAATAATAATAATAACTAGAGTTGTTACCAACTATAAAGGCTTCAAGCAGTTATTAGAAATTTAAGCGCATTGGTTAGAGCACACTATGTACAAATTTTTTTCACAGCTGTGGTATTTACCGTTCATGAGAACAAGACATTTGAAAATTGCTCAAAAAATTTCATTAAATCTAAGATGGCTGCCACACCATGTGACCAAAGGCCGCCATATTGACCATGGCACAACATCCCATAGTCCTCAACATCTGTGTCAAATTTTGTGCATTTTGGTGCAGCCGAGGCGGTTTTATAGCCAGTTGCGTATGTTGATGATGTCATGCAGCGTGGACGCCATGATTTTCACAGTAGCAACTTCCTTTGAACAAGCGGAATAGAGGACCATACTGAGATGTTTTATTCCAATTTTTGTTTCAATCGGATAAGCGGTTTCAGAGAAGAAGATGTTTGAATTTTGATGATTTTATATTTTTATGAATTTTATGTCATTAATCAATGTGGTTGCCAAACCACAGAACCAATCAGCTTCATATTAACAACAGTTAATCAAGGACTATCCCTCAACATGTATAGCAATTTTCAGAACTCTGCATAAGCGTTTTCCGAAGCATAGGCGTTTTAACAAATTTGCAAAATCCAATATGGTTGCCAAACCATGTGACTTGTGCAAATTTGGAATAACCTGTTATCATTCATAGGCATCTACCACAAACCCGATTTTTGTTTTTGCGATAAATAAATTTAAATAAAAAAAATAATAATAATAATAATAACTAGAGTTGAGTTGCGAGCAACTTTATGGCTTCAAGCAGTCATCGAAATTTTATGTGCATTGGTTATCGCACTATGTAGACATTTTTTCACGGCTGTGCTATTTACCGTTCATGATAACAGCATTTTGCAAATTGGGCAAAATTTTCATTAAATCTAAGATGGCTGCCACACCATGTGACCAATGGCTGCCATATTGACCATGGCACAACATCCCATAGTCCTCTACATCATAGCGGTATTTTATAGAGCAAGCGATTGTGCAGCGATTTGTGTAAGTGTTTGTTTTTGTGTATTTAAATTGTTTAGCAAAATGGAATACATATTTAAATGTACAGTTTCAACGGTATTTTTAGAGCAAGCGATTGTGAACGAGGGCTCCCAAAGTCACCCCCCCCTTTCTCACAAGCCTCTTTTAAATGGATTACAGACACGGTTTCGTTTCAACAGATTCAGGTTTTGTGACTGTATTTGACCACAGTTCAGTTGTAAAATTATTATATGACGATTTTAAGCAAACTGCATTCGTGTGACTTGTAAAGCTAATGTATTAAACATGTAATTGTTTCAGTTGTGTTCTGCTTTAAGATGTTTTATTTTCAAGTACCGTATTTATCCAATATGGCGGCTTTTAAGGTTTTTAAGTTTCATTTTTGGGCTCAATTTCCATGGTAAGCTGTCCCCAGTGGTGGGAATGTGTCATTTCAGGGTAAAAAGTGGGCAAATTGGCATCAGTGCCCATATTGATTTGCTCATGGTGGTCATGTTTGTTGATGTAGAAACTTTTGGTGAGTAACTTTTTTAGAGGACAGTACAAAGATAATGTATACTTATGATTCAAGTCAATAAGCCAAAAGGCTCATTAGGAATTGTTGTTTAAGTGTTTTACGCAAAATCCAACATAGCTGCCACACCATGTGACCGATCAATTTTTCCTTTAGTAGAATCAATCGTGGACATGAGCGCACTATGTACAAATTTTTTCACAGCTGTAATGTTTACCGTTGATGAGAACAAGACATTTGAAAATTGCACAAAAAATATCATTACATCTAAGATGGCTGCCACACCATGTGACCTAAGGCCGCCATATTGACCATGGCACAACATCCCATAGTCCTCTACATCTGTGTGAAATTTCGTGCATTTTGGTGCAGCATAGGCGGTTTTATAGCCAGTTGCGTGTGTTGATGATGTCATGCAGCGTGGACGCCACGATTTTCACAGTAGCAACTTCCTTTGAACAAGCGGAATAGAGGACCATACTGAGATGTTTTATTCCAATTTTTGTTTCAATCGGATAAGCGGTTTCAGAGAAGAAGATGTTTAAATTTTGAGAATTCGACATTTTTATGACATTAATCGATGTGGTTGCCAAACCACATAACCAATCAGCTTCATATTAACAACAGTTAATCAAGGACTATCCCTCAACATGTATAGCAATTTTCAGAGCTCTAGAGTAAGCGTTTTTCAAGCATAGGCGTTTTTAATAAATTTGCAAAATCCAATATGGTTGCCAAACCATGTGACTTGCGCAAGATTGGACGCCTAACCTGTTATCTGCACATAGCCACCTACCTACAAACCCGATTTTTTGTTTCTGCGATGAGGTTTCGCAGAAAGAAAAATAATAATAATAATAACTAGAGTTGCGAGCAACTTTATGGCTTCCAAGCAATCATCGTAAATTTTATGTGCATTGGTTATCGCACTATGTAGACATTTTTTCACGGCTGTGCTATTTACCGTTCATGATAACAGCATTTTTGCAAATTGGGCAACATTTTCATTAAATCTAAGATGGCTGCCACACCATGTGACCAATGGCTGCCATATTGACCATGGCACAACATCCCATAGTCCTCTACATCTGTGTGAAATTTCGTGCATTTTGGTGCAGCATAGGCGGTTTTATAGCCAGTTGCGTGTTGATGATGTCATGCAGCGTAGACGCCACGATTTTCACAGTAGCAACTTCCTTTGAACAAGCGGAATAGAGGACCATACTGAGATGTTTTATTCCAATTTTTGTTTCAATCGGATAAGCGGTTTCAGAGAAGAAGATGTTTGAATTTTGATGATTTTATATTTCTATGATAATTTTGTCATTAATCAATGTGGTTGCCAAACCACAGAACCAATCAGCTTCATATTAACAACAGTTAATCAAGGACTATCCCTCAACATGTATAGCAATTTTCAGAACTCTAGAGTAAGCGATTTCCGAAGCATAGGCGTTTTAAAAAAATCCGCAAAATCCAATATGGCTGCCGAACCATGTGACTTGTGCAAACTTGCTGAATATCACCGACTATCATCCATAGGCATCTACCAGTGTACCAAATTCCGTGAGTTTTTTAGCATGTTTTGGTGGAAAAAAATAATAATAATAACTAGAGTTGTTAGCAACTATAAAGGCTTCCAAGCAGTTATCGTGAAATTTAAGCGCATTGGTTAGCGCACTATGTACAACATTTTCCACAGCTGTGGTATTTACCGTTCATGAGAAGAAGACTTTTGAAAATTGCTCAATTTTCATTAAATCCAAGATGGCTGCCACACCATGTGACCAAAGGCCGCCATATTGGCTACGACACAACATCACATAGTCCTCAACATCTGTGTCAAATTTTGTGCATTTTGGTGCAGCCGATAAGAAGTTATAAGCAGTTTTATAGCCAGTTGCGTATGTTGATGATGTCATGCAGCGTGGACGCCATGATTTTCACAGTAGCAAGTTCCCTTGAACAAGCGTAACAGAGGAACATACTGAGATGTTTTATTCCAATTTTTGTTTCAATCGGATAAGCGGTTTCAGAGAAGATGATGTTTGAATTTTGATGATTTTATATTTTTATGGTAATTTTATGTCATTAATCAATGTGGTTGCCAAACCACAGAACCAATCAGCTTCATATTAACAATAGTTAATCATGGACTGTCCCTCAACATGTATAGCAATTTCCAGAACTCTGCATAAGCGGTTTCCGATACATAGGCGTTTTAACAAATTCCGCAAAATCCAATATGGCTGCCGAACCATGTGACTTGTGCAAACTTGCTGAATATCACCGACTATCATTCATAGGCATCTACCAGTGTACCAAATTCCGTGAGTTTTTGAGCATGTTTTGGTGGAAAAAATAAAATAACTAGATAAATAAACTAAAAGGCTTCCAAGCAGTTATAAATTTAATAATTGGTTATACTGTTTATAACATTTTTTTCACAGCTGTGGTATTTACTGTTCATGAGAAAAAACTTTTGAAAATTGCTCAATTTTCATTAAATCCAAGATGGCTGCCACACCATGTGACCAAAGGCCGCCATATTGACTACGACACAACATCATAGTCCTCAACATCTGTGTTAAATTTTGTGCATTTTGGTGCAGCCGACATTTTTTCATAGGCAGTTGCGTGTTGATTGTCATGCAGCGTGGACGCATGATTTTCACAGTAGCAACTTTTTGAACAAATAGAGGACCATACTGAGATGTTTTATTCCAATTTTTGTTTCAATCGGATAAGCGGTTTCAGAGAAGAAGATGTTTGAATTTTGAGAATTCCAATTTTTATGACGCTGTGGTTGCTAAACCACATAACCAATCAGCTTCATATTAACAACAGTTAATCAACTATCCCAACATGTATAGCATTTTTCAGAACTCTATAAGCGTTTCTGAAGCATAGGCATTTTAAAAAATTTTGCAAAATCCAATATGGCTGCCAAACCATGTGACTTTGTGTAAGATTGGACGCCTTGTTTCTGCAAATAGCCACCTACCTAAAACCCGATTTTTGTTTCTGCGATGAGGTTTCGCAAAAAAAATAATAATAATAACTAGAGTTGCGAGCAACTTTCTGGCTTCAAGCATCATTAAATTTTATGTGCATTGGTTATCGCACTATGTAGACATTTTTTCACGGCTTGCTAACCGTTCATGATAACAGCATTTTTTGCAAATTGGGCAAAATTTTCATTAAATTTAAGATGGCTGCCATGAACCAATGGCTATATTGACCATGGCACAACATCCCATAGTTTACATCATAGCGGTATTTTTAGAGCAAGCGATTGTGAAGCGTTTTGTCTAAGTGTTTGTTTAGCAAAAATACATATTTAAATGTAAACGAGGGCTCCAAAGTCGCGCCCCCCCTTTCTCACAAGCCTCTTTTAAATGGATTACAGACACGGTTTCGTTTCAACAGATTCAGGTTTTGTGACTGTATTTGACCACAGTTCAGTTGTAAAAATTATTATATGACGATTTTTAAGCAAACTGCATTCGTGTGACTTGTAAAGCTAATGTATTAAACATGTAATTGTTTCAGTTGTGTTCTGCTTTAAGATGTTTTATTTTCAAGTACCGTATTTATCCAATATGGCGGCTTTTAAGGTTTTTAAGTTTCATTTTTGGCTCAATTTCCATGGTAAGCTGTCCCCAGTGGTGGGAATGTGTCATTTCAGGGTAAAAAGTGGGCAAATTGGCATCAGTGCCCATATTGATTTGCTCATGGTGGTCATGTTTGTTGATGTAGAAACTTTTGGTGAGTAACTTTTTTAGAGGACAGTACAAAGATAATGTATACTTATGATTCAAGTCAATAAGCCAAAAGGCTCATTAGGAATTGTTGTTTAAGTGTTTTACGCAAAATCCAACATAGCTGCCACACCATGTGACCGATCAATTTTTCCTTTAGTAGAATCAATCGTGGACATGAGCGCACTATGTACAAATTTTTTTCACAGCTGTAATGTTTACCGTTGATGAGAACAAGACATTTGAAAATTGCACAAAAATATCATTACATCTAAGATGGCTGCTACACCATGTGACCTAAGGCCGTCATATTGACCATGGCACAACATCCCATAGTCCTCTACATCTGTGTGAAATTTCGTGCATTTTGGTGCAGCATAGGCGGTTTTATAGCCAGTTGCGTGTGTTGATGATGTCATGCAGCGTGGACGCCACGATTTTCACAGTAGCAACTTCATTTGAACAAGCGGAATAGAGGACCATACTGAGATGTTTTATTCCAATTTTTGTTTCAATCGGATAAGCGGTTTCAGAGAAGAAGATGTTTAAATTTTGAGAATTCGACATTTTTATGACATTAATCGATGTGGTTGCCAAACCACATAACCAATCAGCTTCATATTAACAACAGTTAATCAAGGACTATCCCTCAACATGTATAGCAATTTTCAGAACTCTAGAGTAAGCAGTTTCTCGAAGCATAGGCGTTTTAAAAAAATTTGCAAAATCCAATATGGCTGCCAAACCATGTGACTTGCGCAAGATTGGACGCCTAACCTGTTATCTGCACATAGCCACCTACCTACAAACCCGATTTTTTGTTTCTGCGATGAGGTTTCGGCAGAAAGAAAAATAATAATAATAATAACTAGAGTTGCGAGCAACTTTATGGCTTCCAAGCAATCATCGTAAATTTTATGTGCATTGGTTATCGCACTATGTAGACATTTTTTCACGGCTGTGCTATTTACCGTTCATGATAACAGCATTTTTGCAAATTGGGCAAAATTTTCATTAAATCTAAGATGGCTGCCACACCATGTGACCAATGGCTGCCATATTGACCATGGCACAACATCCCATAGTCCTCTACATCTGTGTGAAATTTCGTGCATTTTGGTGCAGCATAGGCGGTTTTATAGCCAGTTGCGTGTTGATGATGTCATGCAGCGTAGACGCCACGATTTTCACAGTAGCAACTTCCTTTGAACAAGCAGAATAGAGAACCATACTGAGATGTTTTATTCCAATTTTTGTTTCAATCGGATAAGCGGTTTCAGAGAAGATGTTTGAATTTTGATGATTTTATATTTCTATGATAATTTTGTCATTAATCAATGTGGTTGCCAAACCACAGAACCAATCAGCTTCATATTAACAACAGTTAATCAAGGACTATCCCTCAACATGTATAGCAATTTTCAGAACTCTAGAGTAAGCGATTTCCGAAGCATAGGCGTTTTAAAAAATTCCGCAAAATCCAATATGGCTGCCGAACCATGTGACTTGTGCAAACTTGCTGAATATCACCGACTATCATCCATAGGCATCTACCAGTGTACCAAATTCCGTGAGTTTTTTAGCATGTTTTGGTAGAAAAAAATAATAATAATAACTAGAGTTGTTAGCAACTATAAAGGCTTCCAAGCAGTTATTGTGAAATTTAAGCGCATTGGTTAGCGCACTATGTACAACATTTTTCACAGCTGTGGTATTTACCGTTCATGAGAAGTAGACTTTTGAAAATTGCTCAATTTTCATTAAATCCAAGATGGCTGCCACACCATGTGACCAAAGGCCGCCATATTGACTACGACACAACATCACATAGTCCTCAACATCTGTGTCAAATTTTGTGCATTTTGGTGCAGCCGATAAGCAGTTTTATAGCCAGTTGGGTATGTTGATGATGTCATGCAGCGTGGACGCCATGATTTTCACAGTAGCAACTTCCCTTGAACAAGCGTAACAGATGAACATACTGAGATGTTTTATTCCAATTTTTGTTTCAATCGGATAAGCGGTTTCAGAGAAGATGATGTTTGAATTTTGATGATTTTATATTTTTATGGTAATTTTATGTCATTAATCAATGTGGTTGCCAAACCACAGAACCAATCAGCTTCATATTAACAATAGTTAATCATGGACTGTCCCTCAACATGTATAGCAATTTTCAGAACTCTGCATAAGCGGTTTCCGATACATAGGAGTTTTAACAAATTCCGCAAAATCCAATATGGCTGCCGAACCATGAGACTTGTGCAAATTTGCTGAATATCACTGACTATCATTCATAGGCATCTACCAGTGTACCAAATGTCGTGAGTTTCTGAGCATGTTTTGGCAGAAAAAAATAAAATAAATAAATAAATAAATAAATAATAATAATAACTATAAAATAATAATAATAAGCAGTTAGAGTTGCGAGAAATTTCAAGCAGTCATCATTTTATGTGCATTGGTTATCGCACTATGTAGACATTTTTTCACAGCTGTGGTATTTACCGTTCATGATAACAGCATTTTTGCAAATTGGGCAAAATTGTCATTAAATCTAAGATGGCTGCCACACCATGTGACCAATGGCTGCCATATTGACCATGGCACAACATCCCATAGTCCTCAACATCATAGTGGTATTTTTAGAGCATTTTGCGATTGTGAGCCGTGTAAGTGTTTGTTTAGCAAAAATACATATTTAAATGTAAACGATGGGCTCCAAAGTCACGCCCCCTTTCTCACAAGCATCTTTAAAATGGATTACAGACACGGACCTTGAATTATATGTTTTATTCTTCAATTTTTTTTCCAATGAATAAGTGTTTATGTTTGAGTTTCAAGGTATTTTTTAGAGCAAGCGATGACATTTGTCGATGTGTTTGTTTAACCAAACTACATATTTAAATCAAACGAGGGGCTCCAAAGTCACAACCCTTTCTCACAAGCATCCCTCAACATGTAGGACTATCTATACAGAACTCTACGGACTGCACTTTCAGAAGCAACCAATCTACTTTTTAAAAATCCTTCAAAATCCAATTATTTAAACTGCCAAACCATGGGGACTTGTGTTCTGCAAAAAACAGAAGGGAGACCACATCAAAACAAGGGCAACAACTCAGGTAAGACCACTATTTTTTTATTTCTGCGCTGAGGTTTCGCAGAAAGAAAATGTTAAACTTAATAACTAGAGTTGCGACAAGTAACTTTATGGATAAGTGTTATCAGAAACTTGGTTGTCTTGGTGATGGAGACGAATATACATTTTTCACGGTACACACTATATATAGGAAATGACAGGCAGGACAGAAGAGGCATTTTTGCAATACATGGGTCTTGAAGCCCAGGTGTTAAATCAGGACAAAAAAACAATGCAGAATCAGTATGAGAAAACATCCACAGAAAAAAATGGCTGTTTTTAAAAATGTAGTACTAGAGGCACAAAACAATTACATCCCAAAAGTAGACAAATCTAAATTTATACAACAAAATGGCCAAAATGGTTTAATAGATGTTTAAAAAAAAAATTTCAGCAAAAAAGGCTATTTAAATGTAAAAGGGACCAAAAACAAAGCACACAGAAAGAGTACTTGAAATGGAAACACAAGTCAAAAAAGGAAGTTAATTAGGCAAAATGTCCATGAAATTTTCAGGGTTTTAAGGGGGAATAAACCAATTCCAAAATGTTTTTCCAATATTTTTACAGCAAGAGAACATTCAAAGAGGAGGTTAAATGTCTAAGAGTTTGTTTGGCAAAATACATAGATGAAGAAAAAAAAATAGCAAATATATTAAATGATTAACCTTTCACAGGTTTTACAAAGGAGGAAATTTTTGATTACATGTCACCTGTTTCTATCCAATTTTAAATAACTTATGATTCAGGTTTTAAACTATTTTGGACCACAGTTTAAATAAACAAAAATCCCTATATGAGATTTTCCCAATAGTACTCAAAGAAATGAAAAGAATTTTTATTTACAAACCGCTAACCAAGATCATGCAATTCTCTTGACACAGGCATTTTTAAGACTGGAAAATAGCAAACGTAATACCGATCCACAAAAGGGAGACAAAACCGAACCAGGTAACTACAGACCAGTTAAGCCTGACTTCTATTATATGTAAACTTATGGAAACCATAGTAAGATCCAAATGTGTCATTACCTATATGGTAAAAGTGGGCATATCCTGTTTCACAGCCAGCATGGTTTTGCTCAAAGGGAGATCGTTTCTAACTAACCTACTTGACTTTTTTGAGGATGCAACATTGAAAATGGATAACTGCAAAGATACGACATGGTTCTATTTAGATTTCAGAAAATTTTGACAAAGTCCCGAAAAAGATTAATTTCAAACTGAACACAGAATTGATTCAAGGAAATGCATTAACATGGATTGAAAGTGGTTAACATAGGTAGAAAACAGAAAGTACTGATTAGAGGAAAACCTCAAAATGTAGAATCAACCAGTGGAGTACCACAGGGATCAGTATTAGGTCCTCTGCTATTCCAAATCTTTTTTTAGATTCTGGTATAGTAAGCAAACTCGTTAAATTTGCAGATTTTTCAAAAATTGAGGAAAATATCAAACACTGTTGAAGCAGATGGCAAGGTCATTCAAAAAATATCTAGACAGCATTCAGAATTGGGCAGACATCCCATATTTAATAGAGAAAAGTGTAAATTTATTGCATTTGGTGCAATAAAAAATGTGCATTTAAATATCATATGGGAGATAGTTGAAATTGAAGAAGGAACTATGAAAAAGACCTAGAGTTTTGTTGAATCAGAAATGGACATCTAGACAATGGGGGAAGCTATAAAAAAAGGCTAACAAGATGCTCGGATATATTGTGAGAAGTGTTGAATTTAAATCAAGGGATTTAATGTTTTGACTCTACAATGCATTTTAAGACCTCACCTAGAATATTGTGTTCAGTTCTGGTCACCTCGTTACAAAAAAAAAAAGGATATTGCTGCTGTTAAAGAGTGCAAAAAAATAACCAGAATTATCCCTGGTTTAAAAGGCATGTTGTTTGCAGACAGGCTAAAAGAATTTAATCTATTCAGTCTTGAACAAAGAAGACTAAATATTTCTGATTCAAATTTTCAAAATCCTAAAAGGTATAGACAAACCAACCCGGGGACTTCTTTGACTTGAAAAAAACAACCTGTTATCTGCACATATAAATGGACCTTAGATAAACCCGATTTTTTTGAACAGAAAATGAGGCACTTTTTTACACAGAGAATTGTGAAAATCTGGAAAACTCCCCAGTAATGTTGTTGAAGCAACTTTGGGATCCTTCAAGAAGTGCTTGATGAATTTTGGGATCAATGGTTATCAACCAAACGAGCAAGAAGGGGCTGAATGGCCTCCTCTCTCATGTAAACAGCTTATTTTCTTATGTTCTTTAAAATGGATTAAAGACAAGATGGCTTGAATTATACAAAAAATGGCTGCCATTTTTGGGGTTTTCTCCATGAATAAGTCCTCTTTACATTTCAACGGTATTTTATAGAGCAAGCGATTGTGAAGCGTTTTGTCTATGTGTTTGTTTAGCAAAAACATATTTAAATGTAAACGAGGGCTCCAAAGTCGTGCCCCCCTTTCTCACAAGCCTCTTTTAAATGGATTACAGACACGGTTTCGTTTCAACAGATTCAGGTTTTTTGACTGTATTTGACCACAGTTCAGTTGTAAAAATTATTATATGACGATTTTTAAGCAAACTGCATTTGTGTGACTTGTAAAGCTAATGTATTAAACATGTAATTGTTTCAGTTGTGTTCTGCTTTAAGATGTTTTATTTTCAAGTACCGTATTTATCCAATATGGCGGCTTTTAAGGTTTTTAAGTTTCGTTTTTGGCTCAATTTCCATGGTAAGCTGTCCCCAGTGGTGGGAATGTGTCATTTCAGGGTAAAAAGTGGGCAAATTGGCATCAGTGCCCATATTGATTTGCTCATGGCGGTCATGTTTGTTGATGTAGGAACTTTTGGTGAGTAACTTTTTTAGAGGACAGTACAAAGATAACGTATACTTATGATTCAAGTCAATAAGCCAAAAGGCTCATTAGGAATTGTTGTTTAAGTGTTTTACGCAAAATCCAACATAGCTGCCACACCATGTGACCGATCAATTTTTCCTTTAGTAGAATCAATCGTGGACATGAGCGCACTATGTACAAATTTTTTCACAGCTGTAATGTTTACCGTTGATGAGAACAAGACATTTGAAAATTGCACAAAAATATCATTACATCTAAGATGGCTGCCACACCATGTGACCTAAGGCCGCCATATTGACCATGGCACAACATCCCATAGTCCTCTACATCTGTGTGAAATTTCGTGCATTTTGGTGCAGCATAGGCGGTTTTATAGCCAGTTGCGTGTGTTGATGATGTCATGCAGCGTGGACGCCACGATTTTCACAGTAGCAACTTCCTTTGAACAAGCGGAATAGAGGACCATACTGAGATGTTTTATTCCAATTTTGTTTCAATCGGATAAGCGGTTTCAGAGAAGAAGATGTTTGAATTTTGAGAATTCGACATTTTTATGACGTGTTAATGTGGTTGCCAAACCACATAACCAATCAGCTTCATATTAACAACAGTTAATCAAGGACTATCCCTCAACATGTATAGCAATTTTCAGAGCTCTAGAGTAAGCGTTTTCCGAAGCATAGGCGTTTTTAATAAATTTGCAAAATCCAATATGGTTGCCAAACCATGTGACTTGCGCAAGATTGGACGCCTAACCTGTTATCTGCACATAGCCACCTACCTACAAACCCGATTTTTTGTTTCTGCGATGAGGTTTCGGCAGAAAGAAAAATAATAATAATAATAACTAGAGTTGCGAGCAACTTTATGGCTTCCAAGCAGTCATAGTAAATTTTATGTGCATTGGTTATCACACTATGTAGACATTTTTTCACGGCTGTGCTATTTACCGTTCATGATAACAGCATTTTTGCAAATTGGGCAACATTTTCATTAAATCTAAGATGGCTGCCACACCATGTGACCAATGGCTGCCATATTGACCATGGCACAACATCCCATAGTCCTCTACATCTGTGTGAAATTTCGTGCATTTTGGTGCAGCATAGGCGGTTTTATAGCCAGTTGCGTGTTGATGATGTCATGCATTTAAGACGCCACGATTTTCACAGTAGCAACTTCCTTTGAACAAGCGGAATAGAGGACCATACTGAGATGTTTTATTCCAATTTTTGTTTCAATCGGATAAGCGGTTTCAGAGAAGAAGATGTTTGAATTTTGATGATTTTATATTTTTATGATAATTTTGTCATTAATCAATGTGGTTGCCAAACCACAGAACCAATCAGCTTCATATTAACAACAGTTAATCATGGACTATCCCTCAACACATATAGCAATTTTCAGAAGTCTGCAGTAAGCGGTTTCTGATACATAGGCGTTTTAACAAATTCCGCAAAATCCAATATGGCTGCCGAACCATGTGACTTGTGCAAACTTGCTGAATATCACCGACTATCATCCATAGGCATCTACCAGTGTACCAAATTCCGTGAGTTTTTGAGCATGTTTTGGTAGAAAAAAAAAATAATAATAACTAGAGTTGTTAGCAAGTATAAAGGCTTCCAAGCAGTTATCGTGAAATTTAAGCGCATTGGTTAGCGCACTATGTACAACATTTTCCACAGCTGTGCTATTTACCGTTCATGAGAAGAAAACTTTTGAAAATTGCTCAATTTTCATTAAATCCAAGATGGCTGCCACACCATGTGACCAAAGGCCGCCATATTGGCTCCGACACAACATCACATAGTCCTCAACATCTGTGTCAAATTTTGTGCATTTTGGTGCAGCTGATAAGAAGTTATAAGCAGTTTTATAGCCAGTTGCGTATGTTGATGATGTCATGCAGCGTGGACGCCATGATTTTCACAGTAGCAACTTCCCTTGAACAAGCGTAACAGATGAACATACTGAGATGTTTTATTCCAATTTTTGTTTCAATCGGATAAGCGGTTTCAGAGAAGATGATGTTTGAATTTTGATGATTTTATATTTTTATGGTAATTTTATGTCATTAATCAATGTGGTTGCCAAACCACAGAACCAATCAGCTTCATATTAACAATAGTTAATCATGGACTGTCCCTCAACATGTATAGCAATTTTCAGAACTCTGCATAAGCGGTTTCCGATACATAGGCGTTTTAACAAATTCCGCAAAATCCAATATGGCTGCCGAACCATGTGACTTGCGCAAATTTGCTGAATATCACCGACTATCATTCATAGGCATCTACCAGTGTACCAAATTTCGTGAGGTTTTGAGCATGTTTTGGCAAGAAAAATAAATAAATAAATAAATAAATAAATAATAATAATAATAATAATAATAATAATAATAATAATAATAACTAGAGTTGCGAGCAACTTTACGGCTTCCAAGCAGTCATCGTAAATTTTATGTGCATTGGTTATCGCACTATGTAGACATTTTTTCACGGCTGTGCTATTTACCGTTCATGATAACAGCATTTTTGCAAATTGGGCAAAATTTTCATTAAATCTAAGATGGCTGCCACACCATGTGACCAATGGCTGCCATATTGACCATGGCACAACATCCCATAGTCCTCTACATCATAGCGGTATTTTATAGAGCAAGCGATTGTGAAGCGTTTTGTGTAAGTGTTTGTTTAGCAAAAATACATATTTAAATGTAAACGAGGGCTCCAAAGTCACGCCCCCCTTTCTCACAAGCATCTTTCTACAACAAGGACTATCTATACAAAATGTCCACTTTTTTCAGGGTTTTCTCCATGAATAAGACTGCACAGTTTCAACAGGTATTTTTAGGGCAACCAAACTACATGGAAATGAAAGGGGCTCAAAGTCATGCCCCTTTCAGCATCTTTCTACAACAAGGACTATCTATAAACGGACTGAAAAACAGAAGGGAACCAATGGAGAAAATCCTTCAAAGAATTTAAACTAGAAAGGAAGGGGGGACCAAAAAACAAAACATCAAAACAAGGGCAACAACTCAGGTAAGACCACTATTAAATGTATTTATCTTAATGCTAGAAGTCTCAGAAACAAAATGTTAGAACTTGAAGCTACTGCACTAACAAGTAACTACGATGTGATAGGTGTTACAGAAACTTGGTTGTCTGAGAGTGATGGAGACGAATATAATATTAGTGGGTACACACTATATAGGAAAAACAGGCAGGACAGAAGAGGCGGAGGGGTAGCACTATACATAAGAAATAGTCTTGAAGCCCAGGTGTTAAATCAGGACAAAGAAAACAATGCAGAATCAGTATGAGAAAACATCCACAGAAAAAGGATGGCTGTTTTTTAAAAATGTAGTACTAGAGGCACAAAACAATTACATCCCAAAAGTAGACAAATCTAAATCTACAACAAAATGGCCAAAATGGTTTAATAGATCAATTAAAAAAAATATTCAGCGAAAAAAGGCTCTTTACAGTGCGTTTAAAAGGGACCAAAAACAAAGCACACAGAAAGAGTACTTGGAACTGCAAACACAAGTCAAAAAGGAAGTTAGAAAGGCCAAGAGAGAGATAGAAATCAATATTGCTAAGGGGGCTAAAACCAATTCCAAAATGTTTTTCCAATATTACAACAGCAAGAGAACATTCAAAGAGGAGGTTAAATGTCTAAGAGACACAAATGGCAAAATCATAGATGAAGAAAAAAAAAATAGCAAATATATTAAATGATTACTTTTCACAGGTTTTTACAAAGGAGGACACAGACAACATGCCCCACATGTCGACCTGTTCCTATCCAATTTTAAATAACTTTAGCATAACAGAGGCAGAAGTGTTAAAGGGCCTAGGAGCTCTTAAAATAAACAAATCCCCTGGGCCAGATGAGATCCTCCCAATAGTACTCAAAGAAATGAAAGAAGTTATTTACAAACCGCTAACCAAGATCATGCAACAGTCTCTTGACACAGGCGTTGTAAATCGACAGACTGGAAAATAGCAAACGTAATACCGATCCACAAAAAGGGAGAAAACCGAACCAGGTAACTACAGACCAGTAAGCCTGACTTCTATTATATGTAAACTTATGGAAACTATAATAAGATCCAAAATGGAAAATTACCTATATGGTAACAATATCCTGGGAGACAGCCAGCATGGTTTTAGGAAAGGGAGATCGTGTCTAACTAACCTACTTGACTTTTTTTGAGGATGCAACATTGAAAATGGATAACTGCAAAGCATACGACATGGTCTATTTAGATTTCCAGAAAGCTTTTGACAAAGTCCCGCATAAAAGATTAATTCTCAAACTGAACACAGTAGGGATTCAAGGAAATGCATGCACATGGATTAGGGAGTGGTTAACAGGTAGAAAACAGAAAGTACTGATTAGAGGAGAAACCTCAAAATGGAGCGAGGTAACCATTTGTGTACCACAGGGAATAGTATTAGGTCCTCTGCTATTCCTAATCTACATTAATGATTTAGATTCTGGTATAGTAAGCAAACTCGTTAAATTTGCAGACGACACAAAAATAGGAGGAGGGGCAAACACTGTTGAAGCAGCAAAGGTCATTCAAAATGATCTAGACAGCATTCAGAATTGGGCAGACACATGGTAAATGAAATTTAATAGAGAAAAGTGTAAAGTATTGCATGCGGGCAATAAAAATGTGCATTATAAATATCATATGGGAGATAGTGAAATTGAAGAAGGGAACTATGAAAAAGACCTAGGAGTTTATGTTGACTCAGAAATGTCTTCATCTAGACAATGTGGGGAAGCTATAAAAAGGCTAACAAGATGCTCGGATATATTGTGAGAAGTGTTGAATTTAAATCAAGGGAAGTAATGTTAAAACTCTACAATGCATTAGTAAGACCTCACCTAGAATATTGTGTTCAGTTCTGGTCACCTCGTTACAAAAAGGATATTGCTGCTGTAGAAAGAGTGCAAAGAAGAGCAAACCAGAATTATCCCGGTTTAAAAGGCATGTTGTATGCAGACAGGCTAAAAGAATTTAATCTATTCAGTCTTGAACAAAGAAGACTACGCACAGATCTGATTCAAACATTCAAAATCCTAAAAGGTATAGACAATGTCAACCCGGGGACTTCTTTTAGACTTCAGAAAAAAAAAAAACAGAGAATTGTGAGGGTCCAACTCCCAGGGTCATAAATGGAGATTAGATAAAACCAAACGGGAAGGGCTGAATGGCCTCATTCAGAACAGAAAATTATAGGAGGCATGAATAAGTAATTTTTTTTACAGAGAATTGTGAGGGTTTGTTGGAACCAACTCCCCCCCCATGTCACAATGTGTTTTAAATGTTGTTGAACAGATTCAGGTGACACCCAGTTCAGGATCCTTCAAGAAGCTGTTGATGAGATTCTGGGATCAATAAGATGTTTTATTTTCAATTAACAATATGGCCAAAAGTTTCGAGCAAGATGGGCTGAATGGCCTCCTCTCCCATATTGATTTGTAAACTTTCTTATGTTCTTATGTTCTTTAAAATGGATTACAGACAAAATCCAACATAGCTGCCAATACCATAGTAGAATTGAATTATACAAAAAGCTGTCCGCTGATGAGAACAAGACATTTGAAAATTTTTTACACCTAGGTTTTCTCCATGAATAAATAAATCCCATAGTCCTGCCACATCTGTGTGATCTTTTGGTGCAGTTTTTATAGCAACGGTATTTTATAGAACAACAAGCGATTGATGAACATACTGAGATGTTTTGTCTATGTTTTTGTTTAGCAAAAACATATTTAAATGGTAAACGTCAGGGCTCAAAGTGGTGCCCCCTTTCTCACAATTAACCTCTTTTAAATGGATTACAGACACGGTTTCGTTTCAACAGATTCAGGTTTTTTGACTGTATTTAGGCACCACAGTTCAGTTGTAAAAAATTATTATAAATGATAATTTTTAAGCAAACTGCATTTGTGTGACTTGTAAAGCTAATGTATTAAACATGTAATTGTTTCAGTTGTGTTCTGCTTTAAGATGTTTTATTTTCAAGTGACCGTATTTATCCAATATGGCAGCTTTTAAGGTTTTTAAAGTTTTGTGTTTTGGCTCAATTTCCATGGTAAGCTGTCCCCAGTGGTGGGAAATGTGTCATTTCAGGGTAAAAATAAACGAGGGCTCCAAAGTTTTTCACAAGTGGGCAAATTGGCATCAGTGCCCATATTGATATTGTTTGCTCATGGCGGTCATATTTGTTGATGTAGGAACTTTTGGTGAGTAACTTTTTTAGAGGACAGTACAAAGATAACGTATACTTATGATTCAAGTCAATAAGCCAAAAGGCTCATTAGGAATTGTTGTTTAAGTGTTTTGATTCAAAAATCCAACATAGCTGCCACACCATGTGACCGATCAATTTTTTCCTTTAGTAGAATCAATCGTGGACATGAGCGCACTATGTACAAATTTTTCACAGCTGTAATGTTTACCGTTGATGAGAACAAGACATTTGAAAATTGCACAAAAATATCATTACATCTAAGATGGCTGCCACACCATGTGACCTAAGGCCGCCATATTGACCATGGCACAACATCCCATAGTCCTCTACATCTGTGTGAAATTTCGTGCATTTTGGTGCAGCACAGGCGGTTTTATAGCCAGTTGCGTGTGTTGATGATGTCATGCAGCGTGGACGCCACGATTTTCACAGTAGCAACTTCCTTTGAACAAGCGGAATAGAGGACCATACTGAGATGTTTTATTCCAATTTTTGTTTCAATCGGATAAGCGGTTTCAGAGAAGAAGATGTTTGAATTTTGAGAATTCGACATTTTTATGACATTAATCGATGTGGTTGCCAAACCACATAACCAATCAGCTTCATATTAACAACAGTTAATCAAGGACTATCCCTCAACATGTATAGCAATTTTCAGAACTCTAGAGTAAGCGATTTCCGAAGCATAGGCGTTTTAAAAAATTTCGCAAAATCCAATATGGCTGCCAAACCATGTGACTTGCGCAAGATTGGACGCCTAACCTGTTATCTGCACATAGCCACCTACCTACAAACCCGATTTTTTGTTTCTGCGATGAGGTTTCGGCAGAAAGAAAAATAATAATAATAATAATAATAATAATAATAATAATAATAATAATAATAATAATCCTTACAGAAACAATAGGCTTCCTAGCCTATGGCTTGGAAGCCTAATAATAATAATAATAATAATCCTTACAGAAACAATAGGCTTCCCCAGCCTATGGCTTGGAAGCCTAATAATAAACACAGCAATAACGATAGGCTTCCCCAGCCTTTGGCTTAGAAGCCTAAGAATAATAATAAGTAATGATCATTTAAGCAGTTTTGTCCGCCAAAATAATACTTCCGGTTCAATTGTGTTAGCAAATGCTATATAAACACAATCGAAAATTGTACCAAACCAGCAGAAAAATTAGTCAAAATGCAAATGCAAACACGAGGGCAAATTCTTATTTCCATTACCAATCGCTTGTTTAATTAGGACAACATAAAACAAACAAACAAACAAATGATGATTGAAACAAATTATCAGAGTTGTAGGTTTGAAAAAAAATGAAAATTAATGAAAAAAAATTCTGGGTGTGCACAAAAGGTTTATCATTTATTTCAGGATGCTTCATTGTTTCTGTCTACACATATGAAGACCGGCTTTAGTCTAACATGTCCTGAACATTTTTTTCTTCATGTAAACCTTTTGTGAACATCAAAAAAAAAAAAAAAAGTTTTTATGTTATGATCCCAAGCCGAAATACGACCCCATCGGGATCAACCCCATCGCCTTGAGGACCGTTCATTGACATTTTTAGAAAGCTGAAATCTTATTCGTCTTGTACAGACCATTTACTTAACCAAAAATGACCTGAATAAGAACAAATTGTATTTATTTATTTATTGCATTTATATAGCGCTTTTTATACAAAAGTATTGCAAAGCACTGTATTGTACATAGCAGAAAAAAATAACCAACCACAATTCATTTGTATAGCATGTCACACATACAATTGCCACAATCAGACCACTTAAATAACAGATTTAAATAACAGTATACACTTAATACAAAAGCAGCAATTTTAAAGTTACATTAAAACCCACTATGATAACAAAGCCCTGACAAATGAAGGCAGAGCATAATTTCAGAGCTCTACAACAAAAAGCCCTACCTCCCGCGTTGCTTTTCTTGACCGAAATAACCAGCAGCTCCGCACCCTGTGATCTCAGAGTGCGGTTTGGAAGATACAGGGTTAGTAACTCCAGCAAATAACTAGGTGCTAATCTATTCAGGGCCTTGTAAGTTAACAGCAAAATCTTAAAATCAATTCTATACTGCACAGGGAGCCAATGTAAAGAGGCCAAAACAGGGGTAATATGTTCATTTTTCCTGGTTTTAGTCAGAACTCTAGCAGTGGTATTCTGAACAAGCTGCAAGCTGGGATACCACACATTTTGGGACACCAGAAAAAAGTGCATTACAATAATAAATTCTAGATGAAACAATGGTATGCATTAGTCTCTCGGCATCAGATACAGAAATAATTGGTCTAAGTTTGGCTATATTTCTCAAATGGTAAAAAGATACTTTAGCAACTTCCCTAATATGAGTCTCAAATGATAGATCAGGATCAAAGATGACCCCCAAACTCTTAATTTCTAGTTTAAGTTTTTATGAGAGACTGCAAGGGTCAAGCTCATGTAATCCCACATTTCCTTTTAGTTGGTTCTGTAAACCCACTAGCATAACCTCTGTTTTATCTTTATTCAACATTCTGTGACATCCAATGCTTGATGTCTGTAAGCAAGTAGCTAATAACACCCAGGCAGAAGAAATTCCTGGCTTTAGGGACAAATATAGCTGGGTATCATCAGTATAGCAATGAAAGTTCACTCTGTGTCTGTGGATAATGTCACCTAACGGTATTGTATATAATGAAAACAAGGGACCTAGAATGGAGCCCTGTGGAACACCACAGACAACTTCCGATAATGCAGATTTTACCTCCCCAATAGAGACGAACTGAAACCTGTCACAAAGATAAGATTTGAAACAGGATAGGACAAGGCCAGACAGTCCTACTGTGCTTTCAAGACGATTCAGTAGGATGGAATGGTCTACAGCAGGGGTGCCCAATCCTGGTCCTGGAGGGCCGGTGTCCTCCTGGCTTTTGTTCCAACTGTCCCCTAAATTACTTAATTGGACCAATCAAGCACTTATTAGAAGCTTAATTGGTCCAATTAAGCAATTTAGTGTACAGTTGGAACAAAAAACAGGAGGGCATCGGCCCTCCAGGACCAGGATTGGGCACCCCTGGTCTACAGTATCAAAGGCAGCACTTAGATCTAGAAGAATTAAAACTGATGGAAAGCCCGAGTCAGAGCTTATCAGCAGATCATTCACAACTCTGACAAGGGCTATCTCAGTGCTATGTGCAGCACGAAAACCAGACTGAAACTTCTCGAATATACCATTAAGAGTTAGAATTTTTTGTAATTGAATTGCGACAGCTCTCTCTAGAACCTTATCTAAGAATGGCAGGTTGTAGATTGGCCTATAGTTATTGAGGACTTTAGGGTCCAAATTGTGTTTCTTAAGCACAGCTACCTTAAGTGCTGAGGGAACTATACCGGAGGAAAGTGAACCATTTATAAGTTTTAAAATGTGGGCATTAACCCTTTGCGGTCCTATGTTGGACCTATTAAACAAGATAGCTGCTTCTGCATCCAGTGCTCAAAGAATATCATAGACATTTGCAGAGCTTTTTGAGATGTTATAGTAATAAAATAATGACTTGGATTGCATTATTGAGGAGTTTGGTGATAAAACGAGTGATCAGGAGATGATTTATCAGTATGCACGACTATGAAGAAGTATGTGAAAAATACAGCGAACAAGGGGTGGGGCGGGGCTGGAGATGCAGTACTGAGTGTCCTGTTGATATGCAGTGCCTTTTAACCCTTAGCGGTCCATTTATTCAGCGTGCCTCAGGCGCGTCAGGTCCAATTTATTTTCACACGTACAGTTTATTTTAGATGCGCTGTTTTAAAAGTTTTAACAGTAAAACAGGTTTAAAAGGCACTGCATATCAACAGGACACTCAGTACTAAATAAACTGCGTGTGTGAAAATAAATTGAACATGACGCACCTGAGATGCGCTGAATAAATGGATAACACCAAGAACATCCAAGAACATATTTTAATAGTTTGTAGGAATAGGATCAATATATGGTAATGGTTACTATGGAACACAGATAGGAACCCATATATGCTCTATTAAGAAATTGCCTTGACCTCTCCATAAGGTCAATGTAAAACTAGCTTATAACTCCTTACAGAGTGCAAATAGAGTCATGGTTACTATGGAACACTAGGACCACATATGTTCTATCCAAAAAATGACCTTTCCTTAGAGGTCAAATATGTTATATCCAAAGAGTTACCATTAACTATGGAACACATACAGAAAACCAAATGGGCCTATCCAAGTTTGTTAACACTGACCTTGACCTGTGAAGTTTGTTAAAAGTAAAGTATGGAGTGTCAAAAATATGAAGCCACGAGCAAATCACATTTCAGCATATATTGTACTATTAATCTATGGTAGAATATAGTACAGTCTTCAAAGTTCAAAGACTAATAGAGGCCAATGGGGTGCTATGCCAAAGGGGAAATCCGGTCACATGGTCTGGCACCTGGCCCCCGGTCATTGCTGCTTGCAACTATTATTATTATTATTATTATTATTATTATTATTATTATTATTATTATTATTATTATTAATACTCATTATTTATTTTAGTTAATTTATATTTTTGTGACCTGCTCTTAGTTATATTCTGTTATTAGTTGTTTATTATAAAAAATAAAAAAAATAAAAAAAAAGTTTAATCAGAAACTGTGCGTTGTTTCCACTTGTTTTTTCAAAAAATGATCAAATTAGAATAATCGATAATCGTGATCGGGATTATTTACAAATATTAAATCGAAAGTGATAATGGCTAGTCCTAATGCGTTACATTACTGTTTAAATTCAGCATTATACATCAGATACTTTATCTAGTTGAATAGTGATTATCTGAGGTAAATACCAGTACATGTTATTTTAGTTTTTGTATTTATTATAAGAATGTTTTAACTGTGTAAATGAAATCAAAGTACAGACAGGGCTAGAAGATAACTTCTTAAGGCAGTCATGAGGGTTCGCTACCTGCCTGGAAAGTAATAGCTCGTTTCCATGGACAGCCAGTCGAGTTGGTGAAAAACGAGGCGTTTCCATGCTTTTCTAAGTTACCTGAGTTATCACGTGAGTTGGGCAGGAAATACTACTGATTTCCCCCAGAAATACTTGCGAGTTAAATGTCAAGACGTGAATTTGCTGCAGACGGTATAGTCAAATTGTCGATTTAAAAAGATAAATCCATCTAGATATTCTTTCACATTTGTTTCAGCCAGTACATATAGATGGCTCTATATCACTACATAACAACTGACAAAGAAAAAAGCCTTATACAGTAGTCTCCAGCTAAGAGAACACCCCTCGAGAAGCAAGCAAAGTGTTCTTAAGACGGAGGTAGCCACCAGACACAATATACAGTGGCTCTCAAAAGTATTCACCCCCCTTGGACTTTTCCACATTTTATTGTGTTACAACATAGAATCAAAATAGATTTAATTAGGAGTTTTTGCCACTGATCAACACAAAAAAGTCCATAATGTCAAAGTGAAAAATAAAATCTACAAATTGTTCTAAATTAATTACAAATATAAAACAGACGATGGAGAGAATATGGCACAACTGTGAATCTGTCTAGAACTGGCAGTCCTCAAAAACTGAGTATCTGGGCGAGAAGGGCACTAGTCAGGGAGGCCACCAAGAGGCCTATGGCAACTCTAAAGGAGTTACAGTCTTCCACAGCTGAGCTGAGCTTCACAAGACTGGCCTTTATGGGAGAGTGGCAAAAAGAAAGCCATTGTTGAAAAAAACTCACATCAAATCTCAGCTAGAGTTTGCCAGAAGGCATGTGGGAGACTCTGAGACCAAGTGGAAGAAGATTCTATGGTCCAATGAGACCAAAATAGAGCTTTTTGGCCTCCATGCTAAGCGCTATGTTTGGCGCTAGCCTAACACCGCACATCGTCCTGAGAACACCATCCCTACCGTGAAGCATGGTCGTGGCAGCATCATGCTATGGGGATGCTTCTCTGCGTCAGGGCCTGGAAAGCTCGTGAAAATAGAGGGCAAAATAGATGCAGCAAAGTATAGAGAAATCCTGGAGGAAAACCTGCTGAAGTCTGCAAGAGACCTGGGACTTGGGAGAAGATTCATCTTCCAGCAGGACAATGACCCCAAACATACAGCCAAAGCCACACTGGAGTGGCTTAAAAACAAAAAGGTCAATGTCCTGGAGTGGCCTAATCAAAGCCCGGACCTCAATCCAATTGAGAATATGTGGAGCAATTTTGCAAAGAAGAATGGGCAAAAATTGCAGTGTCCAGATGTGAAAAGCTGGTAGAGACTTATCCAAATAGACTCATGGCTGTAATTGCTACCAAATATTGACTCAAGGGGGTGGATACTTATGCAATCAATTATTTTCTGTTTTGTATTTGTAATTAATTTAGAACAACTTGTAGATTTTATTTTTCACTTTGACATTACAGACTTTTTTTGTGTTGATCAGTGGCAAAAACTCCTAATTAAATCCATTTTGATTCCATGTTGTAACACAATAAAATGTGGAAAAGTCCAAGGGGGGTGAATACTTTTGAGAACTACTGTAAATCAATAAATAAATAAATGCATATGTATTACTTGTCATGACTCACGTGCATCAACATATGAAATTAACTGAATAAAGTAAAAGAAAAACAATAGGCAAGTGTATGTTAATAAACTATAATAATAAAGTAACAAACTAATGTTAATAAAACTAAAGCAAAACAACAAGGTCAAAAAGCTTAAATCGCTATGTATTATGAAATTAGCTGGCGGGTGTGTTTCGGGCTATCACAATGTCAGAGGCAAAAATAATGGGCGTTACTTTGGGTTAACTCAAACTAAATTAACACAGCACCCCAACACACGTTACAAAATGCAGCACCAATATATAAGACATGCATATTATTTAACAGAATGGTGAAGCAACTCGCCAGAACGTGATTCAGGTTTTTATTCATGAGCTTGAATAATTTTCAACTATGTATGCTGCAACATTTTGCCATTTGTTTACATGCCATTTTGTAGCGATGAGGTGGAAATCAGAATACAAAACAAGGCAATGATATGATGGCGGTTCTGGAAAGATTTAATAAACCAATCAGTGTCCCTCAAGACACTCTTGCGATGACAAGTCACTTTGTTTTACAAAACAGTACTGTTTATGTTGTGAACGGATCGCTATCGGTGCCAAGTAGGTGTTATTTTAAGCAATGTTCCTGCTCCTTTAGCCGTAACATTTACAATGGGAAAAATCTGTTTCACCACAAGGGTGTTCCCTTATGCAAAGTGTTCTCTTAGGAGGTGTCCCTATACATGGAGACTACTGTACAGTAATCTGTCGCGTATCCGTGTAACCGGCCTGATTACATCACAGGGTAATTGATTGCTGCGCAAGTGGTAACAGGTGGTCACTCTGTCTCTGATCTATGTATGAACTGACTCTGCGTTGTGTTTGATGAAATAATTGTGTAGACCAATCTTTAGTTTCAGATTCCCTTTTCTTTTTGTTTTGCCTGTGGTAAAAACATGACACGTACAAAAAAAGAAATAATCAGTCACCTCTCACAGTACCGCCACCTCATTCACACGGTTCACAGACTGGGTAGGAGCAGTTATAGTATGATACTTTAGACTATAAGCTATTATATTATATTGCATTAACCCAGCATACCAAGGATGACCTATATATAGTCTTATAATGATAATAATAATGACTATTGACATTATTTAACAGAACAATAATATATATATATATATATATACAGTATATATATATATATATATATATATATATATATATATATATATATATATATATATATATATATATATAAAGATAGCAGGGAGGGGGTTAATATCCTCCCTGCATGAAATCCATGTGAAAATGCACACTGACTGAATTTAATTGTTTAATTATATTTGTTTGATTAGTAATTATCCCCTGCACCTGGCTATCATTGTAAATTAGAGCCAGGTGCAGGGTATTTAAACGAAGCAGCCAGTCTGTTCTGGGCTGCTGTGTGGAGAGCCCGCTTGTTAGTGTGCAGAAGTGTATGAGAAGAAAGGTAGTGTAAAGCCTTTTTGTGTTTGTTTAAAAACAGTGTGTTTTGTTTTGGTTTGATTTTTGTTTTAACAGGTAAACAGTTTAGCTGTCCTGTTTGTTAGTTTAGGTTCCTGTGCTGTGTTTTAGTTAAGTGCTCAAGAAAAGAGCTAGGTGTTTATTTTGTTTTGTGTTTAATAGCTGATCTATTTTTTAAATCTGGCTTTTTGTACATTTAACATTATGAGATGACACTATAAGGAAAATACGTAGTTGTTATCATCTGCAATAATGAGCAGTAATTTCTGCTTTTCGTAAACTTGCGGTGAAATTACGGTAGTTGTTCACGAAAAAGAGCTGCTTAGTACATTGCACGCAGAAATTCTACGAAGGACGTAGGCTACGAATTCGTAGTATTTACGAGCATGTAAGTCATATTAGAACAGAGTCCTGAATCTCAAAACAATAATTGTGTGCATATAGTAATTTTCAGCTGTGTATAATGGTATTTAAAACAGGATTCATTCATCTGACTTTTTACATATAATTACCGTATATAAGAATTTTGGTGGAGAATTTATTTTGGCTTTATTGGTGGTTTTGATTGGATCGCCAATAATACTTCCACCAATCAGACGGTTGCATACAGTACTTGTAGCAATCCTGCCCTCTGGCAGACTGGTATGCAGAACAGGTTAAATGGTAAGGGTAAAGGCGCTGGTCACGTGTAATAATGTGTCGGATGTCAAAGTGGATATGAGAATGACCGTGATGAAGCCAATTTGCATGAACATTAAAAGTAGACCAGACATTTCCATCAAAGGATTTAAAAAATCTGGAATTGATCTGATGTGATAAGAAACCCAGAGGCACTGTAAACTGCGTCTGCTACTGTACTGTTATGTTTTATGTTAAGCCTTTTTGTGGGGTTTTTTTTAACAACCAAAATTGTTTATACCAGACTAGTTAGAAAGTCTGTAATAAAATGTTTGATTGTTATTGTCTATGTTGTAGATACTACTGTTACTGGAGACACCCATTGTGCAGGTATCACAAAGTTCAAAACAAAACGTTCAAATAAATTAGTTCTGCATCGTACAAAACTGAGCTAATTTTACCAGTGCTTAAGCAGTTTTAAATTATTTTGAAGCAAATTAAAGCATTTTTGTTTCAGCTTTATAGTGTTAATTTTTTAAAATGGAGAGATATGAAATACCTTGTTGTAGAAGTTTACCAGTACCTTAAAAATTAAGGGCCATATAAGAACGATAAATACTGTAACTGATTAGAAGGCCTTCTTTGTTGTTCTCCAAGTTGCTGCAGTTACGTTGTAGGTGCTATAATGAGTTACTGTAAATGATTCTGTTTAGCAGACAGATTTCATTAAGTAAACATTTATTTGAATGTTTTTGGAATAAAAAAATAAATGCAAAACTATGTTGCATTTCTTTGTGAATGGCAATTCAAAAACTGTCAATCCACCAAGGTAGCAAATCCGCCAAATTTAATACCAGCCAAAAAGTCCCATTATATTGTATGTTCCACCCCTACAACATTTTTGATTGACATTTACGGGTAGATGTACTAAGATGGGCCAGTCGCAGCGCAAACACACTGCAATTTGCATTTTCGTTGCGACAATTCGCAAAGTATACATTTTATCGTATGTACGAAGAGAAAATGTTAATGAAGAGAGCTGCAATATACTAATTAAATTTTTTGTTGCGTCATCTTTGCGAGATCTAGCATTGCTGCAGGAGTCGTGAAACATTTTTTTTCAAATAATAAAACTCAGTTGATTCCCATCAGATTCTATAGTGGGCCCCCACCTTCAGCCCCAAATAAATGTGTTTCTATCAAAAAGCTTCTCAATCACTGTGACGGAGTACACCCCGCCCCTGTATTAATATTTGTATATATATATGTTTTTTATTATTATTATTATTATTATTATTATTATTATTGTTTGGCGGGCGGACAAAGCTGTCCGTCCTAATCATTGTGTTATGTGCGGACGGTCGAGCACCGTCCATCTTTTATTATTTACTGTTTGAGACCGGCGAGAGAGCCGGTCTTGTAATCTGTAGTCGTGGGGATGGGGTTAAAACCCCTTCCCTATAACTCTCGTGGAAATATTGCTGGAGCCTTAATAAGGTAACTTATTAATAGGTAATTAAGGCTCCAGCCACGAACATAAAAGTCCCACTCTCGGCTCAGAGAGGTGGTTGGATGTTCAGAGGCGGAACAAGAGCGAAAAAATAAACAAAACAAAATGTACAGGCTCAGTGAAGGCATTTGCCCAGCCTGACCTGTATTGGCTGTTCGATTTTTGTGTTCGTGGTTTTGTTTTGTTTAAATATTTATTTTGCTCTGTGAGCAGTGTTTTGTGTTTAAACTTTTTATTTTGTTTTTGTATTTAATTAAACGGCGCGCTGCGTCTTTTTGCCCTGCACTACTGCCTGTGTTTTCCTTCCGGTTCCTGAACCTGACATCACCACCCACACGCCACACAAAGCCATCTGTGACAATCACACAGTAGCCCCTCGCTAAACCGTTGTTTGTCTGGCATAAAGAGGTGACAGGTTTTAAAAAAAATACAATAAAAATCACACACACACATCTATAGTGCTCAGTGTATTTTAAATGTATAAATCATTGTGCTGAAATAACACTATACAGTATTCAGTACAGTCCTAAAATCAAATGAATACCTAGAGCACTTTCTTTTTACTTTAGCCTGCTGTAGGCTACCGGTAACACAAAATAAACCATGCTGCTGCACTGTACACATTGGTGTACAATGCGAAAAGATTATTTTAATTTGAAACTAAATGATTTATTTTTTTTAATTATTACTTTTAGCCCAGACAATTAACAAAATAGATCTTGGTGCCACATTGACAAGTTATGATACTTACAGGACAGTCAATTCTCGTGAGTACGAATTTCAAGGGACCAGCAACAAATTTTGCATTATACCACTAATTCATATTATCATGATTAGCCTATAAGCCAAATGTATATTATCAGTTTTTATTTGTTAGTCAGTGGTGCAGTGCTATATTGTGCTCAATTACAAACCACCTGCACATTAATCGAATGGGTGTTTTTCCTATTCTTATACAGATGCCCAGAATGAGCTGGAGGGGTTAGCGGCACATGTCCATTGCTCCCAACACCTTGGGGAAACCAGATATATCACAGAAATGACATGCATATATACGTTGTGCTATAATACCAGTATGTTCTGTATTCTCCAGTGCTTTAGGACTATGTTGGCAGATAGCACACATATGCTATCTGTATGTTGTTCGTCTTAACTGATGATGGCTGTCTGTGGTTGTTTGTGTTGCCTTGCCCCTTCCACTGCTTGTAAGTGGGTGGGGGGAATGCAGAGTTAGGGTTAAAAACCCTAACATTGCATTTGCCTACTTTTGCCATTTTAACATCAACCCTAACTGATGCATTAATGAAGTTTTTTGCAAAGAATTTCCTTCTGAGAATATATTTATAGCTAGAAAGCCTGTATATTCTATTATAGAGCACAGAAATAAAACTGACTATTTGTAAACTTGATTAAACATGTCCCTGACACAGGTTTATATATATAATACACGATTAGTTTTTCTTCACCTATTCACACAAAGTGTTTACCGATCTTAGTCCCACCCCCACCCCATGCCAGTGCCGTGATTTACTGGGCTTTGGTGCAAGACAACCTAAAGAAAATCTTTTTGAAAATAAATACATCAACAGGAAAATCTGAAATCGGTCAAAAACGTATTATTTTTCAACTAAGCATATTCTAACATTATTTTAAGATGACTGAAAAAGACAGTAATCAATCAACAGTATAGCCAAACATTTTTAATAAATCAATTGTGTAACAAGATGAATGAATTTGATTAATAACTCGATTTAGTTAACATTGAAACATATTAATAGGCAGGGGGGGGGGGGTTGGGTGAGCTGAAGCTACCCCAAAGTTTACCTTAGCCCCCCCTGTAGCCCCGCCACCGAAAAATTAAAAAGGGATATCTCAAACTTCTGAATTATCGATGTGACTTAAAGTTGTGGAAGACTTTCCAGAGACTTCATGTGGGTTTCAACAATCAAAAACCATTCCAGGTATCGTCTTCAACAAGGCGACTTTAAAATCAGGGACCAACAATATAACCTATAAATGTTCCAGTTGTTTGTCCACTTCGTGACTGCTTATTTTATTACAGTGTAACGGGCAGTGTTGTGTGATACACTGCTGTTACAGATCCTGCCCTGTGTCGGTGAGATGAGATGAATTTAAAAGCTCTAAAACCACAACTGCAAACAAGCGGCTCTTGCATTGTGGTTTACTGGGGACAGGCTGGCTGTAGCGGTGACATCAGACCAGGAACAGAAACACAGAGTGGTGAGTGGATTGTGAATTGTGCTGTTGTGCTGGTTTATTGCAAAGCAGAAAAGGTGAACAAAACACTAAACAAAACAAATAGACAGACACACAAATGGAGGACAAATCCAAAAACAAGTATCGTGCAAGTCCTCCACACAAGTAGCATTTGTTTTTGCTTTTTAGTTTTATTTTCTTCTTCTCTCTCCTGTTCTCCACTCCCGAACACACAACCCAGAATGAGTGAAACGTGCATCTTTATATACACAGTTGTGCCAGGATTTAATTACTAATTAATCATTCACTTGAATCCCACCACGTAAACTAATTTGTGTACTCCCCGTGTTCACATACTATTACATGCTGTATCTGCACGTGAAGTGATTGTTTAATCCCTGTGCTTAAATACATACAACACTCGTGTTACATAGCCCAATTTATATCCCGTGCACCAATACATATACACCAACATTAACACACCACACACAAAATACACACAGGGACGGTGGCACCACGCAACATTTACCCTCCATTCAAACGGGGGCATCGAATGCCCAATTGATTTTTATGCTGTACTATATTTTTCGATGTGTAGATAACAGCGAATAACAATGAAGTTTGGGGATGTGCGACATAAGTTGGCAGTAAAAGTGATACAACAGAGACAGTTCAAAAGGTAACGTGCTTTTCAATACTAGAGAAAAAAGATACTCAATCAATGTATTTGTTACAACAACGTTTCCCCTGTCCAGTGAAATGTCAAGGTTTGTAAACTACCTGCAACCACATCTTTAACAAAACATTCTCCCATAACTAAAACATGCAAATATATTGATAGGAAACTCGTGATTGCTAGTTCTCTATCAAAGAAATTCTTTGAAATTTCTTTGCAACGCTTTTGTATAATTGCAACATGCAGCAATACAATGTAGTAATTTATGCAAAACTATAGTTGAAAATTGCAAATTTGTATATACAGTAACTGTGTACCAAACCAGACTTAAACAAACAGCATAGTCTGCTTTAAAATATGTATGCTTAAAAACCCAATTCAAAATAACACAATGTCAAATGAAGGATTGGGACTACTGTTAGCATCAAATTAATTACCAAATGACTCTGTAGAATAGATCTGATTTCCAGAGTTTGCAGAAACTTCACAGTGTATGAAGACTAAAGTGTTTAAATAAATATGATCATATATGCCGCCTGAGCCCTGGGCTGGTATGATCATATTGAGAAACACAGCAAGTTCAGTTCGCAGTTTGGACCCCCTTACTACAACAGTGTGCTGCCTTCCAGGAGCCTCTGTCAAACAAGAGGAGGCCATTCAGCCCATCTTGCTCATTTGGTTGTTGGTAGCTTATTGATCCCAGAATCTCATCAAGCAGCTTCCTGAAGGATCCCAGGGTGTCAGCTTCAACAACATTACTGGGGAGTTGGTTCCAGACCCTCACAATTCTCTGTGTAAAAAAGTGCCTCCTATTTTCTGTTCTGAATGCCCCTTTATCTAATCTCCATTTGTGACCCCTGGTCCTTGTTTCTTTTTTCAGGTCAAAGAAGTCCCCTGGGTCGACATTGTCTATACATTTTAGGATTTTGAATGTTTGAATTGGATCGCCGCCTAGTCTTCTTTGTTCAAGACCTGAATAGATTCAATTCTTTTAGCCTGTCTGCATACGACATGCCTTTTTAAACCTGGGATAATTCTGGTTGCTCTTCTTTGCACTCTTTCTAGAGCAGCAATATCCTTTTTGTAACGAGGTGACCAGAACTGAACACAATATTCTTGGTGAGGTCTTACTAATGCATTGTAAAGTTTTAACATCCCTTGATTTAAATTCAACACTTCTCACAATATATCCGAGCATCTTGTTGGCCTTTTTTATAGCTTCCCCACATTGTCTAGATGAAGACATTTCTGAGTCAACATAAACTCCTAGGTCTTTTTCATAGTTCCCCCCCTTCAATTTTAGTATCTCCCATATGATATTTATATTGCACTTTTTTATTGCCTGCATGCAATACTTTACACTTTTCTCTATTAAATTTAATTTGCCATGTGTCTGCCCAGTTCTGAATGCTGTCTAGATCATTTTGAATGACCTTTGCTGCTGCAACAGTGTTTGCCACTCCTCCTATTTTTGTGTCGTCTGCAAATTTAACAAGTTTGCTTACTATACCAGAATCTAAGTCATGAATGTAGATTAGGAATAGCAGAGGACCTAATACTGATCCCTGTGGTACACCACTGGTTACCTCGCTCCATTTTGAGGTTTCTCCTCTAATTAGTACTTTCTGTTTTCTACATGTTAACCACTTCCTAATCCATGTGCATGCATTTCCTTGAAACCTAAAACCATGCTGACTGTCTCCCAGGATATTGTTACCATATAGGTAATTTTCCATTTTGGATCTTATTATAGTTTCCATATGTTTACATATAATAGAAGTCAGGCTTATTGGTCTGTAGTTACCTGGTTCGGTTTTGTCTCCCTTTTGTGGATCAGTATTACGGTTTGCTATTTTCCAGTCTGTCGGTACAACCCCTGTGTCAAGAGACTGTTGCATGATCTTGGTTAGCGGTTTGTAAATAACTTCTTTCATTTCTTTGAGTACTATTGGGAGGATCTCATCCGGCCCAGGGGATTTGTTTATTTTAAGAGCTCCTAGTCCCTTTTGGTAGGTATTGATATTTACGTAGGTACAAAATTATGAATGGTTCGAAAGGTACATATGCATGTCCGTGTTAAAGGGTAATATACTAACACATTTTAATGCTGGAAAAAATCATTATTCTCCTTGATATAGTGGTGTTATGAACTTAGGCTAAGGCATTTATAAAGCATTAGATCTCTTTATAAAAGGCCATATACATGTCGTTTTGCATTTCTTGGCCATGGTTTGACTTTAAGTGCTTCATTTGCATGCACCCATTCTCCAGTAGCACCCACAGCAAGAAGACACTTAGTGTCCTGAAGTAACACCCTGTCCTTGGTGTATGATAATGGAAGCTAATTGGTAATTCCTGTTGTCCACAGTAATTGTGCTTTTCTGCACAGCAGTAAACATGGCATTGTGTCACTTTGTAACGGACCCGTCTGGTTTGGTTTCCCAAAGCATAAGTTGGACTGCAATCATTCTTCCTGCTGATTGAATAAGTTCACGTTTCACGATTGTGGAAGTTTTGCATTGACTACATTTGCTACCAGGAATCATTGCCCATTCGTCATTTCTTTAAATGAGTTTTTCCAAACACATGGAATCTGTACCAGCAGCTACATGTAGAGGATAAACATGCAACACCTCTCAGTTTGATAAGCAGTAGATACATCTAGTACATAGAATGTCATGACTTATTGTGACTGAAACCATGTGAGATACTTCAGGATAAATCTCCGACAATTTGGTGAGAAACTCTGCAATATCTTGCTGCTCACCTCTATTGACAGGTTCTCCTAAGAAGTGACAAATATCCACAGTAGTTAGAGACGCAGTGGGTGGCAAGTGATCATATTTGTGAGCAAAGCTCCTGATAGCCTCTTGTTGACTGTTTAATGAATGCAAGTGAAGAAGGCATGAATTGCAAGTGAAGGCACTGCAATGTTGCATTTGCATAGCATGAGGTGAAATTGGGGTTGCTCAAGCCTCTGAACGGATGTGTAAGTGCAAGTGTTCTCTTAGAAGATTGAGACTTTTGCTGTTCCTGAGCATTAGTGATGGCTCGGTGAATGAAATGCACACAATCTTTTACCTTGTGTCCATTGTGCATGCCTTTTTCTCCTGGGATTTCTGGCTTATCATAAATCCCTCTGAGCCGATGGTACTCTTCAACTGCAGTTTGACATGCATAAATGCAGGTGGGGTCAAAGTTGATAAGGTGGATAACGCTTAAGGAAGTAACTTAAGGAAGTAAGGTAAGTTTCTGCTTCAAGTAATTTTAAATTAACTACATTCAGTAACATTGTAAGGTGGTGTTTGAATTTTAGTATGAGGTAGTGTGTGATTAGTACCAGGTGAGTGTGGTTAAATTGAATAGAAATTGATTTTGCTATTTGATTGGTTTCCACACAGTTTATTAAATTTAATTTGTTGTTTTTTTTCCTTGCCCAGTTGTTATATTAATCAGGCAGGCTATTTCTGTGCCAACAAGTTTGCGGCAGAATCTAAGTCATGAAGAGCCTCAACAAAAGAGCCGGGAGTCTAGCTGTGGGTTCCAGTGATTTTGAGGCCCTCTAATTAGATGCTGTTTTCTAATAGATCCGAACCCAACAGCATGCATTTCTGGAAGATGCTATCTACTAGTCCCAGGTCTGTACCTCCACCCCACCACTTTGATCTTATTATACCTATTTGTTTACACCTGTTCTGGCTTATTGGTCTGTCTCCCCTGGTCCCTGTTTTATCCTCCCTTTTCACCCTCTGTATTCTTTGCTCTTCCAGTCTGTCTTCCAACCCCTCTAACCTCATCCTGTTGCCTCTTTCCCTTGGTTAGCGGTTTGTAAATAACTTTTCATTTGCACTACTGGAACTGTCTCATTCTGCTAACAAAGTTTATTTCATCTCTGCCCTTTTTGGTAGGTATTGATCCCACCTCTCTCGACAAAATTCCTTGCTCTAGCTGGTACGTATGCAAAATGTGGCTGTCCCCTGAAAGGGTAACTAACCTTTTAATGCCATTATCTCCTTGATATATGTCCTGTCCCATACCCTAAAGCATTAGATCACTGGACAGGGAGGTGGGACTGGTCTTCTCCTCTCCCTCCTTACTCTTTTCTGTCCCTGCACCCACCTCTCCTAGCACCCTCTGTTAACAAGACACTTTCATGTCCTGTCCAACACCCTCTCCTGTCAACTAATGGAAGCTAATTGTAATTCCCGTTGTCCACCTAATTGTGCACTTTCTCAGCAGAACTTGACTATCTGTGTCTCTCCCTCCCCTCCTGGTTTGGTTTCCCAACTGTCGGGGACTGCAATCATTCTTCCTTGAATATCCATCTCTCCAACCCCAGCCACATTGCTGGATTCATTGCCCATTCTTCATTTCTTTTAAATGTGTTTTTCTCCAACCCCCCCCCCCCTACCCCAACTCACAAAGCTGGTCATAAACATGCAACACCTCTCAGTTTGATAAGCAGTAGATACCCACTAGTCTAGAATGTCATGACTTATTGTGACTGAAACCATTGAGATACTTCAGGATAAATCTCCCCAATTTGGTGAGAAACTCCCATCCCCACTGTCACCTCTATTGACAGGTTCTCCTAAGAACCTCCAAATATCCTCCCCTCTTAGTCCTTGCCTGGCACTGATCATCTTTGTGAGCCTCCTCCTATCCTCTTGTTGAACTGTTTAATGAATGCAAGTGAAGAAGGCATGAATTGCAAGTGAAGGCCTGCAATGTTGCATTTGCTCCCGAACTGAAATTGGGGTTGCCCCTCCCAACCCTGGCTTTCCAAGTGTCCTCTTAGAAGAATGAGACTTTTGCTGTTGCTGAAAAGAATTGATGGCTCGGTGAAAATCCCTGCTGCCCTTGACCATTGTACTGCACCTCCTTCTCCTCCTCCTCCTCTCCTCCTCCTACTCTTCAACTGCCTTTGACATGCAAAATGATTAATTAAAAGATTAATTAAGATTAAGATTAATTAAAAGATTAATTTCTCAAACTGAACGCAAATTAACTACATTCAAGGAAATGCATGCACATGGATTGAATTAGGTGAGGTAGTGGTTAACCAGGTGAGTGTGGTTAAATTGAAAGTACTGATTAGAGGAGAAACCACACAAATGGAGTTTTCCTAACCCAGTTGTTATATTAATCACAGGCTATCAGTATTAGGTCCTCTGCTATTCTAATCTCACAAAAATGATTTAGCTGTGATATAGTGAGGGAAACCTGCGCCGATTTGCAGACGACACAAAATAGGAGGAAGATGCAGACACTGTTGAAGTCTGCAAAGGTCATTCAAATGATCTAGACCGCATTGTCAAAATTGGGCAGACACATCCCAAATCCCTGTTTAATAGAGAAAAGTGTAAAGCCCTCTTGCATGCTGCAATAAAAACCCCTCATTATAAATATCCCCCTCCCCTATGGGAGATAGTGGTGCACTCTGAAGGGAACTATGCTAAAAAGACCTCATCTCTGTTTATGCCTCCCACCTCTCAGAAAATGTCTTCATCTAGACAATGTGGGAAGTCCCCTGAAAACTCTAACAAGATGCTTGGATATATTGTCCCAAGTGTTGACTTTAAATCAAGGGAAGTAATGTTAAAACTCTTTTCTGCATTAGTAAGACCTCACCTCTGAATATTGTGTTCATGTTCTGGTCACCTCTCTTACAAAAAATTGTATTGCTGCTCCCCCCTGGACCTCTCGCTCAAGAAGAACAACCATCTAATTATCCCTCCCCTCTTTAAAAGGCATGTCGTTGAATAGACATCTCTAAAAGCCATTGAATTCCTTCCTCTCCTGAACAAAGAAGACTTCTGTCTCTCCATCTGATTCAAAAAGCTTCAAAATCCTAAAAGGTCTAGACAATGTCAACCCCCCACCCTTCTTTCACCCTGGAAAAAAAAAAAGGACCAGGGGTCATAAATGGAGATTCCTACCCCCACTGTCATCTACAGAACCTCCGCTAGGAGGCCCTTTTTCCACAGAGAATTGTGAGGGTCCCTCCTACCAACTCCCCAGTAATGTTGTTGAAGCTGACACCCCTGGGATCCTTCCCCTCACCTCCCGAAGCTGCTTGATGAGATTCTGGGATCAATAAGTTACAGCAACAATCAAACGCGATCTGCTGAAAAGATGGGAAGAATGGCCTCCTCGCCCTGTAAACCTTTCTTATGTTCTTATGTTCTTATGTTCTTCCTGTTCTTACACTCTCCTCTGCTAAATGTACGTATTACCAATCTGTAATCCAAGCCTCCACTAACAACCCACGTAAACTATACTGTGATTCTTGAAATGTATTTGTTTACGACTGTAAGTCACCCTGGATAAGGGCGTCTGCTAAGAAATAATTAATAGGTATATAAAATGTCAATCGCTGTGGAAAAACGCATCAGTTAAATCAATTAATATGACATGTAGTTTTCTAGCTTGCTATTTATTAATTTATTTATACATTTATAATTAGGGCCACGGAAAATTCACGGAAATCGTATATTTGACTGCGTACTGTGAAAAATTTCAATATTGTTGATTTCTGGGTGAGGTATGAAATCAGATTCCGAAACATGGCAAAAATTGCATGCTGTTTTTTGTCAATTCCACCAAACTCTGTGGATGCAGAACGAGCAGTTTCCGCATATGGACAGGTTTTTACACCACAAAGACAAACCATGAGTGTTGAAACTGCAACAAGATGCACGATGCTGGCCTTCTTCAAATAACTAGTTTTCTGCTCACAGGCCAGATAATGTGTGTGTGTGTGTGTAGTGTGTGTGTGTGAGCATGCGTGTGTGCGTGTGCACACAACACGCTAGATAGAGAAAAGGTCGCATACGATTTTCTTCTTGTTTTTCCTGTTCTTGTTCATCAGATGATTTTGTATAGCTTGATTCGCTCAAGTAGCATGATGTTATGTGGTTTAAAACATCATATATAATTTTGTCACTTGCACTTAATCCTGTTTTTAACATTTTGTCAATTTTAGGCAACTTACAATAAACTTTTTTTTTTAATAAAATGGCACTTTTGTGACAATCCGTGAAATGTATTTTTTTTTTTTATTGTCATTCGTGAATTTCTTAAATACTGTGAATTTTCCGTGGCACTATTTATAATGAACATGTATTCATTTCTACATTTATTTATTTAAAAATATTTATTTCTAAATGTATATTCCTCTATGCATTTGTTTAAATCATTTATTTCTACCAAATAAATTACTCCTTTATTTATTTAATTAAACAAGGAACTACAATTTATCAGAGATTTAGACAAAGAAGCTACATGCCACTCTTGTGTACAATTCCATTCGATGGTATCTACCAAACAAACAGGAAACTGGAAATTTTCAAACCGGAAATAGAAAATTTCTAGAATCGAGAACCTTCAGGAATTCAGCGAAAGCTGGTCAGGCATGGATGTAAGCTTAAAAAATGAACACATTTCAACAACTGCGCAGTGGAGCAGCGGGCTAAGGTCATGTGCTCTTCAAGGATGTCATGTTGCAAGTTCACACCATGGTAATTTTTTTATTTTTATTTTTTTTTCCTGCGATATATGCTGTTTTAAAACATAAATACATTGTTTAATATAAATGGTGTGGATATCAAACTGCTTGCATTCCCTGGTTTATTTTGACGTTGACCAACATGTGGAATCACATGATTGGTAGATGTCCAGTTATTTAGCTTTTCTGTTTGAAAAGTCACTACACACCCTTAAAGTAGACGAAAGAGGAAGAAGAAGAATACTTTTACCTTAGTTTGACAACTTATATCTCATTGTGTATAAGAGGTATGTATTTTTTTTTTACATTTGATGCAAGAAGGTTTCAGACTTTTGATACTGGTACAGATGGTAATTCTAAGGTAATTTTAGAGACTCTCGGTAGTTTCAAACAAGTTTTCTAACTTGTACGAGGAACTACCGTTCCTCTCAATGTGGTTTTAGGGAACGTGAAAACCAACACATTAGTGGACACAGGGTGTGAGCAGACCTTAATTCGGACAGCTCTCTTGGGCGGTGTGTCGTGGCAGCCACAAGGTCAGGTGGCTATCTCCTGTACCCATGGAGAAATGGCAACATACCCCGTTTTAAAAGTATATTTAATCGGTAGGACCGATCAAACGTCACCTGGTAGTAGGGGTGGCAGAAAGGCTACCACACCCAGTAATTCTGGGCTGAGACTGGCCAAACTATAAGGAATTGGTTAAATTAATGGCTCTCTGCCACACATGTAAACATGGTAGAAAAAGGGAAAAATGGAAAAATATCTCCAATTATATCCCTACAAGCTGAAATGTTTTCCCCTATTTTTCATCCTAGAAAAACTGAAAAAGAGAGATGGATCAAAAATTGGGAGGGAGCATCAATGAGTCGAGGCTGCGGTCTGGTGGGAGAAAGCTCCGCTGGTATCAAACGTCCATTAAAGGGAGTTGGCACGCAGTGTGACCAAGAGGGCGAGGTTACTGGGCCATCTAGGGCAGATGTTACTCCGTTCCCTCTCAATATACCAGACATGTGGGACTGAAACACGGACCTAGTGTGGGGCCAAAGTAATGACCCCACAATCGTGCACGCTTGGGGACAGGTCCGGTCTATTGAAGGTAAGGATGTTGAAGGCGCTGGAGCGCTAGTATATCCACACTAGTATATCCTCGGAGCTGACAAAACAAGGGCACGCATATTGGCTCGATTTCATTGGGTAGGGCTTCATTCAAATGTGGCAATTGTGCTGGAGGAAACAGATTGCACTCGCTCACCAAGGAGGTGTGGCTGATGGTATAAAAGGGGAACTATTCCTTTGTATGGTTACGGACAAACTGCCGAAGGACCGTGAGTGTTTCGTGTTTGTTTTGTTTGCCATATTAATTGTACTGTTTGTATTTTATAGACGGCGAACACATCCAGGAGTTGTCGCTTACGGCCATCACCTAACCCGAACTTCACTGCACTCGCACTCACTTAATAAATTGTATTTCACCACTTGCACTTCAGCACTCACTCTGATCGTGTTTGTGTTCTGTGTGTGTTTAAATACTGTGTCTTATTTTGGGACTAAACCCCTTGTTTATTTAACTGCGCAATACACATTGTTGTGTATTGCCAGTCCTACATTATTTTACTGTTGTCAAGTGATGTTGGATTTACAAATAAACCACCATTTCACCAGTACTTGGTTGTTTGTCATTGTCTTGAGCACTGCATCAATTCTACACCTGCGCACTGCAAACCACTTTGCCACACTTTGTCACCTCGTAGTTAGTGTATGCTGTTGGTATAGTACAGTACATTATAAAAATGCAACAGCACCTGTTGAAATGATACTTCTCTGACATGTGTTGACTGGGGAGTTGGTTCCAGACCCTCACAATTCTGTGTAAAAAAGTGCCTCCTATTTTCTGTTCTGAATCCCCCTTTATTTAATCTCCATTTGTGACCCCTGGTCCTTGTTTCTTTTTTCAGGTCAAAAAAGTCCCCTGGGTCGACATTGTCAATACCTTTTAGAATTTTGAATGCTTGAATCAGATCGCCTCGTAGTCTTCTTTGTTTAAGACTGAACAGATTAAATTCTTTGAGCCTGTCTGCATACGACATGCCTTTTAAACCCGGGATAATTCTGGTCGCTCTTTGCACTCTTTCTGGAGCAGCAATATCCTTTTTGTAACGAGGTGACCAGAACTGAACACAATATTCTAGATGAGGTCTACTAATGCATTGTAAAGTTTTAACATTACTTCCCTTGAAGACATTTCTGAGTCAACATAAACTCCTAGGTCTTTTTCATAGATTCCTTCTTCAATTTCAGTATCTCCCATATGATATTTATAATGCACATTTTTATTCCCTGCAACAGTGTTTGCCACACCTCCTATTTTTGTGTCATCTGCAAATTTAACAAGTTTGCTTACTATACCAGAATCTAAATCATTAATGTAGATTAGGAATAGCAGAGGACCAAATACTGATCCCACTGGTTACCTCGCTCCATTTTGAGGTTTCTCCTCTAATCAGTACTTTCTGTTTTCTACATGTTAACCACTCCCTAATCCATTTTTATTATTTGTTTATTTAGCAGACGCCTTTATCCAAGGCGACTTACAGAGACTAGGATGTGTGAACTATGCATCAGCTGCAGAGTCACTTACAATTACGTCTCACCCGAAAGACGGAGCACAAGGAGGTTAAGTGACTTGCTCAGGGTCACACAATGAGTCAGTGGCTGAGGTGGGATTTGAACCGGGGACCTCCTGGTTACAAGCCCTTTTCTTTAACCACTGGACCACACATTTGCATGCATTTCCTTGAATCCCTACTCCGTACAGTTGGAGAATTCATCTTTTATGCGGGACTTTGTCAAAAGCTTTCTGGAAATCTAAATAAACCATGTCATATGCTTTGCAATTATCCATTGTCGATGTTGCATCCTCAAAAAAAATCAAGTAAGTTAGTTAGACACGATCTCCCTTTCCTAAAACCATGCTGACTGTCTCCCAGGATACTGTTACCATATATGTAATTTTCCATTTTGGATCTTATTATAGTTTCCATAAGTTTACATAAAAATAGAAGTCAGGCTTATTGGTCTGTAGTTACCTGGTTCGGTTTTGTCTCCTTTTTTGTGGATTGGTATTATGTTTGCAATTCTCCAGTCTGTCGGTACAACCCCTGTGTCAAGAGACCGTTGCATGATCTTGGTTAGCGGTTTATAAATAACTTTTCTTTTCTTTGAGTACTATTGGGAGGATCTCATCCGGCCCAGGGGATTTGTTTATTTTAAGAGCGCCTAGTCCCTTTAACACTTCTGCCTCTTATGCTAAAGTTATTTAAAACTGGATAGGAGCAGGTCGACATGTGAGGCATGTTGTAGTGTCCTCCTTTGTAAAAACTTAAAAATATAAGTGGGGTTAACACTTGTGGTGCAGCCCTTTGCCTTATGCAAGGCATCAATGCATTTTCACATTTTGTGGATAAGATCAGCAATCCTCGTCTGTGAGATTGCAGCCCAATCCTGTTATAGAATCTGTTTTCGGGATTTGGGAAGTGGGTTTATTGGGACCCTTTCACAGGGATAGGTCAGGGATAGCACATACATGCTCAGTGGGGTTCATGTCTGAAGATTGGCCGGGCCAGAAATAAATCCCATTGAGCACACGTGGACTATCTTTGACCAATCACTGTGAAACTGTCCCAGTAAACCTACTAATACAAATTCTGTGCCAGGAATGCGCTATAATCCTGGAGACCAAGATTGCAGATCATGTTCACACAATGTGTAAGCACATTGCTGCCTTGCGTAAGGCAAAGGGCTGCACCACATGTATTAACCCAACTCATATTTTGCCAGTGCTATATATGGTTCCAGAATAAATGTGTGTTCTTTCCAAACTTTTGCATCTAATTTACTTGTTTGCAGTCCCTGCATGTGTCTCATTTAATTTCTGATCATGATAATTTCAGATACTGTCAAGGATCACCAGAATTCACTGGTTGTGGTATAGCTATACAAATTTAAATGGTTTCATCACATCTAACCCGTGCTACATATCTTGCAAAATTATTTGGCAAAATACATTTCAAAAGCTGCTCCGGAACTCTGGTGAAATCAATTTTAAAACTTTAGTTGAGTAATTCTGTAAAATCCACTCAGGATGGTTAGAAACAAACACAAAGTTTGTTTAAATGCTGCACAGCATTAGTTTGTTCCCAAAATTGCCACTGCCTGCTGTATCCTGCACAAACTCTTGTCAACAACAAAACGAGGTGTTCAGGAATCAGTGGCTGCCTGTGAGACAGATGGGGAAGGTTACCAGTGCTGCCAAGTCTCACGAGAAAAAAAAGCGGCACTACCTTTCAAACAAGCCCAAAACAAACAAACCCATGTTAGAGTATGGGTGTTTATGCAAATTCCAACCTGCTACTTTAAAAAAACAAGCCCAATCCCGCTTATTATAAGTGGACTTGACAACTGTGAAGGTTACCTCAGCCGCCACTTTCAATTGGACAGCAGCGATCTGAGGAGGATCGTGCTGTCAGAGATTCTCTCCTTTCTTTTAAGTTGTGTTGGATTTACTGTTGTGTTAAATATTAATGATGCAAACTGTGATGGAAATATAATGAGTTCTGGTTGTAAATCTCCCTCCCAACCTGTGAGAGCACTAAGTAGCGAAAGGGGAAGGCTTTGGACGGGTTGGCCTGACAGCTCATTTCCTGGGTCAGAAAGTCAGTCAGCCTGGAAAAAGGCAAGACTCCGTTGCAGGAACGTATTGACCCGGAAAGTAAACGAGGTAGCAGCTGCAGGCAATAAAGTCAGCTGGAATCGTTTACCAAGGGGTCATGCATGATCGCATAAAGGGGGCCGGAGAACTGTAAATCTTTTCCTTCGCTTGGGTTCAGAAAAGCATGGAACTGGAAGGACCGGGAGAGTTCCCAACAAGTAACAAATATTTGTGAGTGTTTTGTTTGTTAGTAGCCCTGTTAGTAATTGTGTTTTGTTTGTAAATTCACTACACAACTAACACGTCTCCGGAGCTGTCGCCTTGGGCCAGCACTACCCGGAACAACACCACCACAGTCACTGTTATTTGTTATCACCCACCTTGAGCACTACTGCACGCACCCGGACTGGTGATTTGTGTATGTAGTGTTGTGGGAGCGGATAACGTGTTATTATTTGTTTTGTTTACAAATCATTATTATCATTTTCCTGCCAAGCTTTACAACAGGGGTGTATTGCCGGAGGATTATTGTTTGGTCGCCAGACCAGGATTTGTGTTGACAATAAAAATAATGTTTCCACATTGGATTACACTTTTTAACTTGTGATTATTTCTGTACTGCATCACCTCTGCACCTGTTAATAAATCAGCAGCCACTTTGCCACAAAACAAATAAAACACAATCAATATGTTCATTTGCAATTTTATTTGGTCAGTTCTGAGAGGGCATCAACAACTTGTTGGATGTTGTTGCGCTGTTTTGGGTGATCGATCTGGCTCATGACATCCAGTTCACCAACTATATTTATTAATGTGGAGGGCAGACACGCGTTGTCTTCGGACATAGCTGGGATCAAAAAAAGGACAGGAATTAGTTCAGTTAGACATTTAAGCAGCTCACTTGCTCTTCATGTTTAACTTTAGCATAGTTTTTTTTACAGCAAGGGTATTCTCAAACAGCTGCTTTAATACTATAACAAGGGTAGTTCGTGGTAAGTGGTTTTATACAGAACTGTAAACCCACAAGAGATATACAACATGACAGAGCAGACACAGCAAAAAACAATAATAAAAAAGCTGGAGTGAAGCGGTTTTAAATTTAAGAAGAAAATGTCGATCTGGCGGCCATCTTGTTTTACAAAAGAACACCATTTTACCACATTTGAATTCCATTGTCCCCAGGATGATGCCTACCAAGTTCAGAGTTAGCTGGTTAAATGGTGTGCAAACAGAAGCAGTTTGATGTTTGGGCGCGTTTTGGCGAATGTGGTGGCAGCCATTTTGATAGTCAGATTTAACACAGCAACTTCTGCTTCACAAACTTGAAGCAGGTTTGGTTGCTGATGACATATGCAAAGTTTCAGATCAATCGGTTCACCGGTTCCCAAGAAGAACATTTTGAAAAGTTTTTCCAAAAATGCATCAGGCCATCTTGGTTGACACAGGAGTGCAATTTTTTTTGCATCTGAACTGTAATCTACATGGGATGATACCTCCCAAGTTTCATTTTTTTTTGTGATACAACTTTCCTTAGGCCTCTACCACTGTAGTTTTGTGACTTTTCATGCAACGGTGTTGATTTTATACAACTTAAGTTTTCTAGGCGGAAGGAAAAAAAATAACTAGAAGTTGCAAGCAACTTGACGGCTTCCAAGGAGTTACTGTGAAATTTAAGCATTTTGACTGGCTGCCACCTATTGGTTGCCATTCACTCAGGTTGTAGACATCACTTTCCATAAGCCTTTTTTTTAAAAACTTGACATTAATAGTAACAACAATAGATATAGCTGCATACAGCAGACCATGTGACCTATGACCGTATTTCACATCTGGCATAGTACCCCACTGGCCTCTACTCGTATTTGTACTATATTGTACCACAGATTAATAGTACAATATATGCTGAAATTTTATTTGCTTGTGGCCTCCATGTTTTTTGATGCAGCAACTTTACTTTTAACAAACTTCACAGACAACCTCCCTAAGGTTAAGTATGCAAAGTTTCATTTCAGTTGATAAAAACGGTTTCAGAGAAGATGTTTCAATATTTGACAAATCCAATATGGCCAGCAATGCAGTTGGATAGCACCATTATGGTTTCGTATCGACATTTCATAGTAACCATAACCCTATCTACACTCTGTAAGGAGTTATAAGCAACTTTTACATTTGACCTTTAGGAAAAGGTCAGAGGTCACGGTCAAGGCAATTTTTCAATAGAGCACATGTGGGTTCCTATATGTGTTAGATATTAACCATGACCCTATCTGCACTCTAAGGAGTAATAAACCCCTTCCCAGGTACCAGATTTTGAAAATGTTTTCAAACCTGTAATTGCTATAAAATGTTAACGTATGATGAATAGAACACAAATAAAATGACCTAAACCCTTTATGCTCCTGTGTACTACATACCCATGTTCAATATAGAGATGCTTTGAACAATGAAAACAAAAACGCTGCTAATAACAATAATAATCAGTAAACAGTAATTCTCAAACAAAAATCAAAACATAAAAACATGTGCCATTATCGACTTGCTCTGTGCCATTTATTGAAATGTTCAATACAACAGAATCCAGGGTTGCCTTCACAACCACTGCACATTTTTCTTGTGTCTTTTGTTTTCATTTTCGTAGTAGGCCCTGCACCTTTTTTGTGGTCTCTGCTTCCCTTGGGTTGGAGGGATAGTCACAAATGCGTGTACAGGGCTACTTTGCGCAGGCATTGTGATGGATCTGGCTCCCGCAGACGCCTGCTTTAATGCATGTACCCAGTGCTGTGTTTTGATAGTATTTCGTCACAGCACTGCCATTTCAAACCAAACAGCTTCCCGTTTGCAGCTGGCTTACCTGTAAAGTAGCTGCATGTTCTTTTGTTTGTACAGTTTGTACTGTTCTTGGCTCCACATCCTCTTCATCATCATTGCTATGATAAGTCAGCATCACTGTCGCTGGTACCGAAATCCTCCGAACCAACTTCACTCCCGTTGCTCATTATAGAAAGACCACGTACGTTGCCATGTTTAGCTTTCGCTAAAAACTATATAAACTACAACTAAAAAAGTAAAACTAAATAACAAAAATAATAATTTAACATATATATATATATATATATATATATACACACACACACACTTGTAAAAGTTGAATGGCTTCCCTCAATATATCTCAGTCTTCTAAATGCCCACAGGTAGATTGGAATCGCTACATGACACGCAATTGGATACAAATGTCACCTGACCCTGCCCCGACTTTCATTGCACATTCCACAATACTAGCACTGCCTTTGAGAATGAAACCTGAAATGCTACACTGAGAAACCGATCATAGAATAGAATGGGAAATTTGACATATGCACGTATGGCATAGTACTGTAAGTGGGTTTTCATTTGACGTACTTGCGTGTTGGTGTTGAAGTGGTTATGGAAAGGTCAAAGGTCACGGTCAAGGCAATTTTTGAATAGAGCATATATGGGTTCCTATACGTGTTCCATAGTAACCATTACCCTATCTACACTGAGGAGTTAAGCTAGTTTTGCATTTGACCTTTAGGAGAGGTCAGAGGTCACGGGCAAGGGCATTTTTTGATAGCGCATATGGTTCATATATGTGTTCAATAGTAACTATGGTACTCTCAAAGGAGTTCTAAACAAGTTTTGCATTTGAGCTTTATCAAGGTAGTAAGTGCAAATATGTGCAATTTGACCATATCTGAAATTTAATTGGCTCACGGCGGCCATGTTTTTTATGCAGCGACTTGCTTTGCTTGATAGACAACCTTGCCAAGGCTACGTTTCAATCAGCATAACGGTTTCAAAGACAGACATTTGAATATTTGTTAAATCTAATCTGGCCAATCGACTTCTTTTTGTCAAACCATGTGACCAATCGACTTCTCTTTAACAACCGTAAATGTAGGGCATGATGGTAGTCTATTGAACCAAGTTTTACATCTCTGTGATAAGCGGTTTCAGAGAAGAAGATTTTTTAAAATTGGTCAAAATTCTCGAAAAATCCAATATGGCAGCAAAACCATGTGACCTATGACCATCATTTTCACTCTAACACAACTTCCCAAAGGCCTCTACCACCCTACCAAGTTTTGTGAGTTTTCGTGAAACAGTGTTGATTTTACGGACATATGAAAATTTGGCTCGAAAAATCCAATATGGCTGCCAAACCATGTGACTAATCAACTCCATTCTTTCGTTGACATTCATTTCCCATACTACTGTATGAAGTTTCATCACTCTACCACATTGTACCATAGAGAAACACTGCAATATATGCAAATTGACCATAGCTGAAATTTGATTGGTTCACAGCGGCCATGTTTTTTTTATGTAACGACTTGCTTTGAACAAATTTGACAGACAACCTTGTATGCAAAGTTTTGATTCAAATCGGCCTAACAGTTTCAGAGAAGAAGTCGTTGGCAGGCAATGTCATTTTTGGATAGAGCACATATGGTTTCCTAACCTACACCGCATGCAAACAGCAGCAGTTTAAAATTTGGGGAGGAAAAACGATAATAAATAAATAAATAAATAACTAAATAAATAAATAAATAAATATTTACAATAACAATAGGCTTCTCAAGTCAGCTTGGAAGCCTAATAATTCATCCTTTGTAATTAAATGTAAAATAATAATAACTAGAGTTGCAAGCAACTTTACGGCTTCCAAGCAGTTAGCGTCAAATTTAAGCGCATTGGTTGTTATAGATGAAACGTTATCATCACATATCATTTTGGACACAGCTGACTGTGTCAATCTTGGCAAAAATATTGGAATCACTGGTTAGTAGCAAATTACAATGTTATTTGGATGCAAACAATATTCTAACTAGCTTTTACAGTGAAATGCATTTAAGCAATCAGCTTCATTCAATTGCAGGCATTAGTTCCCTGAGGCCTGCACAACTCAGAAGTTTGAAGAATTTATATGCAGCGGTGTTTGTGTTACAGACAAACATTTGGATAAAACATCTCTATGTCCATTATGTGACCAATGAGCACCATCTAGTGATAAATTTTTGATAGAGCATATATGTGTTTTTATATTTGCATATCTGCAATCTTTATGGAGTAATAAGCATGTTTTAAAATTGAACTTTAGTAGATGTCAAAGGTCATGGTCATTGAAACTTTTTGATAGAGCATAGATGTGTTCCTATATGTCTTGTATACCAACCATGGCAATGGTGCTAGTGTTATGAAATGCGCAAAATGTCGCCAAAACATCAGTATACCATCCATGTGACCAATCAACTCCATTTAGTGGTGGAGATTACTTCCCATAGGTCTGTAGAACTGTGTAAAGTTTGAAGAGTTTCAATGCAACAGTGTTCTTGTTATGCAATACGCAAAATGTGGGCGAAACGTCAATATGGCCGCCAACCATGTGACCAATCAGCTTCATTAAGTTACTGACATTACTTCAGTCCTCTAACATTATACAAAGTTTCATAAGACTACTGTATTGTACCACTGACATATACTGCAATATGTACAAAATGATCAACGCTGAAGTCTCATTGGCCCACAGCAGCCATGTTTTTTACTGTATCAACTTGTAGACACTTGTAGACACTTAGTATCTCCAGCCCCGCCCCACCCCTTGTTCGCTATATTTTTTACATACCTCGTAATAGTAGTACATGCCGATACATTATCTCCTGATCACTCGTTTTATCACCAAAGTCCTCAATAATGCGATCCAAGTCATATTTTATTACTATAACATCTAAAAAAAGCTCTGCAAATGTCTGTGATATTCTTTGAGCGCTGGATGCAGAAGCAGCTATCTTGTTTGGTTATGTCCGTGTTATCTATGTGGTGTCGGGGCTATGTGTATTCATGAGATACGTCCCTTTTTTTTCGGCTACTCTCGGCTCCTATCGGTCTCACTCGGCCATTGAATGGTTCTCGACTTTTTCCGGAGGAAAAACGACTAGTGACCTGTTTTTTATGTCTTTTTGATGATGTCGGACAGGGTCCGACATTGGACCGGAAAGGGAAAATTGCAATGTCGGACCAGGTCCAACATAGGACCGCAAAAGGTTAAAACATGCAAATAACCAAACGAATATCGTATTAAACATAATTTATATATTGATATGAGTAGTGTCTCAGCTTCCCTCCAGCATGTAACAATGCCTGACTTGAAGAAACATTTTGTGCTCTCTTCCCCATGGTTGCCATGGCAGCTGTCAGCAGTGGTTGGAATATGTAATTGCAGTGGTAAAAAAATCTATCATTGCATGGCAGCTGTCAGCAGTGGTCTAAGGCATTATTAACTGTAATGTTCACGTTTGACCTTTAGGAAAGGTCAGAGGTCAGGGGCGATTACATTTTTTCATAGACTGCATAGGACTTCCTATATGTCTTCAATAATAACTATGGCCTTATCGGCATTCACTAAGGAGTTAAAATTTCAACGCGTAAATTCCAATATGGCCACCACGCCGTGTGAGCAATCTGTTTCAATCTTCAGCAGTTATTACTTTCCAATGCTCTGTACAATTGTGTTGACATTGAAGAGCATAAGTGCAATGGTGTTCTTGTTATGGGTTGCAAAAGTTTTTTTTTAACAATTATCAATATAATATAATATAATATAATAAACCATGTGACCAAAATGTGTCATTTTCATATCACCAGCACTTCACGTGAGTCTCTATGGTCATATAAAGTTTCATGACTGTAGTGTATTGCACCTTGGATTTATGCACAAATGTATGAAAACAGAGCCGTCGTGAAATGGTTATTTGCGCGCCGCAGCCATGTTTTTTAAGAAAAAATCTTGCATTGAACAAGCGTAAGAAAAGGACCTTGCCATGAACATGCGTGCCAATTTAGGTGTCGATTGACGTTGCGGTTTAAGACAAGAAGATTGTTGAATATTTGGCGCCAATCCAGCGTAGCGGGCAAACTAATTGTTCAATCAACGTCGATTGAACATATGTTTTTATAGGCCATTGCTACACTATCTGCTGCCATTGTCATAGTTCCACCTTAAGTTGTTTTTAAGGGCAAGAGTTTTGAAAAATTCCCAAAGTTTCCACGAGATCCAATATGGCGGTCGAACCATGTGACTTTCATTTTTGGACACCAGTTTGGTTATCTGCACATAGCCAGCTACCTACATACCCGATTTCATAATCCTGCGATAAGGTCTCGGAAGAAAGAATAATAATAATAATAATAATAATAATAATAATCCTAACAAAAACAATAGGCTTCCCCAGCCTACGGCTTGGAAAGCTAATAATCCTAACAAAAACAATAGGATTCTCCAGCCTACGGCTTGGAAGCCTAATAAAAAACTTTTTTTTCTTAAAGGTCTACCTATTCAACTTTTTCTGAATTGCACATTTGTGTTTTGATAGACAGTCTAGCCAGCACTACCTTGCTACAGTTTATTTTTTATTTTTTAAATTAATCCCAATAGAACAGTTATGGCGCCAGCGGCTGATGCCTATTCCTTTTTTTACGTTTAGTCACTAGTGGTTTCAGAAAACAAAGTGAAATAAAAAGAAAAGGACTTAGGGCTGGGCCCAGGTACAGTTTTGTGTCACCCCCGACACCGGCACTATATATGCGAGACCGTTTTGTCTAACATTGATATAATAAATATATATCTGTTACTGATTCAATTTAAATCACTGATACATTACAGTGTGCTTTACATAATAGTTATATAAAGTTGAAATCCTAATACTGTATGAATTAATTTAGCAGTATAAGTTGAAAGTTATACACAAAGAGAAAGATAGGTGATCCCTTTTATTGGATTAACTAAACAATAATTAATCACAAGCTTCAAGACCTCAGAGGTCTCTTCTTCAGGTGAAAGTAGAAAAGAGAGATTGATGATGTTTACATTATGCAATACACAGAAATACTCAATCATGTAATAGAGTTTTCACATAAATTATTGGAACTTGTGGTGTGTGAAGAAAATAATACAGTGGGCTTTAGATTTTCTACAATTCCCCATTGGTATGGAATTGGCTAAACTAGGTGTAATCCGCATTCAATTCTGTATAGCTTTTAAAGAACTGGAGATACTTACGTTACTACGCGAGAGCACTGAATCGACCCCCAGGAGCATGGCTGGTAGTCTGGCTTAACATAGGTCTCTACACCGTCCTCCACCACGCAGCTCACTGTTCGAGTTACTACATACGCACAGTAGTTCCTGTGGGGGGAAAAAGGAATGTTTACTGTTGGGATTCAGGGAACACCATTAAAAAGCGATCAGTAACACACAAGCAGCTTATCATATTCATATTTTGACATGCAAAGGATATCAGTGGTTTGCACATCTGTAATTGATTGCAGTACTCCCTGTGCTTTATTGTCTTTAGTTATTTTAATGAGGGGGTGTGGCAAAGTGGTAATGACGTGCAGGTGAGTGCAGTGCAGAGTAATCACACAGACAACGTTGGTACAGGTGCAAGGGTGTTTATTTAATTCAATTAATGTCCAGAGCCTTAAGGCAAACCTGCAAATAATAATACTGTTGGAAGTGATACAGCGGCGTGTATCACTTCTGATTTGTAATCCCCGGGTTTGACCCGTAACCCCAAAGTCCCGGTCAGACACCCACACAAAACACAAACACAAAGACAGTGCGTGATTCAAGTGCTAATGGTGCAAACAAAAGACAGTTCCTGTAGTGAAAAAGGTGAGTGGTGAAGTCCGGGTTTTTCGCTGGCCTGCGGCTGCAGCTCCGGATCGTGCTCAGTAATCTTTAGTGAGAAACAACACACAAGACACACAGTGTTAAGACACAGACACGAAACACTCACGGTTGATTTCACAAATACGGGCTCCTTCTCGGTTATATAATTTAACCATATGCAAAGGAACAGATCACTCAAGCCATGCCCCCTATTTATACCCTCGCCCATGACCCGAGGTTAACGAGCGCATCCGCTCCTCCAGTCCTCGGATGCCACGCCGCCACCGTCTGGGTCACTGAGCTCGGGTGCCATAGCTCCGCCCTTTCCGAACTGACCGACTTCCATCTACCCTACGGAATAAATTGTCGTGCCATTTCATTAAGGGTACTCTGTTCCTCGTGCACCGTGTCCTCACAGGTCGAGAGGGAGATCTAACACTAAGACTCATTCGATCTCTGTCACAGGGGGTCAATAAATCATCAATATTTCATCATTGAAAGAAAACACCACAGATTATAAAAAAAATATATATTGCTTGGGGTAGTGCATGATAAATGAGAATGTAATGCCCACCCTTGGGAAGGGATGCTTCGATAAACAACTCAGGCTTTGCCCTCTGGGTTTATGTAGCATCACACCCCTTGGGTGGACATTAAATGCTCATATCACACACTACCCCATGCACTATTAGAACATAAGAACATAAGAAAGTTTACAAACGAGAGGAGGCCATTCAGCCCATCTTGCTCGTTTGGTTGTTAGTAGCTTATTGATCCCAGAATCTCATCAAGCAGCTTCTTGAAGGATCCCAGGGTGTCACCTTCAACAACATTACTGGGGAGTTGGTTCCAGACCCTCACAATTCTCTGTGTAAAAAGTGCCTCCTATTTTCTATTCTGAATGCCCCTTTATCTAATCTCCATTTATGACCCCTGGTCCTTTTTCTTTTTCAAGTCAAAGTCCCCTGGGTTGACATTGTCTATACCTTTTAGGATTTTGAATGTTTGAATCAGATCGCCGCGTAGTCTTCTTTGTTCAAGACTGAATAGATTAAATTATTTTAGCCTGTCTGCATACGACATGCCTTTTAAACCCGGGATAATTCTGGTTGCTCTTCTTTGCACTCTTTCTAGAGCAGCAATATCCTTTTTGTAACGAGGTGACCAGAACTGAACACAATATTCTAGGTGAGGTCTTACTAATGCATTGTAAAGTTTTAACATCCCTTGATTTAAATTCAACACTTCTCACAATATATCCGAGCATCTTGTTGGCCTTTTTTATAGCTTCCCCACATTGTCTAGATGAAGACATTTCTGAGTCAACATAAACTCCTAGGTCTTTTTCATAGTTCCCTTCTTCAATTTTAGTATCTCCCATATGATATTTATATTGCACTTTTTTATTGCCTGCATGCAATACTTTACACTTTTCACTATTAAATTTCATTTGCCATGTGTCTGCCCAGTTCTGAATGCTGTCTAGATCATTTTGAATGACCTTTGCTGCTGCAACAGTGTTTGCCACTCCTCCTATTTTTGTGTCATCTGCAAATTTAACAAGTTTGCTTACTATACCAGAATCTAAATCATTAATTTAGATTAGGAATAGCAGAGGACCTAATACTGATCCCTATGGTACACCACTGGTTACCTCGCTCCATTTTGAGGTTTCTCCTCTAATCAGTACTTTCTGTTTTCTACATGTTAACCACTCCCTAATCCATGTGCATGCATTTCCTTGAATCCCTACTGCGTTCAGTTTGAGAATTAATCTTTTATGCGGCACTTTGTCAAAAGCTTTCTGGAAATCTAAATAAACCATGTTGTATGCTTTGCAATTATCCATTGTCAATGTTGCATCCTCAAAAAAAGTCAAGCAGGTTAGTAAGACACGATCTCCCTTTCCTAAAACCATACTGACTGTCTCCCAGGATATTGTTACCATATAGGTAATTTTCCATTTTGGATCTTATTATAGTTTCCATAAGTTTACATATAATAGAAGTCAGGCTTATTGGTCTGTAGTTACCTGGTTCGGTTTTGTCTCCCTTTTTGTGGATCGGTATTATGTTTGCAATTTTCCAGTCTGTCGGTACAACCCCTGTGTCAAGAGACTGTTGCATGATCTTGGTTAGCGGTTTGTAAATAACTTCTTTCATTTCTTTGAGTACTATTGGGAGGATCTCATCCGGCCCAGGGGATTTGTTTATTTTAAGAGCTCCTAGTCCCTTTAACACTTCTGCCTCTGTTATGCTAAAGTTATTTAGAACTGGATAGGAACAGGTCACATGCGGGGCATGCTGTAGTGCTCGTGGTGGGTGATACAAGTTTATATGTGACAATAGTGCAGTGTTGTTCCGGGTTTTGTGCTGGCCCTTGGCGACAGCTCCGGAACGTGTTAGCCGTCTACTAATAACAATAACAATAATTAGTGACAAAAACAAACAAACACTCGCGATACGTTATCACAGGTTCTCTCACAGGTCCTTCCGGGTTCTATTCTTAAACCAAAGCGAAGGAACAGATTGCGCCTCTCCATTCCCTTTTATGCCGTCACACATGACCCCTTGGTAAACGAGTGCAGCCGCACCTCCAATCCGCGACTGCCACATCGGATCGATGAGTTAATGCACCGGAGTTCCCCCCTTTCTGGCTGGCCGACTTCCCTTGAACCCTGGGAAAGAACTGTCAGGCCAACCCCTCCAAGGTATTCTATTCTCGCTACTTAGCGCCCTCACAGGTCGGGAGGGAGATTTACCACCAAGAATCATTGTATTTCTGTCACATATCCCACCGCTCAGAGTGGAGCCGAAGGTACACTCGGCTGAATCTACCTTTCCAATTATTCCCTCCTCCCGGGAAAAATAATCTGCATTTTGGTGGTCTTTCCCCTGCACGGTGTACCATGTGGTACATGAAGGGCTGCAATGCCAGATTCCACCGAGTTATCCGGGTATTGCTGTCCTTCATTGTGCTTAACCACTTGAGTGGGGCGTGGTCTGTGACAAGATCAAATGAATGTCACAGCAGGTAGTATCGTAAAGAGTGAGTAACCCATTTAATGGCCGAACACTCATTTTCGACCACGGAGTAGTTGCGCTCCACAGGAAGCATATTTTTACTGATATATAATATCGGGTGTTCTACTCCATCTATCGTTTGGAACAAGACCGCACCCAAACCAACATCCGACGCATCGGTGTGGAGGATGAATCTTTTGGTGAAATCTGGTGTGATAAGAGTGGGGGCCTGGCAAAGTCTTTGCTTAATAGTATCAAACACCCCCTGACACTCTGCTGACCACTTAATTAACCCTTTGCGGACCACTTATTCATAAGAACATAAGAAAGTTTACAAACGAGAGGAGGCCATTCGGCCTATCTTGCTCGTTTGGTTGTTAGTAGCTTATTCATCCCAGAATCTCATCAAGCAGCTTCTTGAAGGATCCCAGGGTGTCAGCTTCAGCAACATTCAGTGCCTGTCAGGCGCGTCAGGTCCAATTTATTTTCACACGCGCTGTTTATTTTACATGCGCTGTTTCGTAATTTTATTCATAGTAAAACAGGTTTAACCCTTTGCGGTCCTATGTCGGACCTGGTCCAACATAGCAATTTTCCCTTTCCGGTCCAATGTCGGACCCTGTCTGACATCATCAAAAAGACGTAAAAAACAGGTCTCTAGTCGTTTTTTCTCCGGAAAAAGCAGAGAAAACCATTCAATGGCCGAGTGAGACCGATAGGAGCCAAGAGAAGCCGAAGAAAAAAAAAGGGGCGTATCTCATGAATACAGATAGCCCCAGCATCACATAGATAACACGGACATAAACAAACAAGATAGCTGCTTCTGCATCCAGCGCACAAAGAATATCACAGACATTTGCAGAGCTTTTTTTAGATGTTATAGTAATAAAATAATGACTTGGATCGCATTATTGAGGACTCACGACTATGAAGAGGTATGTGAAAAAAACAGCGAACAAGCGGTGGGGCGGGGCTGGAGATGCAGTACTGAGTGTCCTGTTGATATGCAGTGCCTTTTAAACCTGTTTTACTGTTAAAACTTTTAAAACAGCGCATCTAAAATAAACTGTACGTGTGAAAATAAATTGGACCTGACGCGCCTGAGGCACGCTGAATAAATGGACCGCTAAGGGTTAAAAGGCTCTACATATCAACAGGACACTCAGTACTGCATCTCCAGCCCTGCCCCACTCCTTGTTCGCTGTATTTATCACATATCTCTTCATAGTAGTGCATACTGATAAATCATCTCCTGATCACTTGTTTTATCACCAAACTCCTCAATAATGCTATCCAAGTCATTATTTTATTACTGTAACATCTCAAAAAGCTTGGCAAATGTCTGTGATATTCTTGTTTGTTTATGTCCATGTTATGTCTGTGGTGAAGGTACTATGCGTATTGCTCAGATCCACCTCCTTTTCTTTCGTCTTCTCTCGTCTTCTATCAGACTCACTCGGCCATTGAAAGCTTTTCTCTGCTTTTTCCGGAGAAAAAATGACTAGAGACCTGTGCTTGATGTCTTTTTGATGGTATCGGACCGGAAAGGAAAAATTGTAATGTTGGACCTGGTCAGACATAGGGCCGCAAAGGGTTAAATTTGGTGCACTCTTTTTGGTGAGGTCCACTAAAGGGTTAACCACTGTGGCATACTCGGGGATAAAGCGGTGGTAATAACCGGCTAATCCCAGTAGAGACCTCACCTGAGTCTTGGTTTTGGGGATTGCCGCATCAACCAAAACCTGGATTTTGGTGACCATGGGTATCACCCTTCCATTCCCCATTAAAAATCCCAAATATTGATTCTCTGTTTTGGCAAACACACATTTTTTCAAGTTAGCTGTCAGCCGGGCTACCCTTAGAGACTGAAGGACGTCCGTAACCCTAGCCAAATGCTCTTGCCAGGCAGAGCTGTAAATTACCACATCATAAAACCTGGTCAATCCGTCTCTGAAAGGTAGCGGGTGCACCATGTAGCCCAAACGGCATGGTTTTAAAGTGGAACAGCCCTTCTGGTGTTGAAAATGCATTTTTCTCTCTAGAACTGCGGGTTAAGGGGATCTGCCAGTATCCCTTTGTCAGGTCCAGAGTAGAGATAAACTTAGCCTTTCCCAGTCTATCTAGAAGTTTGTTGACCCGAGGCATGGGGTACGCATCGAACTTGGCAATAGCATTTACCTTCCAGAAGTCCACACAGAAACGGTTGGTGCCATCTTTCTTGGCCACTAAATAAGAACATAAGAAAGTTTACAAACGAGAGGAGGCCATTCGGCCCAACTTGCTCGTTTGGTTGTTAGTAGCTTATTGATCCCAAATTCTGCCAGGCAAGTCAGAAAAAACATCACTGATCTCCTCAATAAGCTTACGCAGCTCCCGTTGCTGATCTGGAACCAATTGTTCCCCCATCAAAATGATTTTAGTGCTAGGGGTCTCTGGAAAGGGGCCTAAATCATCCTCTACTTCGCCTGGGGCTATAATTAAGACCTCCATTGCCTGCCAGGGCTTTAATAAATTGACATGATAAATTTCACGTTCATTACAGCGATCGGGCAGTCTAATTTCATAATTCACCTTCCCTATAGCCCGAATCACTTCATATGGCCCCTGCCACTTAGCACGTAATTTAAATTCTGAGGAGGGAAGCAGCAGCATTACCTTGTCTCCAGGTCGAAAGGTTCGAATTCATGCATTTTTATTGAAATGCTGCTGAGCCGATTTTAGGTTGTCCTGGGCCAAACGACCAACCAAATCCAGGCGATCTTTCAGTAGGAGCACATGCTTCACTACATTTTTGGACAAGCCTTTATACTCCCCCCACTCCTCTCTCAACAGATCGAGTATGCCGCGAGGCTGTCGGCAGTAAAAGAGCTCGAAGGGGGAGAACCCTGTCGAACTCTGCGGCACCTCTCTCACTGCAAAAAGGAGGTAGGGAAGAAGCGATGCCCAATGTTTTTGCTCTTGAGTTACAAAACGTCTCAGCATCTGCTTCAAGGTCTGTGGATGATAAACAGATGTCCTGATGGGACGTATTTTTAATATTTCATACACTTGATGTAACATGTTGGTTCCATGATCAGCCAAAATCTCCTTTAGGATCCCATATTGTAGCCATAATCTGCACACATTCTGTGGCTATTGCAGAGGCACCAGTGGACCTCAATGGAACTGCTTCCAGGTATCGCGTTGCATAATCTACTACCACTAACATATGCGTATACCTGGAATCAGAAGGTAGCAAAGGGCCCACTATGTCCATTGCAATGTGTTCAAAGGGGGTGGAAATAAATCGGCAGTGGGACCAAAGGGGCGGGGCGCACTCGACCTGGCGCTACTCACTGGCAGTCTGGGCATGTGGCTACATATTTTGACACATCAGTATAAATTCCTGCCCAATAGAATTGAGCCAATATTCGCTCCCTTTTCATGTCAGCTCCGAGGTGCTCCGCAAAAGGGATATCATGTGCCAGCCTCATGACCTCGGGCCGGCAAGACGGGGGAACCAATACTTGTGTTACAAGCTGTCCTGTGCCCGCGGCTAGGTTTACCCTATACAGTAATTGCCCCTTGATACTGAAGTGTGGAAATACTAGCGCCCCCGTGCCGTCAACATCCTTACCTTCAATAGACTGGATCTGTCACCAAGCGTGCACTAGTGACGGGTCATTAGGCTTGCCCTACACTATGTCTGCGCTTGAGTGCCACATCTCCGGTATATTGCGTATAATACGTTCTCCCACCAGACCCCAGCCTTGACTCAGTGATCAGCAATGGCCTATAAAAAACATATTTGGCGCTGGATTGGCGCAAAATATTCAACAATCTTCTTGTCTTAAACCGCAACGTCAATTGACACCTAAATTGGCACACATGTTCATGACCAGGTCCTTTCTACCGTTTGTAAAATCCACACTTTTTCATGGTCATGGCGTGCAAATAACCGTTTCACGGTGGCTCTATTTTCATACATTCGTGCATAAATCCAAGGTGCAATACACTACAGTCATGAAACTTTACATGACCATAGAGACTCACGTGAAGTACTGGTGATATGAAAATGACACATTTTGGTCACATGGTTTGGCGGCCATATTGATAATTGTAAAAAAAACTTTTGCAACCCATAACAAGAACACAATTGCACTTATGCTCTTCAATGTCAACACAATTGCACAGACCATTGGAAAGTAAAAACTGCTGAAGTTTGAAACAGACTGCTCACACGGCGTAGCGGCCATATTGGAATTTACGTTGAAATTTTAACTCCTAGGGCGTGCCGACAGGGTCATACTTATAATGGAACACGTATAGGAAGTCATATGTGCTCTATGAAAAAATGTCATCGTCCGTGACCTCTGACCTCTCCTAAAGGTCAAAAGTGATGTATGACATCATCAACATACGCAACTGGCTATAAAACTGCGCACTGCGACAGCGTGTGGAAGCGACAGTGTGGGAGAAGTACAGTCGTGGACAAGTACAACACAGTTAGAAGCAGAAAGGAGGAATTGCATCTTTAAATTACATCTTGAATTGCTTTAATCAGAAAACATTGCAGCTTAAAGTCTAACAGCTGCATTTCTTTTTCTGATAACAAGCTGAAACTTGGAGCAGCTGATTCAAATTCCTCGCCGTTCTGAGACACGGGGGAGGGGCGGAGCCTGCAGCACAACGCAGAAACAAACAAAAGGCATCCAGTGTTCACTGCGACAGAGTGTGGAAGCGAAAGTGTGGGAGAAGTATAGTCGTGGACAAGTACAGCGCAGTTAGAAGCAGTTTGAAAGCAGGTTGACAGCTGTAGAAGCTAAACTGAACTTCCAAAGAAAAATAAAATAAAACATGGTCTTCAAGCCAGTAATCTGTGACAACTGCATGATGTGGGAAATCCGAGAAAACCCAACAGAGCTCAACCAAGTGTGTGTAAAGTGCCGCACGATCCAGGACTTGCTTCAACGAGTAAGTCTGTTAGAAATGGAGCTGGAGGAAATGAGACAGCAACAGGAGCTTGAGGAGCTGGCACACCAACAATTCATGGAAATCTGCACCCCTAGCAGACTGAAAGCCACCAGGGAGATGGAAGAGAGTCAAACAGCTGGGTTCAGATAGGCAGAAGCAGGGAAAAAGAAACTTTGTCAAACATAACCACCAGAAATCCAAACATCCAACAAATTTGAGCCACTTCAACATTTAGATGACCAAAACCAACATCAAGAGAATGAAAGGAACAACATTCAGGACCCTATAAACAGTGCTGGCCAGGCAGCAAAAAAAGGGAGGTCATGATTGTTGGGGACTCCATATTCAGAAACCCAGCAAGTTCAGATCGTAGTTTGGACCCCCTTACTACAACAGTGTGCTGCCTTTCAGGAGCCTCTGTCAAGCACATCACTGAGAACGTGGACAGGCTCCTAGAATGAACAGGAGACGACCCAGTAGTAGCCATCCACATCGGTACAAACAACATTGGAAGAGAAAGGCCAAGATCCCTGCAAAACAAATTCAGAGAGCTAGGAAGGAAATTAAAAGACAAGACCAAAACTGTGGTATTTTCTGGGATACTACCGGCAACTTGCAAAGGACCGTATAGACAGCTGGAAATACAAAATCAAAATGCATGGCTGAAATCGCGGTAAACACAGGAAGGCTTCACTTTTCTTGAACATTGGAGCACATTCTACAACAAGGGCTATCTATATAGGTGGGATTGACTGCACTTAAACAGAAAGGGAACCAATCTACTTGGAAAAAGGATCCTTGAGGAGGTCCAGAAGCATTTAAACTAGAAAGGAAGGGGGGAGAAAACAAAAAAACAGAAGGGAGACCACATCAAAACAAGGGCAACAACTCAAGTAAGACAACGATTAAATGTATTTATCTTAATGCTAGAAGTCTCAGAAACAAAATGTTAGAACTTGAAGCTACTGCACTAACAAGTAACTACGATGTGTTAGGTGTTACAGAAACTTGGTTGTCTGAGAGTGATGGAGATGAATATAATATTAGTGGGTACACACTGTATAGGAAAGACAGGCAGGACAGAAGAGGCGGAGGGGTAGCACTATACATAAGAAATAGTCTTGAAGCCCAGGTGTTAAATCAGGACAAAGAAAACAACGCCGAATCAATATGGGTCAGAATAATGGACAAAAATTCAAAGGGCATAATAATAGGAGCATGCTATAGACTGCCAAATTCAGACGCTGAGCAAAATAATCTGTTGTACAATGACATTCGAAATGCGTGTAGAAAAGGAGAAGCCATACTAATGGGGGATTTCAACATCCCCCATATAAAATGGGAGAACCCGGTGGGGAGCACAACGGACGAAATTGAAATGGTGGAAATGACTTATGACTGCTTCCTAACGCAATTTGTCAAGGCACCGACTAGAGGGGAGGCATGCCTTGATTTAGTCTTTTCAAATAACGAAGACAGAATAACTAAAACAGAGGTCAGAGAGCCATTGGCAAACTCAGACCACAACATGGTCTCATTTGAAGTATTTTTTAAAACCCCAAAAGTAATAACTAAAGCTAAGGTTTACAATTTTAGAAAAGCAAACTATGAAAGTATGAAACAGAGACTAACATTAGTAGATTGGAGTAAAATAGAGAAAACATCCACAGAAAAAGGATGGCTGTTTTTTAAAAATGTAGTACTAGAGGTGCAAAACAATTACATACCAAAAGTAGACAAAACTAAATCTAAAACAAAATGGCCAAAATGGTTTAATAGATCAATTAAAAAAAATATTCAGCAAAAAAAGGCACTTTACAGAGCGTTTAAAAGGGACCAAAACAAAGTACACAGAAAGAGTACCTGGAACTGCAAACACAAAGTCAAAAAGGAAGTTAGAAAGGCCAAGAGAGAGAGATAGAAATCAATATTGCTAAAACCAATTCCAAAATGTTTTTCCAATATTATAACAGCAAGAGAACATTCAAAGAGGAGGTTAAATGTCTAAGAGACACAAATGGCAAAATCATAGATGAAGAAAAAAAAAATAGCAAATATATTTAAATGATTACTTTTCAAAGATTTTTACAAAGGAGAACACGGACAACATGCTCCACATGTCGACCTGTTCCTATCCAGTTTTAAATAACTTTTGCATAACAGAGGCAGAAGTGTTAAAGGGTCTAGGAGCTCTTAAAATAAACAAATCCCCTGGGCCGGATGAGATCCTCCCAATAGTACTCAAAGAAATGAAAGAAGTTATTTACAAATCGCTAACCAAGATCATGCAACAGTCTCTTGACACAGGAGTTGTACCAACAGACTGGAAAATTGCAAACGTAATACCAATCCACAAAAAGGGAGACAAAACCGAACCAGGTAACTACAGACCAATAAGCCTATTATATGTAAACTTATGGAAACTATAATAAGATCTAAAATGGAAAATTACCTATATGGTAACAATATCCTGGGAGACAGTTAGCATGGTTTTAGGAAAGGGAGATCGTGTCTAACTAACCTGCTTGACTTTTTTGAGGATGCAACATTGACAGTGGATAATTGCAAAGCATACGACATGGTTTATTTAGATTTCCAGAAAGCTTTTGACAAAGTCCCGCATAAAAGATTAATTCTCAAACTGAACGCAGTAGGGATTCAAGGAAATGCATGCACATGGATTAGGGAGTGGTTAACATGTAGAAAACAGAAAGTACTGATTAGAGGAGAAAACTCAAAATGGAGCGAGGTAACCATTTGTGTACCACAGGGAATAGTATTAGGTCCTCTGCTATTCCTAATCTACATTAATGATTTAGATTCTGGCATAGTAAGCAAACTTGTTAAACTTGCAGACGACACAAAAATAGGAGGAGTGGCAAACACTGTTGCAGCAGCAAAGGTCATTCAAAATGATCTAGACAGCATTCAGAACTGGGCAGTCACATGGCAAATGAAATTTAATAGAGAAAAGTGTAAAGTATTGCATGCAGGCAATAAAAATGTGCATTATAAATATCATATGGGAGATACTGAAATTGAAGAAGGGATCTATGAAAAAGACCTAGGAGTTTATGTTGACTCAGAAATGTCTTCATCTACACAATGTGCGGAAGCTATAAAAAAAGGCCAATGTTTAATGTTAAAACTTTACAATGCATTAGTAAGACCTCACCTAGAATATTGTGTTCAGTTCTGGTCACCCCGTTACACAAAGGATATTACTGCTCTAGAAAGAGTGCAAAGTGGACACTCCCCTTGATGTAAACAAACCCGCATCTCTCAGCACCCATCTGTGTGTCAATGGCATTGCAATCAACCAGAGCTGTGGCGCAGCCGCTTTTTGAGTTCGGCGCAGCATCCCCAGGCTGGGCGAAACTGCTGCTCAGCTGGTCGCTTAGCAACGCATCTCCTGCTGCGCGTCACAGCTGATTTCTCTAAGGCAAACACACTTGCGTAGGAACCAGTGACCCGGCTCCCTGTCACAGGCCACCATTATTTTCTCCATTGAATGAGTACCCCTTCATCAAACAGTCTACTTCATAATTTCATTGCTCAAATGTACAACCCCACCATCTACCTTATAACAACGAAGCCGAAGCCTTTCTAAAAGTGGGTGGGGGGAATTGTATTTATCTTGCTCTTAATTGTATTATTACTTGTACTGTGATTCTTGAAGTGTATTTGTTTATGACTGTAACTCGCCCTGGATACACTGAAGTTAAATTATAGCTTTGCAAGACAAATGACATTTTAAGCATGTCTATTATAGAAAAAGTACAAGATATGTGGGTTTAAAACGTAAAAAAAGACCTGGAACAGAAAGATGGTTTAACAGGTGTTGATATATCAGTGTAAGATGTAATCGGCTACTTGATCCAAGAGAGCTTGTACTTGCATGAAGTTCAGTTATTGGCTGCTTTTACAACAGAAAAATAGCTATACCTTTGTCTCGTTGCCAAACCTTTTTTTTCCATATAATACAACAGATAACATTACTATCATGGAAAAACTACCAATTTCATTTAAATAAATAAATAAATAAATAAATAAATAAACAAATAAATAAATAAATTGAATGCAGTATTTCTAAGGATAAACAAATGCATACAACAACTACGGTTAAATATTGAAGCAGGTTATATTTTAGTTTACTGGTTATTTAAAGTTTACAACAACACTACTCCGACTAATAATAATAATAATAATAATAATAATAGTCGGGTAGTGAGTCCCACAAACATCATTTAATTTACTTCAAAACAAATTACATGTTTGTTTTGAAAAACAAACAAAAAAGAAAATGACCATATACAGCATTTACATTGATAAATAATTTATTGATAACGAATATTAAACAGCTATCTACAAAGTATTTGTTTAGCTTTAATAGCCAACCCAAAGGCTAGCTATATATTTTTGAAGTTCTACAATTATTTACTGCTTCGGACACAAATGACTTGAAATGGTAACAAATGTTTCAACAGTCTTCTACAATGTTACAAGATGACGAATGTAGAAACACACCCATAGTCGGCTTCTCTGCACTCATTCTTTGCTAGATTAACCCTTTCCGGTCCAATGTCGGACCCTGTCCGACATCATCAAAAAGACGTAAAACACAGCTCTCTAATTGTTTTTTCTCCGGAAAAAGCAGAGAAAACCATTAAATGGCCGAGTGAGACCGAAAAAAAAGAAAAAAAGGGGGGCGTATCTCATGAATACAGATAGCCCCGGCACCACATAGATAACACGGACATAAAGAAACAGATAGCTGCTTCTGCATCCAGCGCTCAAAGAATATCACAGACATTTGCAGAGCTTTTTTTAGATGTTATAGTAATAAAATAATGACTTGGATCGCATTATTGAGGAGTTTGGTGATAAAACGAGTGATCAGGAGATGATTTATCGGTATGCACTACTATGAAGAGGTACAGTGCCGTGAAAAAATATTTGCCCCGTCTGATTTTCTGCATTTTTGCATATTTTTGACACTGAATGTTATCAGATCTTCAACCAAAACCTAATATTAGATAAAAGGGACCCTGAGTGAACAAATAACACAACATTTGATACGTATTTCATTTATCTATTAAAGAAAGTTATGCAACACCCAATGCCCCGTGTGAAAAAGTAATCGCCCCCTTAGACTCAATAACTGGTTACGCCACCTGTAGTTATTGATTAGTCTCTCATAGGGCCGTGGAGGAATTTTGGCCCACTCCTCCATGAACTGCTTCAACTCAGTGACATTTGTGGGTTTTCGAGCATGAACTGCTCGTTTCAGGTCCTGCCACAACATCTCAATGGGGTTTAGGTCTGGACTTTGACTAGGCCATTCCAAAACTTGAAATTTCCTGTTCTTCAACCATTCTGATGTAGACTTGCTTGTGTGTTTCGGATCATTGTCTTGCTGCATGACCCAGCTGCGCTTCAGCTTCAGCTCACGGACGGATGACCTGACATTCTCCTGTAGAATTCTCTGATACAGAGCAGAATTCATGGTTCCTTCAATGATGGCAAGGCGTCCAGGTCCTGATGCAGCAAAGCATCCCCAAACCATGACACTACCACCACCATGCTTGACCGTTGGTATGAAGTTCTTACTGTGGAATGCAGTGCTTGGTTTTCGCCAGACATAACGGGGCCCATGTCGGCCAAAAAGTTCCACTTTTGACTCTTTTGAATCTGTCCATAGAACATAGTTCCAGAACTCTTGAGGATCACCCAGGTGCTTTTTGGCAAACTTGAGACAAGCATTCATGTTCTTCTTAGTGAGCAATGGTTTCCGCCTTGCTACTCTGCCATGAATCCCATTTTTGTCTAGTGTCTTTCTGATGGTGGAGTCATGAACACTGACCTTAGCCGAGGCGAGAGAGGCCTGCAGATCCCTGGATGTTGTTCTAGGGTTCTTTGTGACTTCCTGGACGATTTTACGCCTTGGTCTTGGAGAGATTTTGGCAGGACGGCCACTCCTGGGAAGATTCACTACTGTCCCAAACTTTCTCCATTTGGACAATATGGTTCTGACTGTGGTTTGGTGGAGCCCCAGAGCCTTAGAAATGGCTTTGTAACCATTTCCAGACTGATAGGCATCAACAACTTTTTTCCGGAGGTCTTCAGGAATTTCTTTTGTTCGTGGCATGATGTGCCTCTAGAACCTGTGTGCTGACAACTTCACTCTGATGGTAAGGGCCAAAGTTAGTCAGATTTATATTGGGCAGGACTGGCCCAAATCAGGCCTGGTTGTTAACCAAAGTACCCAAACAGCTGACCCTAATTATCCCTTTAATTGGGTTGAGTTAACTGGGGGGGGGGAGCAATAACTTTTTCACACCTGAAGATTGCATGTTTGATTACCTTGCACACCAAACAAATGAAAGAAGCACCAAACTTTGGTATCATTTTTTCTCTCAGACTCCCTCTATATATTACTACAACCCACAAAAAAATCTGACCAAATACAATCTGAAAAATGTGCAAAAATGCAGAAAATCAGACAGGGGCAAATACTTTTTCTCGGCACTGTATGTGAAAAATACAGTGAACAAGGGGTGGGGCTGGGCTGGAGATGCAGTACTGGAGTGTCCTATTGACATGCAGTGCCTTTTAAACCTGTTTTACTTTTAAACAGCGCGTCTAAAATAAACTGCGCGTGTGAAAATAAATTGAACCTGACGCACCTGAGACGTGCTGAATAAATGGACCGCTAAGGTGTTAACATGTCCATATTTTTTCCACCATTCACGGTGTTAGTTCTATCTTTGTATATGCTTATCAAAGCCACTGTGTTTAAAGCTGCTTTCCTGCAGAAATAATTGAATATGTTGCCTTGTTTTATTTTATTTTTCGCTGCCTAATCCACTATATTATAGCCTTCTAAACCAGTCATTTTTACATTCTTTAATTATCCAAGTTCTCTGTATATTTCTTGTTTCAAATGTAATCTATTTTTGGGTTACCATACGAATGGAATGGAGTAGTCACAAGCAAGAACTGCTCTAGCAGAAACTTATTTCAACCATTTTCTGGCAACTAGAACATTTCTGAAAAGCACCTTAATACAAACAGTGTTAATTACCTGTGCTGGTATCTTGTAGCAATGTCTAAATCCAACAACAAGTGAGCAACAAAGGCGGATTCAGCTTCTTTGGAGAAACTATTTTTGTAGCCACTGAAAGAATGCCTTCTCCCATCTCTGGTATGTGCCCAGCTTCCATGCTCGAAGAATTGCAGAACACAATTCGTGCTGAATTTGCAAGGCTCGGTTCAGAGCTGCGTGCTCAGCTTAATTCCTCCTTAACTGCAGTGAGAAACGAGGTGGCTGCATATGGCCAGAGGCTGGGAGACATGGAGCACTCGCTGACAGACAGCAGGCTTACTGCTTTAGAGGCCCGATGTATGGTGCTGGAGACCGAGTACAAGGCCCTGAAAGATAAGGCTTATGATTTGGAGAGCAGAAGCCGATGGCAGAATCTGAGAATTATTGATTTTTCTGGAGGGACTGGAGGGCACGCATCCCACAGAGTTTGTGAGTTCAGCCCTTTGTCACGTGTGACCCTGAAACCCTTCCTCCCTTGTACAAGGTGCGAGCACCTTTTTTTAAGTGAAAGGTGTATGTGGTAGAGAATCAGCCTGATTATTTTGAGATTTTCCCACTGATGATGGGAGCTGGGCTAACAAGATTTAAGTTTTTTGCAGGTATCAGGCTTTTAAAGACTGTCACCCTGTCACAAAGACGGCCGGAGTGGGTGGCGTCAGACCAGAAACAGGAAGTAATACACAGAGACAGTGAGGTTGGTGAAGCTGAGCACTTGGTTGTGCTCAGCATTTAATAAACAAAATAAGAGAATACAAAAAACAGGACACGGCACTTGCGGCCAAAATAAACAGGTAAACAAAAACGAACAGACACTTAACAAACGGTGCACGGAGACAAACAAACACGGTGAGTGAAAACACTTACTATTATTTTTATTATTCTTTCCGTTTATTTTAACTCCTCTTTCTCTCTCTCCCGTTCTCTACTCACGAACACCCAACCCCGAGTGAGAGCTACGTGTCTCTATATATACTGTTGTGCTGGGATTCAATTACTAATTAATTATTCACTTGAATCCCAGCACGTGAATTCATTACGTGCAACCCCGTGCTCACATATTATTACATACTTTAAATGCACGTGAAGTGATAGTGCAATCCCGTGCCTAAATATAAATCTACATTTTTAAATCACACGTGAAACACAGACCCGTTTATATCCCGTGTACCAATGACTATACACCAACATTAACACACACAACATACAACACATAACACACAAATGCACACAGGGGCGGGGCACATTGCCACACACCCACACCTGTGGTGGCTTTGACAGACTCACTGAGACCAGAAATTGACCCAAGACTGTCACCGCTACTGAAAGCAGGCTTATGTCTGTTCTCCATGAACTAGGAAAAAAAAATAAATGATCATTTCAGGCTGGTCTCTTTCGGGGATATTGAATGCAGTTAAGGAAAGCCGCACTACCAGCACAAGTGATATTGCTGTGTAAAAAACAAAAAACAAAAACAAGAACTGGATTTGAAATTGTTTTTTGAGATTCCACATGCATAGCTTTTCTGTGACCTCTCTGTTCTAAATTAAAAAATAGAATGTTTGGTTTTAAGATGCTATAAAAAAAACAATTTTAACTTTGGTAAATACTTTCTAGTATTATTTCTGTTGGTTTACTATGATATCAGAATCAGATTTTCAATCCTGACAATGTGACACTGTGTCAACAAAAAGTGTTTAAATAAAATACAATTCTTTGGATCAAGTTTTGTTGCAATTTTTAAGACTGAAGAAAAAATATCTGCTATGCATTTCTTTTTTTGAAGGGTATATTATAACATTAAAAAATTATTATTGGATCTTTGTAAGTCTGAGTAAAAAGGGAGCTGGGGTGGAGTCACGCTGACAAAAACACCTGTGAAATGAGCTATGCTTTCCCTTGTCTGAAGCTGCTGGTGCAGAAGCCTGTAACCTTGGCAGAAACAAGCATCTCTTTTAATTAACTTGAAAATGAGGTGTGACAGACAGTGAATTAATCCTATTCAACAATCTCCCTCCCGACCTGTGAGGGCACTGTATAACAGGAACAGTGTGCCCCGGATTGGATGGTTTGGCAGTTCATTCCAGGGTCAGTTGGAAGTCGGCCACCCAGAAAGGTGGTGGAGTCACAATACCAGAAGTCATCACCTTAATGCAGTAGGCAATGTGTCAGTCATGGATTGAAGGATAGTTGATTGCACTCGCTACCAAAGGGGGGTGACTGAAGGTATATCAGGGGATGTGGCCAAGCAATCTGTTCCTCTGTTATGGTTACGAAACGACTGGGAGCAATAAAAAGAAACCCTGAGTGTTTAGTGTTGTCTTGTCTGTGTATTTAACTGTTGTTATTTGTCATTGTAGACGGATAAATATCTGGGAGCTGTCGCGGTTAAGCAGGCATCAAACCCGGACTGCACTTTACCACTGTTATCACTGTTTAATGTATTCACAACACCACTTGCACCCGGAGCACTCACTGTTGGACTGGTGATCGTGGAGGTGTTAAAGTGTGTTATTATTATTATTATTATTATTATTATTATTATTATTATTATTATTATTATTATTATTTTGGGACTGAACCCCGTGGTTTTGACTGTCTTTACACTTTGCTGTGTATAGCCAGTATTATTATTAAAGCAAATAATAAAGCTTTGTTTTTCACAATTGAACTGCTAATGGATTGATATTACTGAGCACTGCATCACCTCTACACCTGCGCACTGCAAACCACTTTGCCACATGAGGTCATAGTTTTTAAAGAACTAAACAAAACATCTTTTAAGCATTGCAATTCTAAGAATAATTTAAGTAATATAAGTGTTTTACTTGTATAAGGTTTTACTGTAATGAAGATAGAAGTCTTGTTACAGGAAGACTGAAAAGAAAGAAATGAGGATCTCAAATTAAGTGCACTTGATTTGAAAGTAGTCTTTAAGGTAAACACAGGCATTCTAGAATAATTAAAACAGAATATAAGTGTAAAAGTTTTAACAGAAAATAAGACAATATAGTGCAGACTGTATTTAATAACTTTAGTATACAGTAGACCTGCTGAAGGAATGTACAGTTGTCCTACGTTATACCGCCCCCCTTTATAATGCCACCCTCACATACCGCCAGCTATTCTCCATGACCAAATGTCACCAATATAAAAACAGTGCTATTTTTTTCATCACTAGTAGACCTACTGTTGTGTTAAGAACTAGTACTGTAGTTTTAAAAAAAATTAATGTAATTGTATAACTAAAAAAAATACACACGTATTTTGCCATGCACATGTTATACAAAATGTGTATTTAAATTTGCCATGCCTTATTCTCAGGAAATCTGTTACATGTGCTCATGTATTCAGCTTCAAGCATGTCAGTCAATAGGGGAAGCAGCTGGTTGGTTAATGACAGCCTTTGAAAGTAATACAGTACCAGATATTGCATATGCATAAAAGAATTTCCGGCCATTAAAAAAATAATTACCAGGCAGTATTTTACACATGATTTATAAAACTAGGGCTTGGTTATTTTACAACCCAGTAATGGTTTTAGATGTGATTTACTATCACATATTGTTACCGAGAGCGCTTATCTAACCAATTGCAGAGTATGCAAATGTTTACACCGTCACGTTACAGCTACTAAGTGCTGGAGGCTGTGTGGTCCAGTGGTTAAAGAAACAGGCTTGTAACCAGAAGGTCCCCGGTTCAAATCCCACCTCAACCACTGATTCATTGTATGACCCTGAGCAAGTCACTTAACCTCCTCTTTCGGGTGAGATGTAATTGTAAGTGACTCTGCAGCTGATGCATAGTTCACACACCCTAGTCTCTGTAAGTCGCCTTGGATAAAGGTGTCTGCTAAATAAACAAATAATAATGTGAGTTAGAGGCAGTGTGCGCTTTTTTATTTTTACAAAAATGATTATATAAAGTAGCTTGAAAAAGAACTATAAACCACCAGAAATGTAATTTGTGTCAGTTCCTGATATTTTACTTTTGGTTGCAGTGTTTCCCCTAGAAAATCACATAGGCCCGGTGGGGAGTTTGCTGTTATTTTTTGCAGGTGTCGTCTGTGCAGCTTATTTTTCATGGCTTGGAGAAAAAAAACAGCCATGGCCATGAAAATACTCTCCCATAAGGATTATTAACAGCATTATACTTCTTCATTGGTAATTTACGCTATTCACATTGTATAATCATTAGTTACACATCAAGAGTTACAAATCAATCAACCTGTTATTTATTTTTTAAAGGTTGTAAACATACCATGGCCAATGTTGTATGGGTCCTTTACCCATTCCAGGGCTCTACATTTAGATTTTTAACTACTGGCTATCTGGCCCAATATATTTATATATATATTTTATGATGGTTTTATTTTCAGTGTGTTTCAAGATCTGCAGTTAGCAAAGACATGGAAATCCAGGTTTGTGTCTGTGGCTGGAGCAAGGCGACAACGGTCAGGAGTTTGAAGATTCATCAAGGGATTGAGGTAGAAGGGACAAGGGCCTCACACTGATAAGTACTTCTTACAAAGTCAGTCAAGTCAGTCGAATGAAATCCAGCGACAGAAAGCAAACCACAGTTCACAGGATGTCAGCACCCCTGTGATAGACGTGAGGAGGACTTGCATGGATACAGTTAGTGATGAACCTAATGATCCTTGTGAACCCGGTCAGACAAACCAGCATAAGAGAGAAAAGAGCCTCAATGGGCACAAGCCTGGAGTTAAATGGCCAAGAGCTTGTGAGAACACTGTGTGGGACACAGTAAACACAGATCTCTGCTTTGATTGGAAAGGTTAAGTGGAACAGTTGAAAAGAAGCTGGATAAATTTGGGGACATCATCTACGCATATGGAAGTGAGAGGTTTGGAGTTGAAAAAAGGAAGGAAAAAGTACAAACTTTTCCTAGTCTAGATGGCAGCAGGAGATTGAATGCTTAGTTAGAGAAAGGAGACAGCTGAGGAAGAGCAAAGTCAGAAGGAGGGACTCAATCTCTTACAAAGGGTCATAAAAGATAAGCTTGCAACATTGCGCACAGCTGAGCGCCTACGGAAACGCTACAAAAAGAAGGAGCGTGCGAGAACTAACTTTTATAAAGACCTATTCAAATTTGTAAAGAAGTTATTCACCAGTGAGAAGAATGGCACACTAAAAGCATCTAAGGTTGAGCTGGAGAGATATTTGGAGGAAACACATACAGATTCAAAAAGGCAGGAGCCTATGTCAATTCCGTCAGACATCCCACCTATCAATCCACCAGAATACCAAATGGAGGACTGTGCACCTAAGTGGAAAGAAGTAGAGCAAGCTGTGAAAAAAGCAAGGGCTTCATCATCTCCAGGGCCTAATGGAGTTCTGTACAGAGTGTACAAGAGTGCTTCAGGAGTTCTATGAATTCTGTGGAAATTGATGAAAGTGGCATGGGAAAAACAGGTTGTACCAAGAGCATGGCGCCGAGTAGGTGGAGTCTTTATACCTAAAGAAAAAGATTCTACAAGCATCAGTCAGTTTCGTCCTATTTCCCTATTAAACGTAGAAGGCAAGATTTTCTTCAGCATTATTGCTCAGAGATTGTCAACTTACCTATTAAAGAAGTGCTTCATTGACAATTCAAAACAAAAAGCGGGCATTCCAGGTTTCCCAGGATACTTAGAACACATCAATATGATCTGGCAACAAATTCAATCAGCTAAAAAGGAGAGGAAGGAGCTCCATGTGACATTCCTGGATTTGGCTAATGCATATGGTTCAGTGCCACATGAACTTCTTTGGGCAGCATTTGATTTTTTCAGTGTACCGATGACAATAACAAATTTAGTGAAAGCCTACTTTGGAGATTTGCAATTTAGTTTTTCAACTTCAGAATTCAGCACTACATGGCAATGCCTAGAGGTTGGAATAATGGCAGGATGCACCATTTCTCCACTTGCTTTTACCATGGCAATGGAAGTAATCATTAGGGCATCAAAATGGGTAGTAGGAGGAGAGCGCTTGGCTTCTGGAATGCGACTACCACCAATTCGAGCATACATGGATGACATGACAACCATGACTACAACAGTAGCCTGCACTAATCGGTTATTGGGCAAATTAACCAATAACATTGAATGGGCACGAATGCAATTCAAGCCCACTAAATCAAGGAGCATCTCTATAATTAAAGGCAAAGTAGTAGATAAAACATTCTTCATTAATGGTGAGGCAATACCAACAGTGTCTGAGAAGCCAGTGAAGAGTCTTGGGAGATGGTACGACGGGGATCTAAAGGACACAGTTCGTGTGAGAGAAGTTAGACAACAAGCAGTGGAAGGGTTGAAGAGCATAGACAGCTGCGCTTTACCAGGCAAACTAAAACTCTGTTGCTTTCAGTTCGGTCTACTGCCAAGGTTGCTGTGGCCACTGAGTGTGTACAAGGTTTCTTTGACAACAGTAGAGAAGCTGGAAGCTTTAATCAGTTCATATATCAGGAAATGGTTGGGAGTTCCACGCTGCTTCAGCAGAGTGGGACTTTATGGTAAAGGAATACTGCAGCTACCAGTCTCCGCTCTAACCGAGGAGTTTAAGTGCGCCAAGGTCAGACTGGAAATGACATTAGTAGAGTCACGCGACAAATGCGTAAGGGAGGCAGCACCTGTGTTGAAAACTGGAAGAAAGTGGGCGGCAAAGAAAGCTGTGGAAGATGCAAAGGCTACCCTTCGAATTGGTGATATCATAGGGCAAGTTCAGCATGGAAGAGAGGGTCTTGGTCTCAGTTCAGCTCCTCCTACATGGCACAAGGCAGCCCCAGCTCAACAGAGGAAGCTGGTAGTCAACGAGGTGCAAAAGCAGGAGGAGAGGATGATGTGCGTAAAGGCCATTTCCCAGACCAAGCAGGGAGAATGGATGAGATGGGAGAGTGTGGAACAATGCAAGATTGGCTGGCAAGACCTATGGTCAATGGAACACAGCAGGATCAGTTTACTCATCAGGTCAACATATGATGTTCTCCCGTCACCACAGAACCTAAACCTTTGGGTAGGAGAGGATCCCTCATGTCCTTTGTGTTCATCACCTGCAACATTAAGGCACATTTTGACAGGATGTAAGATGGCTCTTAGCCAAGGACGGTTTACTTGGCGGCATGACCAGGTGCTGCGATGTTTGGTCTTAGCATTGGCAGACAAGCGTAACATGACCAATAAGTTGCCACCAGTTTCATCAAAACATTACACACAAAAGACAACATTCCTCCGCCCAGGAGGGCAACCACCAAGAAAAGGTGTTAAAACCAAGCCTCACCCAGGACAACTGGATGCTGCTAGAGATTGGAAAATGCTGGCAGATGTTGGTCAACGGCTTATTTTTCCACCACTAACTTTCAACCAGATATTGTCTTGTGGTCTGGATCAGCACGCCTTCTTCACCTGGTAGAGTTAACAGTGCCATGGGAGGATGCTGTAGATAAGGCGTATGAGAGGAAGAAACTGCGGTATGCTCAACTAGCCGCTGAAGCGGAACAGCGAGGATGGAGTCCGGTTTTACCCAGTGGAGGTGGGTTGTCGAGGATTTGTGGCACACTCTACAACCCGGTTTCTCAGAGACGTCGGATTCAGTGGCCAAGAGTTGCGTCGCACAGTGAAGAACTTATCTGAAGCAGCAGAGAGGAGCAGCAACTGGCTGTGGTTGAGACGGAAAGATTCTGGCTGGGGATCTCAAGCACAATAGAAAGAAAGAAACGCTGATGTACAGGTAAGTAAGCTGGGCTGAGTTGAGTGGGGGACGGAGGGGGGTGATGCTGGGACGCCAGAATCACCGTCGAGCCCTCTTGAGGTGTCGTGGGCTAGTCGACGAAACACCGAGGATGGAAGGTGCCCATTTGAAGACCCCAGAGATGTACCCTACTTAGCTCAATCCAGACGGTTGTCATGCTGATGCGCTGGGGAGACCGCACTGTAATTGATCCCCGGAGCCAGCATCGCAGCCATTGTGTGTGCTGATGCGCTAGGGAGGCAAATAAACTGATCCCTGGAGCCAGCATTACACTTTAGCCATCAACACCAGGCAGAAGGATATCTACATCATCGTATGGAAGGAAAAGCAAATGGATGGAGACACAGATGGATCACATTAGTTACTGTAAAGCTACGTCTTAGATGGTGCTTATCTTGGCGAGAGCCGGGTTCAAATCAGCATGAAGTTTTAACATCTACTCTCGTGTAATGGAAATCTAACTGTGTATGGTAACCAAGGGAGCCCATGTCTCAAAGAAAGTGGCTAAACAAAGCCTTCAATATATGTTACTTCAGCCATTTAACATGCACACATTTGTGTGCTTGTCAGAATATGAAAATACTGTATTAAAGATTTGAAAATGTATGTGTACAAATGATACTCTGATTGATTACTTTTTCAAAAGCAAACTCGCAATCAAGCTGTTACAATATTCAAGAAAGGTGAAGCCTTCCTGTGTGCACCATGATTTCAGCCATGCATTTTGATTTTGTATTTCCAGCTGTCCATATGGTCCTTTGCAAGGTGCTGGCAGTATCCCAGAAAATACCACAGTTTTGGTCTTGTCTTTTAATTTCCTTCCTAGCTCTCTGAATTTGTTTTGCAGGGATCTTGGTCTGTCTCTTCCAATGTTGTTTGTACCGATGTGGACGACTACTATCAGGTCGACTCCTGTTCGTTCTAGGAGCCTGTCCATGTTCTCAGTGATGTGCTTGACAGAGGCTCCTGGAAGGCAGCACACTGTTGTAGTAAGGGGGTCCAAACTGCGAACTGAACTTGCTGTGTTTCTCAATATGGAGTCCCCAACAATCATGACCTCCCTTCTTTTTGCTGCCTGGCCAGCATTGTTTATAGGGTCCTGGATGTTGTTCCTTTCATTCTCTTGATGTTGGTTTTGGTCATCTAAATGTTAAAGTGGCTCACATTTGTTTGATGTTTGGATTTCTGGTGGTTGTGTTTGACAAAGTTTCTTTTTCCCTGCTTCTGCCTATCTGAACCCAGCTGTTTCGACTCTCTTTCATCTCCCTGGTGGCTTTCAGTCTGCTAGGGGTGCAGACTTCCATGGATTGTTGGTGTGTTAGCTCCTCAAGCTCCTGTTGCTGTCTCATTTACTCCAGCTCCATTTCTAACAGACTTACTCGTTGAAGCAAGTCCTGGATCGTGCGGCACTTTACACACACTTGGTTGAGCTCTGTTGGGTTTTCTCGGATTTCCCACATCACACATTTGTCACAGATTACTGACTTGAAGACCTTTTTTTTGTTGGAAGTTCAGTTTAGCTTCTGCAGCTGTCAACCTGCTTTCAAACTGCTTCTAAATGCACTGTACTTTTCCACGACTGTACTTCTCCCACAATGTCGCTTCCACACGCTGTCGCTCTGAATTCTGTCTGCCTTTTGTTTGTCTCTGCGTTGTGCTGCAGGCGCCGCCCCTCCCCCTTGTCTCAGAACGGCGCGGAATTTGAATCAGCTCCTCCACGTTTCAGCTTGTTGTCAGAAAAAGACATGCAGCTGTTAGACTTTAAGCTGCAATGTTTTCTGATTAAAGCAATTCAAGATTTAATTAAACGTAAGGACCCTAATTAATTATGCAATGCTTGTAAAGCAACATTTTGCAGTAATCATATTCTGTTTGAAAATGTTGCCAATTTTATTGCCTTGTTTTTAGCTAATGTTAACAGATCCATGCATGAGTTCCACTGTAATGACTGTACACAGCAGCTTCTGCAGCTGTTGCTAGCCAGTCATGAAACAGATTCTGGGAGAATGGCACCAGCGAACTTTGAATGTGTGAACTGAAATAAAATAATGTATATAGGTTCAAAAGAAGTAATCCAAACTTTGGGTAACATCGAAATTAGAAAGGTAATTTAACGTTATGATGAATATAAAGATATACTAAATGTTAAGAAGAACAACACAGTGACTAATAAAAAAAAAGGCAAGATACTTGGATTTGGAAAGGAGTTCTTTTTTAACTCTGGACTGCAGTTCAATGTAAAACATCTACTGTTGACTTTCTGTGAATGGATGGAGTAACATCAACATTTGCACTGACCATTAAAAGTACAACCAGGGCCCTGTTCCTTGTAGCTGGTTTAACTAATTCAGGCTAATCAGACGTTAGCCGGATTCAATTAACCCGATAACTGAAGTCAGGCTATCTCCATTCCTCGACGGCGAATACAGGCTAAAAGTGTCTCATTAACTCAATTCCGACTTAAGAAATCCGGATAATTGTGCGTGCTCGTGCTACCTCAAAAGGGAGAATCGCAGAGCACTGAAACAATGATCTTCACGAAAGATGACGTTGAAAGAGAGCAACTTTTTTCAGCCTGACTGAGCAAGAGCTTATCTTGGAAAGTTTTGAGGAACTGTGACAGTCTGGCTCGCAGTGGTGAAGTGGATGACGCCAACAAGCCAGGAAGGGTTGACACCAAAACAGTGGATGGGCAGAGGAAACTGAAACTCTGTTGCACTCAGCGCATTTACTAACAAACAAAATATTTAAACAAAACACAAAACACAAAACAAAAGGGCACGAGGGCCAAACGAATCAACAAACAAACAGTAAGTGTCGCGGTGAGAATCCAGCACGCTTTAGCAATTGTTTTTTCCAAATGTGACTACTCTCTCCGCTCCCAGTCTCCTCTGTACACCCCCAACAACAAGTGCAGAGAGCTGCAGGTTTATATACTCTGGCCGAGGGATTAACTAGTTGGTAATTATCTTATTATCCTCGGCCAGAGTCTGCATCGCTGGGAGGCAGGATGCATGACTGTCAGCTAGTTAAATAATCAGTAGCTGATCAGCCATGCATCCTCACGGGTTTTTAAATATAACAAGAAAAGACGGAACATTTAAGAGAGGGTCTTGGTCTCAAATACAAATCAATAAATGGCACAAGACACCCACACAGAGGAAGCTGGTAGTCAGCACACATGGCCTTTTCGCCACCTCCCCTTAGTCCCCAAAGTCCTGGTTAGCAGTCCCGGCGGAGGAACAGGGGCATGGGAGAAAATGCAAGCCACGCTGGGATGTCCTCCTCCCACCCAAACAGCCGCAATGGCCAGTTTACCATCAGGTCCTCTGGCTATGATGTTTTCCCGTGGTCACAGAACCTGCCCCTTTTCATGGCCGGCAGCTCCCTCCCTTTGGGTTCATCCACCTTCAACCTTTAGGCACATTGCTGACAGGAAGCTGGTCTCCTAGCCAAGGACCTTCTTCATGGCTGGCATGACTGCCCTTCACGGGGCTCCAGCCACAGTATTTCCTGCCGCAAAGTGCAGCTGGGGAGCTGGTCTGCCTGACCTCCCCAAAACATTGGCCAAAAAGCAGCATTCCCCGCCATGGGGTTCCAGCCATAAAATTTCCTGCCAAGCCTCACCTGGGAGAACTGGATGCTCCTGACCTCCCCCCTTGGCAGATGTTGGTCAGCGGCTTATTTTTCCAGCCACTAACTCCTGCCAGATATTGTCTGGGGGTCTGGATTCAGCACCTCCCCCTTTTCCTGGTAGAGTTCATGGGGCTCCAACCAATGATCTCCGGATAAAGTGCGGCTGAGGGAAGAAACTCCTGACCTCCCCTAGCTTTCATGGCCGAACAGCTCCCCTGGAGTCCGGTTTTACCCAGTGTGTAGGTGACCCCAGGCGAAGCAGGATCCCCCGCGACCCCAGGCGAAGCAGGATCCAGTGGCGACCCCAGGCGAAGTGAAGATCCCTGAAGCCCCAGGAGAAGCAGGATCCCTGTGGTTGACCCCAGGCGACGGCAGGGGATCTCGGGAGGCGAATAGAAAGAAAGAAAGGACCCTCGGGAGGCGAAGGCAGCTGGGCTGAGTTGAGGAGGGGACGGCAGGACTGGAGGCGACGCCAGCATCACCAGCGGACCCTGAGGTGAACTGGGCTGGGAGCCCCTGGCCACCGAGTTGGAAGGTGCCCATTTCCAGACCCCTCGAGATGTAGCCTACTTGGCTCTCCAGGCCAGACGGTTGTCAGGCAGCCCCAGGCGATGGGGAGAGCAACAGACAGCCCCAGGCCAGCGGAGCAACAACAGGCAGCCCCGGGCGCTGCGGAGCAACAGGCAGCCTTGGGCCAACATTAGGCAGGCATCCTTGGGCCAGGCGAGGCAGGCATCCTTGGGCATGCGAGGCAGGGCAGGAAAAGTCCTTCCCATGAAGGTGGATGGAACCAGCAGGCATTCACCCTCTGCTGGTGGAGGTGGGAGGGGCGAGCAGTCCTCAAATCAGCATGAGGTTTAACCAGCAGGCATTCACCCTCTGCTGGTGGAGGTGGAGGGGAAAGCATGTCCCAAAGAAAGAGGCTAAACCAAAGCAGGCATTCACCCTTACTGGTGGAGTTAACATGGCAGAGGCATTTGTGTGCTTGCTCCTGGTGATGGTGGAGACAGAGGCAGCTATTAAAGATTTGCTCCTGGTGGTGGTGGAGACAAATGATACTGCTGATTGATTACTTTTTGGTGGAGACAGAAGCATCAAGCTGCTGCAATATTCAAGAAAGGTGGTGGAGACAGAGGCAGCAAATTTCTGCTCCTGACGGTTGGTTTTGACAGAGGCAGCTGTCCATATGGTCCTTTGCAAGGTGGAGACAGAGGCCCAGAAAATACCACAGTTTTGCCCTGGTGGTGGAGACAGTTCCTAGGGCTCTGAATTTGTTTTGCTGGGATCTTGCAGCCATGGCTCTTCCAATGTTGTTTGTACCGATGGAGACGACAGCTATGGCGACTCCTGTCCTTCGGGCCTGGAGATGGCAGCCTGGCTGTGCTTCCCAGAGGCGCCTGGAGAAGGCAGCGATGGCTGTTCCCACTGGCGGTCCAAACTGCAGCTGAACTTGCTGTGTTTCCCAATGGCGCTGGAGACAAGCATGGCCTCCCTTCTTTTTTGCTGCCTGGCCAGCATTGCTTATCCTCTGGCCTGGATGTTGTTCCTTTCATTCTCTTGGCGTTGGAGACGGTCATCTAAATGTTAAAGTGGCTCACAGACGTTTGATGGCTCCTCTCCTCTGGGTTGTGGAGACAAAGTTTGGCTTCCTTCCTCTGGCTATCTGGAGACTGCAGCGATGGCTTTCATCTCCCTGGCGCTTTCAGACTGCAGCGATGGCTCCTTCCCTCTGGCGGTGGAGACGGCTCAAGCTCCTGTTGCTGTCCCATTTACTCCAGCTCCAAGGCAACAGACTTACTCCTTCCTCTGGCGCTGGAGAAGGCAGCACTGACTCTTCCTTGAGCTCTGGAGATGGCAGCGGCTGGCTTTTCACATTGGAGCTGAGATAGCGTAGCCCTTTTTATCTGCAGCCAGGTAGCGGATTACCATGTCCGCAACCTCCGGGAGGGACACTGGGCAGTGTTGCTTTTCCCAGGCTTCCCATCGCTCCCATCTCTGGCCCACAGGAGGTTGATCACATTCTGAGGGCCTCTTCAGCATTCCTCCCAGGCTCCACCAGCCAGCCCCAGATTCCCTCAGAGGAGAGTGAACCAGCTTAGCCAGCGGGCCCTGTTGTCAGAAAAACCTGCCAGGCTGTTCCATCTCCTGCCATGGAGGGGGGTTGGTCTGATTAAACGTTCAAGACCTCACCAACCGTAAGGACCACTAATCACCCTTCAGGCAGGTGAGGCAGACATCCAGTTTGGCAATCAATTCTGTTTGAAAATGTTGCTGCTGTTGTTGCTGCTGCTGCTGCTTTCTCCTCCGCTACTTTTCCCCATTTTTAATTTGAAAAAAATGAACAAACAAAAAAAAACGCTTCTTTTCTGTCCTGGTCCGCCCATGAAACAGATGTTTGTCCCATGGGACACCATATGTGACAGTCTGGCTGAAATGGTGAAGTGGATGACGCCACGGACCAAAAGAAGTAACTGACACAAAACAGTGGATAACATCGAAATTAGAAAGCAATTTAACGTTATGATGAATAACAAACAAAATATTTAAACAAAACACAAAACACAAAACAAAAGGGCATACTTGGGCCAAACGAATCAACAAACAAACAGGACTGCAGTTCAATGGAGAATCCAGCACGTTGACTTTCTGTGAATTGTTTTTTAAAATCAACATTTCCGCTGACCATTAAAAGTACAACTCCCCTGTTCCCCAACAACAAGTTTAAGAGAGCTGCAGGCTAATACTCGTTAGCGGATTCAATTAACTAGTTGGTAATTATCTTATTATCCCTCGCCAGAGTCTGCAGGCTAAAAGTGATGCATGACTGTCAGCCGAGTTAAATAATCAGTAGCTGATCAGCCATGCATCCTCAAAAGGGTTTTTAAATATAACACTAAAAGACGCCGCGCTTTTACCCGATGACCTTGAAAAACAAAAATACAAATAATAATAAATAGGGAGCGGACACTTATCTTGGGAACATAAAAGCATTATCACAACTAAATGCAACACTGCTGCCGCCAAGTCCAGAGAGGAAGCATGGAAAAAAATTGCAGATAAGCTAAATGTGTAATTTTTTTTTAAAATGTATTTTTTATTACACAGGCTATGTATTTACCCCATTATAATTATTTCACACACGTCCAATTTAAATCTGCATGCTTGTAGTAATGGAATGTAACATGGACTGAGAGTTTGCTGCATGAGAATGGTTAGCTCTCTATTGTTTTGTCAGAATTTGCCCTTGTTCTTTTTTAATATATAATACTGTAGTATTATGTTATACTAATTAATCTGTCTGATATAATTGGTGTTTCTTTAACTTTGTAGCCAAATTAACAGGAAATTAGATTAGGTATTTCTCTTTCCCATACATGTAGTAACAACCCCATGACAATTAAACGGACTTGGCAGCAGGTTAAAGTATAAAAACATTATTCAAAGTGTATTTATACTAATTATGGCATGTCATTGTGTAGAATGACTTGTCAATGAAATGTGTTTTATAATATCAGCGAACAAGAAGAGGGTGAAACGGCAGAAGACTGGAGGGGGACCTGCAGCTCCTGACTTCACACCTGCAGAGCAGCTGGCCCTTCAGCACAATCGGGGTAGGTCAATGATGGAGGGCATTGCTGGGGGCAGTTCCTCTGAAGAGGCTGCCAGCAGTGTGAGGAGGTCTTATGTCAAAGGTAAGTGCACCTCAATCTCTGAGCTTTCTCAGAATTTGTAATTGAGGTAACCATACGCACATTTTGCAGTGACTGGACATTCAGTGACCCTGCTGCAGCCTCCACAATAATTTTGGACCCAGCAGAGGAACCTACTGATGTAAGTTAATAGTGCCTGGTCTGTCATGTAATGGTTCTCTATACATATGCTACATTGCGTGTGTTATCTAAAACGGATGAAATTGTTCCTGAGTTCCTATTATTCCTAATATTCTGTAGCAGACTGCTGATCCAGACGATGATGTGGAGACCATATCAGTGTGCTCTATTCCTGAGGAGGTAAAAGCTACTTGTGAAAACTGAAGTACTATTCCTATTCAACTATGCTAATCACAGTTGATTAAACTGTCTCTCCATTGAGTGCTACATTGGACTAAACTTTACATTTCTTTAGGGAACTGAACCACACCCAGAGCATGCTGAGCGTGGACCTGCTGGGAATAGAGAGGTGACTGCTCATTCAAGACATACCAGTGCCATTGTAGTAAGGAGAGACAAGACTGTTGTGGCCAACTGACCACCACATTAAACTGAATTATGAATGCTGTCTTTTAGAGAGACACCGAAAGCCAGGAAGATGTGAGGTCTCTATACAAGCGCTACCTTCGGCAGGAGTTTGCTTATCGCCAACTGAAAATGAGAAAACTAGAAAAGGAGATACAATTTATTGATAAAACAGCTGCTGGATGTAAGTGTAACCATGTGAAGAAAGGCTTTTGTCTAAAAACCCATTCTGAGAGGTGTGGTCTGTCATGTACCAAAAATAAATCTTCTGCTTTTCCATTAAACCATCCATGAAATTCCAAATAAAGGATTTATTTTTTAACATGATGTTCTTGTTTTGGCATGCTATTGCTCACTGTTGGCAATGTTTATGAAAACTGCGGGGATCTTAACAAGGCAAAGATTAACAAAAAACAAAAGGAAACAAATCATACATCCATTAAACAAGTGAAATAAATCATACATCCATTAAACAAGTGAAATAAATCATACATCCATTAACCAAAGTAGTGGTATGCAATGTGATCCCTTGCAGCTCGGCCGTTCTGCTGATCCAGGTGCATCTTCAGGATGGGCTTGGAAGACTGGGACCCTCTCCTTTCTTATGGTCGTAATGTTGTGGAGCACCGCACATGTGCAAATGATGTCACAGGCTCTGTCTGGTGCAACCCTCAGACCACGAAGACAGTTGAATCGTGCCTTTAGTTGCCCAAAGGTCATTTCAATTTGGGCTCTTGTCCTTGCAAGAGCCACATTGAATTGTGCTTGGGGCCCTGGTGCTGGTTCTGGGTATGAGGTCATGAAGAAGGGTCTACATGCATAGCCTCTGTCTCCAATTAGGACCCCATCATAATGACCTATGAAATGATGTTAGATCACTTCATAAAATAAAAAATTAAGCAATGATTTCTGACAAATAAGATTATTTCCTATACCTTCCTCGAATCTCTGGCACAATGTTAGACTCCCTGAATATTCTTGAGTCGTGGACAGAGCCTGGCCACTTGGCTTCAATATTTGAAATGAGGCAAGTGGAGTCACAGATCATATGAGAATAATTGAGGTCAAGTCATGGATGACACCTACTGTCTAGCACTGGCATTGTATAATTGTCATTAAAATGTTGGATTATTTGCATCAGTTGCTGAATTGTAGCTCATTTTTAATTTCATGTAAGTGATAACGTCATAAGTACCTGTACATTAATGCTGTGAAAGGATTTCCTGTTCAGAAAATCCGCCTCATTTGGTCCTGAGGGTGCCTTGATGGGGATCTGACTGCAGTCCACAGCACCAATGACGTTAGGGAACTCTGCATAATAATGTAGCCTACTTAATAAACGATAACGATGGGATTACCTATTCATTAAATTTCATATAACCTAGTAAATTACCTGCGACTGCATAGAAGCCCTCTTTGATGGCGATTCCCCTTGTATGTCCCAGAAATGTGATGAACACATTAAGAAATCTCTTTAGGGCGAGATAGACCCTTCAGACTGCACGGCATGCAGCGGCTTTGCCGATATTTTCAGCATCGCCAACTGAGTATAGGAATGCGCCACTAGCAAAAAAGCACAGCCCTATGCATATAGTCTGTGTTACTGTCAACGCACGGCTGCGCCGGGTGGTATGGGCAATGTACGGCTCAAGTAGATTTATTAGGTAAATGATACCTTGCCGACTGAATCTATAGCCCTCACATACAAAAACATCTGAATGATGCAAAGGATCTTGGAGATCTCTCAGTACTCTTTTCCTAAGAAAAGCTAATCTAATTAAAATTGCTCCTTGGTCTATGGGATCTCTAAGGAAGGGCACTGCCATTTTAGAGGGGTGTGTCAAGTGCTTTCATTGGGTAGAAGTACGAGTTTTTATACACAGATCCGGCTAACTTTAAGTTAGCCTGCGCTGGGGCAGGTTTAAGATTAAGGATGTGTTGCTATGGTAACTTAGTCAGCTAGACTGTAAGCTTGCTTCAAGGAACGGAAAAAGCCAGAGTTCTGTCAAGTTATCCTGAGAGCTATCCGGCTAACTCAGTAACTCAGTTAGCCAGCTATGAGGAACAGGGCCCAGGTATCCTTGTTTTGAATTATTTACAGGTTATTGAATAAACAAAGTAACTTGACTTAGATTAATCTGATGTCAGTACTTGATGGCTAGTTGTATTAGTAATGTTAACTTATTGTAATGTTGGAATATATTTTCTACTGTTTTGGCCAGGTTACAATATTTACACTATTAAGATTATTTTATATTATTATTATTATTATTATTATTATTATTATTATTATTATTTATTTTATTATTATTATTTATTTCTTAGCAGACGCCCTTATTCAGGGCAACTTACCATTGTTACAAGATATCACATTATTTTTACATACAATTACATTTTTTTTTTTACACATTTTTTTCATACAATTACCCATTTATACAGTTGGGTTTTTACTGGAGCAATCTAGCTAAAGTACCTTGCTCAAGGTTACTGCAGCAGTGTCGCCCACCTGGGATTGAACCCACGACCCTCCGGTCAAGAGTCCAGAGCCCTAACCACTACTCCACACTGCAGCCTTATAAATATTATTTGTTAGAATTAAGCAGATGTAGAATATTTAGGTTGCTATATCATAGGTGTTATTTTATTCTGAATACACTACAGCAAAAATTGTTATTTGGTGGTGTGGTGGAGTGTCCCGCCCCTATGTATTTATTTATTATTATTTGTATTTGTTTGCGGCGAGGATAAAAGCGCTGCGTCTTTTGTTATTGTTTTTTATATTTAAAAACCCTGTGAGGTTGCGTGGCTGATCAGCTACTGATTATTTAACTGGCTGACAGTCACGCATCCTTACCAAACGCGTGCAGACTGTGGCCGAGGGGTAATAAGATAATTAACAGCTAGTTAACCCCTCGGCCAGAGTATAAGAACCTGCAGCTGTCCGTGCTGCGGGGAGTTGAGTGTACAGAAGAGAGTACGGGAGAACACGGGAGAGCGAAAGAAAGAAAGAAAAACAATTGCTATATTTAAAAATATACTTGTTTCTGTTTGTTTGGCTATTGCGCCTTTTTGTTTTGTGTTTTGTTATTGTTTAAATCTTTTGTTTTTGTTTATTTAGTTAATAAATACGCTGACCGAAGTTGCGTTCAGTTTCACCCGCCCATCCATTGTTTTGGTTCAGTTACTTCCTGGTCCGTGACGTCACCACACCTCACCACTGCAAGCCATCCTGCCACAGGTGGTTTGCGCAATATTGTGCTACTGTTGCTTTAACTGGAAGAGATACGCGCTGTGACGTTGCTGCTCATTGAGTTCTGTATTTTAATTCAGTAAACAAAAGGAAAAACTTGTGCCTAAGGAAACAGGGTATTGAACGAAGAAATCTCGTCTTGGACATTGTTTGTACACTTTGTGAACCCGGCTAAACTTTACCAGTTTACACTGTTATGCTGTCTGCTTTACACACACATTGCCTTTTATTCTTGGGAGCGTAAGGGACCAGAGTTCGGGTAATCGAATACACAAAAATGTTGCACCCTGTGTATTCAAATAGGAAACTATTCGAAATTCCCATCCCTAATCCTAATAATAAATACTATTAAATCAATATTCATAATACAAAATAATAACAATCCTTCTCAGAGCGTTGTCGCTTGTGTAGCCTCTCCCAAGTCTGCGCCAGTCTTGCTGAGTGATACCAACGAGTCTGGGAAAGATTGTGAATTTTGACCTGAACACATCGGATCCCAAATCAAAAAGTTAGACAATTCGATTGCGTATCTGGGTGTCGATCGGGACATCTTAATGTGAGACTGGATATGATGTAAACGAAATGTTGAATTCACAACAAATAAAGCTGCTGTTTTATCTGCAAGTCTGGTAAACTGATGCCAAACAAGGCAGAACGTTACTTTTTCTTTCACTGTCATAATGAAGCCAGATGAAGCCTCCACTCTAAATGTTCGTCTTCATTTTTTTTCCATAATTACTTTCTTTATGATTTATTGATTTTAGCACTTTCCTTTTGGCTTATTGGTTGCTTAGTTGTAGAAAACCTAAACCAAATATGACGTGTGGCGGGAAAGTTAGGATTAGTTCGTAGTTATGTTTTTAAAAAATGGTTTGTAAATTAATGTTCTGCTTTTTGGCACACTTGCCCATTTTCCTGGATTCATGAAACGGAAGCCATGTGCACTATATATATTATACTAGTTAAATGTAACCGGCCGTTGGGCCTGTGGTGCTTGTGGGGAGGCGAGGCGGCGCAGGAGCCTTGCAGAGCCTGTTCCGCTAAAACAAACCTGAAAACTAACTTCACACGCGCAATTATGAATTTTTTCCCAATTTTGTAGGCCTGGAGACTGCCTTTTTTGACCCGTCGAGCCACCGGGCCTGTAGAATGGTAGGGGAAACACTGGGTTGAGAAAAAGGATCCTCTAATGTTAGCACACGTTTCCTTTCCAGCACAGGACAGAGTATAGGCACTGGAGCATCAGCAAGCTGTGGTTATTTTTCTCTTATGTTTAAAACTTTAGTACAGCACAGAAAAACAGCACCGCACATTCAGCTTCGTAACCAAAGCTGACATTCTGCCAAGGTCAAACTTAGGTTTCAAGCTATAGCTGGCAGTATTTATATGACTGCTTGGTATTTACTATTCAACCTCCAAATCTATGTTATACAGCAAACCAACAGAGAAAATTAAGGAGTCTTTTGTACTTTACCAGAATTTTTACATGAGCATCTGCATTGATGATGCAAAAAAACAACCGAGGACATGATCTCAGTGTCCTCATAGCTAGTTAGGGCCATGCGCACAATTACCTTAAAATACAATTCACTGTTAAATTGCAGAAAAATATGTTTTTATTTGTCACTCTATTCCCCCAGTTTGCACAATTCATTCAAATACAATAATAATCATCAAAAATATGTTTCTCACACAGTACACCTTACCATACAAAAAGCTTATTTTAAACTAAAAAATAAATAAATACTTGGTTTCATCACGAAATTGGATTAGAAAACGAACTAGACCTACAAGAATACAATCCCGTTTAACACTAATAGGAGGGACAAGGGTCCAGGGTGACTCAGCTAAGAACCTCAGAGTCACCCTGGACCCCTGCCTCTCTTATTCCCAGCACATCTCCACTCTGGCACTCACTTGCCGATTCTTCCTGAGCAACATACGAAGAATCCGACCCTTCCTCACCAACTACGCCACCGAGCTCCTGGTCCAGGCCCTGGTACTCTCCCACCTAGACTACTGCAACTCCCTCCTGGCTGGCCTCCCTGCGTCCGCCACCTGTCCGCTCCAGCTCATCCAGAACTCCACTGCTCGCCTGGTGTTCTCTCTGCCTCGCTTCTCCCACACAACTCCACTGCTCCGCTCACTCCACTGGCTCCCAATCACCGCTGGCATCCAGTTCAAGACTCTTGTACTCGCCTACAGATGCCTTGACCAGACTGCACGCAGCTACCTCCAGACCCTCATCTCTCCCTACACCCCCACTCGACCTCTCCACTCCTCCTGCACTAGAAGACTGGATCTACCTCCTCTACGCTCCCCTGCCTCCAGAGACCGCTCCTTCTCCACCCTCACCCCGCAGTGGTGGAATGACCTTCCTACAGATGTCAGGACTGCCCAGTCCCTGACCATGTTCCGGCATCTCCTCAAGACTCACCTCTTCAGACAGCACCTGTAAAAACTCCTCTTTTCCCTCTGGACACTTATCACTCTTCCTTAAATGCACTTTACTTGCTCTTATCTGTTCCCTATTTTACTGCATTTAATCCTGTACTTTAGGGTACTGTAATCTGTCAAGTGTCATCTAATCTGTAGTATTTTGTATTTAATGATATCCTGATGTAACTATCACTGACACTTATCTGCTCTGTTATTGAATCGTATTTTGTCATATACTTGTACTTGCTACAACCAAAGTCATTGTACTTTATCTTGCTCTTAACCCTTTGCAGTCCATTTATTAAGTGCGCGTCAGGCGCGTCAGGTCTAATTTATTTTCACACGCGCAGTTAATTTTAGACGCGCTGTTTAAAAGTATTTTTTCACAGTCAAACGGGTTTAAAAGGCCCTGCATATCAACAAAGCATTCACTAGGCATCTCCAGCCCCGCTCCACCCTTTCGTTCGCTATCGCTTTCACATATGCTAAGAAATAAATAATAATAAATAATAATAATAATAATAATAATAATAATAATAATAATAATAATAATAATAATAGTCGTACATACCGATCAATCATCTCCTGATCACTCGTTTTATCACCAAACTCCTCAATAATGCAATCCAAGTCATTATTTTATTACTATAACATCTCAAAAAAGCTCTGCAAATGTCTGTGATAGTCTCTGTGCGCTGATACAGTAACATCCAGCTTGTTTCCTTATGACCGCCCCTATGTGATGCCAATGGCAAGTATGACTATTCATGAGATAAGCCTTTTTGGTTTTTTGGTTTTTTTTATCGGCTTGTCTCGGCTCCTGTTGCTCCCACTCGGCCATTGAATGGTTTTCTCGGCTTTTTCCGGAGAAAAAACGACTAGAAACCCATTTTTTGCATTTTTTTGATGATGTCGGACAGGGTCCGACATTGGACCGGATAGGAATAATTGCAATGTCGGACCAGGTCCGACAATGGACCACAAAGGGTTAATTGTATTAATACTTGTACTGTGATTCTTGAAATGTATTTTTGTTTATGACTGTAAGTCGCCCTGGATAAGGGCGTCTGCTAATGTAGCACCCTAAATTTAAATGTTACAGTTAACAGCAAAATAGTCGTGCTATGCGTTAGGTAAACAGTAAGGCTGTGGAACAAAGTAAATGGAATGATCCAGTTCTGAGAAACCACCTATCTTTTTCCTGTTTGAGTCATGGTTTGATCCACCTGTGTCACATTACTAGGGAGTTTTAGTGGAGCTAAGTTCAGGGGTCAAGAGTGAGTTATTAATTATACTCTTTCCGGCCAGTGTGTAACTCGTGTCTCCATGCTCTGTTACAGGTAATTGCTATATTTAATTTAATATTGAAAAACGAGTTATAAAATTACTCAATACTGTTTGATATAGTTACTGTCAGTATAATCACTGGATTATAATGTTATAAAGAGCGTTAGTCATTGTTATAAAATGATGTTATGGTTTCTAACAGTAGAATTGTAGGTTCCATAATTGCGAGATGCTGAAATGCCTGTTTGTAGCGATCACTGACCAAACATGAGTTTTCTATTCTAGATACTGTTTAGTTTCGCATAATGTTGTACTTTCATGTATAACTTCAGTTATATTATACTCGAAATACTGGCTTGTGATTTCATACAATTGTAAAGTAAGCAGACCTTGTACTGTTAGAGCCCACGTGGAATGATTTTCTGTGAACAACGTGATATATATGTATAAGTGGAATTGTAAGAGTGAGTTATTAATTATACTCGTTCCGGCCAGTGTGTAACTCGTGTCTCCACGCTCTGTTACAGAATAAAAACAAGTCATGTTTCAAACATCTATGCACTACCTTTTGTGAGTGTAACATTTGGCGAGCCAGCAGCCAGGAGCAGGCTACCCGGGAACAGTAGAGCAGCGACAGAGAGAGTGTGGCCCGGAATGTAAAGCCTTCTCCTGAGACAAAGCTAGACAACGCGGGAGCAGTGCAGACGGCCATCTTAAGAGCTGTAACAGTGAGTCCCTGCAGTAGTTCTGAATATGTAAAGCTGATATTTCAGAAATACAACAGTGAAAGTTAAATAACAGCAAACGTTCTGCTGGTTAAAAAGGCTAATGGGAAAGAAGGAATGAGACAGTTTCCTTAATTGCAAAGAATACCAGAGAAGCAAGTTAAACTGTTGTTTAAGGAGTCACCATGGGAGATGCTGTAGTGGAGGAGATGCAGATAGAAGTGGGAGGCCTGTTGTACAAACTACCTGAGAAACACATTAAAGATGTGTGTGATTATTTGGGAATAACTGGCACACCTGTTGAGGGAAAGAGTCATTATGCTCTCATTAAACACATTATTGACTTTTTGGGCGACACTGCTGAGGAACTAGAGGATCAAGGCATGTCCTTACTATTGGGGTTAAGAGATAAAATACTGGAGATGACTGGATTTTCCCAATCAACTGATCCTGACAAAAACCTAGAAACTACTGAATATGTGAAAAAAATTGAATTAATGGAGCAACAATTTAAAAAGCAAATGGAAGCATTAAAAACGTAACTGAAACCCAAAACCAGTAAGCAAACTTCACCAAATGGATCAGACTCGTCTACAAAGAAAGACTTTAAAATATCTGGACAAATTGGGAACCCAAACCAGAAAGAGAGACTGAGTTTTACCAGCTTAGCGCATCAGATTGAAAGCGGTCTGTGGAAGGGCTACAGTGAGCAGGAAGTTTTAGAAGCAGTGATCAGAGCTGTTAACCCTTCACTAAGCTTGAGGAGTTATTTAGAAGGGAGAGGTGAGGTGTCCTTAGCTAAGTTGCAAAGAATTCTAAGATCATATTATCAGGAGAAGGATGCGACTGAGCTTTACCATCAACTGTCCAGTGCATCCCAAGGTCTAAGAGAAACACCTCAGGATTTCTTAGTTAGGAGTCTGGACATGAGGCAGAAGGGTTTGTTTGCTTCACATGAAGCTGATTCCGGTATGAAGTATGATCCAGTCCTCATGCAAAACATGGTTCTCCACTCTGTACTCACAGGACTGCAAAATGATAATATTCGTGCTGTGATGCAACCCTATTTGTCTGATACTCAGGTTTCAGATGAAGTGTTGTTCGAGAGACTGAATAGTGCTACGAGTAATGAACTGGAGAAGCAACAAAAGTTGGCAACCAATATTCGAGCCAAGACAGTGAAGCTTGGCGCAATTCAACAAGTCAACGAAGATGACACTGCAGGCGAGATGGTGCCGCCCTCAAAAGAAAGAACAAAACAAAAGAGTAATACTTAATCTGTGAAATTGCTGAACTGAAAGCTAGCATTGCCGAATTAAAAGAACTAAAGACTGAGTTGGCAACAATCAAAAGTGCACTCATACCAGCACCTAAAAACTGTTTGCAGCCCAAGTTTCAGCAAAGGCCAAGACAAGAATGAAGACAATGGGAATGGGGTTGTCTAATTGCAGAACAGCAGGGATAGGTCAGACATGTAGCCACTGTTATAGATGTGGGAGTGCTGAGCATTTTCAATCAGGTTGCCAAGCGAGAGAAAACTGGAGGTTGTTTGATAATTCGGGAAACGAGAGACTGTCACAGACCCGCTCCCTGGGCCCCCTCATCGCATCCTATGGTTTCTCATACCATTTCTATGCTGATGATGCTCAGATTTTCCTCTCCTTCCCCACCTCTGACTCCACCATCTCCTCCCGTATCTCTACCTGTCTGTCTGCTATTTCCTCCTGGATGCACTCGCATCACCTCAAACTCAACCTCTCTAAATCTGACCTCCTTTTCTTTCCCTCCTCCTCCCCCTCCTCTGATCTCTCTATCTCTGTTCCTCTGGAATCTACCACACTCTCCCTCTTCCTCCGCTAAGAACCTTGGAGTCACCCTGGACCCCTGCCTCTCTTATTCCCAGCACATCTCCACTCTGGCATGCACTTGCCGATTCTTCCTGAGCAACATCCAAAGAATCCGACCCTTCCTCACCAACTATGCTACCCAGCTCCTGGTCCAGGCCCTGGTACTCTCCCACCTAGACTACTGCAACTCCCTCCTGGCTGGCCTCCCTGCGTCCGCCACCCGTCCGCTCCAGCTCATCCAGAACTCTGCTGCCCGCCTGGTATTCTCTCTGCCTCGCCCCACGCGCTTCTCCACTACTCCGCTCGCTCCACTGGCTCCTGATCACCGCTTGCATCCAGTTCAAGACTCTTGTACTAGCCTACAGATGCCTTGACCAGGCTGCACCCAGCTACCTCCAGACCCTCATCTCTCCCTACACCCCCACTCGACCTCTCCGCTCTGCCTGCACTAGAAGACTGGCTCTACCTCCGCTACGCTCCCCTGCCTCCACAGCCCGCTCCTTCTCCACCCTTGCTCCGCAGTGGTGGAACGACCTTCCTACAGATGTCAGGACTGCCCAGTCCCTGACCACATTCCGGCGCCTCCTTAAGACTCACCTCTTCAAACAGCACCTGTAGAACTCCTCTGTTGTATCCTGGGATACTATCACCCTTCATTTAAATGTGCTTTATTTTGCTCTTATCTGCCCCGTATTTTACTGCATTTAATCCTGTACTTCAGAATATTGTAATCTGCCAAGTGTTTTTCATACCTGTAGTGTTTTGTACTTAATCATATTCTTTATTCAGCAAAACTCAATTGCTTACTGGACATTGAAATATATTTGGGTAGCGGAACTTGCTGATTAAAAATTTTAAAATTAAACAGCAAAACGAGACTGGCCTAAAGCATAATGTTGATCTAACATACAATAAACCACTCAGTCCAAGAATGCCAGTGGACATGGAAGAATATAGTTGGACGCCAAATGAATATTCTGAGAATGTAAAACAAAAGGGAAAGGAGCCAGAGATGTTATCACTGCTGTCACAAACTGGAAGCTGTGGAAGTTAGATTCACAACAGTGGCAGAAAACTGCCTGGATCACAAAATCTGTTACCAATGTCAATACTTCTGCACTTCCTCACAAATACACTTAATAAAGGGCATTCAGAACAGAAAATAGGACTTTTTTACACTCTTCAACCAACTCCCCAGTAAGTTACCAAGAGTTGCAAATAGCTCAACAAGAAGATCCAGCAATCGGTAAGGTTCTTCAATTTTCAAAAAAGTTCCGGGTCATAGACCAAATAATAGAGAAAACAAGAATCTAAGGAGACCATAGTGCACAATTTATGTAAAGTGTTGGGCAATACTGGTACTCAGAGGAATGGAATCAGTTGCAGAGAGACATGTATCCAAAGGATCCTACCCAAAGGACCAACCTGCTCTATAACAATCCCAGTTCACAAAACTGAGACAAGATTCCAGCTGGTCTTTTCCCACAGAAATTCAAGCAGAAGGTTTTTCCAGAATGAGCTGCATGAAGAAATGGGACATTTAGGGCCACCTGAGAGAGTAGTTTCACCGGTGAGTGCAAGAGAACCTCGAAACCTATTGGCCATGATAAAATGCAAATAAAGACATTGAGCATTTCTACATTGTACAAGGAAAGTTTTACAGGTGTGTTAAACACAAAAAACTCTCCGTAACCAAGTGGTCAAATCACTATTAACCAGTATCATCCCGGACAACTGAACCTTTCGGATATTGGTTTCAATTGACTTCCGTCCACCTGGAGAAAAGCAGAGGAGGCCTATGAGTATATTCTTGTAATGCTCCTGGACCATTTCACCAGATTTGTGCAAGCCTACCCAACAACTAATAAATCTGGGAAACTGCTGCTGACAAAATTTTTAATGATTAGTCTCCTGGATTTCAAAGGTTTGGAGGGGTGTCTAAGAGGTTTGTTTGTACCCTATTTAGACAATGTGACAGTGAGACATGTCTTGAGGTTTGGGTTTCCCAGAATCAAAGCTTCATCCATCAGACCAAGGAGGTGAGTTCGAGAACCAACTTTTTAAAATTGTCAACCTCTGTTGCAACAGTTGAACCTCATCAAAGTTGTCCTAGGTCAAACAAAAAGTGCATGCAACAAGGGGGGGATACCATCCAGAGGGAAATGGGCAGGTTGAGAGAATGAACAGGACATTCATGGGATCAAACCAACTTGGTGCTGTGCTTTGTCAACATAACAGAACATAAGAACATAAGAACATAAGAAAAATTATATTCTGGTAACGAGAGGAGGGCCATTCCGAGCCCATCTGTGCATGCCATGTCGTTTGGTTGTTGATAATAACCCTTATTACATCCCAGAAAACTCATCAACTGGACATCGATTGAAGGATCCCAGGGTCGTCAGCATAATGTTGATGCATACAAATGCATTACTGGGGAATTGGTTCCAGACCTCCACAATTTATCTGTGTCAAAAGCTGTGAGTCCAACAGTATTTTCTGTTCTGAATGCCCTGCACTTTCATCACTAACACCGACTTCTCCATTTTATGACCCTGGTCCTTTTTTCAATTTTTTTGGGTCAAGTCAAAGAAGTCCCCTAAGGAATGACATTGTCATATGTTCAAGTTAAGGGACCATACTTTACGGGAATGGAATCATTTGCACAAAATCCTCGGCACTGGGATTTTGAATGTTTGAATCAGATGAAGAAATGGGACATTTAGGGCTGAGAGTCTTTCTTTGTTCAAGACTGAATAGATTTGCAGGTGTTAAACAGAAAAAGCCTAACCAGCCTGTCTGCACAACTGAACCTTTCGAGTTGGTTTCATTGCCTTTTGGAAAAAGCCTATGATAATTCTTGTTGCTCATTTCACCAGATTTGCACAACAACTAATAAATCTAGAGCAGCAATATCCTTTTTGTAACCAAGAGGTGACCAGAACAGTACTGAACACAATATTCTAGGTGAGGTCTTACTAACAGCATTGTAGAGTTTTAACATTTTACTTTCCAGCTACTATTTGATCTCCAAATTCAACACTTTCCCTGAGTCAACAACTAGTATATCCAAGCATCTTGTTAGCCTTTTTATAGCTTACCCCAAGTACATTGTTCTAGATGAAGAAAACCTTTCGTGGAGGGCCTGGAACATAAACTCCTTTGGGAGGTCTTTTCATAGTTCCCAGAGGGTCAAAGGCAAGAATAGAGTTTTGCACTATCTCCCCATATGATATTTATAAAGAAACATTTTTATTGCCCCAGGATTGTCCCAAACAAAAATGGAAACACTTTTCTCTATTAAATTTCCCATTTGCCATGTGTCTGCCCAATTTTTAATCCCGCAGGTCTAGATCATTTTGAATGACCTTTGCTGCTTCAACAGTGTCTGCCACTCCTCCTATTTTTGTGTCGAGCCAAACAGAACTTATCCCATCAGGAACAAATTTAATACGATCAGTTTGGAAGACCTTTACTATATTCAGAAAGTCATTCAAATCATTAAAATGTAGATTTAATAGGAAAAGTAAAGTATTGCAGGAAAAATGTGCCATAATACTGATCCCTGTGGTACACCATCTGGTTACCTATAAAAAGGCCAACAAGATCCATTTTGTGAGAAGTGTTGAATTTAAATCCTCTTTAATCAGTAAGACCTCACCTAGAATATTGTTTTTCTACCTGTTAAAAAGGATATTGCTGCTCTAAAAGAGTCCATGTGCATGCATTATCCTTTAAAAGAATGCAGACAGGCTAAAAGAATTGAATCTATTCAGTCTTGAACAAAAGTTTGAGAAAACATTAAAATCTTTATAGACAATGTCAACCGGGGGACTTTGAAAAAAGCCAGGGGGTCATAAATGGAAATAAAGGGGCTTCAAAACAGAAAATAGACCATGTCTGGAACCAACTCCCCAGTAATGTTGTTGAAGCTGACACCCTTCCTTCAAGACGCTTGTCCATTTGGGATCAAACAACCAAACGAGCAAGATGGGCTGAATGGCCTCCTCTCGTTTGTAAACTTTCTTATGTTCTTATGTTCTTATTCATGCTATCAACAGACTGGGAGAGTTTCCTGTACCGTACCTCACCCCATATCCTTTTCAAGCAGTTCCCTACCAACACTTTCACTTACAACTAGTTCACTAGTTATAGCAAAATTGAGCAGCGGTATTAGGAGGGTTATATGAGGTTACATATGTGTTATGTTAGTTAAAAGGTACTTACAGTATGGGGTTAGTATTATTAGGGTAGTTTAATGTAAAGAAATTTGGGGAAATGTGCTTTGGTTCCACAGTATTATAAAGGGTTTTATACCTTTAGTCTTATTTCACCCTTGTCGCCATGACAATTTTCCTCAGCTGATCTTTATCATGTAGGAAGACATTAAGGAGACAGTAAGGTACAAAGGTGGCCACTCCGTCCGTTCAGGAACATGCTCTCCACATCCTTATCAACGGGATTGTCTCCACTGGATCTGAGAGGCAAATTCTACAGCGTGAAATGGACCCAGTACTGAACTTTACTGCTGTCTTAAGGACTGTTGTTTAAGAGGACACAAAGTATGGACATTTTAACATTTTTAAAAGGCTGTGTCTACTATAGATTGTGTTAAGAAAAGGAGGATTTGTTGATTGTAAATGTTTGGGACAACATTTATTTTATGGGGGAAGAATGTAGCACCCTAAATTTAAATGTTACAGTTAATAGCAAAATAGTCATGCTATGCGTTAGGTAAACAGTAAGGCTGTGGAACAAAGTAAATGGAATGATCCAGTTCTGAGAAACCACCTATCTTTTTCCTGTTTGAGTCATGGTTTGATCCACCTGTGTCACAGGACTAGGGAGTTTTAGTGGAGCTGAGTTCAGGGGTCAAGAGTGAGTTATTAATTATACTTGTTCCGGCCAGTGTGTAACTCGTGTCTCCACGCTCTGTTACAGAATAAAAACGAGTCATGTTTTAAACATCAATGCACTACCTTTTGTGAGTATAACACTAAGAAACAAATAATAATAATAATAATAATAATAATAATAATAATAATAATAATCAATAGATGGACTGTTATGTGAGTGGGGTCCACTGCCTTGAGGCAGGATTACTGAGCTATGCTGAGCAAAGTAGACTGGACTTCATGGATTAAACCCCCTGCAGACCCTACAGCTGGAGCTTAGGCAGGGCAACAGCTTAATTGAAAAATGTGAATTAGGTGAAATTACTGCAAGGTGTACTCCTAAAGTATTTGGTCTGATATTGTGTCAATGGACAAATAAGTATATTTAGAGTAAAACGAGTATAACTTTTGTTAACCCTTTGTGGTCCGACATTGCTAGGGGTCACTGTCAGTCAACGTAGTGGTCCCTTAATAGGCTAGTGTAGTTTTTTTCACCATCAGTCATTTCATTCTGTTCTGACAGATCTCGTTGGCTGAAGCAGTGCTAGAATGCTCTCATTCATTAATAAAAGACTGTCACTCAAAAAGACAGACTGTGCACTTTAGCCCTTTCCGGTCCAATGTCGGACCCTGTCCGACATCATCAAAAAGACGTAAAAAACAGGTCTCTAGTCGTTTTTTCTCCGGAAAAAGCCGAGAAAACCATTCAATGGCCAAGTCAGACCAATAGGAGTCAAGAGAAGCCGAAAAAAAGGGGCGTATCTCATGAATACAGATAGCTCCGACACCACATAGATAACACAGACATAAACAAACAAGATAGCTGCTTCTGCATCCAACACTCAAAGAATATCACAGACATTTGCAGAGCCTTTTTTAGATGTTATAGTAATAAAATAATGACTTGGATCGCATTATAAAGGAGTTTGGTGATAAAACGAGTGATCAGGAGATGATTTATCAGTATGCACTACTATAAGAACATAAGAAAGTTTACAAACGAGGAGGCCATTCAGCCCATCTTGCTCGATTGGTTGTTGGTAGCTTATTGATCCCAGAATCTCATCAAGCAGCTTCTTGAAGGATCCCAGGGTGTCAGCTTCAACAACATTACTGGGGAGTTGGTTCCATACCCTCACAATTCTCTGTGTAAAAAAGTGCCTACTATGTAGAGCTATGTGAAAAATACAGCGAACAAGGGTTGGGGCGGGGCTGGAGATGCAGTACTGAGTGTCCTGTTGATATGCAGTGCATTTTAAACCTGTTTTACTGTGAAAAAAAATACTTTTAAACAGCACGTCTAAAATAAACTGCGCGTGTGAAAATAAATTGTACCTGACGCGCATGAGACGCGCTGAGTAAATGGACACTAAGGGTTAAATTAGTCAACAACTCACAAATAACAGACTTAGAGGCCATTAATTTATTTATTGAAAACAAACAGTCTTTAAATAAGTTTCATGTTTAATGTTTGTGAATAGAGCCAATGTTAAATAAGTGGTTGATGACCTTCAGCACAGGAAGTAAATAGATACCAAGAAGCAAAAGGACCAAAAGATTTTTATCACAATAAAAATGGAACCAGTGATAAGGTTGCCCTTGCTAGTGAGAAGATTTTAAAGCTTTGGTTGTTGCCTCTTTAGATTAACATAATTACCTGCATTGGCTTATGATAGAACATTTAAAAATAAAACACTGGCAAATGCTGTCATCTTTGCTAACTAATGTATTATACTTAGGCTAGTATTTTTTTAAACTATGGCTACAGTATGTCCATCAGCAAAGCTGGCTTTAATTAGCAGTATTAACAGCATCAGGAACAGTAAATGGGCCTCTTAAGTTATCCAAAACCCACTACAACTCTCCAGTCAACACTGCTAGCAGCCTGTCAGGGAATCTGACATCCCAAGGTTATTTCAGAAAAATAACAAGCTGCATTTGTAACCAAATTGTTGTCTCTGTATTAAATCAGCTGGCTCTAATCTTCCTCATGGTTTCCTGTGCAGAATGTGCTGACTTGAAGACCCCAGCACTGAACTGGCCTTCATTTTGCTGACTTTTTAACTTTGAAAGTAAATCTGGCAGCTCTAATATCTCAGGACTGAAATTCTCTATATTGAAATTCTCTGTATAAATTTTTTTGTGAGATCCCAGTACATTAATACATATCTAGTTATAATTAGTTTAGACAGCCAAAAGAATATCAAATACAGGTGATAAAGTAAAATTGGACGGTTTGTTAGAAACCATAGCCAGATATGGTCTTGGATAGTTGAAAAGAAAAGAAAAAAAAATGTGTATTGGGTGCAAATTAACCAAACTCTGTCTATCATAATTTATAATACACAATTCAACTATGGGATGTTTTATCCATTGAGTAATCAACATGATAAATGGAATGTGTTTTCAGTTTAATGTACATTCTAAATTCTCTTCGTGAAACAGAGTACAATGTATATGTACAGGGACACATTTATAATTTCAGAATGTCCAAATAGTTGAATGAAGGAGGTCCATAGGCTACAGTCCAAGAATGTGTGGATTATTTATCTATTTTCCTTGTCAGTTAGTTGAAATTGCCATTGGCAATAATAAGGAATTTTGCCACACATATTTACCAAAGAACTTATGACATTTGTTAAAACAAAACAGGAAAAAATACAAAATCTGATCAAACTGCAGCTAGCACCCAATGCCTCAGTTTCTCTGACAAGAAATGTAATTGTTTCAAGTGTGCCTCAGGAAAAGAGAAAATATAGCGTTTGACAACGACACAATAAAACTATTGTAGGGGCCTAGATATTTCTTTTTTGCATGTCATTTCAACAAAACATATACTGTATTTATTAAACCAGTGAAGAATTAATATAAATAAATAAAACCGCAATTTTAAAGTGGATATAAAACACCTCCAACACCAACAACAACAAGAAGTTGCAGGCAACTTTAAGGCTTCCAGGCATTTACAGCATAACAAGATATGGTAAGAAATGCATCCATTTCAAACACCGACAACATAATCCACCAGCCGCTATTACTGTTACGAAAATGCAGCCGTGGTAATAAATAAAACAAAAACATCAAAGTATGATTATTGTGATTAGCCTACTATTTATGTTTACTAGAGCATTTATACTTCTAAAAAAAATCAGAAACACTGTGCTGCACTGATACGGCAAGTTGGAAACAGCAAAAATCATCACCAGCGCAGACCGCTCTCCATAGGCACAATCGGCAGATGCCTGCTTGACCTATATTAATTATAAAAGCCAGTCAATCGAAATCGCTCATGTGTACAGGTGGAAAATGTGGACGTGAAATGTGTATGTTTTCATCTGCGGTTCACGTTGAGCTGCTAAACAGCAAATAAATAATTATACACAGTGTTTTAGAGAATATATAATACTGTTAAAAAATCTTTTTCTTTTACTTTCATTTTTATTTGTGAATTTGTGAGACATCCTGCGTACCACCTATGACCCTATAAACCCCTACCCCCGGTTGAAAACCCCTGTTTTAAATGGTTTACACCCGCGGCTTCGTTGCAACAGATTCAGGATTTGTGATTGTTGTTTTACCACTGTTCAGTCGTAAAAATAATTTTATTCCGATTTTTAAACAAATTGTATTCGTATGACATGTAAAGCACATGTATTATACATTTTATTGTTTCAATTGTCTTCTGGTTTAAAAATCTGGTGCAGTTTACAGTTTGTGTCTTTGTGTCTTTGTATACTGTACTGTGTGTATGTGTAAAATAATATCAGCCTTTCCAGTGTAATTACTGTGGTTTAAGTTACACCAGTTAGTGAAACTGATCTGCTAGACACCAGGAAAAAATGGCTGCTTCAAGAAATATTTTTTTCCAAGACTGTACTCACGTTTCCATGGCAAAATCTGTCCCTAGTGGTGGGAATGTCATTTCAAGGTGAAAAATGGGCAAAACTGGCATGTCACCCATATTGATTGGCTCATGGCAGGCATGTTTATTCATGTAGGAACTTTTCCTGAATAAAAGTTTTAGAGAACACTACAAACATAACGTATACCGAAGATTCACATCAATTGGCCAAAGGGTTCATGAGGAGATGTCGTTTAAGCGTTTTATGCAAAATCCAACATAGCTGCCACACCATGTGACGGATCCATTTTTCCTTAAGTAGAATCAATTGTGGACATGAGCGCACTATGTACAAAAATTTTCACAGCTGTACTATTTACCATTCATGAGAAGAAGACTTTTATTGTCCAAACTTTTCATTAAATCCAAGATGGCTGCCACACCATGTGACCAAAGGCTGCCATATTGACCACGACACAACATCCCATAGTCCTCTACATCCGTGTCAAATTTTGTGCATTTTGGTGCAGCCGATAAGAAGTTATAGGCAGTTTTATAGACAGTTGCGTATGTTGATGATGTCACGCAGCATGGACGCCATGATTTTCACAGTAGCAACTTCCCTTGAACAAGCCTAACAGATGACCATACTGAGATGTTTTATTCCAATTTTTGTTTCAATCGGATAAGCGGTTTCAGAGAAGAAGATGTTTGAATTTTGATGATTTTATATTTTTATGCTAATTTTATGACATTAATCAATGTGGTTGCCAAACCACAGAACCAATCAGCTTCATATTAACAATAGTTAATCATGGACTAACCCTCAACATGTATAACAATTTTCAGAACTCTGCAGTAAGCGGTTTCAGATACATAGGTGTTTTAACAACTTCCGCAAAATCCAATATGGCTGCCGAACCATGTGACTTGCGCAAATTTGCTGAATATCACCGACTATCCCGCCTAGGCATCTACGAGTGTGCCGAATTTCGTGAGTTTTTGAGCATGTTTTGTCAGAAAAATAATAATAATAATAATAATAATAATCCTAACAAAAACAATAGGCTTCCCCAGCCTACGGCTTGGAAGCCTAATAATAGTAATAACTAGAGTTGCTAGCAACTATAAAGGCTTCCAAGCAGTTATCGTGAAATTTAAGCGCATTGGTAATTATAGATGAAACGTTATCATCACAACTGTGCTAACTGTGTAAATTTTGGCACAAATATGAGAATACTTTTGAAAATACCACGAAATTGTCATTAACCCTTTGCGGTCCTATGTCGGACCTGGTCCGACATTGCAATTATTCCTATCCGGTCCATTGTCGGACCCTGTCCGACATCATCAAAAAAAAGCAAAAAACGGGTTTCTAGTCGTTTTTTCTCCGGAAAAAACTGAAAACCATTCAATGGCCGAGTGGGAGCGACAGGAGCCGAGACAAGTCGATAAAAACAAAAAAAAATAAAAGGCGTATCTCATGAATAGTCATACCTGCCCCTGGCATCCCATATGGGCGGTCATAAGGAAACAAGCTGGCTGTTACTGTATCAGTGCACAGAGACTATCACGGACATTTGCAGAGCTTTTTTGAGATGTTATAGTAATAAAATAATGACTTGGATTGCATTATTGAGGAGTTTGGTGATAAAACGAGTGATCAGGAGATGATCGATCGGTATGTACGACTATTATTATTATTATTATTATTTATTTATTAGCATATGTGAAAGCGATAGCGAACGAAAGGGTGGGGAGGGGCTGGAGATGCCTAGTGAGTGCTTTGTTAATATGTAGGGCCTTTTAAACCCGTTTGACTGTGGAAAAAAAATACTTTTAAACAGTGCGTCTAAAATTAGCTGCGCGTGTGAAAATAAATTGGACCTGACGCGCCTGACGCGCACTTAATAAATGGACTGCAAAGGGTTAAAAACAACTTAAGGTGGAACTGTGACAATGGCAGCAGATAGTGTAGCAATGGCCTATAAAAAACATATGTTCAATCAAGGTCGACTGAACAATTACTTTGCCCGCTACGCTGGATTGGCGCCAAATATTCAACAATCTTCTTGTCTTAAACCGCAATGTCAATCGACACCTAAATTGGCACGCATGTTCATGACCAGGTCCTTTCTATCGTTTGTAAAATCCACGCTTTTTCGTTAACAAACATGGCCGCGGCGTGCAAATAACTGTTTCACGGCGGCTCTATTTTCATACATTCGTGCATAAATCCAAGGTGCAATACACTACAGTCATGAAACTTTATATGACCATAGAGACTCACGTGAAGTACTGGTGATATGAAAATGACACATTTTGGTCACATGGTTTGGCGGCCATATTGATAATTGTAAAAAAAAACTTTTGCAACCCATAACAAGAACACCCTTGCACTTATGATCTTCATTGTCAACACAATTGCACAGACCATTGGAAGGTAATAACTGCTGAAGTTTGAAACCAATTGCTCACACGGGACGGCGGCCATATTGGAATTTACGATGGAATTTTAACTCCTTGGGCGTGCCGACAGGGTCATAATTATAATGGAACACATATAGGAAGTCATATGTGCTCTATGAAAAAATGTCATCACCCATGACCTCTGACCTCTCCTAAAGGTCAAACGTGATGCATGACATCATCAACATACGCACCTGGCTATAAAACTGCCTATAACTTCTGATCGGCTGCACCAAAATGCACGAAATTTGACATGGATGTAGAGGACTATGGGATGTTGTGCCGTGGTCAATATGGCAGCCTTTGGTCACATGGTCTGGCAGCCATCTTACATTTAATGAAAATTTCGGGCAATTTTCAAAAGTCTTCTCATGAACGGTAAATAGCACATTTGTGAAAAATGTTGTACATAGTGCGCTAACCAATGCGCTTAAATTTCTTTTTTGCTTGGAAGCCTTTATAGTTGCTAGCAATTATTATTATTATTAGGAGTAGTGGTTAGGCCTTTGGACTCTTGACCGGAGGGTCGTGGGTTCAATCCCCAGTGGGGGACACTGCTGCTGTACCCTTGAGCAAGGTACTTTACCTAGATTGCTCCAGTAAAAACCCAACTGTATAAATAGGTAATTGTATGTAAAAATAACGTGATATCTTGTAACAATTGTAAGTCGCCCTGGATAAGGGCATCGGCTAAGAAATAAATAATAATAATAATAATAATTTTCCGCATAAACAACATACAACATCACAGAGTTATATGTATACGTAAGTAGCTGGCTATGTAGCTGGCTACTTGGTAAGTAGCTGGCTACTTGGAACTGCAAACACAAGTCAAAAAGGAAGTTAGAAAGGCCAAGAGAGAGATAGAAATCAATATTGCTAAGGGGGCTAAAACCAATTCCAAAATGTTTTTCCAATATTATAACAGCAAGAGAACATTCAAAGAGGAGGTTAAATGTCTAAGAGACACAAATGGCAAAATCATAGATGAAGAAAAAAAAAATAGCAAATATATTAAATGATTACTTTTCACAGATTTTTAAAAGGAGGACACGGACAACATGCCCCACATGTCGACCTGTTCCTATCCAGTTTTAAATAACTTTAGCATAACAGAGGCAGAAGTGTTAAAGGGACTAGGAGCTCTTAAAATAAACAAATCCCTGGGCCAGATGAGATCCTCCCAATAGTACTCAAAGAAATGAAAGAAGTTATTTACAAGCCGCTAACCAAGATCATGCAACAGTCTCTTGACACAGGGGTTGTACCGACAGACTGGAAAATAGCAAACGTAATACCGATCCACAAAAGGGAGACAAAACTGAACCAGGTAACTACAGACCAATAAGCCTGACTTCTATTATATGTAAACTTATGGAAACTATAATAAGATCCAAAATGGAAAATTACCTATATGGTAACAATATCCTGGGTGACAGCCAGCATGGTTTTAGGAAAGGGAGATCATGTCTAACTAACCTACTTGACTTTTTTGAGGATGCAACATTGAAAATGGACAACTGCAAAGCATACGACATGGTCTATTTAGATTTCCAGAAAGCTTTTGACAAAGTCCCGCATAAAAGATTAATTCTCAAACTGAACGCAGTAGGGATTCAAGGAAATGCATGCACATGGATTAGGGGAGTGGTTAACAGGTAGAAAACAGAAAGTACTGATTAGAGGAGAAACCTCAAATGGAGTGAGGTAACCAGTGGTGTACCACAGGGATCAGTATTAGGTCCTCTGCTATTCCTAATCTACATTAATGATTTAGACTCTGATATAGTAAGCAAACTCGTTAAATTTGCAGACGACACAAAAATAGGAGGAGTGGCAGACACTGTTGAAGCAGCAAAGGTCATTCAAAATGATCTAGACCGCATTCAAAATTGGGCAGACACATGGCAAATGAAATTTAATAGAGAAAAGTGTAAAGTATTGCATGCTGGCAATAAAAATGTTCATTATAAATATCATATGGGAGATAGTGAAATTGAAGAAGGGAACTATGAAAAGACCTAGGAGTTTATGTTGACTCAGAAATGTCTTCATCTAGACAATGTGGGAAGCTATAAAAAGGCTAACAAGATGCTTGGATATATTGTGAGAAGTGTTGAATTTAAATCAAGGGAAGTAATGTTAAAACTCTACAATGCATTAGTAAGACCTCACCTAGAATATTGTGTTCAGTTCTGGTCACCTCGTTACAAAAGGATATTGCTGCTCTAGAAAGAGTGCAAAGAAGAGCAACCAGAATTATCCCGGGTTTAAAAGGCATGTCGTATGCAGACAGGCTAAAAGAATTGAATCTATTCAGTCTTGAACAAAGAAGACTACGCGGCGATCTGATTCAAACATTCAAAATCCTAAAAGGTATAGACAATGTCAACCCGGGGACTTCTTTGACTTGAAAAAAAAAAAAAGGACCAGGGGTCATAAATGGAGATTAGATAAAGGGGCATTCAGAACAGAAAATAGGAGGCACTTTTTTACACAGAGAATTGTGAGGGTCTGGAACCAACTCCCCAGTAATGTTGTTGAAGCTGACACCCTGGGATCCTTCAAGAAGCTGCTTGATGAGATTCTGGGATCAATAAGCTACTAACAACCAAACGAGCAATATGGGCTGAATGGCCTCCTGTCGTTTGTAAACTTTCTTATGTTCTTATGTTCTTAATAATAATAATAATAATAATAATAATAATAATAATAATAATAATCCTAACAAAAACAATAGGCTTCCCCAGCCTACGGCTTGGAAGCCTAATAATAATAATAATAATAATAATAATAATAATAATAATAATAATAATTGTGAGAAGTGTTGAATTTAAATTTGTGAGAAGTGTTGAATTTAAATCAAGGGAAGTAATGTTAAAACTCTACAATGCATTAGTAAGACCTCACCTAGAATATTGTGTTCAGTTCTGGTCACCTCGTTACAAAAAGGATATTGCTGCTCTAGAAAGAGTGCAAAGAAGAGCAACCAGAATTATCCCGGGTTTAAAAGGCATGTCGATGCAGACAGGCTAAAAGAATTGAATCTATTCAGTCTTGAACAAAGAAGACTACGGCGATCTGATTCAAACATTCAAAATCCTAAAAGGTATAGACAATGTCAACCCGGGGACTTCTTTGACTTGAAAAAGAAAAAAGGACCAGGGGTCATAAATGGAGATTAGATAAAGGGGCATTCAGAACAGAAAATAGGAGGCACTTTTTTACACAGAGAATTGTGAGGGTCTGGAACCAACTCCCCAGTAATGTTGTTGAAGCTGACACCCTGGGATCCTTCAAGAAGCTGCTTGATGAGATTCTGGGATCAATAAGCTACTAACAACCAAACGAGCAAGATGGGCTGAATGGCCTCCTCTCGTTTGTAAACTTTCTTATGTTCTTATGTTCTTAATAATAATAATAATAATAAATACAGCAATATCAATAGGGTTCCCCAGCCTTTGGGCAGATACCAAAAATTCACAGGCGTTCTGCCTGGCTTTGCTAGATGGTGGGTTTCTTGTATGCTTCCAAACCTAACAGCCGCCCCTCTCCCACATTCACAGTGCTTGTATTGGAATTTGGCTTTGGCTACTTAAAGCCGGTAGGAATCAAAGAGAAAAAATGGTACACATACACATAAACTGGTATGATTTGAACAGCTGATATATTGCGACAGAACACAATAAGCGTATCTTTAAATATGTTTTACAGAAGTGCAGTTCTAAAGCAGTAAAACTTAAAGTTACTTGATCCAGTATTAGTAGTCCAGACTCTATTGTCGTATTTTTTAAGGTATCGACGAAAAATTCAGGTTTACATTTTAGTCTTTATGCCTAACATGTACTTTAGTCTAAATATGAGAGATGCAGCAATCTAGTAGTGTATGTATAAAACACACACACGATATATTTTATATATATATATATATATATATATATATATATATATATATATATATATATATATATATATAGGCAAGTATTTGTAGACCTTTCTTTACCGTACCTGTTGATTCGTGTTTTTTCAATACTGGTCTTTTATTTATGGTACTGTTCGAAATAAAGCATTAATTGAATACCTACACACTAGACTGATAACTCAATGCTGTCAAAATAGGGTTAATGTACAGTGTCTGGTGTGCCAGTAGCCAGTTTTTGCTGTTATATAAGACATGGGCAAACTGTCCCGATTGAGGGATTCTATTGAATAACTGCGACAAATGTGGTCTGTTCTTACCTGTGTCTGCTGGAAGCCCTCAACACATTCGGCTGCTGGGGCTGTGTGGTCTGGAGCTGCCCCATATACAGGTTGTATCTCTGGGGGTATGATGCACTCCACACCGCTCCCAAAAGAACAAAAAAGGAGAGAAGTAAATGTGGGACAAAGCCTGACATTCTTACAGCAAAAGCGAAATACGCCCTTCAAAAATGAGATCGATGTCCAATTAATTAATAGTTCTGAAAAATCCCTGGATCAATTCCAGACTCTATCTGATTGTCTCGCCTCTCTTAAAAAATAAAAACTGCGACAAACAACAATTAAAAATCCATCCTGTGACACACCAATCAAACAGTAGGTAGAAAAGCTCGTTTGGGGGCGATTGGCGTCCAATGAGCGCTTTTCCCCACGAAGAATGGTTTCTAAAAAAACCAAAAAAACAATCTAGTCTTTTTTTCTCTCCTTCACTCTGAAGTAAGAATATGATATTTTGATACTGTTTGATAGTCGTAGCAAATCTTCATAAGTCATCAAAAATGATCCCCTTTTTTCTTTTTTAAAACGCACTTTTTCAATGCTTGGCTGTGCTTTTCTTGAGATAATGGTATTTCCAGGTCAGAAGCTGACATTTAAATCCCTTTGCCTCCCCCCCTCTCCCTCCCCCCCCGCTTTCCACCCTCCCCCCTCGACTTTTCGCCCTTTCAGAGTGACATATCCTTCTAAAAAAGTACACCCACTCTGATTTGCAACAGCACATACGAATGACGAAACTATTATAAAAATGTATCAAACTGCAAACTGCAAAAAAGATGCTCCTAGGAAACTGAACTTTGACATACGAACACTTATATAACACCGATTATATATATATATATATATATATATATATATATATATATATATATATATATATATATATATATATATAGTTGCAACAAAAAGAAATATCCTGAAGTCTGATTTTACTTTATTTTCTGTCTGAAAACAGTTTGAGGACATAAAGCGTTATCCGAAAGTGCAGCATCTGCCATGACAGTATAGACACTCCCATTTTATATTCATTTGTAATATTCCATAGTTTCTTTCATTTTCTATGGGGCTTCCAGACTGAGTGTGTCTCAACATCTGCTTTTGGTTAAATGTTTGTGGAATTAACCGATTTCAGGCTGTTTTCCAAAAACACGAACCGTTTTTTTTCACTATTTTTTCTAATACACAATACTAGAGTTACTGAGAGATGTGACGTTGACTTTTACATAAACACAGTATTATTTTATGTTTAACAAAACCACCCATTTAACCTAAAACTTTGTATCAACACTCGCCAGTGTATAAACATCGATACATATCACCCGTTGTAGAATTGTACAATTGGTAACACACGTTCTGCACGCCCTTATAACCGAATGTTTTCATAACCAGCGAAAGTGTCATTTGCTGGTCTGAAAGAGCTGTTTTTTTTTTTTTTTTTTTTAACTTAGGAGATATTTTTACAGAACAGCCCTAGGGCCATGGGAGAAAGAAAAAATAGATATATCGTCTTTTTACAACCAGCTGGGCCATGGGAAAAGCCAGAGGAGGCGGAACTAGGAACTCTTGTTGACAGCATTGAGTCTTTTTTTTTTTTTCTGAGCCCACTTTAATGACTAGACGTAGAATATATATATATATATGCTGTCTAATCCAGTGGTTCTCAAACTTTTTGTGCCGCGCCCCCCTTCTTCTTGTCTGTGGTACTTGACGCCCAACCCCCACCCAGCCCCCAACACACACACGTACATATGCTGATAAAAAAAAAAATCCAACATGCCTGCGGCTTCTCTGTATGTCTCTGTTGTTTATAGTAAGTTGATAAACAACATACATTACCAGATGGCAGCGGACTACATACAAAAACACGCAAGCTTAAAAGGCACCAGTCATATGCACACCGCCATCTACAAACTTTGACATGCCTGGAGGTATTCAGCATAAAGATTTGTTTTAAGTTAATATATACCGTATAACGGGAAGTTCTGGCTGGTATTAAATTTGGCGGATTTGCTACGTTGGGGGATTTTTTTTCACAGCGCGTTCACAAAAAAGTCAGTTTTGTATTTATACGTTTAATTCCAAAAACATTTAAACAAATGTTAACTTAATTAAATATGTCTGTAAAACAGTATCGTTTACAGTAACTCGTTATAGCATCTACAATGTAACTGCAGCAACTTGGAGAACAACAAAGGCCTTCTACAGTGTTTATCGTTCTTCTATGGCCCTTAATTTTAAGAACCAGTAAACTTTTATGATAAGCATTTGCTGTCTCTCAGTTTTAAAACTGGTTCACAACATAACACAGTGGAACGATCACAGTACTACCATGCAGTAATTGTAGCTCAGTATTGCCACGTGTGAAATCTTTAACAATAAAGCCGAAAGCTTTTATTTGCTTCGAAATCATTTCAAACTGGTTAATAGACTAACAAGCACTTGCAAAATCAGCAGTTTTATACGGTGCAAAACGTTTAACGTTTTGTTTTGTTTCTGGACTTTGCGATATAGTCGTATCTACAACGTATCGACAATAACAATCAACATTAGGTTACAGAGTTTCAACGTCTGACAAACAATTTTGGTTGTAACTTAATTAAACCACATAAAAAAATAACAGTCCTAGTAGCAGGACCGCCTCTGGGGCTCTGACCGCATCTGCTGCTGGAAAAAAAACATTTGAACATTTCTAATGGTCTGTAGTGATCTCTAATGGCCTGTAGTGGTCTATTATGATCTGTGGTGGTCTCTTATGGTCTGTAGTGGCAATAGTTCATAGTGATTTATAATATGTTGTAATGGTGTTTTACAACGCAATTCAGATCAGAGAGCGAGAGAGCGAGAAATCTGCTTTCCACAATCTTTCAATTAACAAACTATGTGTTATTACTTTATATTAATTATCACGTTATGCAATAATGTAAGAATTGGCTTTCTGTGGTGGTGTACTTCTTTCTTTCAAATAGCATTTATCTATAATTGTTTGAGTGATATATTTTAATAGCAAATATATATCTTCCACACTATTACAGTTTTGTTACAGGATACATTAGTTTATCTCTAATGTAATCGCAGTTTTACATATAGACTGGCCCTGTTTTCATTTACGTCACAAATTGTGGCCCGCTATAATTTTCAGGAAACGTTCTAAATTCCGGGCCGCTCTGATAACGTCCCAATTTCTTAAATTTAGCATTTTCGAATTCAGCCCAGTTTTTGGGATATTCTGCTCATGACAGTCATGTATGCACAGTTTACCATAAACTGGATCGTGAATTCATTTAAGAGTAACCCTTAGTACATAAATCAAAGTTAATATATTTTTTACTCTCCCCAGAAAACATTCTTTTTTTATGAAGAAACAGAAATAAAATGTAAATGTTAAAAAAATGTATTTCTTATTACAATGAAGAAACTACATTGCACTGAAATAGATACATGAAAATTAATTAAATAAGTCGTTTTCCTTTATTAAAGGCTAATATTAAAACACATTTTTGAGAAGGAACATGGTATTCCAAAAAAAAGGACATCTCACTTGCTTATGTAATGTTCATCAATACTGTAGCGTTTCGGGTTCTTGTTGGGACAGAAATTAGACTGTAACCGTGAGTAGATGAAGGCCATTTATTCAATAATCACAAAATAAATTCATAAAGTAAAAGGGGACTGGGAGTCGAAAGTGCAAATAAATGATTATAGTAGTTTTTCTTCTACCCTACCCTTCCCAGTCTTTTCCCTGCACCCCCTTATATGCCCTCACTTCCCCCCTTTTTTGCACCAAACCTGCACTCCAAGTCCCCTCCACACACATCCACACGCAACCCCTGCACGCACACACCACCATGCAACCACTGCACGCATACACTCACCATGCAACCCGTGCACACTCACACCACCATGCAACACCTGTACACACACACCACCATCCAACCCCTGCACGCATACACCAAAGCCGTAATTTATTAAAGGCTAATATTAAAGCACATTTTTGAGAAGGAACATGGTATTCCAAAAAAATGATATCTCATTTGCTTATGTAATGTCCATCAATATATAGTCATGCGCTTAAACCTTCTGGGTTTAAGAGACCAATGCCCTTCAACAGCTCTTAAAATAAACAAATCCCCTGGGCCGGATGAGATCCTCCCAATAGTACTCAAAGAAATGAAAGAAGTTATTTACAAACTGCTAACCAAGATCATGCAACAGTCTCTTGACACAGGGGTTATACAGAAAGACTGGAAAATTGTAAACGTAATACCGATCCACAAAAAGGGAGACAAAACCGAACCAGGTAACTACAGACCAATAAGCCTGACTTCTATTATATGTAAACGTATGGAAACTATAATAAGATCTAAAATGGAAAATTACCTATGTGGTAACAATATCCTGGGAGACAGTCAGCATGGTTTTAGGAAACGGAGATCGTGTCTAACTAACCTGCTTGATGTTTTTGAGGATGTAATATCGACAATGGATAATTGCAAAGCATGCGACATGGTTTATTTAGATTTCCAGAAAGCTTATGACAAAGTCCTACATAAAAGATTAATTCTCAAACTGAACGCAGTAGGGATTCAAGGAAATGCATGCACATGGATTAGGGAGTGGTTAACATGTAGAAAACAGAAAGTACTGATTAGAGGAGAAACCTCAAAATGGAGCAAGGTAACCAGTGGTGTACCACAGGGATCAGTATTAGGTCCTCTGCTATTCCTAATCTAAATTAATGATTTAGATTCTGGTATAGTAAGCAAACTTGTTAAATTTGCAGACGACACAAAAATAGGAGGAGTGGCAAACACTGTTGCAGCAGCAAAGGTCATTCAAAATGATCTAGACAGCATTCAGAACTGGGCAGACACGTGGCAAATGACATTTAATAGACAAAAGTGTAAAGTATTGCACGCAGGCAATAAAAATGTGCATTATAAATATCATATGGAAGATACTGAAATTGAAGCAGGGAACTATGAAAAAGACCTAGGACTTTATGTTGACTCAGAAATGTCTTCATCTAGACAATGTGGGGAAGCTATAAAAAAGGCCAACAAGATGCTCGGATATATTGTGAGAAGTGTTGAATTTAAATCAAGGGAAGTAATGTTAAAACTTTACAATGCATTAGTAAGAACTCACCTAGAATATTGTGTTCAGTTCTGGTCACCTCGTTACAAAAAGGATATTGCTGCCCTAGAAAGAATGTCGTATGCAGACAGGCTAAAAGAATTGAATCTATTCAGTCTTGAACAAAGAAGACTACGCGGCGATCTGATTCAAACATTCAAAATCCTAAAAGGTATAGACAATGTCGACCCCAGGGGACTTTTTTTTGACCTGAAAAAAGAAATAAGGACCAGGGGTCACAAATGGTGATTAGATCAAGGGGCATTCAGAACAAAAAATAGGAGGCACTTTTTTACACAGAGAATTGTGAGGGTCTGGAACCAACTCCCCAGTAATGTTGTTGAAGCTGACACCCTGGGATCCTTCAAGAAGCTGCTTGATGAGATTCTGGGATCAATAAGCTACTAACAACCAAACGAGCAAGATGAGCTGAATGGCCTCCTCTCGTTTGTAAACTTTCTTATGTTCTTATGTTCTTAAATCTCATTAGGCTTCCAAGCCAAAGGCTGGGGAAGGCTATTGTTATTTCTGTTTATTATTATTATTATTATTATTATTATTATTATTATTATTATTATTATTATTAATATTAATATTATTATTAGGCTTCCAAGCCGTAGTCTGGGGAACCCTATTGTTTCTGTTAAGATTATTAGACTTCCAGGCCATAGGCTGGGGAAGCCTACTGTTTCATGACCAGGTCCTTTCTACCATTTGTAAAATCCATGCTTTTTCATTAAAAAACATGGCCACGGCGCGCAAATAACCGTTTCACGACAGCTCTATTTTCATACATTCGTGCATAAATCCAAGGTGCAATACACTACAGTCATGAAACTTTATATGACCATAGAGACTCACATGAAGTACTGGTGATATGAAAATGACACATTTTGGTCACATGGTTTGGCGGCCATATTGATAATTGTAAAAAAACTTTTGCAACCCATAACAAGAACACCATTGCACTTATGCTCTTCAATGTCAACACAATTGTACAGACCATTGTAAAGTAATAACTGCTGAAGATTGAAACAGATTGCTCACAAGGTGTGGCGGCCATATTGGAATTTACGTTGAAATTTTAACTCCTAGGGCGTACCGACAGGGTCATAGTTATAATGGAACATGTATAGGAAGTCATATGTGCTCTATGAATAAATGTCATCACCCGTGACCTCTGACCTCTCCTAAAGGTCAAACCTGATGCATGACATCATCAACATACGCAACTGGCTATTAAACTGCCTATAACTTCTTATCGGCTGCACCAAAATGCACAAAATTTGACACGGATGTAGAGGAATATGGGATGTTGTGCCATGGTCAATATGGCAGCCTTTGGTCACATGGTGTGGCAGCCATCTTTGATTTAATGAAAATTTTGGGCAACCCATAACAAGAACACCATTGCACTTATGCTCTTCAATGTCAACACAATTGCGTGGCAGCCATCTTAGATTTAATGAGAATTTTGGGCAATTTTCAAGTCTTGTTCTCATGAACGGTAAAATAGCACAGCTGTGAAACATTTTGGACATAGTGCGCTCATGTCTACGATTGATTCTACTTAAGGAAAAATGGATCGGTCACATGGTGTGGCAGCTATGTTGGATTTTGCGTAAAACGCTTAAACAACAACTCCTCATGAGCCCTTTGGCCGATTGATGTGAATCTTGGTTATACGTTATCTTTGTACTGTCCTTTAAAAAAATTAGTCAGGAAAAGTTCTACATCAACAAACATGACCAACATGAGCCAATCAATATGGGTGACATGCCAGTTTGCCCATATTTTACCCTGAAATTACACATTCCCACCGCTAGGGGCAGCTGTTAACATGGAAAACTCAGCAAGGTAAGAAAAAAAATTCCTAAAGCAGCCATTTTTCACTGGTGTTTAACAAGAACAGTTTTACTAACACATGTAACTTAAAAAACAGTAATTACAGTGGAAAGGATTATATTTAGACGTACACATAATACAGTATACAGACACATACTGTAAACTAAGAAAACATTTTTTTTAAGAACTGTTGCAGCTACATCCACGCGAAAAAAAAAACCTGCACTATGCTTTTTAAACCAACACAATCGAAACAATTAAATGCATAAAACATCAGCTTTACAAGTCACATGAATATAGTTTGCTTAAAAATTGTTATATAATTATTTTTACGACTGAACTGTGGTCAAACATAGTCACAAATCTGTTGAAACGAAACCGCGTGTGTAATCCATTTAAAAGATGCATGTGAGAAGGTTGGGGGGGGCGACTTTGGGGCCGTATCTTTCATTTAAATATTTATTTTTGGTAATCAAATGTATAGACAGAACACTTCACAATCGCTTGCTCTATAAAATAGCGTTGTAACTGTAAAGATTGCATAGTTATTCATGGAGAATCCCCACTATCATTTAATGTGCATTTTTAAAGCAATAGAAAGTGATAGTGTAACGATTAGCTATCAGGGGTGCCTGGCAAATACACAATTCACCATATTTAATTGTCACCAAACCGCTACTAGGACATAACATGTGCACGATTAATAATAATAATAATAATAATAATAATAATAATAATAATAATAATAAACCTTTATTTATGTAGCGCAATTCATGTACAATACAATTCAAAGCTCTTTACATACAGAATAAAATACAAAAATACAATAATAAACAGTAAGAAAAGAGTACAGTTATTAAAAACAGAAGTAACAATAAAACATAAAAATGTTATGGAAAAGCTATATTTAAAAGGTATGTTTTTAATCGAGATTTGAAGATTGCAATTGAAGGTGAATCTCTGATAAAAGGGGGTAAGGAGTTCCAGAGTGTGGGGGCATTAAAACAGAAAGCAGCCTCTCCCATCCTTTTACCATTCACCCTCGGAATACATAAAAGGCCAGCATTTGCAGATCTCAGAGTGCGTTCAGGCTGATAAGGAATTAGCATATCATTTAGATATTGTGGAGATAGTCCATTCAGTGCTTTAAAAACTAGTAATAGAATTTTAAAATCAATTCTGTAATGCACAGGAAGCCAATGCAATGATGCCAACACAGGCGTAATGTGAGCCCTTGTTTTTGTTCTAGTTAGCATTCTAGCAGCAGCATTTTGCACTAGCTGTAGACGTGATATAGTATGACTTGTAAGTCCAGAGAATAAAGCATTACAGTAATCTAACCTAGAAAAAATAAAAGCATGTACTACTTTCTTTGCATCATCCAAGGACAAGAATGATCTAACTTTTGCAATGTTTCTTAAATGATAGAAGGACACTCTAAATGTATTTTATATGTGGTTCAAAGGAAAGTGCAGAATCAAAAAGGATCAGTACAGATAAACACTTAAAATCTGTACTTATACGTAGATCATTTACCACTTTGACAAGTGCAGTCTCAGTGCTATGGTTAGCGCGAAATCCTGATTGAAATTTCTCGAAGATGTTATTATTTCCAAGGAAACTATTAATTTGTTTAAAAACGACTTTTTCAAGTACCTTTGCTAAAAAAGGAAGGTTTGAAATAGGTCTAAAATTACAAGTAATCCTCCCAAAAAACGGATATTTTAGTATAATTCGAGTTGACCAGCTTCTCGTAATGCTGTTTGTTTACTTAAATAACGTCGTGGACATGCAGGCAATACTGATACACACACTAAGAATTTGAAAGAAAATACCGTAATCTCGGGCTGTACAGAAATGTTCTGTAAGCAGTTTTTTTTTAACGCTGTTGTAACTGAACAGAAGACAAAAAATGCACTATTCTTTTTACTGATATGGCGTCTATGTTATTTTTTTTTTAATTTCATAACTACAGTGATAGTTATAATTATTAAGACTAAACTGATAAAACAACAATCGCAAATCCTGAATATGTGGCAACGAAGCCAGGCACCCCAGATAGCCAATCGTTACACTATTATCACTTTCTATTGCTTTACGAATGCACATTAAATGATAGTGTGGCATAGTCCACATAATAGTAACACAATAAATGTGTTGCCTGTTGTGACTTAACTGCACAGCAGAAAGCCTGGCAGGGGCATTAAATGGTTTTTTTTTTCATTCAGTTACCTGAAATAGCAATTATAAATTAATCGTCTTAAAAAAATAGCTAGTTAGGTTATTATTATTTATTTCTTAGCAGACGCCCTTATACAGGGCGACTTACAATTGTTACAAGATATCACATTATTTTTACATACAATTACCTATTTATACAATTGGGTTTTTACTGGAGCAATCTTGGTAAAGTACCTTGCTCAAGGGTGCAGCAGCAGTGTCCCCTACCAGGGATTGAACCCACGACCTTCCAGTCAAGAGTCCAGAGTCCAGAGCCCTAACCACTACTCCACTTCTACTTCTACTCCAGTGACCTAATTTTCAATAATAAAATGACGGGGTTAATTGGAGATTTAATTTTCGTCGCGTGTATATATATATGACTATTTTGAGTTTCGGGAACTCGTCCCAACCGCCGCTTCCTGTATGACGTCATCGCACAGCTCAGACTTTTTGAATGTTGTAGTGCTAATCTGGGTTAGGGAGAGACGTTTTTTCAGTAGAGTCAGATTGATTTCTGTGTTGTGTTTTTTTTTGTAACCTGTATGATCCTAGTATATACTTGTTCACTAAATGTATCACGCTAGTAGAAACAATATACACGGTTAAGCAACTTGTCTGACTGCAGCGGAATTCAGCAGCACGTCTCTGTGCCTATGAAGATCGACACCACGCCAGGATCGCTTGTGTACTTCATCAATCGCAGCAACCTCTTGGGTGAGATCAAACTGATTATTCCAGTGCAATTGCCATGTTTTTTTCAATGGATTAGAGATTGTCAATTGTTTTGGTATACAACGTTTCTATACTGGACCAAGATCAGAAAAGTCTGAACATCGACCTTTACTCTGGTTATTGTGAATTTAAATGTTATCACCTGAAATCTGTGAAGTCAATGTACATTTTGAGTCAGTCCTTTGCATGCTCAGGTCATTGGTTACTGTGGACATACCTGGACTACTTTAGTTAACGTTAGTATTTGCTAGTGTTTTGTATGGTGGGGTTCTATACATTTACAAAACCAATTTAACAGTCTTTTTCATTGTTTTTTTGAGTGTTTATGGTATTTGATATTCTGGTTGCTGAAGGTTCATATTTTAATCACAAAGTATTACAGCGAGTGCATTATTTGAAATATTTAGAACTCAGCGTTACCTATGCGAACTATTCTGTCAAGCAGCTTTTTTGTTCTAGATTTTCTATACGTTAATTTGGAGCAACAACTTGGGTGTTAATAATAAGTTGGCATTTGACACGGATGTAGAGGACTTGGATATTGTGCCGTGGTCAATGTGGTGGCCTTTGGTCACATGGCGTGGCAGCCATCTTAGATTTAATGAGAATTTTGGGCAATTTTCAAGTCTTCTCATGAATGGTAAATGGCGCAGCTGTGAAATTTTGTACATAGTGCGCTCATGTCCACGATTGATTCAACTTAAGTAAAAATGGGATCGGTCACATGGTGTGGCAGCTATGTTGAATTTTGCTTAAAACACTTCAACAACTCCTCATGAACGATTGACGTGAATCTTGGGTATACGTTATCTTTGTAATGTTCTCTAAAAAAGTTAAGAAAGTTCCTACATGAACAAACATGGCTGCCATGAGCCAATCAATATGGGTGACATGCCAGTTTTGCCCATTTTTAATTTTAAATTGGCTACTAACCAATAATTCCAATATTTGTGCCAAAATTGACAGTTAGCACAGTTGTGGTGATAACGTTTCATCTATAATAACCAATGGGCTTAAATTTCACGATAACTGCTTGGAAGCCGTAAAGTTACTCGCAACTCTAGTTGTATTGTATTAGTCAACATTTCTTATTTATTCCTGATAGTTTATACTGTAGGCCAGGGGTTTTCAACCTTTTTTTTTTTTTTTTTTTAAACTCTACCCCTGGAGGTTTCAGCTCAAGTGCCCCTTTACAATTTTCACTCAACTGAACAGTCCCTCAGTTGCAATAAAATGGAGAATAATGTGATGAACACATTTCCCCCCCGGTTTTATTTAATAAATAATTTAATGTCACAATAGTTTGGGTGACAAATTGCTGGTTTAGGACAGAATAAAACGGTAGGCTTAATTCTTAAAACTTTCTCTTTGGAAACAGTCGTATTTGCTTTCTATTCAGCAGAGTTAGTATAAATAGTACAAAATAGTGTGCACTGTTTTTTTTATGTTGACTTTTACTTCCAATCTTCGCATAATTGTGTGCCATTTAAAATGTTTATCTTAAGAAATCTATAATAACTACTAACAATGATGCACATTTATTAAAGCCAACAAACAAATAGTCAAAGGGATTCAGCATAACTTTTTGTTGTTTTGCACTCTGTAGACGCTTGTTTTCCTAAAACCAAAAACAAATTCAACCCCCCGCTTACTAAAATGCAGCTGCGCCTTAAAATAAAAACCCTCAAAGTATGAGTATTATGATAATTATATTTACTGTTATTTATACTGTACTTCTAAAGAATGCAGAAAGATCGCGCTTCCTGATAAGGAGGCTTGGTGGTCCAGTGGTTAGGGTTAGGAGCACACCTATTTTTTTGTAACTGATGACCTTTTGACGGTCATTTGATGGCGTTTTTTAACGTTGACGGCCTTTAGTAAAAGTGTCAGCCTTTTTTAAAAATGATGGCCTTTTGATACCCAGCATACACTGCAATACCCAGCAGAGTTATACACCGATATTCTGATAACACAGCAATTTAAATGAAGTTTGTAAGTGGATGTGTTCCTCAAAGACGCAATAAAAAGTGATTTTTAGGGTATACAGTGGTTTCGGCCATCTAAGGACAAGTACTGCATGGGAACCAAATAAGCACTTTCACAACCTGTTTGAGACCCTGGCATAGATGGTCGATTGTGCACAGTACACTTAAAGCCGTGTCCGTCTCTTTTTTTGGTGTTTAAATCAGTCTTTGCAGGAATCATTCCAGAAACACTGGGATTACAGACTGCCAGTCTCATACCAGAGAATTCATGGACTTCATAGCTGGTTCTGTTGCTGGAAAAGTTTTTTTTTTAAATTGCAGGCGATATGGTGGTTTAAACCACCCAAGGACAGGTACAGCATCGGAACCAAAAGGCACAGGAACATGTGCTTCTGGATTCAGTATCTGCATGTACTACATGTACTCTGTACAATTTGCCGACTCCTAGCATGTTCAGAGCCTGTATGACACCCAGTTGTAGTTGATCGGGTGCTTATAACGGTACCGCAATACTGCATTTCAATGCATCCAAGATGGTACTGCATGGGGAGCAAAAGAGCTAGACACTTGTGCTTCTAGATTCATTATCTGCATGTACTACAAGTGCTCTATGGCAATTTGGACACTCCTAGCCTGTTCACACACCCAGTTGTACTTGCTCGTAACGGTGTACCGCAATACTGCATTTCAATACGTCTAATAGTGTTTTTTTGTCGCCTCCGCTCTCGCACGCAACACTTTCGATACTCAGACTGATACTGTGATCACAAAACACTTCAAATTGAAGTGTTTTTGTGATGGAAGTGTTTTGTGATCGAATGGAAGTGTGCTTCTGTTGCATAAATACACTATAAAATGTGCATGTTTCAGGTCTATATATAATGGACATTTTTTGTATGTATTTTGCCATAGGAAATCGGTCAATGGGTGGTCTCTTATCGTACCCATATCTCCACGACCCCTGGGCCAACAAACTCTGGACACTCTTTGCATGCACAAGAGTCTTAGCTAAAGAAAGACACCTGCCACGTGTTTGTATGACGCCCCACCATCAGATGGTGGACGTTACCCCAAAACATTTATGTTCATAAAATGTGACTGTTTTTTTTAATGGGATTTGCCACAGGGAATCGCGGTCGGGGGGTGGCTGCTGTGGTACCCCATGGGCCGGTTGCACAAAAAAGTCTTGACTTAAGTCTAAGACTTTAAGTCCAACGAAATTGGTCTAACGTAAGACCTTGAAGTCTGTTGCACAAAGCAAAACTTAGCAGGTCTTGCGTAAGACTGGGCCTAAGCTAAGCAAAGAAGAAAGGTCTTATTTTTGAGTTTTGGGGAAAAAAAAAAAAAAAAAAAAAGGCTGGCAATGGCAAAGTGAAGAAAATAAATTTTAGCGAAAAATTGGCAATTGTAGAAGTAATTATTTAAAAATAAATAATATTGGGGAGGTTAGGGGTGTAATTACAAAAATTCAGACAAAAATAAAGCCTGGCAAGAAATTAATGGATGGGTAAATGCCATCAACCCTGCAGTAAATCACACTGTAAATGAAATTTGCCAAAAATGAATATTTAAAAAAAAAAAAAAAAAAAAAAACCAACCAAAAACTGGAGGCAGCCCTTTTGAAACACTTTCCCAGTTAACATCTTTAAGTGATATTTATGGGTAAACGTGTCCCATTTTCAATGCAATTGAAGAGGGTGCAGAGACGGGAATAGAGGATCTCACTCTGTTCTAGTGGAGGCCTTGTGAAAAAAAAATCTGGTAATCACTCAATATCAAGATAGTATAAATATTAATATACAATAAATACATAAATAAACTTCAATGTTTTTTATAGAGCCGTGCAGTGAAATCATATGTACATTAACGTGGCATCCTAACAACTCGGTGGAACTGCAGCAGGACTCAGAGATTGACACTGTGTTAAGTAAGTTTTTGTACAATACAAAGCACACGTATCCCAAGAAATGAATTGCTCATTTTGACTGAATTGACAAAATGAATATTACAACTAAAAACAAATAACACAGCGTATTCGTACTCGCGTTGCAGTGACAAAACTCATTCAGATTTAATACTATAGCTCGGATTTAACCCCCCCCCCCAACACCTTTGTATATTCTTGATTGTGAAGTTTTTGAAATACGCTTTGCCTACGTGTCTCCTTGTTTATAAACAGTTAAACATTTCCACAATATAGGCTTTGTTTCAGGTACTCGGCACCCATTTACAAAATAAACAAATTGCATGATTTCTACATGCAAAAAACGGAATATTTATAAGTTTTATTTATTTATTTATTTATTTATTTACAGAGTCTGAAGATGACAGCCCTGTTCCCACCAAAAAAAAGCTAAAGTACAAAAAGACATTTTTGCAAGTGCTAGAATTGCGAAAGGGAAATCTTTTGTTGGAAAAGGAAAAACTCGATTTGGAAATTAAAAATGCTAAAATTAAAAATAGCCCAATTAGAACACGGTAAAACTGCAAGGGACCGATACAGGGTTGTTGTTATTATTATTAGGCGTTATATTGTGAATGTGTATAATTGAATAAAATATTTTTTGTTCCTATTGGGGGGGGGGGGGGAATGATTAGTGAGCACAGTTCTTGTTGCACTCCCTGCTTCTGCATTGTATGGACATGTACCCTATGGTACCGAGTCATCAGGGAGAGGGAAATCTGCAGGGTCTCCAAGATTTCGTAGTCTATAAAAGTAGGAACATTTGTCATAGCCATACATACATGTTTATAATTGTAAAGCAATACCCTACAAAAACACATTGAGATATATACATGTATTGTAAATTGAAAGTTAAACAGCTTTGCATTAGACAAACATCATTTGAAGAAAAAAATCATCCATACCTTGCATAATTGTGTAGTGCTGCTGTTGCACATAATTGCACACACCCGATCTGGAGCCATTCGGATCTCTCTGTGTAGAATGTAAAAACACCGCTTCCACACCCCAATTCACCTTTCCGCTGTGTTCTGCAAACCAAATCGGCCCGGAACTTGGGAAGTAAATGAAAACAGGGGCAGTCTCTATGTAAAATATGATTACATTAGCGATAAACTAACGTCTCCTGTAACAAAACTGTAATAGTGTGGAAGATATGTATTTGCTATTAAAATATATCGTGCAAACGATTATAGATGTATGCTATTTGAAAGAAAAAAGTACACCACCACAGAAAGCCAATTCTTACATTCGTGCATAACATAATACACAATACATAGTTACACAGTATCTTAATTGGTAGCATACATATACACAATAAAAATAATAATAATAATAATAAAAAAACAACAATTTTTGCTTTTCAGTAAGGCCTACAGTGGCAGTTCCCAATGCAGCCTGGGGTTACCTGAGCCACCACATGATTCTGCAATTGGTGTTTAATGGTAAGTTCTACTGTGTACGAGGTTTCTCTGACAACAGTTGAAGCTGGAAGCTTTAATCAGTTTATATGTTGGGAAATGGTTGGGAGTTCCACATAAAGTAAAGGAATACTGCAGCTACCAGTCTCTGCTCTAACCGAGGAGTTTAAGTGCGCTGAGGTCTGACTGGAAATTACATTGGTAGATTCACACGACAAATGCGTAAGGGAGGCAGCAACTGTGTTAAACTGGAAGAAAGTGGGTGGCAAAGAAAGCCGTGGAAGATGCAATGGCTGCCCTTCGAATAAGTGATATGGGGCAAGTTCAGCATGGAAGAGGGGCTCTTGGTCTCAGTTCAGTTCCTCCTACATGGCACAAGGCAACCCCAGTTCAATGGAGGAAGCTGGTAGTCAACGAGATGCAAAAGCAGGAGGAGAGGATGAGGTGTGTAAAGGCTGTTTCCCAGGCCAAGCAGGGAGAATGGATGAGATGGGAGAGTGTGGAAAAACGCAAGATCGGCTGGCAAGACCTATGGACAGTGGAACAGAGTAGGATCCGTTTCCTCATCAGATCAACATATGATGTTCTCCCATCACCACAGGACCTAAACCTCTGGGTGGGTGAGGATCCCTCATGTCCTTTGTGTTCATCACCTGCAACATTAAGGCACATTGACAGGATGTAAGGTGGCTCTTAGCAAAGGACGGTTTACTTGGTGCCATGACCAGGTGCTGCGATGTTTGGCCTTTTACATTGGAAGACAAGCGTAACATGACCAATAAGTTGCCACCAGTTACAGCAAAACATTACACACAAGACAACATTCCTCCGCCCAGGAGAGCAACTGCCAAGAAAAGGTGTTAAAACCAATCCTCGCCCAGGACAACTGGAAGCTGCTAGAGACTGGAAAATGCTGGCAGATGTTGGTCAACAGCATATTTTTCCACCTGAGATTGCCACCATTAACCTTCGACCAAGATATTGTCTTTTGGTCTGGATCAGCACGCCTTGCTCATCTGGTAGAGTTAACAGTGCCATGGGAGGATGCTGTGGATGAGGCGTAAGAGGAAGAAACTTTGGTGTGCTCAAATAGCTGCTGAAGCAGAACACAGAGTGGAGAGTCCGGGTTTACCCAGTGGAAGTGGGTTGTCGAGGATTTGTGGCACACTCTACAACCCGGATTCTCTGATGTCGGGTTCAGTGGCCAAGAGTTGCGTCGCACAGTAAGTAACTTATCTGAAGCAGCAGAAAGGAGCAGCAACTGGCTGTGGTTGAGACTAAAATAATGTGGCTGGGGACCTCAAGCACAATAGAAAGAAAGCAACGCTGATGTACGGGTAAGTAAGCTGGGCTCGGTTGAGTGGGGGATGGAGGGGGGTGATGCTGAGACGCCAGAATCACTGTCGAACCCTCTTGAGGTGTCGTGGGCTAGTCAACGAAACAAAGGGCGGAAGGTGCCCACTTGAAGACCCCAGAGATGTACCCTACTTGGCTCAATACAGACGGTTGTCATGCTGATGCGCTGGGGAGACCGCACTGTGGTTGTTCCCCGGAGCCAGCATCGCAGCCGTTGTCTGTGCCGATGCGCTGGGGAGGCAAAATAAGCCGATCCCTGGAGCCAGCATTACACTTTGGCCATTAACACCAGGCAGAAGGATATCTACATCAGATGGAAAGAAACCAACCAAATGGATGGAGATGCAGATGGATTACATTAGTTTACTGTAAAGCTACGTCTTGGTTGGCACTTATCTTGGCGAGAGCCGAGTTCAAATCAGCATGAAGTTTTAACATCTACTCATGTAATGGAAATCAGAAGCCTTGCCATTTAGTCATGTTTCAGAACTGAAGTCCACTCAAGGGTTTTCAGTTTTGCCCTTTAAGAGAAAAAATATGGTTAGGTTCTACAAGTTTCACTAATTCACTATATATTTGAATTAACAATTTATTCACATACATTCATTTTGTATACAATTGTATTGAGACTGAATCTAAATTCCATTTGTATTTACATCGGCAAGATCTCAAGGAAAACCAAAGTAATACCATTAGTTTAAATTAGTGAATGTACAAATAATGAGACTACAACATTAACCATAATGAGTAAATGTTTACAGTATAAACTATGACCTAATAACCTTTTATAGACAAAAAACATAGGTCTCTACCTTTTTTAGTAGTGTGTGACATAGGATGGAAAATTTTTAGTAAAACTGCTTGCTATAATGATCATAGTAGATATTAAACAACTGTGAGAAATTTCCATTTAAGATTAAGAATTATGTAATCCTTCAAATTTTAAATAATCCTTACCAAGAAAGGACATAAAGTAGTTTAACAAACAACGAAGATGCTCTGGACCAAATGTGTGAGTCATCGTGGACCATGTAGAGAATTTAAAATTACAAGTTTATTTTGTTTGTATTATCAACAGTGAAAATTCACACGATCATATTAAAGCTCCATTTACAAAATGGCTAACAATTCCACAAGTCTTCAATATAGTATTCACATCAGGAATTAGCTTTGGTCACTCTATTCTACAACATACCTCACTGCCACCTGCTCTCCAGGATCCATTCCTGCTACCAGTGCCAAAATTCGTGTCATGGTTTTTATCATGACACGAATATATTCAGTTGCTAGCTCCCTACACCCCTCTTCACAAAGTGTACTGAATATTGTTGGCATGGTTTTTATTCGTCTTTTACATTTTCTGGGAGGTCTCCTGACCTTTTCCTCTGTCACAAAGTAATTACTTATTATAGAAATGTGTGTGTTTTTTTGTTTTTTTAAAGTTAAGCCAATGGCTGCAGCAGTTATGATGATCTTGTGTGTTTTGCATTTTACATCAAATTAGACCCCATCTTTCAGAGTTACAGCAATTGCCAAAATGACTTCAGACTGGCCACATGAAACCTAATAGTTATGGTTTATTAATAGTTCTACGAGTATAAAATTAAAAGTATCAGAATTACATGAATGCATGAAATGTAATTATGAACATTAACGGCTTAATCCTTGATTATTTTACTTTTTATTGTTTTCACCTACCCTTAAGTAATTACACAAAGCCATTGTGGACATTTTCTCAGATCCATCTGTTCTATGGATTTCTTCAGTTGTTATTGATACTGTCGATACAATTTAGCAGGATTAGTGAATCCAATTTATAGATTTGATTCTCATTTCCAACAGTACAGCATTACTACAAAAAAATCACAATTACCTGGTGCCTTTTTTGTTTCTGCTGCAGCTAAATGTACCATCTCAGTTTGCAGAGCAGTGCTGTCTTCTGCCAGTATGAAGTCTGCGAGGAGAAACAATTAAAGTACTACACAAATGTACAGTATGAATCGGTTTAACAGTCATTAAGGTAAGGTGACAGTCTTTCTTGTCTCAAGAAACCAAATAGTAACTTGATAAAAAAAAAAAATTTAACCATTATCAATTGTTATAAACCATTATCAATTGTGTTATGATCAATTAAAAAAATATTCAGCAAAAAAAGGCACTTTCAAAGCGATTTAAAAAGGACCAAAAACAAAGTACACAGAAAGAGTACTTGGAACTGCAAATACAAGTCAAAAAGGAAGTTTAGAAAGGCCAAGAGATAGAAATCAATATTGCTAAGGGGATTAAAAACAATTCCAAAATGTTTTTCCAATATTGTAACAACAAGAGACAATTCAAAGAGGAGGTTAAATATCTAAGACACAAATGGCAAAATCATAGATGAAGAAAAAAAAATAGCAAATAAATTACTTTTCACAGGTTTTTACAAAGGAGGACACGGGCAACATGCCCCACATGTCAACCTGTTCCTATCAAGTTTTAAATAACTTTAGCATGAGGCAGAAGTGTTAAAGGAACTAGGAGCTCTTAAAATAAACAAATCCCCCGGGCCGGATGAGAACCTCCCAATAGTAATCAAAGAAATGAAAGAAGTTATTTACAAACCGCTAACCAAGACCAATAAGCCTGACTTCTATTATATGTAGACTTGTGGAAACTATAATAAGATCCAAAATAGGAAAATTACCTATATGGGAACAATATCTTGGGAGACGGTCAGCATGGTTTTAGGAAAGGGAGATCGTGTCTAACTAACCTGCTTGATTTTTTTGAGGATGCAACATCGACAATGGATAATTGCAAAGCATACGACATGGTTTATTTAGATTTCCAGAAAGCTTTTGACAGTCCCGCGTAAAAGATTAATTCTCAAACTGAACGCAGTAGGGATTCAAGGAAATGCATGCACATGGATTAGGGAGTGGTTAACATGTAGAAAACAGAAAGTACTGATTAGAGGAGAAACCTCAAATGGAGCAAGGTAACCAGTGGTGTACCACAGGGATCAGTATTAGGTCCTCTGCTATTCCTAATCTACATTTAATGATTTAGATTTTGGTATAGTAAGCAAACTTGTTAAATTTGCAGATGACACATAAATAGGAGGAGTGGCAAACACTGTTGCAGCAGCAAAGGTCATTCAAAATGATCTAGACAGCATTCAGAATTAGGCAGACACATGGCAAATGACATTTAATAGAGAAGTGTAAGGTACTGCACGTAGGCAATAAAAATGTGCATTATAAATATCGTTTGGGAGATTCTGAAATTGAAGAAGGAATCTGTGAGAGACCTAGGAGTTTATGTTGACTCGGAAATGTCTTCATCTAGACAATGTGGTGAAGCTATAAAAAAGGCCAACAAGATGCTTGGCTATATAGTGAAAAGTGTTGAATTTAAATCAAGGGAAGTAATGATGACGCTTTACAATGCATTAGTAAGACCTCACCTAGAATATTGTGTTCAGTCACCTCGTTACAAAAGGATATTGCTGCTCTAGAAAGAGTGCAAAGAAGAGCGACCAGAATTCCCGGGTTTAAAAGGCATGTCGTATGCAGCCCGGCTCAAAGAATTGAATCTGTTCACTCTTGAACAAAAAAAGACTACGAGGCGATCTGATTCAAGCATTCAAAATCCTAAAAGGTATAGACAATGTCGACCCAGGTGACTTCTTTGACCTGAAAAAAGAAACGAGGACCAGGGGTCACAAATGGAGATTAGATAAAGGGGCATTCAGAACAGAAAATAGGAGGCACTTTTTTACACAGAGAATTGTGAGGGTCTGGAACCAACTCCCCAGTAATGTTGTTGAAGCTGACACCCTGGGATCCTTCAAGAAGCTGCTTGATGAGATTCTGGGATCAATAAGCTACTAACAACCAAACGAGCAAGATGGGCAGAATGGCCTCCTCTCGTTTTGTAAACTTTATGTTCTTAACTTCGCCTATAATCCATGACGCTCATGAGAAAGCTCACCTGGGTTTCAACACCGTCTTCTTACCCGCAACCCAACCTGACCCGCTTTAATAACACGTGCAACCCAACCCAAACCTGCAAGTATTTGTCCTTTACCTACTTCCTATGTCAAATGACTCTCTCACGCTCTCACATTCACACACAGATCTCTACCATTCTCCACAGATTGAGTTTACACAATAGGCTATTCAGTGTGGTAGCTTTCTCTAGTGGTCTGGATATATTTTAACACTGTAGCATATTAACTATCTCTACGTACTTTACCATAAAATACCTGTCTATTCATTTCGTGCCACCAGTTGAAAGGGAGCTACACTTGTGCTTTCACAGAGATGATGTACCAGTTTTGTTTCTGTCGTTCACAAAAACATAATTGCAGGTTTTACAAGCAACAAATCCAGTCACGTTCATTATTTTAATTTGCTATGATTCCAAAATAATTCCACACTTCTGATTTACCATATCCACTACGTGATATAAACTCTGCGCTATCTTTTGTTTCACCTTGTTCACAAACAGACGTGATAAAAAGATCTTGCGACGTATCAAACAAGCGAACAACACTGCTTAGTCAGCTGACTCCTCTATAATCGCTTCCTGCTTCAGTGCAGGAAATACTGGTACATTACCTCCTAATACGTTATTTGGGAAAGGGTTACAGACGATTACGCGGAAAGGACAGAAAATGTTTTTGGTGATTCAAATTCAGACCCGAAAATTATTTTTTATTGACCTGCACCCAAACCGCGAAAGAGTTCAAATTCCGACCAGCTTTTGCGGGTCACCTACAGGCCCCGCGGGTACCCGACCCAATGCAGGGCTCTAATGGTAGCTATACTGTGTAAAGTGGCAAGATTTGGTAGTAATACTAGTACATAGTATTTTTGCAGAGCGACAGCGTGGGAGAAGCACAGTCGTGGACAAGTATAGCGCAGATAGGAGGAATTACATCTTTAAATTACATTAATTGCTTTAATCAGAAAACATTGCAGCTTAAAGTCTAACAACTGCGTGTCTTTCTGATAAGCTGAAACTTGGAGCAGCTGATTCAAATTCTGTGCCGTTCTGAGACATGGGGGAGGGGCGGAGCCCGCAGCACAAACAGAAACAAACAAAAGGCAACCAGTGTTAAGAGCGACAGCGTGGGAGAAGTACAGTCGTGGACAAGTACAGCGCAGTTAGAAGCAGTTTGAAAGCAGGTTGACAGCTGCAGAAGCTAAACTGAACTTCCAAAAAAAAATAATAAAACATGGTCTTCAAGCCAGTAATCTGTGACAACTGCATGATGTGGGAAATCCGAGAAAACCCAACAGAGCTCAACCAAGTTTGTGTAAAGTACCGCACGATCCAGGACTCGCTTCAACGAGCAAGTCTGTTAGAAATGGAGCTGGAAAAAATGAGACAGCAACAGGAGCTTGAGATGACACACTCACAATTCATGGAAGTCTGCACCCCTAGCAGACTGAAAGCCACCAGGGAGATGGAAGAGAGTCAAAACAGCTGGGTTCAGATAGGCAGAAGCAGGGGAAAAAAAGAAACTTTGTCAAACGCAACCACCAGAAATCCGAACATCCAACAAATTTGAGCCACTTCAACATTTAGATGACCAAAACCAGCATCAACAGAATGAAAGGAACAACATCCAGGACCCTATGAACAGTGCTGGCCAGACAGCAAAAAGGGAGGTCATGTTTGTTGGGGACTCCATATTGAGAAACAGCAAGTTCAGTTCACAGTTTGGACCCCCTTACTACAACAGTGTGCTGCCTTCCAGGAGCCTCTGTCAAGTGCATCACTGAGAACGTGGATAGGCGCCTAGAACGAACAGGAGACGACCCGGTAGTAGTCGTCCACATCTGTACAAACAACATTGGAAGAGACAGGCCAAGATCCCTGCAAAACAAATTCAGAGAAATTAAAAGACAAGGAAAGAAATTAAGACAAGACCAAAACTGTGGTGTTTTCTGGGATACTGTCGGCACCTTGTAAAGGACCATGTGAACAGCTGGAAATACAAAATCAAAATGCATGGCTGAAATCGTGGTGCACTCAGGAAGGCTTCACCTTTCTTGAACATTGGAGCACATTCTACAACAAGGACTATCTATATAGGTGGGACACACTGCACTTAAACAGAAAGGGAACCAATCTACTCGGAGAAAGGATCCGTGAGGAGGTCCAGAAGCATTTAAACTAGAAAGGAAGGGGGGGGAAACAAAAAAAGGGAGACCACATCAAAACAAGGGCAAAAACTCAGGTAAGACAATTAAATGTATTTATTTTAATGCTAGAAGTCTCAGAAACAAAATGTTAGAACTTGAAGCTACTGCACTAACAAGTATCTACTTATCTGAAGCAGCAGAGAGGAGCAGCAACTGGCTGTGGTTGAGACGGAAAGATTCTGGCTGGGGATCTCAAGCACAATAGAAAGAAAGAAACGCTGATGTACAGGTAAGTAAGCTGGGCTGAGTTGAGTGGGGGACGGAGGGGTGATGCTGGGGCGCCAGAATCACCGTCGAGCCCTCTTGAGGTGTCGTGGGCTGGTCGACGAAACACTGAGGATGAAAGGTGCCCACTTGAAAACCCCAGAGATGTACCCTACTTAGCTCAATCCAGACGGTTGTCATGCTGATGCGCTGGGGAGGCCGCACTGTGGTTGATCCCCGGAGCCAGCATCGCAGCCGTTGTGTGTGCTGATGCGCCAGGGAGGCAAAATAAGCTGATCCCTGGAGCCAGCATTACACTTCAGCCATTAACACCAGACAGAAGGATATCTACATCATCATATGGAAGGAAACGTAAATGGATGGAGACACATATAGATCACATTAGTTTACTGTAAAGCTACGTCTTAGTTGGTGCTTATCTTGGCGAGAGCCAAGTTCAAATCAGCATGAAGTTTTAACATCTACTCTCGTGTAATGGAAATCATGAAGATCTGGATACGTCCAGTGACTGCTGTGAATAGTGCAGCTGACAACAAGGGAAAGACCTTGTGACAGCCTGGAGAGACAGCTGACAGGAGGAAAGAGACCCCATTGGGGCTGGTAAGGGTTAGCTACCCTTGTCGGCAGTATCCAGCTCTGTGTTTACAGGATGCTGGAGACACCCGCCCAAGGCTTCTAAGAAATTAAAGAGAAAAAAATACCCCTAGAGTCTGCGAGAGCGGGGCGAAGATGACTCAACGTTGGACAACACGGTTAACGACTTAGGAACGGAAACGGATATGAGTATGGAGAGTACTTCAAAAAGACTAGTTCAAGATCTGCAGTTAACAAAGACATGGAACTCCAGGTTTGTGTCTGCGGCTGGAGCAAGGCGACAACGGTCAGGGGTTTGAAGATTCATCAAGGGAGAATGAAATGCTTGAGGAGAAGGGACAAGGGCCTCGCATTGATCAGTACTTCTTACGAAGTCAGTCAAGTCAGTCGAATGAAATCCAGCGACAGGAAGCAAACCACAGTTCGCAGGATATCAGCACCCCTGTCATAGACGTTAGGAGGACTTGCATGGACACAGTTAGTGATGAACCTAATGATCCTTGTGAATCCGGGTCAGACAAACCAGCATAAGAGAAAAAAGAACCTCAACGGGCACAAGCCTGGAGTTAAATGGCCAAGAGCTTGTGAGAAAACTGCATGGGACACAGTAAACACAGATCTCTGCGTTGCATTGGAAAGATTAAGTGGAACAGTTGAAAAGAAGCTGGATAAATTTGGGGACATCATCTACGCATATGGAAGTGAGAGGTTTGGAGTTAAAAAAAGGAAGGAAAAAGTACAAACTATTCCTGGAAAGTCTAGACGGCAGCAGGAGATTGAACGCTTAGTTAGAGAAAGGAGACAGCTGAGGAACCAATGGAGAAGAGCAGAACAAAGTCAGAAGGAGGGACTCGATCTCTTACAAAGGGTCATAAAAGATAAGCTTGCAACATTGCGCAGAGCTGAGCGCCAACGGAAACGCTAGAAAAAGGAGCGTGCGAGAGCTAACTTTTATAAAGACCCATTCAAATTTGTAAAGAAGTTATTCACCAGTGAGAAGAATGGCACACTAAAAGCATCTAAGGTTGAGCTGGAGAGATATTTTGAGGAAACACATACAGATTCAAAAAGGCAGGAGCCTATGTCAATTCCGTCAGACATCCCACCTATCAATCCACCAGAATACCAAATGGAGGACTGTGCACCTAAGTGGAAAGAAATAGAGCAAGCTGTGAAAAAAGCAAGGGCTTCATCATCTCCAGGGCCTAATGGAGTTCCGTACAGAGTGTACAAGAGTGCTTCAGGAGTTCTACGAATTCTGTGGAAATTGATGAAAGTGGCATGGGAAAAACAGGTTGTACCAAGAGCATGGCGCAGAGCAGGTGGAGTCTTTATACCTAAAGAAAAGATTCTACAAGCATCAGTCAGTTTCGTCCCATTTCCTATTAAACGTGAGAAGGCAAGATTTTCTTCAGCATTATTGCTCAGAGATTGTCAGCTTACCTATTAAAGAACTGCTTCATTGACACTTCAATACAAAAAGCGGGCATTCCAGGTTTCCCAGGATGCTTAGAACACAATGTGATCTGGCAACAAATTCAAATCAGCTAAAAAGGAGAGGAAGGAGCTCCATGTGACATTCCTGGATTTGGCTAATGCATATGGTTCAGTGCCACATGAACTACTTTGGGCAGCATTTGATTTTTTCAGTGTACCGATGACAATAACAAATTTAGTGAAAGCCTACTTTGGAGATTTGCAATTCAGTTTTTCAACTTCAGAATTCAGCACTACATGGCAATGCCTAGAGGTTGGAATAATGGCAGGATGCACCATTTCTCCACTGGCTTTTACCATGGCAATGGAAGTAATCATTAGGGCATCAAAATGGGTAGTAGGAGGAGAGCGCTTGGCTTCTGGAATGCGACTACCACCAATTCGAGCATACATGGATGACATGACAACCATGACTACAACAGTAGCCTGCACTAATCGATTATTGGGCAAATTAACCAATAACATTGAATGGGCACGAATGCAATTCAAGCCCACTAAATCAAGGAGCATCTCTATAATTAAAGGCAAAGTAGTAGATAAAACATTCTTCATTAATGGTGAGGCAATACCAACAGTGTCTGAGAAGCCAGTGAAGAGTCTTGGGAGATGGTACGACGGGGATCTAAAGGACACAGTTCGTGTGGGAGAAGTTAGACAACAAGCAGTGGAAGGGTTGAAGAGCATAGACAGCTGCGCTCTACCAGGTAAACTAAAACTCTGGTGCTTTCAGTTTGGTCTACTGCCGAGGTTGCTGTGGCCACTGACTGTGTACGAGGTTTCTTTGACAACAGTAGAGAAGCTGGAAGCTTTAATCAGTTCATACATCAGGAAATGGTTGGGAGTTCCACGCTGCCTCAGCAGAGTGGGACTTTATGGTAAAGGAATACTGCAGCTACCAGTCTCCGCTCTAACCGAGGAGTTTAAGTGCGCCAAGGTCAGACTGGAAATGACATTAGTAGAGTCACGCGATAAATGCATAAGGAGGCAGCACCTGTGTTGAAAACTGGAAGAAAGTGGGCAAAGAAAGCTGTGGAAGATGCAAAGGCTGCCCTTCGAATTGGTGATATCATGGGGCAAGTTCAGCATGGAAGAGGGGTCTTGGTTTCAGTTCAGCTCCTCCTACATGGCACAAGGCAGCCCCAGCTCAAAGGAGGAAGCTGGTAGTCAACGAGGTGCAAAAGCAGGAGGAGAGGATGAGGTGTATAAAGGCCATTTCCCAGGCCAAGCAGGGAGAATGGATGAGATGGGAGAGTGTGGAACAACGCAAGATTGGCTGGCAAGACCTATGGTCAATGGAACAGAGCAGGATCAGTTTCCTCATCAGGTCAACATATGATGTTCTCCCATCACCACAGAACCTAAACCTCTGGGTAGGAGAGGATCCCTCATGTCCTTTGTGTTCATCACCTGCAACATTAAGGCACATTTTGACAGGATGTAAGGTGGCTCTTAGCCAAGGACGGTTTACTTGGCGCCATGACCAGGTGCTGCGATGTTTGGCCTTAGCATTGGAAGACAAGCGTAACATGACTAATAAGTTGTCACCTGTTCCATCAAAACATTACACACAAAAGACAACATTCCTCCGCCCAGGAGAGCAACTGCCAAGAAAAGGTGTTAAAACCAATCCTCGCCCAGGACAACTGGAAGCTGCTAGAGACTGGAAAATGCTGGCAGATGTTGGTCAACGGCTTATTTTTCCACCTGAGATTGCCACCACTAACCTTCGACCAGATATTGTCTTGTGGTCTGGATCAGCACGCCTTGTTCACCTGGTAGAGTTAACGGTGCCATGGGAGGATGCTGTAGATGAGGCGTATGAGAGGAAGAAACTGTGGTATGCTCAACTAGCCACTGAAGCGGAACAGCGAGGATGGAGAGTCCGGGTTTACCCAATGGAAGTGGGTTGTCGAGGATTTGTGGCACACTCTACAACCCGGTTTCTCAGAGACGTCGGATTCAGTGGCCAAGAGTTCGTCGCACAGTGAAGAACTTATCTGAAGCAGCAGAGAGGAGCAGCAACTGGCTGTGGTTGAGACGGAAAGATTCTGGTTGGGGATCTCAAGCACAATAGAAAGAAAGAAACGCTGATGTACAGGTAAGTAAGCTGGGCTGAGTTGAGTGGGGGACGGAGGGGGGTGATGCTGGGACGCCAGAATCACCGTCGAGCCCTCTTGAGGTGTCGTGGGCTAGTCGACGAAACACTGAGGATGGAAGGTGCCCACTTGAAAACCCCAGAGATGTACCCTACTTAGCTCAATCCAGACGGTTGTCATGCTGATGCGCTGGGGAGGCCGCACTGTGGTTGATCCCCGGAGCCAGCATCGCAGCCGCTGTGTGTGCTGATGCGCCAGGGAGGCAAAATAAGCTGATCCCTGGAGCCAGCATTACACTTCAGCCATTAACACCAGACAGAAGGATATCTACATCATCATATGGAAGGAAACGTAAATGGATGGAGACACATATGGATCACATTAGTTTACTGTAAAGCTACGTCTTAGTTGGTGCTTATCTTGGCGAGAGCCGAGTTCAAATCAGCATGAAGTTTTAACATCTACTCTCATGTAATGGAAATCATACGATGATAGGTGTTACAGAAACTTGGTTGTCAGAGTGATGGAGACAAATATAATAGTGGGTACACACTGTATAGGAAAGACAGGCAGGACAGAAGAGGCAGAGGGGTAGCGCTATACATAAATAGTCTTGAAGCCCAGGTGTTAAATCTGGACAAAGAAAACAACGCCGAATCAATATGGGTCAGAATAATGGACAAAAATTCAAAGGGCATAATAGGAGCATGCTATAGACCGCCAAATTCAGACGCTGAGCAAAATCTGTTCTACAATGACATTAGAATGCGTGTAGAAAAGGAGAAGCCATACTAATGGGGGATTTCAACTTCCACCGTATAAAATGGGAGAACCCAGTGGGGAGCACGACGGACGAAATTGAAATGGTGGAAATGACAAATTGCGTTAGGAAGCAGTCATTTGTCAAGGCACCAACCTAGAGGGAGGCATGCCTTGATTTAGTCTTTTCAAATAACAAAGACAGAATAACTAAAACAGAGGTCAGAGCCATTGGCAAACTCAGACCACAACAAGGTCTCATTTGAAGTGTTTTTTTAAAACCCCAAAAGTAATGACTAAAGCTAAGGTTTACAATTTTAGAAAAGCAAACTATGAATGTATGAAACAGACTAACAGAAGTAGATTGGAGTAAAATAGAGCAAACATCCACAGAAAAAGGATGGCTGTTTTTTAAAAATGTAGTACTAGAGGCGCAAAACAATTACATCCCAAAAGTAGACAAATCTAAATCTAAAACAAAATGGCCACAATAGTTTAATAGATCAATTAAAAAAAATATTCAGCGAAAAGGCACTTTTTCAGAGCGTTTTAAAAGGTACTAAAAACAAAGTACACAGAGTACTTGGAACTGCAAACACAAGTCAAAAGAAGTTGGAAAGGCCAAGAGCGAGATAAAAATCAATATTGCTAAGGGGGCTAAAAGCAATTTCAAAATGTTTTTCCAATATAAGAACATAAGAACATAAGAAAGTTTACAAACGAGAGGAGACCATTCAGCCCATCTTGCTCGTTTGGTTGTTAGTAGCTTATTGATCCCAGAATCTCATCAAGCAGCTTCTTGAAGGATCCCAGGGTGTCAGCTTCAACATTACTGGGGAGTTGGTTCCAGACCCTCACAATTCTCTGTGTAAAAAAGTGCCTCCTATTTTCTGTTCTGAATGCCCCTTTATCTAATCACCATTTCTGACCCCTGGTCCTTGTTTCTTTTTTCAGTCAAAGAAGTCCCCCGGGTTGACATTGTCTATACCTTTTAGGATTTTGAATGTTTGAATCAGATCGCCGCGTAGTCTTCTTTGTTCAAGACTGAATAGATTCAATTCTTTTAGCCTGTCTGCATATGACATGCCTTTTAAACCTGGGATAATTCTGGTTGCTCTTCTTTGCACTCTTTCTAGAGCAGCAATATTCTTTTTGTAACGAGGTGACCAGAACTGAACACAATATTCTAGGTGAGGTCTTACTAATGTATTGTAGAGTTTTAACATTACTTCCCTTGATTAAAATTCAACACTTTTCACTATATAGCCGAGCATCTTGTTGGCCTTTTTTATAGCTTAACCACATTGTCTAGATGAAGACATTTCTGAGTCAACATAAACTCCTAGGTCTTTCTCATAGATTCCTTCTTCAATTTCAGAATCTCCCAAACGATATTTATAATGCACATTTTTATTGCCTACGTGCAGTACCTTACACTTCTCTATTAAATGTCATTTGCCATGTGTCTGCCCAATTCTGAATGCTGTCTAGATCATTTTGAATGATCTTTGCTGCTGCAAAAGTGTTTGCCACTCCTCCTATTTATGTGTCATCTGCAAATTTAACAAGTTTGCTTACTATACCAAAATCTAAATCATTAAATGTAGATTAGGAATAGCAGAGGACCTAATACTGATCCCTGTGGTACACCACTGGTTACCTCACTCCATTTCGAGGTTTCTCCTCTAATCAGTACTTTCTGTTTTCTACATGTTAACCACTCCCTAATCCATGTGCATGCATTTCCTTGAATCCCTACTGCGTTCAGTTTGAGAATTAATCTTTTATGCGGGACTTTGTCAAAAGCTTTCTGGAAATCTAAATAGACCATGTCGTATGCTTTGCAGTTGTCCATTTTCAATGTTGCATCCTCAAAAAAGTCAAGTAGGTTAGTTAGACATGATCTCCCTTTCCTAAAACCATGCTGGCTGTCACCCAGGATATTGTTACCATATAGGTAATTTTCCATTTTGGATCTTATTATAGTTTCCATAAGTTTACATATAATAGAAGTCAGGCTTATTGGTCTGTAGTTACCTGGTTCAGTTTTGTCTCCCTTTTTTGTGGATCGGTATTACGTTTGCTATTTTCCAGTCTGTCGGTACAACCCCTGTGTCAAGAGACTGTTGCATGATCTTGGTTAGCGGCTTGTAAAATAACTTCTTTCATTTCTTTGAGTACTATTGGGAGGATCTCATCTGGCCCAGGGATTTGTTTATTTTAAGAGCTCCTAGTCCCTTTAACACTTCTGCCTCTGTTATGCTAAAGTTATTTAAAACTGGATAGGAACAGGTCGACATGTGGGGCATGTTGTCCGTGTCCTCCTTTGTAAAAAAAATCTGTGAAAAGTAATCATTTAATATATTTGCTATTTTTTTTTCTTCATCTATGATTTTGCCATTTGTGTCTCTTAGACATTTAACCTCCTCTTTGAATGTTCTCTTGCTGTTATAATATTGGAAAAACATTTTGGAATTGGTTTTAGCCCCTTTAGCAATATTGATTTCTCTCTCTCTTGGCCTTTCTAACTTCCTTTTTGACTTGTGTTTGCAGTTCCAAGTACTCTTTCTGTGTGCTTTGTTTTTGGTCCCTTTTAAACGCTCTGTAAAGTGCCTTTTTTCGCTGAATATTTTTTTTAATTGATCTATTAAACCATTTTGGCCATTTTGTTTTAGATTTAGATTTGTCTACTTTTGGGATGTAATTGTTTTGTGCCTCTAGTACTACATTTTTAAAGACAGCCACCCTTTTTCTGTGGATGTTTTCTCTATTTTACTCCAATCTACTTCTGTTAGTCTCCGTTTCATACCTTCATAGTTTGCTTTTCTAAAATTGTAAACCTTCGCTTTAGTCATTACTTTTGGGGTTTTAAAAAATATTTCAAATGAGACCATGTTGTGGTCTGAGTTTGCCAATGGCTCTCTGACCTCTGTTTTAGTTATTCTGTCTTCATTATTTGAAAAGACTAAATCAAGGCATGCCTCCCCTCTAGTCGGTGCCTTGACAGATTGCGTTAGGAAGCAGTCATTTGTCATTTCCACCATTTCAATTTCGTCCGTCGTGCCCCCCATTGGGTTTTCCCATTTTATATGGGGGAAGTTGAAATCCCCCATTAGTATGGCTTCTCCTTTTCTACACGCATTTCTAATGTCATTGTACAACAGATTATTTTGCTCAGCGTCTGAATTTGGCGGTCTATAGCATGCTCCTATTATTATGCCCTTTGAATTTGTGTCCATTATTCTGACCCATATTGATTCTGCATTGTTTTCTTTGTCCTGATTTAACACCTGGGCTTCAAGGCTATTTCTTATGTATAGTGCTACCCTCCGCCTCTTCTGTCCTGCCTGTCTTTCCTATACAGTGTGTACCCACTGATATTATATTCGTCTCCATCACTCTCAGACAACCAAGTTTCTGTAACACCTATCACATCGTAGTTACTTGTTAGTGCAGTAGCTTCAAGTTCTAACATTTTGTTTCTGAGACTTCTAGCATTAAGATAAATACATTTAATAGTGGTCTTACCTGAGTTGTTGCCCTTGTTTTGATGTAGTCTCCTTCTGTTTTTTTTTTTCCCCCTTCCTTTCTAGTTTAAATGCTTCTGTACCGCCTGAAGGATCCTTTCTCCGAGTAGATTGGTTCCCTTTCTGTTTAAGTGCAGTCCGTCCCACCTGTATAGATAGTCCTTGTTGTAGAAAGTGCTCCAATGTTCAAGAAAGGTGAAGCCTTCCTGTGTGCACCACGATTTCAGCCATGCATTTTGATTTTGTATTTCCAGCTGTCCATATGGTCCTTTGCAAGGCGCCGCAGTATCCCAGAAAATACCACAGTTTTGGTCTTGTCTTTTAATTTCCTTCCTAGCTCTCTGAATTTGTTCTGCAGGGATCTTGGCCTGTCTCTTCCAATGTTGTTTGTACCAATGTGGACGACTACTACCGGTCATCTCCAGTTCGTTCTAGGAGCCTGTCCACGTTCTCAGTGATGTGCTTGACAGAGGCTCCTGGAAGGCAGCACACTGTTGTAGTAAGGGGGTCCAAACTGCGAACTGAACTTGCTGTGTTTCTCAGTATGGAGTCCCCAACAATCATGACCTCCCTTCTTTTTGCTGACTGGTCAGCACTGTTTATAGGGTCCTGGGTGTTGTTTCTTTCATTCTCTTGATGTTGGTTTTGGTCATCTAAATGTTGAAGTGGCTCAAATGTGTTGGATGTCTGTATTTCTGGTGGTTGTGTTTGACGAAGTTTCTTTTTTTCCCTGCTTCTGCCTATTTGAACCCAGCTGTTTCGACTCTCTTCCATCTCCCTGGTGGCTTTCAGTCTGCTAGGGGTGCAGACTTCCATGAATTGTGGGTGTGTCAGCTCCTCAAGCTCCTGTTGCTGTCTCATTTCCTCCATCTCCTTTTCTAGCAGGCTTAATCGCTGAAGCAAGTCCTGGATGGTGCGGCACTTTACACAAACTTGGTTGAGCTCTGTTGGGTTTTCTCGGATTTCCCACATCATGCAGTTGTCACAGATTACTGGCTTGAAGACCATTTTTTTGTTTAGTGTAGCATTTCTGCAGTTCAATGAAGTACATAAAGCAGAAGTGGATTGTAATGTGTGGATTTTATGCTTCCAAGAAACATAGAACACTGCTTTGTGTACCACAGTATACATGAAGCAGCAGTATACCATACAGTACTACAGAAGATTCCTTTTCTATTTCACTGGCGCCTTCTGAGTGACCATTTAATGGAGAGTGTTATCTTGCATGTAGGGTTTCACACATTGCATGTCCCATCCATTTCCAGGTACTCCTTTCCAAACAAATACTCATCACTTCATACCTCAACATGAATTACACATTTCTGAGTAGGCTACATGGAAATCTGTTGGTTAAAGCACATTTCGAAAGATAATGCAGTTACTGAACATGTTACCAATCATAATGACTTCCGTATGCCCAGTGTTCGGGGAGAATTTGTCATGTGCTTAGTGATGTCATATGTGATGTCAAGTGTGACAGGAAACACACAAGGGTGCAGAGTTAAAGTCTAACCTTTTGGACATTTGCAAACAAACCTTAACGTTGCTTTTAACAATGTTTTTTGCCATTTGAATTTCCATAGTTTTGCAGAAGGCATCTTGGAAAATCAAACAACCAACAAGTATGTAAAGATTATTATTTATTTTTTTTTTTTTTTTTTTTTTTTTAAAAGCCAGGTTTATTGAGGCAAAATCAAATGTTAATCTCTGCCCCTGAGGCTAGAGGAGGGGGGAAAGCAAAGACTGTCCCTGGAGGCTGGAGAGGTGGGGACAGCAACCACTCCCTTGGAGGCTGAAGAGGTGGAAGCAGCAACGGCTGTATGTGAGGCTGGAGAGGTGGGGAAAGCAACGGCTGTACCTGAGGCAGCAGATGTGGCGACAGCAACGGCTGGACCTGAGGTTGGATAGGTGGGGACAGCAATGGCTCTATCTGAGGCTGGAACGGTGGGGAAAGCAAGGGCTGTACCTGAGGCTGAAGAACTGGTGACATTATTTGAACAGTACTGCCGGGAAGCAGTTATTCTTCATGTTGTGTGGCTCTGTCCACTCTCTCTAGAAAGGTCAGGCTTTTAGGCAGATGGATGCGTTGTGTGCATGTGTATCATTACATTCAAATCCATTGCTCATCTTTTCGCACCCAGGCAACATAGTGACCATGGCTGATGATTTTCCCTTTGTGGAACACAATTGCCCGAGTTGAAAATAGTTTCCTATCAATTACAACTGTCATTCTTGAAATTGGCAAGTGCTGTATTAATTTTTCCACCATCACAATTGAACCTAGACAAAACAACCAGATACAGTGGAGATTGGTCTATTCTTATAGTGCGTTTCTGAAGTCTACCACAAAGTGCGCATGTGTCCTGCATGACTGTTCCAGAGTACAGTTCTGTAAATTTCACACCGGACAACAGGGAAGTGCAAGAGGATCTATATTTGATGAGCTTCTCTGCTACTATGTGAAGCCTGGCAAGAAGTACATGTGATGCTTACTTCAAACAAAGATATTGTTGGTGCACCATCTTCTTGTAGGCAATTAATTAACTGCCTGAAGAATTCAGAGGCATCCTGCTGCTGCTGGAGACTGAACATTGGCACTCCTGAGTGGCTGTCCAATGCTGCACGTAGTTCAGTGCAAGAATGCACTTGTCCTGGATATTCACTCGCATGGTTTAGTATATCAGAAATAAATAGCCTTTCATACAAGGTGATCAGATCCTAGTTTTAATATGCAAGATAATCTAGGCATACTTAGTATTGCTTGTACAACAGCATTGGCATAGCAATTCACACCAGTGGAGTTCTGGAAACCCGGGTGGGCATTCACATGTATTGCACTACTAGAAGTACACACTAGCTGTGCAATACCTGTAATTGGTTGTTCATTTATCACATTTGGAACTGGTCTTTCCTTGTTTTCTTTCTCTTTTTTTGGTTGGCATGTTGGTTTTCCTCTTGAAACCAGTCGTTTTAATACCTTTCATAAACATTGGAATTTGCGGTAAATGTGATGCAAAGGTAGAACAAAGTCTGTTGTACTCTGTTATACATACTTTGTCTGCGTTTTATTTTTTCTGCGCATAGATCAGTCAGATACAGACCATTCAAAGTACGTACACGAGACAGTGCTACATAAGTCATTCCTTCCTTTGAAAATTTTTTTTCTTCAACATCCACTAGTGCTACATCAAGACTCAGCCCTTTGGGATTTGTGAATTGTAATGGCATATGCAGCACACAGTGGGAACTGCTGTCTGCATACATAGATGTCTTTTGAAGAATTGAAATTTAACAATTGAAATTTAACTTCAGGTAACGTGCTGAGCTTTGTCAAACTTCAACACCACTTCAGCTACAATGTTTGTTTGTACAAGAGTCTAGGACAAAATTTAAAACTGCAATGTTACGGCGCAACATTACTCTGCTATTTTTACATAGTTTTAATGTACTCTCCAGAACTGCCGGTTGTGATGCTTTGTATTGCATGTGAGCCAATTTCTCAGCTACCTCCTGGAGAATTTTGTGAGGTTTGTCCCATCCAGTTTGTCTGATATACCAAGAGTATTTATTAAATAACAATAACAGGTTACATGCATTTCTAAACTGAATTGATCAAGTTTATTCAATGTAATAAATAGAATTCTGTATAGTTGTACTTTACTGTCTTGACGAGTTGTACACAAACAATTACAGTACGAATATTACTACAGTTGTATTGTCACTGAATTAATATACTATATTGTAATGGTGGGGGGTGTGTGTTTTTTTTTTTTTAAACCGGCTTCTGTCCAAAGACGTAAAAAACAGGTCTCTAATCGGTTTTTCTCCGGAAAAAGCCGAGAACCATTCAATGGTCGAGTGAGACCGATGGGAGCCAAGAGAAGCTGAAAAAAGGGGTCGTATCATGAATACAGATAACCCCGGCACCACATAGATAACATGGACATAAACAAACAAGATAGCTGCTTCTGCATCCAGCGCTCAAACTGGCTTTAGACAACTTGCTGAGTAATTTTATTTTCTCAATTCAGGCTGATTGATTATCGTCATCAGTCATGTCTTGTACTTTCTAAAATTATATTATATTCACCCATTTCATTAACAAAAGTTAAATAACTTTTCATTTTACTCGTGGATGTTCTACTGCTGTCTGATACATCCTTATTTCAGGGGTTTCTTAAATCAACTCAAGTGATTTAATAACAGCTTTTTTTACCCACCTGTCAGTAAATTACTTGTGTTGTGAAGAAGGTCTCTTTCAAGATGAACATTCTGTAGCAGTTGAATAACTTCGTGGACCAGCACGTGCTGTTAATTTAAAAAATCTCAAACTTCCTTTGGCAGCGATATACAGTAAACAAATAGCAGAAAGTGTTTTAATGTATGTACTTAAATATGGAATATATAACATGCATACATATAATTATTTCTTAGCTGACACCCTTATCCAGGGCGACTTGCAATTGTTACAAGATATCACATTATTTTTACATAAAATTATCCATTTATGCAGTTGGGTTTTTACTGGAGCAATCTAGGTAAAGTACCTTGCTCAAGGGTACAGCAGCAGTGTCCCCCACCTGGGATTGAACCCACGATCCTCAGGACAAGAGTCCAGAGCCCTAACCACTACTCCACACTGCTGCATAATAGTATGCATTTGTATTTTATTCTATTTGGCAAAACATTATCTTCATTTTTAAGAACCTACGCTATACAAGATCATAGCCATTTACAGTATTGCGTTTACAAGTATTGACAGACTTTTTCGTATCCAGCAGGCAGTATGTATTTATTTTATGTGAATTAATGTGTTTCTCGACGAACAAAAGTTTTGTTCAAGCTGAGCCATGTAAAGCTGTCAGTCAGATCATTAGTTTACAAAGCAAACTACTATTTTGATAAACAAATAATCACAAACCCAATAACAACGATATTCAATAAACAAAAAGCAATTGGAGTTTAAAATAGGAGGTGTCATAAATACATTAGTCTTTATTATTTTTTATCCATTTGGTAGACGCCTTTATCCGAGGCTTATTTTATTATTTAACTAGTGTTTAGTTTGCCAGGGCTGAGCCACGGCACCTCTTGGTTTCCCCCTTTTAGTTATGAAAGTGTGTGTGGTGGTTTATTTTATTTTTTTTTGCTGGACAACCCAGCTAACAGGGCAATACTGTAAAGTGCCACTGCATTCTCTGTTTCACTTGTTTGTTTCTCTGACCGCTGACGCGGTGTGTGTGGGAATGGATCACTGACAGTTTCAATGAACTCCCGACCATATTCAGTGAAATGGAACGGTCAATTTCGGTAAAACCAGGACCCCCGCCCCTCCGAAAATATAAATACCCCGTTGCACGTATACACTCCCGGGACTGTGTGTGCCAAGTGTGGTTCCTTAATTAGCAGTACTTTTTTGAGATACAGGTGTATACAAAAGCGTCTTATATATTTTTTAAAACGGCTGTTTTTATCGCCACACTTCTCAAAGTATTTCACCAAATGCTACCCCGTTCACAGGGTTTGTTAAATCTGTCAATCCGACCACACACACACCAATTTTCATGCATATCAATGGGGATTTACCCCCCTTTTGAGCTGGTTGTAAAATCGACTTTAAACAGAACCTTCGTTCAAACCTTAACTATGTCTGCCTTACTGCACAGACATAATGAAAGAAAAGGTTTAAAAGAGTAAAAAAATCTCTCTGAGGATTGTGGGAGGAGCTTGCAGAGAGGCGGTAGCATTTGAACGCTGGTGCGGTGCGGTAGGAGAGTTTTTGCTACTATTTTTTTGCAAATTTCTATATTTATTTGTTAATCGTTTAGTTCGTTTTATATATCTTGTTTCGTTGCTTTGTTTGTATTTTACCGTTTACAGAGTAGTGTGTTTGTGTGCAAGTCCCGTTATGGGATCTCACTCTGGAGGGCTGGGGGCTCTCGGACGCCGACATGGGGTTAGCTGCTTGCCGGATACCGGCGTGTCGGTGGAGGAGTGCCTGCTGGCAGTAGGAGAGGTAGTCGGGTATGACAATATAGTGTCGGCATCCCGGATGAATAAAAGGTTTGTCGTATTTAAGAGGTATCGCTGGTCAATCAACTAGTGGAGGAAGGTTTTTCTGTCAAAGGAGATTTTATCCAAGTATCCCCCTTTAATAACCCCTGTTACCAAGGTAATCATGTCTAACGTGCCGCCGTTTTTAAAAAATGAGACCTTGGAAAATGAACTTGCCCGATATGGCAAACTGGTGTCCCCAATTAAATATACCTTTTTAGGATGTAAAAATACTAATGTTAAGCACGTCCTGTCTTTTAGGAGACAGGCGTTTTTACTGCTGAATAACCCGGGGCAGGTGTTTGTTAGCTCCGACACAATGCGGTGCTTTAACTGTGGGGAACAGAGACACCAGAGGAGAGCCTGCCCGAGGAAAAAACAGAAATGAGGAAAGGCAGGAGCAGGGTACTGATGGCAGGGAGAAGGCTGGGGATGTTGGGGGTGAGTGGGAGGATGAGGCTGCTCTCCCATCGCCGCGCCAGCCGGAGTCTGCAGAGACCAGGGAGCCGCCGAACGGGATGAAGCCGCCCACACCACAGCCGAGGCTGAAGAGACTCGGCCACGGTCCGTCACAAAATGAAGCTACTGAAAATGATGAGGCGTTTGTGATGGTAGCTAAAAAAACAAAAAAAAAAAAAAAAAAAATAATAAAGAAGCTGCAGATCTGCCTAACAGCGAGCGGGGAATGGAGCAGAGCCCCGAGCCTGTGCTGGAGGGGAGCCTGCAGTCTCAGGCAGGGGTGTCTGTCCCTCCTGACATGGAGGGAGAGGGGCGCGGCACGGCGACAGGCTTACAACCCGGCGCTATGCAGCACCTCTCTCTCTCTCTCTCTCTCTCTCTCTCTCTCTGAACCCCAGCAAGAGGAGGCAGAGGCAGCGGTGACGGCTGTGGCCGTGCTGGGAGGAGAGGAGAGCGGCGCTGTAGAGGTGGAGAGAGCCGCAGAGGAGCTGGCAGCTGTGGACAGCGGAGCAGACGGCAAGGACGGAGCAGAGGAAATGGAGGGGGAGCTCTCTGACTCCTCGCTTATCTCTGACATCCCCGATAGCCAACCCGTTAACGGGGGGAAAAAAATGTATACCCTAGATGAATTTAAACTGTTTATGGAGAGTACAAAAGGGAAAAGGGGGGTTGAAATTGAAAACTTCTTCCCCGATTTGAAATTATTCCTCCACTCAGCACACATCGTCACACAAAGCAACATTAGAGGAGTTTGAAAAAAAGGTACCGTCTTAAATATGTTCAACTAATTAAGAAAAAGATCGCTAATGTTGCTAAACAATAATTTAAAAATGGATACTTTGAAGAATTTTTTTATTGTTGCTTGTTTTACTCTGTCAGTTTTATATTTTTTTAGCCGCTATGGAAAAGTGCGTTTTTATTTCTTTTAACGTGAATGGCTGCAGACAGTCTTTTAAAAGAGCGCAGCTATGAGTTTTTAGAGCAGAAGCGGGCGGGGGTCGTGCTGCTGCAGGAGACTAACTCAGACAGGGAGAATGAGGCGGCGTGGCTGGCAGAGTGGAGGGGGCCGTGTGTGCTGAGCCACGGCTCAAGCACCAGTGCAGGAGTGGCAATTTTATTTAATCCCATCCTAGGAGCAACAATTTTAGATATTGAAGAGATTGAAAAGGGGAGGTTACTAAAAGTAAGAACATAAAGTTTACAAACGAGAGGAGGCCATTCAGCCCATCTTGCTCGTTTGGTTGTTAGTAGCTTATTGATCCCAGAATCTCATCAAGCAGCTTTTTGAAGGATCCCAGGGTTTCAGCTTCAACAACATTACTGGGGGAGTTGGTTCCAGACCCTCACAATTCTCTGTGTAAAAAAAAAAAAGTGCCTCCTATTTTCTGTTCTGAATGCCCCTTTATCTAATCTCCATTTGTGACCCCTGGTCCTTGTTTCTTTTTTCAGGTCAAAGAAGTCCCCTGGGTCGACATTGTCTATACATTTTAGGATTTTGAATGTTTGAATCAGATCACCGCGTAGTCTTCTTTGTTCAAGACTGAATAGATTCATTTCTTTTAGCCTGTTTGCATACGACATGCCTTTTAAACCCGGGATAATTCTGGTCGCTCTTTGCACTCTTTTTCTAGAGCAGCAATATCCTTTTTGTAACGAGGTGACCAGAACTGAACACAATATTCTAGGTGAGGTCTTACTAATGCATTGTAGAGTTTTAACATTACTTCCCTTGATTTAAATTCAACATTTCTCACAATATATCCAAGCATCTTGTTGGCCTTTTTTATAGCTTCCCCACATTGTCTAGATGAAGACATTTCTGAGTCAACATAAACTCCTAGGTCTTTTTTCATGGTTCCCTTCTTCAATTTGAGTATCTCCCAGTTTTTCTGCATATATATCTCCACTCCGGAAAACACCCCCAGCACTTTTATACCAGTCCTGTCCCATCTCAGCGCCTCAGGCAGTACAGGGGGGTGCAATCATGCCAACTACCTGACAGGAAGGTGTTCCACTTTGCCCAGATAACTCTTGCTGTAGAGGCTTTCTGGAATGTGTGCAGGCTCTGCTGTAGTGCCTTGATGTCTCCGTCACTGCACACAAACACGTTCACATCGTCTGCATATGCGGACACCTTCACTGCGACAGGGGAGGGTGAGGAGGGCACTGCCCAGCCAACCAACTGGCCCCTCAGCAGGTGCAGCAGGGGCTCAAAGGTCAGTGAATAAAGTATTCCAGATAGGGAGCAGCCCTGCCTAATACCCCTGCACACTGGGAAGGGCTGACTCAGCCCATTATTAATCTTTAAAATGCTAAAAACATTGAAATATAAAAGCTGGATGTAAGAAATAAAAACCGGGCCAAAAGGCCGAAGGCTTCCAGGGTTTTAAATGGGTATGTGTGGTCGACGTGTTTGTGTGCACCTTTGAGCTCTCCTGCTGGCTGACTGCTACACAGCTGGCTGGGCGGCTGGGCTAGCACTCTGAGAGACTGGCAGAGAAAATGGTCAGTGAACTGAGGAGTTCTCTTTATCCCCCGAGTGCAGGGAGGCTGTGAGGGAGGAGATGTCCAGCAGCACAGGGCAGAGACAAGACTTCATCTTTCCAGGGCTGCTAGTGTGTCCAGCAGTAGGTGAAGGAGAGGAGGATGTAGGAAACGAGGGAATGCTATTAAACTTACACAGTTAAAGATCTAACTCTTCATACAGCAGAGAGTAAGAAGATTTACCAGATGTGTGTGAAGGCATCACATTCCCACCAGTTGAGGGGGTTGGTGGATTCAAGGTGGAGGGCATGTCTGGAGTTAAAGGAGGGGTGCAAGCCAGTATGGAGGGTTCTGTATAAACTGCCCCTCACCAAGAGCGGGGGACCTGCAGTGGAGGATCCTGCACTGTATTGTGTCCACCGGCAGGTTTCTCCACAGAGTTGATGCTAGCATTAGCTCAGAGTGCTGTTTCTGCTCTGCAAAGGAAACAGTGTTTCACATGTATAGTGAGTGTGTCAGGCTAGGATCACTCTTCCATCTCCTACAGGAGCTCCTGCAGGGCCTAGGCGAGGAGTTCACGAAAGAGCTTTTTATCTTTGGGGTTCCCTACAGTTTTAAAAAGAGAAACAGGTCTGTTTTAATTAATTTTATAATGGGTCAGGCAAAATTGGCCACTTTAAAATCCAGAAAGAACAGTATCTCTGGGACCGGGCTGACTGTTGTTGTGCAGTTCAGGGTGTTGGTGGTCAGCCGGATAAGAGTGGATTTTGAATTTTTTAAACTCAATAATAACCCAGAGGACTTCCAGGAGAGGTGGTGTGTGGGAGACACCTTGTGTGCTGTGAGTGAGGAGGGGGAGCTCCAGTTTTTGTTCTAGTTTTAAATTTTATTTTTTATTGTTTTACAGTGTTTTTATTAATTTTGGCTTAAATCTGTTTTTAACAGAAAGAAAACACTTTTTTTTAATTGATTTTTTATGATCCTTTTATTTTGTTTAAAATCTATTTTTAAGGAGAACATGATGTATTTTAGGATTTAATATTGATAAATCTTAATTTTGTGTTTTACCTTTATTGAATTGTAATGGATTTTAATTGGAATGTTTAATAAAGGATCTTAAAAGTCAGTGTCTCTCGCTCTGTATATATATATGACACACACAGGGTATTTGGAATTAAATAACTAATAGCAGAAATGTGAGTAGCAGAAAACAGAATTTGTATTAAAGAAGAATGAATGATATATATACAGCTCTGGAAAAAATTAAGAGACCACTGCAAAATTATCAGTTTCTCTGGTTTTACTATTTATAGGTATGTGTTTGGGTAAAATGAACATTTTTGTTTTATTCTATAAACTACTGACAACATTTCTCCCAAATTCCAAATAAAAATATTGTCATTTAGAGCATTTATTTGCAGAAAATGACAACTGGTCAAAATAACAAAAAAGATGCAGTGTTGTCAGATCTCGAATAATGCAAAGAAAATAAGTTCATATTCATTTTTAAACAACACAATACTAATGTTTTAACTTAGGAAGAGTTCAGAAATCAATATTTGGTGGAATAACCCTGATTTTCAAGCACAGCTTTCATGTCTTGGCATGCTCTCCACCAATCTTTCACATTGATGTTGGGTGACTTTATGCCACTCCTGGCGCAAAAAATTCAAGCAGCTCGGCTTTGTTTGATGGCTTGTGACCATCCATCTTCCTCTTGATCACATTCCAGAGGTTTTCAATGGGGTTCAGGTCTGGAGATTGGGCTGGCCATGACAGGTTCTTGATCTGGTGGTCCTCCATCCACACCTTGATTGACCTGGCTGTGTGGCATGGAGCATTGTCCTGCTGGAAAAACCAATCCTCAGAGTTGGGGAACATTGTCAGAGCAGAAGGAAGCAATTTTTCTTCCAGGACAACCTTGTACTTGGCTTGATTCATGCCAAAGCTGCCCGATTCCAGCCTTGCTGAAGCACCCCCAGATCATCACCGATTCTCCACCACATTTCACAGTGGGTGCGAGACACTGTGGCTTGTAGGCCTCTCCAGGTCTCTGTCTAACCATTAGACGACCAGGTGTTGGGCAAAGCTGAAAATTGGACTCATCTGGGGTGCTTCAGCAAGGCTGGAATCGGGCAGATTTGTCTTTGTGAAGGACGCATGAATCAAGCCAAGTACAAGGTTGTCCTGGAAGAAAACTTGCTTCCTTCTGCTCTGACAATGTTCCCCAACTCTGAGGATTGGTTTTCCAGCAGGACAATGCTCCATGCCACACAGCCAGGTCAATCAAGGTGGATGGAGGACCACCAGATCAAGACCCTGTCATGGCCAGCCCAATCTCCAGACCTGAACCCCATTGAAAACCTCTGAATGTGATCAAGAGGAAGATGGATGGTCACAAGCCATTAAACAAAGCCAAGCTGCTTGAATTTTTTGCGCCAGGAGTGGCATAAAGTCACCCAACATCAATGTGAAAGACTGGTGGAGAGCATGTTAAGATGCATGAAAGCTGTGCTTGAAAATCAGGGTTATTCCACCAAATATTGATTTCTGAACTCTTCCTAAGTTAAACATTAGTATTGTGGTGTTTGAAAATGAATATGAACTTATTTTCTTTTGCATTATTCGAGGTCTGACAACACTGCATCTTTTTTTTGTTATTTTGACCAGTTGTCATTTTCGCAAATAAATGCTCTAAATGACAATATTTTTATTTGGAATTTGGGAGAAATGTCAGTAGTTTATAGAATAAAACAAAATGTTCATTTTACCCAAACACATACCTATAAATAGTAAAACCAGAGAAACTGATAATTTTGCAGTGGTCTCAATTTTTTCCAGAGCTGTGTGTATATATATATATATATATATATATATATATATATATATATATATATATATATATATATATATATATATATATAATATTAGAATGGAATATGAATTATATAGTCTCCGTAGGGTTGTGACGATGAAGAGGAGAAGACTGCCATTCTCAATGAAGTTCATGCAGGACACTGGGATCAAGAGGATGATGAGGGAAAATCAATCTGATTTTACTGGAAAGGGATTGTAAAAGACGTGGAGCAATGGGTACCAAATTTTTTTTGCTTGTCGCTTTTCCATTCATGATTTAAGTATTACTTGTTTCATCATTACTGTTTCCCTTAAGATCCAGAATTGTGAAACATGCTAGAGATTTGAGAGGGTGAAGACTGTTGCCCCAGAACTGAATCCAATCAAAGTTGTTTCTCCATGGTACATGATCGGTAAGTATTACATCATTATACTTTTACAGTGAGGTCTGACAAAGAATGGAAGAACATACATAATTTTAAATGTAGTCTGTAATATGTAGAAAACTAAGAGCTTAGTCTGGTAAACTTTCTTGCTAGCCAGTTAAACAGATTGTAAGCATGTGCTCGCAAAACAATCATTTGACAACAGGTTGCAGCTTACAGACTAATTAGAGCAAATGTCACATTGTCACATCTATCTGTAATGCAATTAAGTTAACATCCCAATCGTCCACAGGGGGGGAGAAATCTGCTGTGTTTTGTACAGATAGGTACATCAGGACAATTTCTAGTACAAACAGATGCAACACCCATTGACAGCAATGACCCAAAAAAAGGGTGTTTTATCCCTGGCTGTGTGTGTGTGTGTGTGTGTGTGTGTGTGTGTGTGTGTGTTTTTTTTTTATATAAAAGATTATGCCATAAAGTTATCTAATGACATTTTCAAATGCTGTGACTTATCCGGATGACAGAACTACATTTAGGTAGCGGTACAGTAGAAAACATGGAGAATACAGCATGTTAAAAGTGGCTTTATTGGGCACTGTTTAGGTCCATCTACTGCTGTCTTAAAAGTAAATAGTGTATAGAGGAAAAAATGTGGTCTCCTTCCTATTTGTATAATTGAACTTGCTAATGTAATGCATTGATACAGAGCTTTATTATATAGTAAAGCTCTGTAACAGTATATACATTGTGTGTGTGTGTGTGTGTGTGTGTGTGTGTGTGTGTGTGTGTGACCATTCCAGCCATCGAAGGGAGGAAACCACTACTGCTTGATGGCTACTGATTTCTTCACGCAGTGGACTGAGGCCATCCCCATTAAAGACAAGTCAGCTGCTTGCACTGCATCAGCTCTTGCAACCCTGTTCTACCGCCACAGAGCACCGGAGATTGTCTTGATAGACGAGGGTGGGGAATTTTGGAACAAGGTAAGATGAAAATATCAGTCTATAGGTAAAAACTGGTTATGATGAATATTTCAAACAGCTGGTAAGTGTACAATTGTATTTTTTTTTTTTTTTTTTTTTAAATACATATTTTCTTCCAAAAAAAAGTTAAATTTGATTTTTTCTGCCTTTTATAAATTAGTTATTACAGTTCCTTGTTTAGAAATCAAGAAATGTACAAAACACTGAAAATAAATAATTTCAAATTGCAAATTAGTAACTATTTCTACCATTATCAGGTTAACCAGAATTGGGGCATCCGGCATCGAATTAGCTCTGCATACCATCCCCAGACGAATGGTCTTGATGAGAGGACCAACCAGACCATCAAGACAGTTTGTTTTTTGTTTGTCTGCTTCATACTTTATTCAATAACTTTGTAATGCACCTTTTACATTTCTATTCCTTTTATCATTTTAATAATAGGTAAAGATGCAAGTGGAGAAGGCGCAGGAGAGACAGAAGAAGCAGTATCGGAGCAGGATCAAAAGAGGATCGAAGTGGGCATGGAGGTTCTGAAGAATGAGCGGAAGACTGGACGCCTAGGCTCTAAGCTGGAACAGAACTGGCTTGGTCCTTGCAGGTACTCTGGAAAGAGTAAGTTTACATTTCTCTCCTTCTTTTTTTTTTTTTTTTTTTTTTTAAAACATTCAAGATGCAAGTTTAGCAGGGTGTGAATATATACTGTTTCTTAACTAGCTAAATTATGTGTGTGTAAAAATGTAATTTTATTGAAGAGTAACCTGAAGTCATGAACAACCTTGTGAAGCTGGAGTCCCTAGACGGCAAGAAGCTAAAATTGCAGACCCCCTACGTGAGTGTCAAGCCATTCAGAACGGGTCTATGTTACCTTTTAACCATGCTACAACTTGGCAATTATTCCTATGTTTATTAGCCTTTGCATATACATATTACAGGTTTGGAGAACGAAGGGGTATAGGCCGGTGCTCAAAAGTGACTTTTTTATTTCTTTCTCACAGGCCAACAGAGTGATCTGCTCCAAAACACAACAATGAAACAAATAATTCCTAATTCTGGGGCTTCCCTTGTACACACACCCATGAGCCAAGTGCCTGGTGCCCCACAACATCAAAAAGAAAAGCAGAATAATGTAGCCCCTGCCGGCTGCAACATTATATAATTTCTCTCATTTTTGCTTACAGCAAGCGACAACACCCACCTGAAGTTGTCCAGTCAGTCTGTGGAGATAACTAACCACCCAGAGGACACGTGCCTGATGGACATGTCATCCCATCAGGAAGAGGCAGAGGTGGTGTCACATGGACTGAAAGAAAACACCTGCCAGGTAACCCCAAGATACTAAATACTCATTTGATTGTTCACTGATGAGCATTAAGCAAAAATAAACAAATATTGTAGCCTGGCAATTGGATGGTTCATGGTGACATAGTGTTGTAGACATTAGAAACCATATGTTTTTACTGTTTATATTAATATAATATGCACTTGAAAGTTTCAGTATTTCACTTGTAGTCCATAAATAAATCTTATGATTCCACACAGGTGACTTGCCAGATGGGTGACACTGTGCTGATGGGGGTTCAGTGGGGACAGCCAGCACCACCGTTACTGCTGGGGAACCTTGGAAGCATGCAGAACATTGTGCTGGGACAACACACATGGCTGGGTGATGAGGTGATGGACCCCAGCCAGGATCTTTATTGGATATTTCAAACTTTTTAACAAATAAAAACTGAGACAGTACCCACAGGTGGGAGGTTTTGATCTAAATGACTGTCACCAGCCTGACCTGCACATAGTCTGACTTCCTTCAAGCTCACTGGCTCAGGGATTTGTACAGATTGTTAATCCCAAACATAAAGCACTGTCTGGCAATCACTGGGTCCAGGCCGTCCCTCTAAACATAGGCTGATCAGAGATGCAGCCAAGAGGCCCATGATCACTTGGATGAACTGAAGGGGAGACTACTTTAAATGTGTTTGCCACAAGCCACCTCACACCAAACATGTCTTTGGGAATTAATAACCAAAATTGATGGGAAGATGGATGGAGCCAAATACAGGACCATTCTGATTTCCGTTCCCAAGGTCAAAATCTACAATGGAATGGTTCACAATCACTGCTGCAGAATCTGTGGAAAGAACTGAAAACTGCTGTTCACAAATGCTCTCCATCCAAGACAGTTGGGATCGTGTGGCCACTGTACAAACGCAGCAAAAGGATGTATTGACTAGTTCACAGCATCAGCAAAAAGGACTGTATTAAACTCTTAAGGGGCTGAATAATTTTTGCCAGTTTTTTATTTGTTAAAAAAAGTTTGAAATATCACCACTTCATGATTGTGTCCCACTTGTTGTTGATTCTTCACAAAATTACAGTTTCATATCTTTATGTTTGAAGCCTGAAATGTGGCAAAAGGTCGCAAAGTTCAAGGGGGCCAATGTTGACACCACCATCACAAACAGCCTCACACTCTGCATGGGTGGAGATCCAGGTAAGTTATGTTATGATCAAAAGCAAATGCGTGATCATCTTTTTTTCTTGTTTTGTAGATGGATCTCTTACTCCTTTCCCAAGCTGTGAGAGAACCACCCTCCCAGAGGTAAATTTCTGTGATGTGGAGGTCTACTGCACATGCAGGAGACCATACAGGATTGGACTGGAGCTGATGGTGGAATGCGGGAAGGGTGGCAAATGATTCCATGGCCAGTGTGAAGATCTACAGCCAGATGACCTCATAAGTAGGTAAGTAAAGGTGTAACAGATTTATTTTGTTTTTTACTGTTTTTTTTTTGTACATTTTATACTAAGCATTCTAGCTTAGTATATTATACTGACACTAAAATTTAGTAATGCCTGTCAAGCTATTTACATATGTACAGTAGAGCATTGTTAATAAGGCTCATTGTCTTCAGTGTTTATTTTTCATGAGTGCACAAACTACTTATTTTGACTTTTTTTTTTTTTCAGCAGACCCTGATTCTGTATTGAGACGTTTTTATTTGGAGAAAGATTGTAGATGCTTTTGCACTTTCATTTAATTGGTATGGTAGTCTTTGTTTCTGACCTACTGAATTATTGCCTGACTTGAGTATTTCCGGGGCAGAGATATCCAAAGTAAACTGGATGTCAGTTCTAACACCCACCTTGTTTAATGTAGTTATTGTGAACCAGCTGGGGAGGGGCTGATTCACTGTATTGAAGTGAAATTGTGCCAAATAAGGTGGGTGTAACATGATATAAAAGTACAGTAGATGTAATTCTGAAGTAATAAACAATTTTACATGTTTTACAGTACATGTAATGCTTCAATTTCTAATTCAATTTCTATTCCTATTAAATGATTTTAGACGATTACATACTATAAAAGTTAAAAGTATGAAATGTCCGTATGATTTACTGATAACATATCACTATAAATTAAATGTCATTTTTAGACAGGCAGCCTCAAAGTCCTTTTTTTGTGGGTTATGTGAGAAGGCATTTAAAGTTCTGTTAAACCTACTACTAACACCCCACTCCATAGGTCACAGGACCTTGATGTGGTGAGGGGGCTTTTTACCAAAGCTGACCTACAGTATAGTGTGTGTCTGTTTTTTTTGGGGGGTTTTTGGGGTTTTTTTCACTACTGCTTACACAAAGTCCTGGATAGCACTTTACAATGGAAATATGCAATCTGATCATGTACTGATCATGTTTTATTGTGAAGAATACAGAAAATAAAGTTTGTTACATTTTTCAACATGTTGTGCTTTTTTGTGAATGTCTTTCTGGTTCTGACTACTACACCTGATACACAACTCACTGAAATGATTGAGGTCAGATTTCTGCTATCCATGTGGTGCTCTGTTAAGGGTTCACCAGCACGAAGACTGGACAGCTCGGATCTAGATTGACTTCTACTCTAGCATTTACACAAATCTGACATCCTGTATGCTTCATTAGTTAAGAGCCTGAATTATACACACAAGTCAGGGACAATGTGTAGTGGTTAACAATCACATTGCTTCTAGTTCCAAATTTGTACTTTTGAGTGTTCAAAGATATGGAAGAAACATATATACTTTATAGCATATGATGATAATTTGACTTCATACTGAACAAATGCATATGTATTACTGATAACAAAGGAACTTACTATCTCTAAGTATCAGAAACAACAACCAATCTGCAGACCTGCTTTTGAGAAATGACAGGCTCCATTCCAGGATAATGCCAATGATCTGACAAACACTGTAGGAAGTGGCAACACATACCATGAGGGTGTATTATTTCATCTTATTATTATTATTATTATTATTATTATTATTATTATTATTTTAATAAGTTAAATGGTTAAACTAAGACAAATTTGTTTGCAGATTTAGTGCAAGACCATGCATGAATAATGCTAAAGATTTAATCTTTTTGACCTGTTCATTCCTTTTAATTTGACATTCCCTAAATATTTCTCAATATACAATGAAGCTACTGTATAACCTATTAATAATGCTGCCTTATTGGAGTAAATAATATTTGTTGATCACACTTCTTGGCACATTTTCAATTAAAGTCTGTAAGTTAAGATTAGTCTTAATTGAGCTAGTCACTATTAACACTATTCATCAATTAGAAACCACTACTTATCAATTTAGCAATATTATAAAAAAAAAAAAAAATTGCTGTAAAACACGCACAGAAACTGAAGCAAAGTAGTTTTGTGCACTTAGCACAGCATGGTCAAAGGAGTTGGATCTATATGTGACAACCACTTGTTACAGTAACGACTACAGCAGCAGGGGAATCGATAATTGTAATACAAAAATCCACAATAATCAAGAAGTATTTGAAGACTAATTCAACTGAAACGATGTAAAGAAGTGGACGTCCCAGGAAAATTACGACTATAGCATGTAAAATTATTTGAGCAGCTCGCAAACGTCCACCATTAACAGCCAAGGATTTAGAAAAACATCTGGTATAGCAGCGTATGAAATAACTGTACAAAGGCTGTGAGCCAGGATTGGTCTAAGGCGACACAATGCTCTGTACACAGGGATTGGTTAGATTACACGTCAACCTTAGGTAGCTATGTGAGCAAAGACCCTGGAGGCAGAGCGAGTCGACCGTTTACCGTAGAGCCCTTAGGAACATAACATGTTCTTTAAAAAAAAAAAAAAAAAAAAAAATTGGGGAGGGAGGTTCCATCTTTGTGCTACTACTCAGTGAAGAAATATAACCACGGTTGAAATACAGTGTGCAGACATTTAATCTATATTTTCTGTCTCCCATAAGTAACAGAAGATGCAATACTTCAGTCACTTATATCATATATCATTGTATTTATCACTTTTTATTTACAAATTTTACATTAAAATGTCTTTTATATCTAATATTTCTTTGTTTATCCGAGTGCAGTATAAGTTTGTATGGCTAAAGAATATAATTTCCAGTGTATGTATATCTTCACATAAGAAATACCTTTGTATGTTATTTAATTTAAATGTTTTTTTTCTGTTTTAATGTTCTTTTTTTAATCTATTTTCTAAATCTTCGCTAATCTTTAAATTAGTGTTTTCAAAGTTTGCAAATGTTTTATGTCATAATTCCATATACTGGACGTTGTTTCTTTCATGTCCAAAAGTAATTGGTGGAACAGTTGTAATGACAATAGATTTAGTATGTTCATACTAGAGAAAACATCCACAGAAAAAGGGTGGCTGTTTTTTAAAAATGTAGTACTAGAGGCACAAAACAATTACATCCCAAAAGTAGACAAATCTAAATCTAAAACAAAATGGCCAAAATGGTTTAATAGATCAATTAAAAAAAATATTCAGCGAAAAAAGGCACTTTACAGAGCGTTTAAAAGGGACCAAAAACAAAGCACACAGAAAGAGTACTTGGAACTGCAAACACAAGTCAAAAAGGAAGTTAGAAAGGCCAAGAGAGAGATAGAAATCAATATTGCTAAGGGGCTAAAACCAATTCCAAAATGTTTTTCCAATATTATAACAGCAAGAGAACATTCAAAGAGGAGGTTAAATGTCTAAGAGACACAAATGGCAAAATCATAGATGAAGAAAAAAAAATAGCAAATATATTAAATGATTACTTTTCACAGGTTTTTACAAAGGAGGACACGGACAACATGCCCCACATGTCGACCTGTTCCTATCCAATTTTAAATAACTTTAGCATAACAGAGGCAGAAGTGTTAAAGGGACTAGGAGCTCTTAAAATAAACAAATCCCTGGGCCAGATGAGATCCTCCCAATAGTACTCAAAGAAATGAAAGAAGTTATTTACAAACCGCTAACCAAGATCATGCAACAGTCTCTTGACACAGGGGTTGTACCAACAGACTGGAAAATAGCAAACGTAATACCAATCCACAAAAAGGGAGACAAAACCGAACCAGGTAACTACAGACCAATAAGCCTGACTTCTATTATATGTAAACTTATGGAAACTATAATAAGATCCAAAATGGAAAATTACCTATATGGTAACAATATCCTGGGAGACAGCCAGCATGGTTTTAGGAAAGGGAGATCATGTCTAACTAACCTACTTGACTTTTTTTGAGGATGCAACATTGAAAATGGATAACTGCAAAGCATACGACATGGTTTATTTAGATTTCCAGAAAGCTTTTGACAAAGTCCCGCATAAAAGATTAATTCTCAAACTGAACGCAGTAGGGATTCAAGGAAATGCATGCACATGGATTAGGGAGTGGTTAACAGGTAGAAAACAGAAAGTACTGATTAGAGGAGAAACCTCGAAATGGAGTGAGGTAACCAGTGGTGTACCACAGGGATCAGTATTAGGTCCTCTGCTATTCCTAATCTACATTAATGATTTAGACTCTGATGTAGTAAGCAAACTCGTTAAATTTGCAGACGACACAAAAATAGGAGGAGTGGCAGACACTGTTGATGCAGCAAAGGTCATTCAAAATGATCTAGACAGCATTCAAAATTGGGCAGACACATGGCAAATGAAATTTAATAGAGAAAAGTGTAAAGTATTGCATGCGGGCAATAAAAATGTGCATTATAAATATCATATGGGAGACAGTGAAATTGAAGAAGGGTACTATGAAAAAGACCTAGGAGTTTATGTTGACTCAGAAATGTCTTCATCTAGACAATGTGGGGAAGCTATAAAAAAGGCCAACAAGATGCTTGGATATATTGTGAGAAGTGTTGAATTTAAATCAAGGGAAGTAATGTTAAAACTCTACAATGCATTAGTAAGACCTCACCTAGAATATTGTGTTCAGTTCTGGTCACCTCGTTACAAAAAGGATATTGCTGCTCTAGAAAGAGTGCAAAGAAGAGCGACCAGAATTATCCCGGGTTTAAAAGGCATGTCGTATGCAGACAGGCTAAAAGAATTGAATCTATTCAGTCTTGAACAAAGAAGACTACACGGCGATCTGATTCAAACATTCAAAATCCTAAAAGGTATAGACAGTGTCAACCCGGGGGACTTCTTTGACTTGAAAAAAGAAAAAAGGACCAGGGGTCATAAATGGAGATTAGATAAAGGGGCATTCAGAACCGAAAATAGGAGGCACTTTTTTACACAGAGAATTGTGAGGGTCTGGAACCAACTCCCCAGTAATGTTGTTGAAGCTGACACCCTGGGATCCTTCAAGAAGCTGCTTGATGAGATTCTGGGATCAATAAGCTACTAACAACCAAACGAGCAAGATGGGCTGAATGGCCTCCTCTCGTTTGTAAACTTTCTTATGTTCTTATGTTCTTATACCATTTGCTGTTTTTTTTAATGGATTTAATAACTTTGTAATGTCTAATTACAAAGCAAACACTATTGATACAAAACAAAACACTCACACAAACACTCACGGTTAATTTAAAGTTTTTGGAATCCGTCCGTAACCATAACAAAGGAACAGATTGCTCGGCGACACCCCCTGATATACCTTCAGTCACGCCCGCTTTGGTAGCGAGTGCAATCACGTCTCCTCTAATCCATGACTGACACATCGCCTACCGCAGTAAGGCGCTGACTTCTAGCATTGTGGCTTCGCCCCCTTTCTGGATGGCCGACTTCCGACTGACCCTGGAATGAACTGTCAAACCATCCAGTCTAGGGCACACTGTTCCTGTATTCCGTGCCCTCACATGTCTTATTAGAAATATATTTTAAAATGCAGATCACACATATATTATATAAATTACAACACAGATTTATTTATGTATTCATTAGTTTTTTATAAGCACTTTTATCAAAGTGCTTTACAATGCATACAACACATAAATGCTGCTATGTTTACATTACTGTATCATTAGGCCTATAGGCTACATTCAGATTGAAAAACTGGGAATTTTTTTTGTTCCGTTCACTACTTAATTTTATAAAGAGGTGAAAGCACACAAAAGTATGACGCTGTAATATTATTTTTGATGGTACATACACAGAAATAGGCTTATTTCATTACGTGTCGATAACTTATCGTCATAACATGGTATAATGTAATTTTTGTATGTTTTTAAAATGGCATTTAAAGAAATACACAATGGACAACTAATATTTGTATTAATTTAAAAAAATAAGTTGTTACTTTTAACATTAAGCTTTCTGTTTTAAAACACCTATGTTAAAATGTTTATTTAAGTGCTCTTACTGTAGTTACGTTTTGGAGGAAAAATGCATAATCCAAAATCTAAATATTTTCCATCAGTTTGAATTTGAACTGTATTGTGTGCAGATTTGCAGTTGAGAAACTCGATACTGCTATAAATAATGTTAAATAAAAAGTTAGATTATGTACTGGCTATGCGAGTTTTCAGATCACCTCTGAATTTAGTATTCATAATCCATAGTGAACTGGTTTTACATCTCCAACTGCAAAGCCCTCTTTGTATTTTTTTTCATACCCAAAATATCCCCAGATGTATGATTTTTATCTGTTTTGCAGGGGAAATAGGTCATTTTCTTACTTGTACGAGTTTGTTTACTATCCGACATTTTTGTTTTGCTTGTTTAGTTTCAACACAGCTGTTTCCTGTGCTGAACTCTAACCCTTTGCGGACTGTGATAATTCTATAATTTTGAGGGCAGACTGACATGACTAACTTTAAGGTATGTATCAGACCAAATATCTGCAAAAAGCTGTTATTCTGCAGATTTACTAAATAAATAACGGTTTCATTATATTGTAGCATTTTGCAAGAGGCAGAAAACAGAGACACTGGTTCATTTTCCAAATCCTTTCTTCATTTCTTTCTTTACTGCTGGACACTCTCAAGCACCCAAACCAGAGTCTACAGCTCTGTTGCAGCAACACAAGATTCAATTACAATAAAATACAGGAACACAGCAACCATGGAAACCAGAACAGCAACAACACATAAAATGATGGTGCAGCGCCTTTTATAACCTTAGCCCCACCCCTTTATTCTAATAGGGTACCGGAGCTTACACACATCCCATTGGTCCTCAGCTGTACACTAGGACCAATGGGCACAGACAAACAACAGCAAATAAGGACAGAAAAACAACAGCCAATCACAGGGGAGACACAAAAGGCACCAGCTAGAATTAGACACAAACAGAGGTAAACAAACAGCGGTGGAAAATACAGAGCGGGAAGGAACAAACACACAGCGTATAACCACATATAGTCACGGGAATTATGGTGCACAAAGACAGTTACATGGATCACTACAAAAAGTCCACAGGGCACAATGCAGCACATGGCCGTAATTGGCCACCTCCCCCGTTTAACACCCTTTTTATTCCCCTAAGCCCAAGTGACTTTTGCCCCGTTTGGGCTCCTTTACAGAGGGTGGCAATGCTGACCATGGCAACCCTGGCAGCAGCACAGGGCAATCCGGCAGCGGAAAAGTTGGCTCCTCCGGACGTCCAACAGTGGCCACGCTGGCAGTGACGGCGGTACTGGCAGTAGTGCAGGCAACTCCGGCTGTGAAAATGCTGTCAGTGGTGCGGTGCACTCCAGCAGTGGCGATGTTGCCAGTAGCAACGCTGGTGGTGGTGCGTGGATATCTGGCGCTTGCGTTGGGCAATCAAGTGAAACAAACAGCGGTGGAAAATACAGAGCGGGAAGGAACAAACACACAGCGTATAACCACATATAGTCACGGGAATTATGGTGCACAAAGACAGTTACATGGATCACTACAAAAAGTCCACAGGGCACAATGCAGCACATGGCCGTAATTGGCCACCTCCCCCGTTTAACCCCCTTTTTATTCCCCTAAGCCCAAGTGACTTTTGCCCCGTTTGGGCTCCTTTACAGAGGGTGGCAATGCTGACCATGGCAACCCTGGCAGCAGCACAGGGCAATCCGGCAGCGGAAAAGTTGGCTCCTCCGGACGTCCAACAGTGGCCACGCTGGCAGTGACGGCGGTACTGGCAGTAGTGCAGGCAACTCCGGCTGTGAAAATGCTGTTGGTGGTGCGGTGCACTCCAGCAGTGGCGATGTTGCCAGTAGCAACGCTGGTGGTGGTGCGTGGATCTCTGGCGCTTGCATTGGGCAATCAAGTGGCGGCACTGGACAGTCAGACCATGGCGATGGTGCCGGTGGTGGCAAGGCTGACATCAGTGGTGCTGGTGATGCTGGCGATGGGCAGTCAGGTTGTAGTGGTGGTGTTGATAGTGGCAAGGCTGACATCAGTGCCACTGGTGATGCTGGCTGTGGCGAGGGGCCCTTCGGCGTTTGCGGTGGGCAGTCAGGCCATAGCAGTGGTGCTGGCAAAGGCAATGCTGACATCAGTGATACTGGTGGTGATGCCGGGCCCTCCGGCACTGGCAGTGGGCAGTCAGGCGGCAGGACTGGGCAGTCAGGCCGTGGCGGTGGTGGTGCTTGCCAGGGTTCGGGGGCGGTACTGGCGGCAGTCACCGCTCCCGTTCCCCACTGGTGTCCTGCTCTTGACTCGCACCCTTTTTAGGAGCCCTTGAAATGACTGGTGTTTGCAGGGGACTGATGGTTGTACTGGCGGCCATCACTTTTCCCGAGCTCTGCTGGTGCCCGGCTCTCGGCTCGCGCCTGTTGCAGAAGCCCCTGAAAGGGCTGGCGCTTGGCACTCCGGTGCGGTGCATTCACGCGCTTGGCACTCCAGAAATGGTATCGGCGGCAGATCTCCCCATCTTGTGGCTGACCTCGGCTTGAGGATCCTCAGCCACTGCTTCTCTGTCAGGTGGGGGCAGTGCACTATCCCGCATGCAAAGCACCTCTGCGAGACGCTCCACTCACTCAGGTAGTCATCCCAGTCACCCTTCCCCCTTGTAACTGGCCGGGGTGCGGGGTATTCCAGCGATGGCAGTGTCACAGATGGTTCTGGCACGTCCCTTTTGTGCTAGAAGTCATTAGATCCTTTTTGCATGTAAAGCCTCGGTTGCAAGGGTGTGCGGTTCTTTGATGAACCCAGATTCAGTTAAAATGTTTTTGCCCACTAATGATGGGAATGGGAATGTAGAGATGGGAGCCCTGCTAGCAAGATTTCAGTTTTTGCAGGTATCAAGTGAAGGCCCTGGTTGCCCACACCTCTGATGTAAAACGCTGGATGCATAGGCCTCTCGTGGTGTTCGCAGAACCAGTCCGAGCTGAGCCTGGCGCAGAGTTCGAATCCCGTTGGGAACGTGCCGAGTTGTTAGACATGGATTGGATGATTTAAACTAACCTATTTTGATTGAAATAATATGATATACTCTTTGTCAATAATTATAATAATACTGTATATGTTCCTTTCAAAAAGATCTGTATACTCAGTAGAAAACAATGGATAGTGTGCAGCCTATGAAAGCACTTGCTGGAAGGAGTCAAACTTGGCAGGCTCTTATCATAAGGCCTTGTTAACATATTGCAGTTTTATGAGAAAAAGTAGCTTCTTTCATTACTTTACTTTCATTACTTCATGTCTCATATTAATCAACACCAAAAAATTGGCAAAAAGCTAGGATGTCTTAACCTGCTTCAACTGGTTTTGTATGAACAGAGAAAGGGGTCAGACTTAATTCAGTAAAATAATATTAGCGTCTGTTATACTAAAGTAACTGAATTAGAAATACATGTTATAAAATCATTTAAGTTAAACTGTTATACAAAACATTATTATTGTTGAAAGAACATAGTAAAAGTTTATTATAACAGAAGCATGGCACTGACAATATTGCAAACGTTAACACACATTTGCGATAATGTTCATTGAATTTAATCAATTTAAGAATTAGTTCAGTTTCTTCAACTAAACAAAAAGTCTAGACATTACAATATCAATTAAACCAAAGAATATACATGTTTAGCTTATATAAAGGTTTTACTGCAGTAAGAAACTAAGGTATTTATTTACAGGGTAACTGTAAAGTTTCTGAGACTTCTAGCATTAAGATAAATACATTTAATAGTTGTCTTACCTGAGTTGTTGCCCTTGTTTTGATGTGGTCTCCCTTCTGTTTTTTTGTTTTCTCCCCCCTTCCTTTCTAGTTTAAATGCTTCTGGACCTCCTGAAGGATCCTTTCTCCGAGTAGATTGGTTCCCTTTCTGTTTAAGTGCAGTCCGTCCCAGCTGTATAGATAGTTCTTGTTGTAGAATGTGCGCCAATGTTCAAGAAAGGTGAAGCCTTCCTGTATGCACCACGATTTCAGCCATGCATTTTGATTTTGTATTTCCAGCTGTCCATATGGTCCTTTGCAAGGCGCCAGCAGTATCCCAGAAAATACCACAGTTTTGGTCTTGTCTTTTAATTTCCTTCCTAGCTCTCTGAATTTGTTTTGCAGGGATCTTGGCCTGTCTCTTCCAATGTTGTTTGTACCGATGTGGACGACTACTACCGGGTCATCTCCTGTTCGTTCTAGGAGCCTGTCCACATTCTCAGTGATGTGCTTGACTGAGGCTCCTGGAAGGCAGCACACTGTTGTAGTAAGGGGGTCCAAACTGTGAACTGAACTTGCTGTGTTTCTCAATATGGAGTCCCCAACAATCATGACCTCCCTTCTTTTTGCTGCCTGGCCAGCACTGTCTTAGGGTCTTGGATGTTGTTTCTTTCGTTCTCTTGATGTTTGTTTTGGTCATCTAAATGTTGAAGTGGCTCAAATGTGTTGGATGTCTGGATTTCTGGTGGTTGTGTTTGACAAAGTTTCTTTTTGTCCCTGCTTCTGCCTATCTGAACCCAGCTGTTTCGACTCTCTTCCATCTCCCTGGTGGCTTTCAGTCTGCTAGGGATGCAGACTTCCATGAATTGTGGGTGTGTCAGCTCCTCAAGCTCCTGTTGCTGTCTCATTTCCTCCAGCTCCTTTTCTAGCAGGCTTAATCGCTGAAGCAAGTCCTGGATCGTGCGGCACTTTACACAAACTTGGTTGAGCTCTGTTGGGTTTTCTCGGATTTCCCACATCATGCAGTTGTCACAGATTACTGGCTTGAAGACCATTTTTTTGGAAGTTTAGTTTAGCTTCTGCAGCAGTCAACCTGCTTTCAAACTGCTTCTAACTGCGTTGTACTTGTCCACGACTGTACTTCTCCCACGCTGTCGCTGGGAAGCCTGGCTGCCTTTTGTTTGTGTTTGTGCTGCAGGCTCTGCCCCTCCCCCGTGTCTCAGAACGCCGCGGGATTTGAATCAGCTGCTCCGAGTTTCAGCTTGTTATCAGAAAAATACACGCAGCTGCAAGGCTTTAAGCTGCAATGTTTTCTGATTAAAGCAACTGGATGCGAGCGGTGATCGGGAGCCAGTGGAGTTGCGTGGGAGAAGCGAGGCAGAGAGAACACCAGGCGAGGAGCGGAGTTCTGGATGAGCTGGAGCGGACGGGTGGCGGATGCAGGGAGGCCAGCCAGGAGGGAGTTACAGTAGTCTAGGCGGGAGAGTACCAGGGCCTGGACAAGGAGCTGGGTGGCGTAGTTGGTGAGGAAGTGTCGAATTCGAGGTTCTTAGCTGAGGAGGAGGGAGAGAGTGTGGTAGATTCCAGAGGAATGGAGATAGAGAGATCAGAGGAGGAGGAGGAGGAGGGAAAGAAAAGGAGGTCAGATTTAGAGAGGTTGAGTTTGAGGTGATGCGAGTGCATCCAAGAGGAGATAGACAGACAGGCAGAGATACGGGAGGGGATGGTGGAGTCAGAGGGAGGGGAAGAGAGGAAAATCTGAGCATCATCAGCATAGAAATGGTATGAGAAACCATAGGATGCGATGAGGGGGCCCAGGGAGCGGGTGTAGAGAGAGAACAGGAGAGGACCCAAGACTGACCCTTGGGGGACTCCTATTGAGAGAGGGCAAGGTGTGGAGGTTGCTCCACGCCGGGTTACCTGGTAAGTGCGGTTGAAGAGATAGGAGGAGAACCAGGCCAGAGCAGTGCCAGAGATTCCCAGGTCAGCGAGAGAGGATAGTAGAATAGAGTGATCGACAGTGTCAAAGGCAGCAGAGAGGTCGAGGAGAATTAGGACAGAGGAGAGAGAGACAGCTCGGGCAGAGTTTAATGAGTTAGTGACAGACAGGAGCGTGGTTTCAGTGGAGTGAGCAGAGTGGAAACCAGATTGAAGAGGGTCGAGCAGGGAGTGGTTGGACAGGAAAGCAGAGAGCTGGCGGTGTACTGCCCGTTTGAGGGTTTTGGAGAGGAAGGGTAGGAGGGAGACAGGACGGTAGCTCTGGAGGGAGGTAGGGTCGAGGGTAGATTTTTTTGAGGAGGAGAGTGATAGAGGCTTGTTCGAAGGCAGAGGGAAAGAGACCAGAAAGTAGAGAGGTGTTGAGAAGGGAGGAGATAAAGGGAAGTAGAGCCGGAGCTTGAAAGAGGTGAGTGGGGAGGGGGTCCAGGGCACACGTGGTTGGTTTGTGGCCCTGGAGCAGGGAGGAGAGGTCAGAGTCTGAGAGGGGAGAGAAGGTGGAGGAGGTGGGTGAGTTAGTATGGGAAGCAGTGGGTGTAGGGGTTGGAGCGGGAGGGGGAGGGAGAGGTGTTAGAGTTTGCAGATATCTAAGATTTTAGAAGAGAAGAGGCAAAGTCATCGGAGGAGATAGAGGAGGAGGGGGGAGGATTTAGGAGGGAGGAGAAGGTATAGAATAGTTTGTGGGCTGTTAGTGGAGGCTTGGATTACAGATTGGAAATAAGAACATTTAGCAGAGAAGAGAGTAGAGGAGAGGAGGGAGCAGTAGAGGTCTAAGGCAGCAGGGAGTTTGGTTCTCTTCCATTTCTTTTCAGCAGATCGCAGTGTGATTCTTGCTGAGCGGAGCACAGAGGAGAGCCAGGGTTGGGGAGGGGAGGGGCGAGCAGGTCGGGAGGTGAGGGGACAGAGGGAGTCGAGGGAGGAGAAGAGGGTGGAGGTAGCAGAGTCTACAGAGAGTTGGGAGAAGGAGTCGATAGGAGGGAGGTGAGAGAGAGCGGTGGAGGCAAGGACAGAGGGGGAGAGGGAGTGGAGGTTACGGCAAGACGTGACAGTGGGGGTAGGAGGAGCAGGGAGAGATGGGAGAGAGAGAAAAAGAGATGAAATAGTGATCAGAGAGGTCCAGGGGGGTGACAGAGGGTGGAGGAGCAGCAGGCCCTGGAGAAGGTGAGGTCCAGTTGACAGACAGCTGTGTGGGTAGGAGGGGATGGAGAGAGACAGAAGTTGGAGTAAAGGAGAGGGAGGAATCCAGCTGGGGTTGGAGATGGATATTGAAATCACCTAATAGGACAGTCGGGGTAGACAGAGAGGGGAGGGAGGAGAGTAGATAGTTGAGTTCATTGAGAAAGTGAGCGAGAGGTCCAGGGGGACGGTACAGTACAATTAGCAGGAGTTGACAGGGAGAGGTTAGTTGGACAGCATGAAATTCAAAGGTGTTAACAGAGAGTGAGGAGAGGTCAGAGGGGACAGAAAAGAGTAAGGAGGGAGAGAGGAGAAGAACAGCCCCACCTCCCCTTCCAGTGAGATGTGGAGTATGGGACAGGACATAGAGAGAGGACAGGGCGGCCAGGGGGCAGCCAGGTTTCAGCGAGAGCAAGGAAATCGAGGTGGGAGGCAAAGGCAGAGATGAAATCAGCATTGTTAGCAGAAGAGTGACAGTTCCAGAGTGCACCAGAGAGAGTGCGAGGGGTGAGAGGGGGGGGAAGAGGCAGAGGGATGAGGTTGGAGGAGCAGCGGAGGAGAGAGGGCAGAGGACGAGAGTGAGAGGACAGAATAACAGGGATGTGAGAGACAGTCATAGCAGGAGCGGGAGCGGTGGGGGGGAGGGTATAGACCTGAATAGTAGATGGCGTCTTCCGGAGCGCTGCTAGGTTAGGATCTTTTCCAACAGCCTCTCCGCGCAGGCCTCCCCTCGCTGGACTCCCACATCTAGACTCTCGGCTCTTTTGTTGTGAGGCTCTTCAGTTGGCTGGCGCTTCGTGCTGCCGCACAAATAGCCTAACTGACTAATATAGCAACCAGGTGGATAAAAGCTGTGTGTAAACCAATCAAATTGCAAATCAACCTCTATTCAATTTAACCACACTCACCTGGTACTAATCAAACACTAGATCACCTAATTGAAATACTACCTTTATAATGATACTTAAATATAGCTAATGTAAATTACGTGAAGCAGGATCACTTACCTATCTGCCTCAGACTCTGGTTACCTGTGTTCATTATAGTTCATTCTAGTTTAAAATTTAAATGAAAATAACTGAACTGACCACTGTATGCTTATTCAAAGGCTGTCTTTGTCCCATACTTTAACATGCTTTTGAATATGATTACATGAGAGTAGATGTTAAAACTGCATGCTGATTTGAACTCGGCTCTCGCCAAGATAAGAACCAACTAAGACGTAGCTTTACGGTAAACTAATGTGATCCATCTATGTCTCCATCCATTTGTGTTTCCTTCCATATGATGATGTAGATATCCTTCTGCCTGGTGTTGATGGCTGAAGTGTAATGCTGGCTCCAGGGATCAGCTTATTTTGCCTCCCTAGCGCATCAGCACACACAACGGCAGTGATGATGGCTCGGGGATCAACCACAGTGCGGTCTCCCCAGCGCATCGGCATGACAACCGTCTGGACTGAGCTAAGTAGGGTACATCTCTTCAAGTGGGCACCTTACATCCTGTGTTTCGTTGACTAGCCCACGACACCTCAAGAGGGCTCGACGGTGATTCTGGCATCCCAGCATCACCCCCCTCCATCCCCCACTCAACTCAGCCCAGCTTACTTACCCATACATCAGCGTTTCTTTCTTTCTATTGTGCTTGAGATCCCCAACCAGAATCTTTCCATCTAAACCACAGCCAGTTGCTGCTCCTCTCTGCTGCTTCAGATAAGTTCTTCACTGTGTGACACAACTCTTGGCCACTGAATCCGACGTCTCTGAGAAACCAGGTTGTAGAGTGTGCCACAAATCCTCGACAACCCACCTCCACTGGGTAAACCCGGACTCTCCATCCTCGCCATTCCGCTTCAGTGGCTAGTTGAGCATACCGCAGTTTCTTCCTCTCATATGCCTCTACAGCATCCTCCCATGGCACTTTTAACTCTACCAGGTGATCAAGGCGTGCTGATCCAGACCACAAGACAATATCTGGTCGAAGGTTAGTGGTGGCAATCTCAGGTGGAAAAATAAGCCATTGACCAACATCTGCCAGCATTTTCCAGTCTCTAGCAGCTTCCAGTTGTCCTGGACAAGGCATGGTTTTAACACCTTTTCTTGGTGGTTGCTCTCCTGGGTGGAGGAATGTTGTCTTTTGTGTGTAATGTTTTGATGGTACTGGTGGCAACTTATTGGTCATGTTACACTTGTCTTCCAATGCTAAGGCCAGACATCGCAGCACCTGGTCATGGCGCCAAGTAAACCGTCCTTGGCTAAGACCCACCTTAAATCCTGTCAAAATGTGCCTCAACCCTTTGCGGTCCAATGTCGGACCTTGTCCGACATCATCAAAAAGACGCAAAAAACAGGTCTCTAGTCGTTTTTTTCTCCGGAAAAAGCCAAGAAAACCATTCAATGGCCGAGTGAGATCGATAGGAGCCGAGAGAAGCCTATCAAACCTATCATTCCCTTTCAATTCGAAGATGACCACCAAATTGAATACTTTTGGGAAAGTATATCAGCGCCGTCGTGAGGGAGAATGAGCGGTCAGCATCTGAGGGACATCTCGCTACTGCCATCTAGTGTTGGTGTGAGCATGCAACCTCAAGGATCCTAGTGCCTAAACCCTTTGCGGATCTGAGCAATACACATAGCCCCGGCACCACAGAGATAACACGGCCAAAAACAAATAAGATAGCTGCTTCTGCATCCAGCGCTCAAAGAATATCACAGACATCAAAGCTTTTTTAGATGTTATAGTAATAAAATAATGACGGATTTGGTGATAAAACAAGTGATCAGGAGATGATTTATCGGTATGCACTACTATCAAGAGGTATGTGAAAAAAACAGCGAACAAGGGGTGGGGTGGGGCTGGAGATGCAGTACTGAGTGTCCTGTTGATATGCAGTGCCTTTTAAACCTGTTTTACTGTGAAAAAAAATACTTTTAAACAGCACGTCTAAAATAAACTGCACGTGTGAAAATAAATTGGACCTGATGTGCCTGAGACGCGCTGAATAAATGGACTGCAAAGGGTTAATGTTGCAGGTGATGAACACAAAGGACATGAGGGATCCTTTCCTACCCAGAGGTTTAACAAGAGTTGTGTCGCACAGTGAAGGACTTATCTGAAGCAGCAGAGAGGAGCAGCAACTGACTGTAGTTGAGATGGAAAGATTCTGGCTGGGGATCTCAAGCACAATAGAAAGAAAGAAACGCTGATGTACGGGTAAGTAAGCTGGGCTGAGTTGAGTGGGGGACGGAAGGGGGTGATGCTGGATGGCCAGAATCACCGTCGAGCCCTCTTGAGGTGTCGTGGGCTTGTCGACAAAACACCGAGGCTGGAAGGTGCCCACTTGAAGACCCCAGAGATGTACCCTACTTAGCTCAGTACAGACGTTTGTCATGCTGATGTGCTGGGGAGACCTCACTGTGGTTGATTCCCCGGAGCCCTAATACTGATCTCTCTGGTACACCACTGGTTACCTCGCTCCATTTTGAGGTTTCTCCTTGTGATAGAGAGAGAAAGGGTCAATGCTGTAAATCTCCCTCCCAACTAGAAAGGGCGCTGTGTAAGGGGGAAGGTATGCTGCCTCCTAGATCTGCCACCTCGGTGGTAGGTGGAAACCGGAAGGTAACCATATTAGGAGGGGCGCGTAGCTGCAAGTACTTGGGACGATTCCATTGCAGTCATCTGCAGGGCAGCCCTCTATTGGAGAAACCATGGCGACGAGTTGATTGCAGTGAGGAGTTTGCGGGTACAAAGTGGAAGCAGCTACGTCAGTACCTCCCCTTGCGCTGAGAAAGTAAAACGACTGGCTGGAGCTGGTGTTTGTTTCTAATTTGTGTTACATGTTTTGTTTGTGTTTTCGTAGAGGAGCAGGAGGACAGGAGGCTGTAGCCGGAGAGCCAGCTTTTACCCCAGAGCACGCCCCTCACCACGCAGCACAACACCACACAGCGCACGGACCACGATCCCCGGAGGAGAAGAGCACAGTTTTCGTGCACGGAGGATTGTGGTTAACGGAGTGTCTTTTTGTTTACCTTTTTGGACCCAGAACTTTTTGTTGTTTTGCCCCAATACCATCGTTGGTAGCGGGGCTTATTATTGTTTTTTGTTTCTGAATTTATTGTTGATGAACTATCTGTTTAATTAATAAAAAAGGATTATTATTGGGAAACGGCAGTTTGGACCTTACATTCTTTGCACTGCACCAGTCATCCTTACCACACTCCTCTAATCAGTACTTTGTTTTCTACATGTTAACCACTCCCTAATGCATTTCTGGAAATCTAAATAAACCATGTCATATGCTTTGCAATTATCCATTGTCGATGTTGCATCCTCAAAAAAATCAAGCAGGTTAGTTAGACACGATCTCCCTTTCCTAAAACCATACTGACTGTCTCCCAGGATATTGTTACCATATAGGTAATTTTCCATTTTGGATGTTATTATAGTTTACATATAATAGAAGTCAGGCTTATTGGTCTGTAGTTACCTGGTTAAGTTTTGTTTCCCTTTTTGTGGATCGGTATTACGTTTGCAATTCTCCAGTCTGTCAGTACAACCCCTGTGTCAAGAGACTTGCTTGATCTTGGTTAGCAGTTTATAAATATCTGTTTTCATTTCTTTGAGTACTATTGGATCTCATCCGGCCCTGGGGATTTGTTTATTTTAAGAGCTCCTAGTCCCTTTAACACTTATGCCTCAGTTATACTAAAGTTATTTAAAACAGGATAGGAACAGGTTGACGTGTGACATATTGTACGTATCCTCTTCAAATGAGACCATGTTGTGGTCTGAGTTTTCCAATGGTTCTCTGACCTCTGTTTTAGTTATTCTGTCTTTGTTATTTGAAAAGACTAAATCAAGGCATGCCTCCCCTCTAGTCGGTGCCTTGACAAATTGTGTTAGGATGCAGTCATTTGGCATTTCCGCCATTTCAATTTCATCCATCATGGTCCCCACCAGGTTTTCCCATTTTATATGGGGGAAGTTGAAATCCCCCATTAGTATGGCTTCTCCTTTGATACACACATTTCAAATGTCATTATATAACAGATTATTTTGCTTGGCGTCTGAATTTTGCGGTCTATAGCATGCTCCTATTATGTCCTTTTGAATTTTTGTCCATTATTCTGACCCATATTGATTCTGCGTTGTTTTGTTCATCCAGATTTAACACCTGGGCTTCAAGAATATTAGGTATAGCGCTACCCCTCTGCCTCTTCTGTCCTGCCTGTCTTTCCATATACAGTGTATACCCACTAATATTATATTTGTCTCCGTCACTCTCAGACAACCAAGTTTCTGTAACACCTATCACATCGTAGTTACCTGTTAGTACAGTAGCTTCAAGTTCTAACATTTTGTTTCTGAGACGTCTAGCATTTAGATAAATACATTTAATGTCTGTCTTACCTGAGTTGTTGCCCTTGTTTTGATGTGGTCTCCCTTCTGTTTTTTTGTTGTTTTCTCCCCCCTTTCTAGTTTAAATGCTTCTGAACCTCCTCAAGGATCCTTTCTTCGAGTAGATTGGTTCCCTTTTTGTTTAAGTGCAGTCCTTCCCACCTATATAGATAGTCCTTGTTGTAGAATGTGGTCCAATGTTCAAGAAAGGTGAAGCCTTCCTGTGTGCACCACGATTTCAACCATGCGTTTTGATTATGTATTTCCAGCTGTCCGTTTGCTCCTTTGCAAGGTGCTGGCAGTATCCCAGAAAATACCACAGTTTTGGTCTTGTCTTTTAATTTCCTTCCTAGCTCTCTGAATTTGTTTTGCAGGGATTTTGGTCTGTCTCTTCCAATGTTTGCACCGATGTGGATGACTACTACCGGGTCGTCTCCTGTTCGTTGTAGGAGCCCGTCCGCATTCTCAGTGATGTGCGTGACAAAGGCTCCTGGAAGGCAGCACACTGTTGTAGTAAGGGTGTCCACACTACGAACTGAACTTGCTGTGTTTCTCAATATGGAGTCCCTGACAATCATGATCTCCCTTCTTTTTACTGACTGGCCAGCACTGTTTATAGGGTCCTAGATGTTTCATTCTCTTGATGTTGGTTTTGATCATCTAAATTTTGAAGTGGATCAAATTTGTTGGATCTTTTGATTTCTGGTGGTTGTGTTTGACAAAGTTTCTTTTTTTGCCTGCTTCTGCCTACCTGAACCCAACTGTTTTGACCCTCTTCTATCTCCCTGGTGGCTTTCAGTCTGTTAGGGGTGCAGACTTCCTTGAATAGTGGGTGCGCCAGCTCCTCAATCTCCTGTTGCTGTCTCATTTCTTGCAGCTCCATTTCTAGCATACTTACTAGTTTAAGTCCTAGATCGTGCGGCACTTTACACACACTTGGTTTAGCTCTGCTGGGTTTTCTCGGATTTCTCACATCATGCAGCTGTCTCAGATTGAGCCACCTGGCTGCCCCCCATGGTTGCAGACCACTGAGAAAATTGTATGGGATATAGTTTTTCCCCTCCTAAATTTGTGCTACCATTTGTATGTAGACAACTTCTACACAGGAATCCCCCTGTTTAGGGTTTTGCACACATTCCAAACAATGGCTTGTGGCACAATAAGCCCACACCGGAAGGGATTTCCCAAAGGAATTGGTAGCCAAGAAACGGAGGCGTGGCGAAACCAGCGCTCTGCACTGCAAGGAACTGCTGGCAATGAAATACACAGATAAAAAAGAAGTGTACCTCCTCACCACCATTCACAATGAGACCACGGTGGCAGTTCCTGTGTGAGGTCAGGACACTCGCACAAATAAGCCTGAGTGTGTGCTGGACTACAATAGACACATGGGAGTGTCACAAAGACTGCCGGAGTAGGTGGCGTCAGACCAGAAGCAGGAAATAAACAGACAGAGATGTGTGGTTTTGGTGAGGCTGAGCGCGTGATCGCGCTCAGCATTTAATAATTAACAGACAGAACAGAAAATAAAAGGTTTTAACAGACAAAACACAAGGACACGGCACTTGCGCCAAAATAAATAGACAAACAAAACGCACTAAACACACAAACGGTGGATGCACAGACAAACGAACAAACACGGTGAGTGAAAACACTATTTTTACTTTACCAATTACTACCTCCGTCTCAATCCCGTTCTCCACTCACCGAACACCCAACCCCGACTGAGTGCTACGTGTCTCTATATATACTTTTGTGCTGGGATTCAATTACTAATTAATTATTCACTTGAATCCCAGCACGTGAATTCATTACGTGCAACCCCGTGCTCACATATTACATTTAACCAGCACGTGAAGTGATTTGTGCCCTCCCCGTGCCTAAATATAAATCTACATTTTAAATACACGTGAAACACAGACCCGTTTATATCCCGTATACCAATGACTATACACCAACATTAACACACGCGCACGAACATACAACACATAATATGCACACAGGGGCGGGGCACATTGCCACATATACCCCCCTGTGCAAAGCACCATGGCCTCAACGGCCACCTCCCCCCTTAAAAATCCAGCAGTCCAGGACAAAGTCTCGGGCTTCAGTGGGCCCATGGAAGGGAAGGGAGGCTTCAGTGGGCTCATGGCTGGCCATGCTGTCAGCACCCCTGCCGGTAGTGGCACAGCTGACAGCATGCTGGTCCATTCCTGCAGCGAAACTGCTGCTGGGGAAAGTGGTCTCCTGACCTCTCCCCCTGTCTTTGTAGCCGGTAGCTCCCTTTGGTGGGGCTCCGACCACAGTACTTCCAGCAGCAAAGAAGCTACAGTGGGAGCAGGTCTCCTGACCTCCCCCACGATCTCCGGCAGCGAAACTGCTGCAGTGGGGAGCAGGTCTCCCGGACCTCCCCACGATCTCCGGCAGCGAAACTGCTGCTGGGGTTGGTGGTCTCCAGACCTCCTCCCCTTCTTTGTGGCCGACAGCTCCCTTTCTGGGGCTCCGGCCACCGTACTCCCCTGTGGTGGAGGGTGCGGAAGCAGAGACAGCTCCTGCTGCTCTGCTTCTGGCGGTGGTGGAGGCAGTGGCAGCTCCTGCTCCTCTGCTCCTGGCGGTGGTGGAGGCAGAGGCAGCTCCTGCTCCTCTGCTCCTGGCGGTGGTGGAGGCAGAGGCAGCTCCTGCCCTCTGCTCCTAGTGGAGGAAGCGGTGGAGGTGGCGGAGGCAGAGGCAGCTCCTGCTGCTCTGCTCCTTGCGGTGGTGGTGGCGGAGGCAGAGGCAGCTCCTGCTCCTCTGCTCCTGGCGGTGGTGGAGGCAGAGGCAGCTCCTGCTCCTCTGCTCCTAGTGGAGGAAGCGGTGGAGGTGGCGGAGGCAGAGGCAGCTCCTGCTGCTCTGCTCCTTCTGCGGTGGAGGCAGAGGCCATGGGGCTGATGCTGGCCACCAGAGGAGGCTGTGGCGGTTGGGCTGGTGTGCGCCGTGCTCCCTTCAGCAGCATAAATAGAGGCTGCTGGGGACACCAGCATCCTGCCCTTCTCCCCAGAAAAATTCAGGGGTTGAGCCTGTAACTCCTCCCTTCTGGCTCTTGGGACGGCAGCGATGGCTCCTCCCCTTTAGCTCTCGGGATGGCAGCAGCAGGTGAACCAACAGGTATTCTCCCTCTGCTGGCAGCTTGGGTCCTAGGGCTGTGGAAGCCCCGACTTCCCTCTCTTCGGGCTGTGACGCACCGACTCCTCCCCGCTTGGGCTGTGGACGCTCTGGCTCCTCCCGCTTGGGCTGTGGACGCTCGGGCTCCTCCCGCTTGGGCTGTGGACACTCGGGCTCCTCCCACTTGGGCTGTGGACGCTCTGGCTCCTCCCGCTTGGGCTGTGGACGCTCTGGCTCCTCCCGCTTGGGCTGTGGATGCTCTGGCTCCTCCCGCTCGGGCTGTGGACGCTCTGGCTCCTCCCGCTTGGGCTGTGGAGGCAAAACCAGCAGGCATTCTTCCTCTGCTGGTGGAGAGGGGGACAGCAGGCATTCTTCCTCTGCTGGTGGACCTGCTACCTGGGCTGTTGTAGTTATGACCGCCTCCAGGTAGCTGAGGACCAACTCCACACCTTCCTCCCAGGTGCTTACGGTCTGTTCCCTCGCATACGCCTCCCATCGCTCTCTGTCCATAAACCGCAGGAACCGGACGGCTACTGGTATTGACTGGGCCTCCAGCCCAGCATTCTCCAGGATCCAGTCCCGCACTTTGATGGCGTCTTCTGCCATTTTTTTTTTTTTTTTTTTTTTTTTAATCCAAAAATGCGGTTCCTGCTCTGGCCTGAGTCCTGGCGGCGCTGTAAATCCCACGCAGGACACCACGTGTCACAAAGACTGCCGGAGTGGGTGGCGTCAGACCAGAAGCAGGAAATAAACAGACAGAGATGTGTGGTTTTGGTGAGGCTGAGCGCGTGATCGCGCTCAGCATTTAATAATTAACAGACAGAACAGAAAATAAAAGGTTTTAACAGACAAAAACACAGGACACGGCACTTGCGCCAAAATAAATAGACAAACAAAACGCACTAAACACACAAACGGTGGATGCACAGACAAACGAACAAACACGGTGAGTGAAAACACTATTTTACTTTACCAATTACTACCTCCGTCTCCAATCCCGTTCTCCAATCACCGAACACCCAACCCCGACTGAGTGCTACGTGTCTCTATATATACTGTTGTGCTGGGATTCAATTACTAATTAATTATTCACTTGAATCCCAGCACGTGAATTCATTACGTGCAACCCCGTGCTCACATATTACATTTAACCAGCACGTGAAGTGATTTGTGCCCTCCCCGTGCCTAAATATAAATCTACATTTTTAAATACACGTGAAACACAGACCCGTTTATATCCCGTATACCAATGACTATACACCAACATTAACACACGCACGCAACATACAACACATAATATGCACACAGGGGCGGGGCACATTGCCACAGGGAGGTGTTGATAAGTCGTACAATGCTGCAAGGAAGACCATGGCATGGTATAAAGGACTTGCCTGTACATGGTCCAGATTTAGCCTTTCAGACTTCTGTTATCTCCCGCCTCATATTTGCCAGCCAAGGATACACAGTACTACTGTCCGCACTGTCCCTCTCAGTCAGGCCTCTGTTTGGAGGAGTGTTTTGAAAGGTACCACACGGTACATGAGTACTAGAATGACTAAACCCCAGAACAAACCACCATGACCAATAACAAATGTAACAAAAGACTCAAAGTCACTTGTTGTCATGCAGCAACATTACTTGTGGAAGGGGCAAGTTCTGGAGGTCCCACCGAGATCTTAACAATCGAAAATATCTCTGTAGCCCTCCACAGCTTATTTTGGAGGTCCCACCGAGATATTTCGAATTGTTGAGTTGTGAATGTATTAATATTGATGAATCTGTTCAATGCTTAAACATACTAATGCTGTGATTATTGCTGAAAATTCAGAAGATTGAGCTGCTACCCCATAACTGTAGTAAATCAAACTACACAAATTCCTTAATTAGTGAATACATTGTGGCAATTGTGGTACATTGCTGGGAGCCTGTCTTGAGTCTGAGTTACGGTGTTCCACTATAGGAGAAACGCTTTGAGTTTTAAACTCTAGCGTGTCTGCCCCCATCTAAAAAACATAATTTGCTAGCCGTTTGATGTTTCAGTACTTGTGCTATCAGCAATATGGGTTTTTAATGTACGCAAAGCGGACATTTCAAATTCGCTGGTAAAAGCAGGGCTGGATACTGAACTGAGCTGCAAGTTGAGGAGGTTTGTGGGGTGGTCTCCGAACGTGAGTTCACCGTTTCCATTCCAAGCGGGTATTTCTGTGGTGGACCGCTTATGTTCTATTCTGTATTAACTAATAAATACAAACATTTAACCGGGTATGATTCAAGCATACCACTTTCACGGGTGTAGCTTGATCGTTTGATTGTTAGCATTGCACACATTGGTTTTGTTTTTACTTTCATGCCAATTCAGTTGGTAAGCTTAGGCATAAATGATTGTAAGGTGAATTTGAGGACCTTATTGCAGTGTGACGATTGAATAACTGGAGTGTTGAGTGTAAAGTTGGAAATGCCAGCTCGCTTACTGATTACGATACGGCCTCAAACGATTGGTTAAATTATTGACAAATGTTGAGATATTGATTTCATGGCTAAAACAAAGATCAGCAAAAATACGCGTTACTAAACCCAGAGAGGCTGGATAACTTTTATTGTGTAGTATCTGCAGCCATAAGACCCGCATCCAGATAAGTGGAGCGGGGGGGGGCTAAGACAGATCAAAATAATTAGCTACGTGCTTGATATTTGAAGAATTATCAGCCATACCAGGGTGTAATCGCATGACTAAGCTGAATATTGTAAAGCCACATTGATTTTCAATTTGAATGTTAAAAGTATGCCAATTGTCACGCAACCGATTTGATCAGTAAGCAAACAACTGTCCTTCAATCAATCGTGTTAACAGAATAGGTACTCACCTTTTTAATCAACCCTTACAAATAATGAAACCTGGTAAAGATTAACTGAAATGTGTTGTATTCCTCAAGCAGCATAGGAATAATTTGGATGGGCTGTTAATTGTTCAAGGCAGTGGAATGTGTAATTCTCCATGTAACCTGACTATTAACTGTTGAATTCCCAAATCGGAGGCTATACGAAGTATTAACCTTGTATTGTTCCTGTGCTCTTTTATTTTAGTTTTTGTATCCTGCAAGCAGTATAGGTATAACTTGGATGTACTATTAATTTTTCAAGGCAGTGGAATGCGTAATTCTCCACATGACCTGATTATTAACTCTTTAATTCCCAAATTAACCATTAACAGAAATTTAACTGCAAACAGTGTAGAAATAATTTGGATGCATTGTTAATTTATTCAAGGTAGTGGAATGCATAATTCTCCATATCACCTGAGTTAACTTAAATTCCCAAATTAACCTCTTATGAGATTGTATTGTTATGCTCTTTATTTTTCCCTTTGTGTATTGTTTGTTATCCCCTTGCTATCTCACCCCTGTTCATTCTCCCTAATTTGCTTCTATCAATTGTTTGTCAGTACCTTATTATTTTATTTTGTTTTATTTTGTACTTTATTCCTGCTTCTAATCTGTTTCTTTTCATTCTATTTTGTTACTGTACTATTTTGTTTCTCTTGTTTACTTTCATTTAATTTCCATTTTATTTTATTTATTTTTTTTAGATTTATTTAGATTCTTTTCTTTTTAATTTTTTTTGTTAATGTTGTTGTACCAGAGTACACAATTTGAACACTCAGTAAAACAATCCTTTTCTGAGTTTGTGAAATTCTAAATTTAGGAAGTAAATTCCTTGACTGTGAAATTGTTTAATTTCAAGATAAAGATTAGGAATAATCCAATTACTCTTTAGGGACAAGATAAATTCGTCCTAAAACACTAGTTTAGTGCCATTGAGTAGGTAATATTCAGAGTCAATGAAATACAGTAGATTGCACAGATGTTATTCCTGTGATATCCTTAATTCCTTAAGCTATATCCCAGATATATCTGTTTAAAGAGGAATAATTTATAGGGAACCCATTGTTCCCCACTCTGCCATCTAGTGGTGGAGTAGTATTTATTAATTTGCCCTTTCTATTTTCAAATCTTGTAGTCTGCATTGCCTGACTAAAATAGGATACATTTTGCTACTAGATTTCCCATAGAGGCTTACTAAACAGGAAGAGAAATTCCCTGCTTCTTTGCTCTCTCTATCTATCTCTCTCTTGATCCATTACAGACTGCTGTTAGTTCCTTGAGAATAACTCTCTCTCTCTTTTCTTCCCCAAGCACATAGTGTAGGAGAGCCAGCCGTCAGGAGACCTAGCAGAGAATCGCCATTATCCTAAGAGCTACTCTCATAGGGAGGCTTCTGCTAATTCACCCGGCTGGACACCCCTCATAGAAGCGTGAGTGCCCCTAGTTACACACACACACACACACACACACACACATGCACACTACAGATTAAGTTAAGTCAGATTTCACTTGAATACTGAGTGCTAACTTCTAACTCCCAACCAATAGAGCCCCTAGTTAGAGTAGTGTAGGGATCAGGAATGGCAACCAAACTGCTGGACATCTCCGCATTCCTCTACAATGCTGCAATCCAAGAACCCAACCATGCGCCTGAGATCATCAAATGCAAAAGTCGCACTGTGGCTGAGTTGGAAAGCTACCGGCAAGAACACGCCTGGCAATGTGAAGACAACCCCAAAATGAGATCGGCGTACAGAGCAACACACTACGCTGCTGTTGGTTTTGCGGCCCACTGTGGATGGCAACAGACCCTCAACGACATTGAACTCCAAAAGGACACAGGCAGAGACAAAAACTCTGAGATTAAAACACAAACAAACCTGATTGCCTCCCTCACTACTGACATAGACAGACTGGAGAACAGAGTCAAGGAACTTGAACAAGAGGCTGCAGCTGAGGATCTACAAGACAGAGAGCAGCAGATAGGAGACCTCCAGCAGCAGATAGGAGACTTCCAGCGACAGATGGAAGACCAAAGACAGCAGTACAACTGCCTGAGCTTGCTGCTGCAACAAGATGAGGAAATCAATAGGCTCCACGAAGAGCTAAAAGAAAGAAAGGAGGATCTTGTAAAAGCAAATACAGAGATTCGCAACCTCCAAAAGATTAGGCTGCAGGTGTCAACTCAAAGACTGTACACTAGAGTTGAATCAACCTCTGCGCCTACTAATAATCCAGAGCTACCTCCCAGAGAACTGGATTATCTAAGAAGGTTAGATCAGCGCTCAGACCAAAGATCCAGAGCTGGAATGACCTCCCTAACCACGAACAATACTGAGGCAGGAAGCCTACAAGAAGTAGTGAGCCAGCTCTCCAGAGAAGTGGCACGGCTCCGAAACAGAGACCAACGACTGCAAGAAGCTGCCTCAAGTGCACCTCCCGGTGTGCAACACTACGCGCTCAGTTACAATGGTCTCCACCGAAACGCTGCCGAGAGTGTGACCTCGCTACCTGAGTACACTCCGCTACCCAGAAGGCAAGTCCCTGACAACGGAATGCAGAGCCCAGCCTATACCTCTGCAACACACAATGGTGAAACAGGGCAACCTGAACTGAGAACTAATGGTTTGTACCAAGTGGACAGCGCACCTCACTGCTTGCTGCAATCCACCTGTCTTGGAGAAAAAGAAATCTACCAAGTCCACAAGCTAGCATCAACCCTCAACAAGTCTGACCCAGCTAAAAAAGACAGTTGCATTAGAGACAATGTAGAAGATTGGAGACTGACAAAGGACCTGCTTAAAGCCAAGCTGCTTTCTCTAACACTTGTTGACACAGTTCAAGAGTGGACTTCTACATTATCGACTGAAACTAGAAAAAAACTTTGAGAAACTGTGTGAAGCACTAACACGGAGATACTCCAGGTATGGTGACTCCTGCACGGCCCTGCACACAGCCTGTCTCAGACAATGCAAGAAGGATGAGGACCCGAGAGACTTCTACGAGGAACTTAAACGCCTTTACCATGCTGGTGAGCCTAACCCTGGAGAAAATGTGGACAAACGCTTCAAACAACTGTACATTCGCAACTTGCCCCAAGAAGTCAGAGTTGCTATAAGTGCGGTGGTAAATGCAGACACGCCCATGCACGACATCCTGAAAGCTGCTAGGACAGTATGGCAAAATGCACAGGTTTCCAAAATGCCTGCAAGAAAAGTACAAGAAACTCCCCAAGTAGTAGCAGTTACAACCACATCAGACTTCCTTGAACCTGAGGGGGGTGAACTGCCTCCAAATAATCCTACTTGGAAGAAAACACTGCCATCCAGCAGCAGCCAGAAATCCACAGAGAGGAACCACCCATGGCGACGAGAATACTCTGATGGGCCCCACAAGAACTACAATCAACACAAGAACTACAATCAACACAAGAACTACAAACCACCTAACCATGAGGGATACCACCAAGGCAACAGGAGAGCAGATGATTGGAAGGAAAAGCGACAACAGGAACTTGAGCAGGAAGTGCAACGTTGTGTACAACAACACATGCAGAATTTGATGTCAACTCCTCCTCCTACTGCACCACATGCTACTGAGATGCCCCCTAGTGGATCTAGGAATTGCCAGGCCAACACCTCTAAACACGCACCTGACAGCTCACTAAGCCAAGATCCCTCTACACCTAGTAAAGTAAAGGAAATACACTTGCAAGGTGTGGAGGAGGAGCTCCAACCACTCACAGAAGCCCAAACACTGGAAGACGACGCACACTCTCTCCAAGAAGAAAAAGCATCCACGACCCAAGTCGAAGCAGAAGTGTCTAGTTTGACGAAACTAGCCGTCACAGCTCAAAAGCGAACCTATCTGGGCACCCTTATTAGGAAAGGCGGAGCTGAAAGATTGTACACAAAGGTACTCATTCAAGACGTGCTTCAAGAAGAGGCCTTCCTTGACGCAGGTGCCGAGATTACCCTTATAACGAACAAACTGTTTGAGGCACTAAAAGCCGAACTGCAAATACAGGGTAGAACTGTGAATGAACACCCCAGTGAAATAAAGTTTACTGGATATGGCAGCAAAGAGATGCAGCAACCCAGATGTAAGAGTTGGTTGGACATCACATTTAATGGGACCAAAATCCATCACCCAATCCACGTCAGCTACAGCGAGGGAAGAGAACTACTAATTGGCATGGACTTACTGCGCAGGCTGAAACCCATAATAGACTGCGATCAGAATGAACTATGGGCAGGCGGCAAAAATGGAGACAACTACCCACAAATATGCAAAATCCACACAGACCGCTACACTACAAGTGGCAAAAGCGATGAAGATGCCATTGCAGCATTGGGTTTTGCTGTCACTGCCCCACGGAGCCAAACAGCCCATGCAGATGAGAATCCTTTAGACCTGACACTGCTGTTCCCGCCTGACTCCCAAGAGTTAACCACTAGCAGCCTGTCCTGGAAATTCTAATAAAAGGAAGAGAGACTGCGAGTTCCAAACACACAGGCCTTTATTTCTTAAGTTTGCAAACTGAAAACACTCTCAACACACAGGGTGCTAGATAATCATCGAGCAGTGTTCCAACATAAGAGTTAGATCAGTTTCTTATATACCTTAAAACTGTCAGCAAGGCAGAGGGTTAGCCAATGATGATTCAGATATTGGCATATAAGAAAAAACAACTTATAACTATGCATACGTGGCATATAGCTAAGCAAGCAGATAACAGGATGGGTAGTTTGGGTATCCGTGCAAAAAGACACGTCTGGCTCTTCCTGTTATCTTCACAGCCACAGCTGCAGTGTAGGCATCTTGCGGTTCCTTGTTTCAACTTTATCTTAGGCAAAGCATACAAGGTTATGCGAGCAAGGTTATAGGAGTGCAAAATGCCAGTGCATTATGTCGAGCCAATTCTATTTTCTGTAACATTTCTATTACATTCCCTCCCTTTTGAGACTAATGTCTCAACCTTATTCAAAAATTGATTCAAACACACACAATAGTACAAGTTAAAGCGAGATTTACAAAGTTTAACATGTAGTATAATATAAACGAAGTGACGACCCAACGTATCCCGCTTACAGATTTTCCCCATTATCTTAATCAAGACGAGCTCCCATATGTAGGTAGTTCAGAACCTCTAACTACGATCCATTTTGTTGAAAGGATCATCATTTGAAACATTACACTGGTCATCATTAGTAAGTAGGGGCATGTTTAAAATAGTGTCAACAGTTTTAGTACATAACTTTTTCACACAGGTTATGATAAGCAAAAACAACAACAATATCACTACGCCATATATAAACCAGTGTCAGTAATGTTCAAAGTGTTCCGTACAGTATGGTTGAGCATTGCCCACCAACCGTTGTCCGCATGTTTTCGATCATGTTCTGCACTCCATGTGTGCAATGTTCTTTTTAGTTCTGTGCGATTTTCAGCGTAGCTGTGGTTTGTAATATCTGGCTCTTTTTTATTATCTTTAAGTTCAGTTAAGAGCCAGATGAGAAACACAGTTAATATGCTGCCAAGAAAAATAACAGTCAGGACTCTGGGGGTCCAAAGCTGACTGTCCCAAGGCCATCCGAGCCGTCTCACGTTGTTCCAGGGGCGATACATCTCCTTCGGCTATAGGGCACTTTTCTGCAATGGCTGGCGTGGACCCACGTTGATCGTTCAGCGACTTTCACCGCTGTCTGCGTTGTCAGGAGCACCTGGAACGGACCTGTCCAGCATTGTTGATGCCAATGCTTCCAGCGGAGATCTTTGATGATCACCCAGTCCCCTGGCAGGAGCTTGTGGAGCGCCCCTTCCTTCGGCTCGGGTAGGGCGGCTTTTACCCTGGGAAAAATAGACTTCAGAACATTGTTAAGAGAAGCACAATATTTTACCATTTCATCCTCACATCCCATAGGGTGAGCCTATTTTGAGGAAAAGGTGTGTTCAGCATCCGCATTGGGCATCCCGTCAATACTTCATGGGGTGCTAGCCCTGTAGTACTGTGCGTGCGTCCGCGCATGTACATCAGGGCTGATGGCAATACTTTAACCCAGGAGAGCCCTGTTTCAGCCATGAGCTTAGTTAGTTTAGTTTTTATTGTTTGGTTCGCTCTCTCCACCAAGCCTCCGCTTGCGGGGTGGTAGCTACAGTGTGTGCGTAAATCAATTTGTAGGCTTTCAGAAATGTTCTGTACCACACTGTTCACAAAATGAGAACCATTGTCAGATGTCAATTTAGATGGCAGACCCCATCGGGGTATAATCTCTCTCATCAGGCTTTTTGCTACTGCCATAGCTGTGGCATGTCTGCATGGGAATGCTTCAATCCATTTAGAAAAAGCGTCAATTATCACAAGGCAGTACTTGTAACCTTGGCAAGGTGTTAATTCAATAAAATCCATCATGACATGGGGGCCCTCAGGCCTCGGATGAGCTGATACGGACATGGGCGTGCTGCGGCCTATATTGTTGGTCATACAAATCACACATTTAGCACAAAATTGGTTAGCATATGTAGAAAAACCTGGAGCAAACCAAAAATTGTTAACGACATTCACCACCCCTCCCTTTGACACATGGTCTTGGCCGTGTGCCAACTTAGCTACATAAGGGAAACATGAATGGGGAAGGGCAGGCAACCCAGTGGGTCCTCGCCAAATCTTATGAGTAGAATCATAAGAGCATTTGTTTTTCCACAGAGCTATCTCGGCAGGACCCACACTGTGTTGTAAGTCAGCTACGTCCTGTAAAGAAAATGACAAAACAGTAACTGGGTTTGGCACAATAGGGGCCCTTGCATGTATCGCGTCATTTACTAACCTGAGGTCTTGGACAAATCGCCATTCTCCCGAGGCTTTGCGGACCGGGAGAATCGGGGTGTTGCAAGGCGAGTCTGGGCAGGGCACGATAGCTCCTCTAGAGACCAAAGACGCATGCACAGGAGCAATGCCTTCCTGTGCTTCCTTGCTGAGAGGATACTGGGCGCGGCTAGGCCGGTGTGTGCTTTTTGGTGTGACTGTTAGGGGCTCTGCCCCTTTCATAAGGCCAATATCATACTTATCTTTTGCCCATAGAGAATCGGGGAGGCCGATCAGCAAGGGTGAAAACGTGCCTCCTAGTGCCTCCTCAGGGGGCGCATCTTGGTTCTCTGCCCCATGGATTCCCCGTTGGACAGGCGCGACCCAAAAGAAAGGAGCGCAAACAGCGCGAGCACTGGGGGAGAATTTGAACCCGTCTTCACTTTGCCAGTCAGTCACCTGCAACACAGACTTAAGTCAGACGCCAGTATCTTTCCACTCTACATCATCGGTTTTTGCTACGCTTATATGTGGCACAGAGTCAGTTGTGTGGTAAAGTAAAGACTGATCGCCATTCAGTTTAATGGCTGCAACACAAAAGCGTAAACCTATATACAAGGCTGTGCACATCATTGTTTCGTTAGATGGAGGTTGTGCTAACCACTTTTTCTCAAATTCATAATCTCTCGATAAAGGTGAGTACAGGGCAGTGCAATGTAAGGCATAAGGTGATATAAACCCAGTTTCATGACCCCAATGTTGTCGAGCCAATTTAAATAATTCCTCAATTTGTTCACCTCCGTTTTGTATATCCCATGAATAGAACCAACTACGGGTCTCAATCATTTGGGCCATCATCAAGGGACACGAGACGGTAACTCCGCTTTGCTCACATTTAATTTCACAACTGAATTTACATAGTAGATCTCGCCCCGCTAGGTTGCAAGGGCAGCATTCAGAGAAAATAAACTGATGCATAAACGTTTTTCCTTCATATTGTACGGGTAAAGGCATCATAATTTTCTCCCTCAATACTACTCCCGAGGCTCCCATTGTTTTTACTGATTCATTTGATATCTTGGGTTGGGCATAGTTCTAGCATTTATGACAGACATTGCAGCACCAGTATCAATTAAGAATTCAAATGACTCACCATTCACGAAGAGATCAACGGTGGGGGCTTCTTGTGGTTTAGAAAAAGTTAGCACGTACTGCTTGTTCGCTGTTTTGGTGTCAGCTGTCCCTGCCTCGTTTCATTCTGGTTTTGGTTTGTATAGTGATACTTGCGGTGGGGGAGCGCTCTGCCAGTTACTCCCGTTGGTTTGTTGTTGTTGCTGCTGTCTCTGACACTCTCTAGCAAAATGTCCTTCCTGGCCACAATTATAGCAACTAGTGTCTTTATTCTGGTTCTGGAAGTTTCTGTTTCCACCGCCTCTGCATCCCCCTCCTCGACCCCTCCCTCCACGCCTGCCCCGTCCGCGTTGGTATCCGCCTCAGGTTGGTCCTTCGCCCTGATAATAAGCCAGCTGAGCTGCTTGCAATTTGACTCCTTCTTTTTCGTCTTTTGTCTTTTGATTGCTCTCTTGCTTCTGTTGTTGTCTTTCAGCGTGCTTGCAATGTTCGATAACCTGCCAGCAACTGTTCAAACTGCGGTTGATCTCAGTCCAGGGGGCGACCACGGGGACCGAATCCATCGGGAACCACCTTGGAAACCTGTCGGGTTGCTTGGGGTGGATGTCAGAGGCGGAGGTGCGGGCAGCAGACTCTCTGCTACGGGCGGAGGCTGTTGATGGACCTGGACAGGCCGGCCGGGCTGAGGAGCAGGGGCTGTGGGAACAGGAACACAATACGGGGGGGGGACAGTCCCTTTCCTCATCGTAATCTCTATTTCTCTGTCTTTTTTTTTCTTCCTCAGTACTATCTTTCTGACTTGCTTTTACCATTATGCCTTTAGCCTGCAATGCTGTTTGTCGTTCGGCTTCTCGTTCCCATTTCCTATAACTATCCCAGTCAACTTTATTTTTCTTTTTCTCTTTCTTTGTCTTCTCAAACTCTTTTAACTTTCCCCTACATTCTTGTAATTTTCTTTCACTCAGGGTCCCTTTTAATGGGAAATCAGCTATTTTATGCCACAGAACAACCTGGTCTACAACACCACGACCCCATTTATCAGCCATCGTTCGTCCCGGTCCAACCAGCGGGTCCGGGAGACAGACCTCCTTTTTACTTTTACTTGACCCCATTGTAATCAAACTCACGCGCCACACACACACAAGTATTAGATAACACTCGTTCACTCACTCATTCACACGGTTATCTGTCGTCCACACTATATCACTGCCTATTTTTATTTGTACCACCTGCACAGAAAAAGGACTTTTCTCAATTGACCATCCGACAGTGCGCTTGGTATATTGATCAACTACACTAGTAGTATGACTTTTTAAAACTGTGCATTTAATTTTTTCGATTGTTATTTTTGGTTCAATATTCGGTATTTCATACAATGTCTTTTTAACTAGTTTCATTTGTAATTACTTATTAGTATTATTCATAGATCAGTCGAATCACTTCATTTACCTGTTTCCAGATCAGGATTTCTATGTCTATTAGACAACAAAGTTCCCAGAACTTTTCTGCGCAGCCCGTTCCCAGAACGGGTTTTATCAGGTTCCCAGAACCTGAACCACGTGGTCTATCTTATTTTTGTCCTCTAGACAATAGAGTTCCCAGAACTCTTTCTGCGCAGCCTGTTCCCAGAGCGGGGTTTATCAGGTTCCCAGAACCTTACCAATTGGTCTATTTTATGTATGAGGAAAACCAGTCTCACCCTTTGTCTTTGTTCGGGATGGCGTATCCGTCCACTGATGCTCCCAGCCGGGTTCAAGGTGGGTCTTCTCCTCCGAAATTATTTCAGAGTGTGGTTCCCTGAGCCACTCCTAAGCAGCCCCCGTCGATGGTTAACCTCGAAGTCCCCGGGAACAATCAGCAAATGGAGCTAGCCATCCCATCCTTGTCGCCAAGAATTGTCGTGGAAATTCTAATAAAAGGAAGAGAGACTGTGAGTTCCAAACACACAGGCCTTTATTTCTTAAGTTTGCAAACTGAAAACACTCTCAACACACAGGGTGCTAGATAATCATCGAGCAGTGTTCCAACATACAGAGTTAGATCAGTTTCTTATATACCTTAAAACTGTCAGCAAGGCAGAGGGTTAGCCAATGATGATTCAGATATTAGCATATAAGAAAAAACAACTTATAACTATGCATACGTGGCATATAGCTAAACAAGCAGATAACAGGATGGGTAGTTTGGGTATCCGTGCAAAAAGACACGTCTGGCTCATCCTGTTATCTTCACAGCCACAGCTGCAGTGTAGGCATCTTGCGGTTCCTTGTTTCAACTTTATCTTAGGCAAAGCATACAAGGTTATGCGAGCAAGGTTATAGGAGTGCAAAATGCCAGTGCATTATGTCGAGCCAATTCTATTTTCTATAACATTTCTATTACAAGCCTCAGCATAAATGCAGAAGATGCTGCTGCAGCAAAGCCCGAGCAAGAAGGCTGCTCAACCCAGGATGCTTGTCTCCTAGATGCGGAACCAGCATCCTTGTGCACAACCATCAACAAGGGGGGAGAAACCCACGTCCTACTACAAATAGAGGACACGGTTTCCAAACTTTATCCCCTCTACTTTACATATGAACAGACATTGATCAATGTAAAACTGTTCAACAAACTTCAGAGGCTGAGAAGAGACCTTACCTTCATTGATAAAGTAGAGGACTTGCATAGCGTTCCCAACCACAAGAAGGCCTGCAGAGCTGCAGGTAGATGCAACCTGTGGATCCGATTAGGAAACAGGAGACTCCTGCACACTGTCTATGTGCTCCCAGACCTCAGTAAATCTTTCTATCTTGGAGCAGACTTCCTAGTGCGACTTGGCATATGCGTGGATAGAATTGGTGAACAGCTGTGGACCGGATTGCAAGGTGACCCTTCCCCAATCACAGACAGCACAGAGCAGTTGCTGCCTGGGCAGACAATCCCACAGGTCTGCCACATTGTCACTGCACAAGACACCACGCTCCCAGCACAACAAAGGGATATCCTAGTGCAAATCGCACCCCAAGACGGACAAGGATTACCCGAAAAGGAAGCATTTTTCCAACCAGGGATCTACTTCTCCAACTTGAACCTTGCAGTAGCTAAAATGGACTACATAGAGTTTACATCAAACTCTTCTTACCTTTTGGTGGACAATCTCAGTGCAGAATCAGTCACAATCCCTGCACAGACTGAGATAGGATTAGCAATTGCAAAGAACTTCCATTATTTGGAACTCACTGTCCCAGTTATAGGAACAGTACCAGACAATGTGGGGAAGCAAAACAATGTCACACTACCTCAAGGACTAACCTTCATTCAATCCATCTGCCCTATAAACAAAGACGATTTATACGACAGCAGGATAGAAAGGGGGGAATTGGTCCTCTCCGTCCAGGTGACTGATGATGAGATAAACTGCCAGCCGCACCACGTAAACAAAGTAGTGCCAATACCTGCAAAGGACTTATTAGAAGCCACGGAAGACAGAGTCCAGGTACAGACTGAAGAAATCTTCCCTGGATTTGAAGAGCAGCTGAAAGAACAATCTCCACAGCTAATGCACTAGAGACAAATACACAGCGGCTACAACTGGAGCAACTGATTCGTAAGCATATGAGACTTTACTCCAGAGATTCCTACGATTGTGGGGAAACCAACGTACATATGGTCAAAATACCAACTGACACTGGACAAAAACCAGTTTCTGTCAGACAGTACAGGATCCCCATCGCAGCCCACGAATCAATACAAGAGACAATTGACAAACTATCGGAACGAGGCCTTATCAGGGAATGTAACTCCACCTATAACTTGCCTATCTGGCCGGTCCTGAAGCCTACAGGAAAGTGGAGGATAACCATTGATTACAGGCAGCTAAACAAACAAGTTCCACTATCTAGATGGCCCATGGCCTATTTAGATGAAACCCTTACCAAGGTTAAACAGGCAAAGTTCTTCACGGCCCTCGATGTGTCTAATGGATTTTGGACCCTGATAGTGGACCCCAGAGACCAGTACAAATTGGCTTTCTCTTTCAATAATCGTCAGTTCACATGGAATAGGTGCCCATTTGGCTACTCAACTCACCAGCGAATTTAACATCTTCCTGCACAAAGTATTCCCGGATGCAGCAACAAGGAAGATTTCTATCTATGTGGATGACATTTTGGTATGGGTGTGACACCTGGGAAGAACACCTTGAGACACTTGGGTATGTACTACACCAACTAGAAAAGGCAGGCGCCAAAATATCACTTACTAAAGGACAGTGGTGTAGAAAACAGGTGAACTATGTTGGCTTTGAAATAGGAACAGAAGGCATACGACCACAGCAAAGCCGGACAGAAGCCCTGGCGTGCTGTAAGACCACCCACTTCTGTAAAAAGAACTCCGCAGTTTTCTGGGCATATGTAACTACTCGCGTCACTTCGGTGGATGACTACACCAAGGATTGCAAAACCTCTCTTTAAGTTATTAAAGAAAGAAGAACCTTGGATATGGGGGCCAGAGCAAGAAAAAGCCATGGCGGTACTGAAAAGACTGTATCACAAAGTAAGCCCCATCCTAGCGTATCCTGATAAAAGTAAGGAATTCTACCTCACAACAGGATTCACAGATCAGAGTGTCAGCGCAGTCCTGTACCAGATGCACAGACAATGAAAAACAGATAAAGGCATACGAAGCAAAACCCTGAGTGAAGTAGAACTCAAATATACTGGGACTGCTTGAAAAGCTTTATTTGCCACAATATGGGCAATACAACACTTCAAGAATCTTGTGTGTGGCGTAAAAATCATCCTGGAGACACGGCACCCGTGCCATTGCCTTCCTGAACAGCCAGACAATCCGAGATGGCAGAGTGTCAAGCAGCGGATTGCCTCCTGGATTTTGGCAGTTGAAGGACTCCCACTTCAAGATAATCCTGGAACACGTACGATATGCCAAGGACAAGAAGAGTGAAGTAGCACAAAACCTGGTGGAACTTCACGACAGCACTATGTGCAAACCCAGTGCAGAAGCAGAAAACCTTCCAGAAGATCCCCCAGAACCTAATCCCCATTTGAACTACAATGAGGATGTGTGCCAGGGACTGCTGAACGTCTACATAGACGGCAGTGCAACCAGGAAGGGAGGAACACTGAAGGCAGGAGTAGGACTAATTTGGGAACATAATTCGTTCCAAAAGAGTTACCACCTGCAATCAAAAACCAGCCAATATGCCGAGTTGGTAGGAGCTTTGCTGGCTGTCCAAACAGCTATCCAGCAGGACATTACAGAATTTGTAATATGTACAGACTCTGCTACACAAAGGACAGTTTTATTAACTACCTGCCAGGCTGGAAACGAAAGGGCATGAGGAAACCTGACGGTAAACCAGTTGCAAACCCAGAGCTGATACTGGCTATCGATCAACTTGTCTCTGAACATGGCCTCAAGATCTACTGGAAGAAGGTAGTGGGGCACTCAATTGTTGAGGGACCCGAAAAACAAGGGAACGACCAAGCAGACAGGCTGGCAAAAGAGGGTGCTTCAAACGGAGAACACTGGGAACTCAGCCCAGAACTCCAATTAATGGTCCATGCCATCACCCGCAGACAAGCCAAACAAGGACAAGATATAGCCCTATCACCGCAGGTGACGGCCACCTTGTACAACGAAGAGCTACCCACAGACTTGGTAGAAATGCAAGAAGAGGATGCTACAATCTGCAAGATGCGCAACCATGTCCAAGATGCTGAAGCGAACCCACTCACCCCAGCTAGCCTGCTCGATGATCCCGAACTGAAATTCCTGGCAAGTCAAAAGCAAAGGATTTCCCTTGAAACAGGACTACCTGTGTTCACCCATGAAAAGGATAATCTACCCAGATGGATAATCCATCGGAGTTACCGGAAAACAATGGTGCAACATGCTCATGACAAACCATGCAGAACTGAAAATCCTCGACACTTATAATTAGTGTACTACTGTTGCTTGTATGGACCTGTATCAAGACTTTGTATTGTGTGTTGCCATTATTTTAGAATTGTATTTTTTTTTCTTATTTTGCTAGTTGTAGACAATGTTTTAGGAAATTGGACATTTGCTTGAACTGCACCACCACCTTCCTTGCCAAACAAAGGCAGTAACTAGGTTCTGAAGTACAACGGCTGTTTTTAACGCTATTCTTCTTCAGAAAGGGGGGAGTTGTAGGTTCTATAGACATTGTCATCTCAAATATATTGCAAATGTCATGGACTTTCTTATGTTTTGTTCTTATGATATTGTATCAGGAATCTACATTGAATGAACTTTAATCTAATTTGTCTAGCTTTGCCTAGAGATAACGATCAACCTAACACCTTGAATGCACCAGGCACTCAGGAAACAAAAGGCTAATCAAAACCGTCTCCATGATTTAATTAACCCGTCTAGTGAGGTAGTTTAGCATTGGAGTCTGAAAAGAGAGAAAAATAGCTTAAAGATTTAGAGATTTAAGACAAATTTCACATCATATTGATTTAATACCACTATGAGTACAAGATGCAAGCGTTTTTATTCTTAAATTGCCTAGCAAGTATAGAATAACCCAGGTAATAAATCCCTAAGAGAATTAAACTGTTTGCAATGTCTAACCAAAGTCGCAACCCAACATGTTTGGTGTCTAAAGAAATGTAATTTCTTATGGTAAAAATAACAGGAATTCAGAATAAAATCTGAATTATTTAGCAAATGTTATGCACGTTTTAAAAGTTTCCCCTTTCCAGATTATGATAAAGAACTAATCAGACAGAGGAAGGGGGGAGCAATCAATCAAGATTGCAAGCCCATTCGCTACAAAATAGCCAATCGGAGCATGCAGCGGGAAATTCAAATAATCTCTTTGTTTGTTTGAAAAGTATAAAACCCCTGCTTCAGCCCCAGCTCCTTGTCCCCAGCTCTACCCCTCTGCTCTAGTCCCCAGCTCTACCCCCCTACGCTTGCCCTCTAATCTGAGTCCCCAGCTCTACCCCGCTACGCTTGCCCCAGATCTGCGTGAGCCCTCTAATCTCTGCCCCAGACCTGCGCTAGCCCTGCTCGCTCAGACTCTAAGAAACTACAAGACTGCACCTGGAGCCCTCAGCTCTCAGTATTTATCCATCAAGGTTGGGGGCCCTGACACTCGGAGAAACACAAGGTAACAGAATGCTGAAAGTGTGGACACCGGGCCGGAATGCCCAGACCTCCCTCCGCTTGACCTGGCTCCCAGGTCGCAGTACAGCCAGGCACAGTCACCTGCCTGGTCCCTTGCTCCACTCCCCCTGGAATCCCAGACATCGCTACGCAGGAGGAAAACATCACTGCGCAAAAGGCAGACGTCGCTGGGTACCTCCTCGCCTGTCCTAGGTCCCTCCCTGGAAACGCCGGCGGGACCAACCCACCCTCAAGCCCGCCCGTGGAAGAGGGCGAAAATCAACATTTCTGGACTTGAGTGTGGGTGGTCTTTTAAGGGTGGAGGGAGGTGGCCGTCGAATAGCCGGTGTCTAACACAGCAGGGAGGGGGTTAATCCTCCCTGCGTAAAAAAACATGTGCGAATGCACATTTGTGTTAATTTAATTGTTTTGCTTCATTGTTTAATTTAATTTGTTAATTGTTTTATTGTTTAATTATCCCCTGCACCTGGGTAGTAATTATTAGGACCAGGTGAAGGGTATAAAAGAGAAGCAGTCAGTCTGCTTGGGGCTGCTGAGGAGAAGGAGTGCTCTGCTTCCAAGCAGTCATAAAAAAGACGAAAAGTAAGTGTAAAGAAGTGAGTGTGTTTTTGTGTTTAGCAGGTAAACGGCTTAGCTGTCCTGCCCGATAGTGAGGTTCCTGTGTGTTTTAGTTAGTGCTCATTTAAGAGCTAGGTGTTTATTTTGTGTTTTATTTTGTTTTTGTGTTTATTAAAAATAGCGCGTAAAAACTCCATTCCTGTGTTGGGTCTGTGCTTAAAGGGGCAAAGAACCGTGAGTGGTGCGAGTTCGTTTACAGGGGTTACAAAAGAAAAACTGATTAGTTTAAATGATAGGTTTATCTTTTTTGGCAAAAATAACTAAACTCATCAATCTAAATAAGTGTGTCTGACACAAGTGCAGTTAAGCACTAGTTGTTCAACAGTGCAGCACTGAAAGCTTGTTAATGTTTAGTTTTCTTGTATTGGGTAGCAGTGTGGAGTAGTGGTTAGGGCTCTGGACTCTTGACCGGAGGGTCGCTGCTGTACCCTTGAGCAAGGTACTTTACCTAGATTGCTCCAGTAAAAAAAACCCAACTGTATAAATGGGTAATTGTATGTAAAAATAATGTGATTGTATGTATAAAAAAAAAAAAAAAAAGTGATATCTTGTAACAATAGTAAGTCGCCCTGGATAAGGGCGTCTGCTAAGAAATAAATAATAAAAATAGTATTACTTTGTGGGATTTTACAGCTAAAAGAAAAATACTGCTGTTTAGAATCTAGAAAGCATTCTTTGTGTGGAGTCGGAATGTCTGCAGCAGAAATAAAAAAAATAAAAAAACAATTTGCAATTATGTGTATTTGTTTAGTGACATTTCTCAGAAAAAAAGCTGGTTTTGAGAAAGAACACTAATAACCTGGAGTTAGAAGACATCCATGATCTGCACAGTATGGAATACTGTCTTCATAGGAGGCCAATGTGAAACTCCCCTCCTCCACCCATTCCTGCAAAAATAGTTAGCTAAGCATTTTTTAAATCTTGAACTTACTTAACAGCTACACTTCCATTTGCCCCAACCTTCCAAACATTAAATTGAGTTGAAATGTTGCTCTCACAAATACCAGGGTTTAATAAAAAATAAACTAGCTGCTCAGTTTTTCCTTCCCCCACTTGCCTTGGGTCCAAAAGTGGGGTCTTAATTACCTTGTTCAGCGGCATTATTGAGAAGATTTCAGAATGTAATTTGGAGGCATTTGGAATCACAGACCAAATTATCATAAGGCAAAGAAGAGTTAACCAGATAGAGTAGTTACTGGGCCTTGGAGCATGAAGCAAACATTGCACTTTGTAAATGACTCAATTTAGAGATGTGTGCAGCCCCAAGCAATGCTGGGGATGCGCATGGAAATCAATTGCTCCTGATAGAAGGAATAACAAACCAAGACTGAAGTTGTGATCTATGCCTGCTCCCAGCCAAATCCCCTTTACACTTACATCATTTAGGGGCCAACAGATTAATGTCAAAATTTGTTTAACCAAGTCTACCTCATTGTGGAGGGCATCTCCAACTGCTTTGACAATGCTGCGCACAGGCTTGGCTTCTAATGGAATGCTCCTGCCCTATTAAGCGCTTTGTGATGGTGGTCCACTATGAAAGCCGTTATATAAAATAAAGAGTGCTTGATATTGTGTTTCTTATGTAATGTTAAAATACCTTTTATGGTTCCGAAATTAAAGAAACATGGCAAGTGTCCACATTCACTGTCGATGAAGTTTCCCAGCTCCTGAAAGTTGAGGCCGAGACAGGCACGGAAGGCCATAGCCCAAGGCAAATTGTATTGGTACAGTAGTTAGCCATACAAAAACACTGACCTCTAGATTCCGTTTCAGGAAAAATAAAATCCAGGACTGTCTAGGTAAAATGTAAACAGGTGGCAAAGTCAGGTATTGTTCAGTCCCTTTTTGTTATGATTGCAGCAATGTTATTAATATTTCTGAAGACACAGAGATTTTCTGAAGAAAAAAATAGGTAATGCAAAGTCAGTCCCTTGTGTTGAGTTTGACATTGAAGCAAGGTGGTATTTCTAAGCCTACTTCAATGCTATCCATTGTCTTTATGCTGTAGATACCATTCCCATTGGTGGCAGATGTAAGCAGCTGAACTTGCAAATCTGATAATGCTGCATTCTAAAACACTTAATTCTAATTTTAACAGGTTTTTAAAGTGTTATATATACTTTGGGTGTAAAAATAACTCCTTGCACTCGAATAAGAAAGTCCCCCTTTGTCTGAGAGACTGGGAGTTATTCTTTGTGGAAGCTGCCTTTCACCACATGCTCTTGAGGCAGCAGACACTGTAATTCCATACAAACTAAATATTTTAGAATCCAGACTTGACTGCTGTTTTCATTTTGGGCTGTGTGGGTCCTAAAAAAAGCCTCCCTTTGTTTAATGGAAAATCATTCTGAAACTCTATGCTGAGGGTTGCAGGGTGAGTTTATTTGAGTACAGAGACCCTGCAGTACAGACTGGGTGGGCCCCAAACTTCATTCTCTTGTTCTTTCGCTTAATCCACTTAGTTAACCTAATTTAACTTGTACGCCAGGGTAGATGTTATGACATGTATTCCAGGTTGTGGGGCCTGGGGAAAGCAACAATCATACACTGTCATACTGTACATACATTCAAAATGATTTGGTTGCTATTACAAATTGCCTTTAATAAAGCGCTTCTCCCAGAGATCTTGCTTACAAGTTGCATATAAGGGAAAAAATCCTTGCAATATTTCTCCTTGTACTTGGGGGTACTAGTCAGACACACATTCCTAATACAAAATGAAATTATGTTTTCTGGCATCCTATTTAGATTTCCAGAAAGCTTTTGACAAAGTCCTGCATAAAAGATGAATTCTCAAACTGAACGCAGTAGGGATTCAAGGAAATGCATGCACATGGATTAGGGAGTGGTTAACATGTAGAAAACAGAAAGTACTGATTAGAGGAGAAACCCCAAAATGGAGCGAGGTAACCAGTGGTGTACCACAGGGATCAGTATTAGGTCCTCTGCTATTCCTAATCTACATTAATGATTTAGATTCTGGTATAGTAAGCAAACTCGTTAAATTTGCAGGCGACACAAAAATAGGGCGTGGCAAAACACGGTTGCAGCAGTAAAGGTCATTCAAATGATCTAGACAGCATTCAGAATTGGGCAGACACATGGCAAATGAAATTTAATAGAAAAAAGTGTAAAAAGTATTGCATGCAGGCAATAAAAATGTGCATTATAAATATCATATGGGAGATACTGAAATTGAAGAAGGGAACTATGAAAAAAAAGACCTAGGAGTTTATGTTGACTCAGAAATGTCTTCATCTAGACAATGTGGGAAGCTATAAAAAAAACCAACAAGATGCTCGGATATATTGTGAGAAGTGTTGAATTTAAATCAAGGGAAGTAATGTTAAAACTTTACAATGTATTAGTAAGACCTCACCTAGAATATTGTGTTTAGTTCTGGTCACCTCGTTACAAAAAGGATATTGCTGCTGTAGAAAGAGTGCAAAGAAGAGCAACCAGAATTATCCCGGGTTTAAAAGGCATGTCGTATGCAGACAGGCTAAAAAGAATTGAATCTATTCAGTCTTGAACAAAAAGACTACTCTTGGTGATCTGATTCAAGCATTCAAAATCCTAAAAGGTATAGACAATGTCGACCCAGGGGACTTCTTTGACCTGAAAAAAGAAAAAAGGACCAGGGGTCACAAATGGAGATTAGATAAAGGGACAGAACAGATAACATTCAGAACAGAAAATAGGAGGCACTTTTTTACACAGAGAATTGTGAGGGTCTGGAACCAACTCCCCAGTAATGTTGTTGAAGCTGACACCCTGGGATCCTTCAAGAAGCTGCTTGATGAGATTCTGGGATCAATAAGCTACTAACAACCAAACAAGCAAGATGGGCCGAATGGCCTCCTCTCGTTTGTAAACTTTCTTATGTTCTTATGTTCTTATCCCATTGAATGTTAAACCTATAGCACATAACATAGTAACACATTCTAGTGACTTTGAGGAGCCATAGAATAGCTGGAGTTAAAATGGCGACACATAGTATTGCACCTTCACAACCCCATCTTAGTTTTCCACAAACACATGATGCAATAACATAGGAACATAAGAAATTTAGAAATGAGAGGAGACCATTCAGCCCATCTTGCTCGTTTGGTTGTTAGTAGCTTATTGATCCCAGAATCTCATCAAGCAGCTTCTTGAAGGATCCCAGGGTGTCAGCTTCAACAACATTACTGGGGAGTTGGTTCCAGACCCTCACAATTTTCTGTGTGAAAAAGTGCTTCCTATTGTCTGTTTTGAATGCTCCTTTATCTAATCTCCATTTGTGACCCCTGGTCCTTTTTTCTTTTTTCAGGTCAAAAAAGTCCCCTGGTTCGACATTGTCTATACCTTTTAGGATTTTGAATGTTTGAATCAGATCGCTGCGTAGTCTTCTTTGTTCAAGACTGAATAGATTCAATTCTTTTAGCCTGTCTGCATACGACATGCCTTTTAAACCCGGGATAATTCTGGTTGCTCTTCTTTGCACTCTTTCTAGAGCAGCAATATCCTTTTTGTAACGAGGTGACCAGAACTGAACACAATATTCTAGGTGAGGTCTTACTAATGTATTGTAAAGTTTTAACATTACTTCCCTTGATTTAAATTCAACACTTCTCACAATATATCCGAGCAACTTGTTGGCGCTTTTATAGCTTCCCACATTGTCTAGATGAAGACATTTGAATCAACATAAACTCCTAGGTCTTTTTTCATAGTTCCCTTCTTCAATTTCAGTATCTCCCATATGATATTTATAATGCACATTTTTATTGCCTGCATGCAATACTTTACACTTTTCTCTATTAAATTTCATTTGCCATGTGTCTGCCCAGTTCTGAATGCTGTCTAGATCATTTTGAATGACCTTTGCTGCTGCAGTAGTGTTTGCCACCTCCTCCTATTTTTGTGTCGCCTGCAAATTTAACAAGTTTGCTTACTATACCAGAATCTAAATCATTAATGTAGATTAGAATAGCAGAGGACCTAATACTGATCCCTGTGGTACACGACTGGTTACCCGCCCATTTTGAGGTTTCTCTCTAATCAGTACTTTCTGTTTTCTACATGTTAACCACTCCCTAATCCATGTGCATGCATTTCCTTGAATCCCTACTGCATTCAGTTTGAGAATTAATCTTTATCGCGACTTTGTCAAAAGCTTGGAAATCTAAATAAACCATGTCGTATGCTTTGCAATTATCCATTGTCAATGTTGCATCCTCAATAAAGTCAAGCAGGTTAGTTAGACACGATCTCCCTTTCCTAAAACCATGCTGACTGTCTCCCAGGATATTGTTACCATATAGGTAATTTTCCATTTTAGATCTTATTATAGTTTCCATAAGTTTACATATAATAGAAGTCAGACTTATTGGTCTGTAGTTACCTGGTTCGGTTTTGTCTCCCTTTTTGTGGATCGGTATTACGTTTACAATTTTCCAGTCTGTGGGTACAACCCCTATGTCAAGAGTCTGTTGCATGATCTTGGTTAGCGGTTTGTAAATAACTTCTTTCATTTCAGGTCGACATTTCAGGTTCAGGCATGTTGTCCGTGTCCTCCTTTGTAAAAACCTGTGAAAAGTAATCATTTAATATATTTGCTATTTTTTTTTCTTCGTCTATGATTTTGCCATTTGTGTCTCTTAGACATTTAACCTCCTCTTTGAATGTTCTCTTCCTGTTATAATATTGGAAAAACATTTTGGAATTGGTTTTAGCCCCCTTAGCAATATTGATTTCTATCTCTCTCTTGGCCTTTCTGACTTGTGTTTGCAGTTCCAAGTACTCTTTCTGTGTACTTTGTTTTTGGTCCCTTTTAAACGCTCTGTAAAGTGCCTTTTTTCGCTGAATATTTTTTAAATTGATCTATTAAACCATTTTGGCCATTTTGTTTTAGATTTAGATTTGTCTACTTTTGGGATGTAATTGTTTTGCGCCTCTAGTACTACATTTTTAAAAAACAGCCATCCTTCAGGAGAGCGTCGGGAGGTCGCAGAAGCCATTAACGGGGCGTCGTAGACCCTCTCACACTTATCGACCATTTTGTCCATGACAACCGCAATTTTGTCCCAGATTTTAATAAATTAGTCGGCGACTCCTCAGCTCGTCGGCGATCAGCAAAAATCGTGCAGTGTAAGCCCGTCATTAGGCAGATGTTCCTTGCTCCCATCTTCCTTACAATCAAGAATGTCTGTTGTTAAAATGAATATCCTTCCCTGTGTTAATTTCCTTAGTTATATGATTCCTCTATCCCCTCCTAATACATACTGGGATAAATTACACTCTCTAATAAAAAAAAAAGTATTTGTAAAGGGAGGCAATCCAGAATACAATTTGCTACGCTTCAGCGTGCCAGATCAGCAGGTGGGTTAACGGTACCGAATTTTAAATTGTACCATTTTGCTTTCCAGCTATGTCCCCTTAGATCCTGGTTTGCTTCCATCTCTTCTACCCCCTGGCACTCAATTGAAAAGGTGTTAGTCTTTCCACATCGTTTAGAAGATGTTATATTTAATGATTTTTCTATGAAGAAATGTATTACACAGTTTGGCCCTATCATAGCTAACTCATTTGCAATCTGGCGGGCTGCTGAGCGATATATGGATATTAAAGAGAAATGGCATTACCATACTCCTATTTGGCATAATTGTTCCTTTCTTACTGGTAATCAACCCTTTATATGTTCAGCTTGGTCAGGCAAAGGGATTCATTTATTTGGGGACTTATTTGGGGTCAATGGCCTTCTCAGCTTCCAGGAATTAAGATCTACTTTTAATTTATCAGGCTCCTCTTTTTTTCTGTATCTCAGACTAAGATTGGACACAATCCCCACTATTCATTCTATAAGGAACTGGCTCACTAATAGCACTATGACAAGAGGTTTGATATCAGTTATTTATAATCATTTGCTTAAAAAATCTTACAAACCTCTAGGTCTACTTACAACTTGGGACCACGATATCCATCCGTCTAACAAAGAGATCTCGTAGGATGTTGTGTGGGCTAATATTTTTTCAGCTTCAAGGAATCCTGATCACCAGTTAATTCAGCAAAAATTATGTCATAGAGATTACTTACTCTCCACATAGGAGATTCAGAATGGGGCTTACCCCCAATCCAATGTGTGGATTTTGTCAACAGGGTACTCCAGGCACTTTTATGCATATGTTTTGGTCTTGTTCAGAGTTTTTTTCTTTCTGGAACCGTGTTGCTTCCACTTTATCAAGGATACTTGATTATAAACTTCCCCTTGACCCTTCTTTACTTCTTCTCAATGACGACTCTACAGTTCAACTCTCTGTTCCTCAAAAGAAAACTTTGTTAGCTGGTCTTACTGCTGCTAAAAAAAAAACTCTTTAGTTGGCTTCCTCCACACTCATTATCTTGGCGACACTGGATGCTCACCCTGTTAGAACTTTCTACTGCCAGAGTCAACTGCGCCTCTGCCTTTGCAATTGGAATATGGAAGGAGACCTATGCTAATGTGTCTGCGATGATCATGGAATAGTGTTTTTTTTTTTTTTTTTTACCTTATTTGGGTCCTTGGGAGGGGTTGGGGGGGCTGGGGGGGAATAGGTTGCTCAGATTTGGGTTACTGTATATTCTGTTATTGTGATGTTCAGTTTTCTTCTAAATAAAAGAAAAATTATTAATCACAAAAAAATCAGTTTGTTTTAATCCCCTGCTTCTGCCTTGTGCCATTGTTCTGCCCTGTTTTTCTTTATTTTAGTTGAAGGTTTTTAATTGATTTTAATTACCTTTAACTGTTTTGTTTTTGTTTTATTTGTTATTGTTTTTTTTTCCTTTTAAGTGTGTTTGTCTTATGTTTGTGTATGCACCTGCACTGGTAATTTTTGCAGTGCAGGGGTGTGTCTGTCTTTTTGTTTATTTATAAAAATAAATAATAAATAAATAAACAAATACAAATAAAATAAACAAAAAGGTGGGCCCAGGTGGCTGCGAATACAGCGACCCCATTTTAAAACATTACGAGGCGGCACAGGGTCAGATGCATCCTCTGAGGCATCCTCTCAATCGAGGGCTTGTTAACCCTTTGCTCCCGACGCGCTGTCATTTTGTAACTTTTGTTATGATGACAAAACATGTCATATCTCAGCCGTCCAACCAGCAAACTTTTTTTTTTTTAAGCGTGGGTCATAGCCATGACTACAGGGCATGTCATGATACCATTTGGTTTAGAGCTTTGATGGGTGGGATATATAATATTTTCAAGGTGAAGACGAGTGTCATTGCCAGCGCCATTATTACTGAGTGCACAGCGGATTCGAAGTTCTGTATCTCCGGTTTTACAATTCCAAGAGTTCTAATCTACATGTCATCTAAACGGTAAATACTTGGGCTAATTAGCCATATTGTTTTTCAACTTTATGTTAGTTTTTGTGTGTTGAGTACATCTGCAGGGTTTTTTTTTTTTTTTTTTTTTTTTACCCATGTCTTTGTGTGTGTGCGTGCGTGCGTGCGTGCGGGCAGGGCTACTTTTATGACTGTAGACAAGAGTAACTACTGTACCAACATCACATTTAAAAAAAAAAAAAACTTTATTATAGCTAGTTTCACATTTTAGGTTTTTATTTTAGATTTGTTTTTCCACTTTTCTTAACTTGTTTCTAGGCGATTCATTATTTATCTGTATTTATTATTATTTAGCTATGCATTGATTATTATTTTTTTAACATAATATTTTTTTTTATTCGATGTGTAAAAAAAATGAGGAATAATTTTTTTTTTGGTTTAGTTTTTATTTTTACTTTGTGTATGTAGCCTATGTAAAGAACAAAGACATTATTTAGCTGTAGTCATTATTATTATTTAGCCATGTATTTTATTATTAGTTTACTGTGTGTATAAAGAACAGAGACATTATTTTTGTAGTCATTATTATTATTTAGCCATGTACTGTATTTTATTATTAGTTTACTTTTAAAGAACAGTCATTATTATTAATTTACTTTTTTCTGTGTGTGAAAGGATGGATAACACTATGTAACACAATTTTTGTTCCTGGGTAGTAAGTGTTATTTCCTAATTGCTTATGCCTCAAAAGTATAGAAAATGGCTATTCCCCACAAACTTTGCTTTTGTGACCAGGACAGTGATATTTTGAAATTTACCTATTTCCAATGAGAAAACGGGCGAATTTGTGTCTTTTCGTTCACATAAATTCAGAAAAAAACAACATATGAATCCAAATTAACATGTATTTATACTAAAGTAATACAAAAATGACTACAAAAGATTTAGAAGTGAGTAGTTTTTCGAGATTTACGATTATACTGTAAATCACTTTCACGAATCAGCCCCCAAATGTAGTCTCCCATCATGTTCTCGTTATACTGTCCTTGGTAGCGGCGTTCAAAGTCCAGTATATCCTGGTGGAAGCGCTCGCCTTGCTCCTCCGAGTACACTCCCATGTTCTCCTTGAATTTATCAAGATGAGCACCGGGGCGATGGATGAAGGAAGATCCGGATACGTGATAGCAGGTGCATTCTTGCCAGTCCGACGTTTGGAAGGGTCCACCATGCAGAAGTAGCAGTTGCTTGAGTGGTCAGTGGGTTCCCGCCAAATTCTTGGGATAGCGAACTTCATGGCTCTCTTTTCCCCTCTGTACCATCCTACAAAAATACATTTATTTCACCCATGACTAATGTGTAAGAGATTCTCGCAACATTTTTCTTTTGATATATTTTTCAATAACATTAAAAATTGTAAAACATTTTAAAATTAAAACTTTTACAATTTTAAAATTTTTAACAAATTTTATAACATAAAATTCCGAGCAACAATTGTCCATCTACCTTCCAGAGTTTTTTTTGCAGTGCTCGTGGGTGAAATGAAGTGCCCAGGGTTTGTCTTGATCCCCGACAGGCATGCCGAAAATATATGCCTTGTAGGCCTCACACATCTTAGCAGATGCTTCCACAGAGTACTTTTTTCGCTCTTGTCTTGATAAATTGGCCGCAGACATACCAAAAATCGTCTGCGGATGCTTGCAGCCTCTTGATGCCATCTCAGAAAAATGCAGATATGTATCCACTTAGGCAGCTGGAACTAAACTGAACTGGTGGGCTTAAGGCCCTGTATTTATACTACTATTTATATTACTGGAAAGTTCTAGAAAGTTCTAGAAGTTACTCCAAGTTTACTCAGCACTGAATCTATCTGGAATGTTCTGGAAAATAGGTACATTTCAAAATATTACTGTCCTGGTCACAAAAGCAAAGTTTGTGGGGTATAATAGCCATTTTCTATACTTTTGAGGCATAAGCAATTAGGAAATAACACTTACTACCCAGGAACCAAAAAAAAAAAAAAAATTTGTTACACGGTGTAATCTTTCTTACTGCATGTTTTCTCTTTTTCATCTTTCTGTAATGACAATTTACTGTAAGTAGTTTACTGGTCATTATCTTCTATAAAATGTTATAAAATATTAATTTTCTGCAATAAAATGTTTTAGCCTGATTTTTATTTATTCTAGTTTTGAAAATAAATAAATACAGCACAATATGGAAGTTTTTTTTGTCTCCCTCCCAAATAAAATTCTTAAATTCAAAGTTTTATTTTCCAAAAAACTTGTGTTTTGTTGCTTTATTTTTATACTGAAATATAATTTATCTCAAACAGGGCAATAATGTTTCTAATTTCACTTGGCAAGTCTTAGCCCTGGTCTGCCTTTGCCATACTCTAAGTTTTTTTTTCTATAAAACTTGGAAAGAGGTTGAATAACAGTTTTTAAAATTATTTATTAATATTTTACATTTGCCAGTTCGGAGGTTGATTTTTGTAAAATACTATGCATTATAAAACCTTATCTAGTTCTGCAACTGTACAAGATATTTCAATTCTGATTTCAGATTTGAAATCCTTGACAATATGCTCTAAGTTTGTTTTACATAACACTTGGAAAGAGGTTAAAATTGGCATTTTTTAAAAAACATTATTTATTATTTTTCATGTTTTGATACATTTTTGGGAGGTGTAGCTCATATGAAAAAAAAAAATTCACCCCACAACAATATAAATTACATCACTGGAAAGATCTACTTAATCCCTTTCTGTAGATGTATTGGGGTTTAATTCCTGATTTAAGGTTCCAAAACTACAAGCGCTTAAACACAAAGTGTTCATATTTATGACCAAATATGGTTATTCCCCGTAGGCAGCATAGAATTAAAGCCATGGCCAAGGTGGTGGGGCCATCGGCCATTGTGACGGCCTCCAAAATGTATGGGAAGGCCGTGTTCTTCCTAAAATCGGAGGCGAACACCGCGATTGAGAGGGGTCTCGCGGTGGCGGGGATGTTTGTCTCCTCGGAGGAGGTGCAGTGCTACCACTGCAAAGAGCTGGGGCACCAGAGAAAGAGGTGCCCTAAGCTCAAGTAGGGCGCAAAGGCTGCCACGCCCCTCGGAGTCCACCTCCCCCACAGGGCCCTCAAAGAGGCCCACAGAGAGGGGATAAAATTACACCTGCCCCCCTCCCAATAACATCCGCGGGGGAGAAGGGAGAGGAGGCCCCCAAGGCAGCCGGACCCTCCGCGCCACCCGACAGTCCACAGGGGTTGCCGAGTGGACCACTCCCCTTAGTAAGAAAAAGAAGGCGGACAAGTCCACCGGGGAGGCCAAGAAGGGGGTGACAAAACCCACCACCGCACCATCTGGCGGTAGGTCAGGGGAGTCCCTGAAAGGGAAACGCCCTTGTCGGAACCCCCTGTGAGGCAGGACGGCAAAGCCGCCCGTAAACCCAAGCGCCTCACCCCCGGGGGAGAGGGGCAATGCGCTACCAGAAGCAAAATCCCCACTACGACAGAGGACATGGAACCCATGGAATAGGCCCCCACTGAGGGACAGGAGGGAGGGGAAGAACCTGAGAGGGCAAAAGGAGGTGGAGCTCTTCAGGTAGATCCCCTCCCCGATACACAAGAGGTCCCAGAAACCGGCCCCAAGTATACCATCGAGGGGCTGGCTGCAGTGGAGGTTGGTGAGGGGGCACAGGAGGGGCCCCCAAAAGAACAACTGCCTCAGGCTCCACCCACCTCCAGCGACGATGCGGGTCCTGAACCCTGTGTTGCCAAGGTGGTGATGGAAGAAACACCTCCTGGGGCAGGCGTGGGCTCCACTGACAACGTGTAGCCCATGCAAGCGACCCCCACTGAGGGACAGGAGGGAGGGGAAGAACCCGAGAGTGCACAAGAAGATAGTGCCCTCAGGTAGAACCCTCCCTGTAGAAGAAACGGACCAGGAAACCGGTCCTCAGCCCACCACTGAGGGGTCGGAAGGAGGGGAAGAACCCAAGAGCACACAAGGTAGTGCACTCGGGGGAGATCCCCTCCCCCTGGAACAAAAGGACCAGGAAACCTGAGGGGGCACAGGAGGGGCCCCTGAAAGAACAACCGCCTCAGGTTACCCCCTCTGCTGGTGACAAGGGTCCTGGCCCTTGTGTTGCCACTGGGGGGGAATCGGATCCACCTTCTGAGGCAGTACCAGACTACGCAGAGATGGCGGAGCACGGTCCAGAGACTGACACTGACCGACCAGGGAGTGGTCCACTTGGCAGCCCAAGAGGGTAGATCCCTTCCCGCCGAGGACTAAGGATGGGCCTGAGACCATTCCTCGGTCCTGCAAAAAGGGACCCAAACAAGGGACGGGACCATCTAGCTCGGCACCGTAAGCCCCCTAAATCGCGGGTGCAGACTTTCCCCACGAGGGTCCCTCCACCGGCCTCTCCTGCCACCAAGAGAAGGCATTTGAACAGGTGGATCACGAGTATCTCTTTGAAACCCTGCAAGCCGTGGTTTGTCGGCAGAATGCTGTACACCTCTGCAGAGTGGCTTTTGAAAGTGAATTGGTCTCTGACGGCACCCCTCACGTTCAGGAGAGGAGTATGTCAAGGATGCCCTCTGTCCGGTCAGTTATACGCGCTGTGCATTGAGCCCTTCCTCTGCCTCCTTCGCAGGAGGCTCACGGGGATGGTGCTTGGCGGGCCAGACAAGAGGGTATTCCGGATGGTCTGGAGAGGATGTGGAGCTGCCAGAGTGTTTACTGTGCCGCGTCCTCTGCCAGGATCAACTGGAACAAATGCTCCAGGCTTTTAGTAGGTCCCTGGTGGGTGGACTCTCTTCCTGTCATGCTCCTGGCAATTCCAGTGGAGCACGGACAGCTTCAAATACCTGGGAGTCCACCTGAGCCCCGCAGAGACCTCGGTCGCAGCCAACTGGGTGGAGTTGGAGGACAAGGTTGCTGCGAGACTGAGGTCGTGGCCGGCTCTGCTGAAATTGCTTTCCTTCAGGGGAAGGGCTCTGGTCATCAACCAGCTGGTTGCGTCAATGCTATGGCATCGACTGACCGCCCTGAGCTCGCCCCCTGAATTTATGGCCAGGGTCCAGAGGAAGCTAACAGACTCCTTCTGGGACGGAAAGCATTGGGTCTCTGTCGGGGTTCTGTGCCTCCCTCTGACCGAGGAAGGGCAAGGGTAGGTGTGCATCAAGAGCCAGGTGCACACCTTCCGCCTACAGACCCTGCAGAGATACCTGTATGCAGACCCGGCCCCGCAATGGTGTGCACGGGCCTCCTTCCTCCTGTGCCAGCTGCACAACATGGGCTACGACTGGCAGCTATTCTGGATCGACCTCCAGGGAATCCCCGAGCTGCCAGTCTTCTACCGGGACCTGCTCAAGACCTGCAGCATGCTCTCAGTGAGCCAAGACACTGTTCCAACCGAGGGTGAGGGACTCCTTCTGGAGCCCCTGCTGCACAACCCCCACCTCCATGCACAGATGTTGGAGTCACCCTCTGTGAGCTGGGATCTCCTGGATTGTGAGTCTGGGATCTCCTGGATCGCAGCTGCTCGGAATGGCTGGCTCCCGAGACGCTCGCTGCAAGAGCGTCTCAGCGGACCATCAGAGTGACTCACTGCATGATCCAGGAAAGCAAAGCAGCTTTGCACCCAGACTCTGTCAGGTATCTCGATGGGGTCCTCAGGACCGGGGAGCCAACCTCCCTCCCTACCCCCGGCTCTCCGGTCTTGCTGATGAAAACAAAAGTGCGAGACACCCCTGAATTTCTCCTCGACCCCCTTCCGATCTGTGTCGAGGAGAACCCTGTATGCGATGATGCTCCACACTCTCCATTTCCACGCCCTCGTTTCCCGCCGAGATACCACGTGGCGGGAGCCCCTCCAACCCCCGGAGGGTGAAAGTCCCCAGTGGGAAGCACTGTACTCCCCACCAGTCCCAAGAGGAGCTGGGGATTTAGGATGGAGAGTTTTCCACAGACCAGTCGTGTCAGGGGAGCTCCTGCATCACTCTTGCATGCCGCATGCCCTTTCTGCGGTCAGCCCGAGTCGGTAGTTCATATTTATTTTTTATACGCTAGGCTTCAGCTGTTCTTCCTGCTGTTGAAGAACATCCTGCTGCAGTTCTGGCTGCATTTTTCCTCTACCCTCCTGTGGAAGGGTGGGGGAAAATCACTGACACAGGAGACAGAAAACTGGGTTTCTAGACACCACTCGGTTGCACGATTTATTTACAGCCACAAGGTGGCACTGTGATACCGTTGTTACCAACGATGGTAAAGGTATTTAGCACACACGCAGGTGCATTAAATAATAGACAAAAACAGAAGGCACAAAGAAAAACAAAAATAAACACTGTTAACCAAAATCTACAAAATAAAGGTGCTGCACTTTGCAGCTGATTCCCCAACTGTCGCTACCCGCATGGCCCAGGACTCCGTCCTACACTCACCAGTGTTCCCTCACTTTCCTATACAAACCCCGGGGTCTGCCCATTCATTTCCCCACTACACAATATTCTTTTCTTTGTATTTTATTTGTAATTATTTGGCGGCTCTCTTCCAGCCCCGCTCCGTCCGTAGCGCCTCCGCTGGCTCATTCATCTAAAAAGGGCAGACCTGAGGGAACAACAAAGTATCCGTTTATAGGCCGAGCAATCCCCATGAGCCCGCCCCCCAGCCACTCGGAGAGAGGGAAAGCCCACACACCCTCTTTCCCACCTCTCTGTGTCATTGCCATGACTGACAGGCGGATTCCAGGGGACTGCCGCCCTCTTCCTGCAGCATCGTGCATACGTCAGACGGCCAGTCCAGGTCTCCCCTGTTACACCTCCTTATTTTCGGGCACCCTGTTTGTGGCTCCACCAAGGCAAGAGACCACCTGGTGAATCTGCTCCTGGCTCTTGCTAGACTGCCCTTCTACAAGACCAGGAAGCGTAAGATCACCGGGGAGGGTCTCTTTGACTGTGGGGCCATGTTCAGGGCCCTTGTCCGTTCAAGGGTTAATTTGGAGCAAGCCAATGCGGAGTCCACTGGTGACATGACAGCTTTTGTCGACCAGTGGGCTCTAAATGTTGTGCTCTGCACCACCACCCCTTTCTTAATATTTAATTTGCAGTCCGTTATACCGTTTTTTTTTGTTAAAATCAATTAAGGCTTGTCCTTGTTAGAACCCTCAAGGGCGCTAAATTGAATTTTTTCCAGCTCCTTAGCAATCAATTAAAAGCATTTAAAAACTGTTATTGAAACTTTTTATTTTTACTTTTAATTTTTTTTATAACTTAATTTGTGTAAAGTAATAGTGCACCTTTTGATTAAAAAATATTGATTTTGTTGTTGTCTTTTTTCTTTCTCTCCCTGCACTTGTGTTTATCAGCAAGTGCAGGAGAGATTTTTCCTTTTATTTTTTTTTATTTTTTAAACACTTATTTTATTGATTTTGTTAATTTTACCATAATGGTATTAACTTTGTGTTTTTATAAATATTACTTTTAAATACAAAACTGTTTTTAGTTTAAAAATCTATTTGTTTTAATCGCCCATCTCAAAGAATTCTCATACTGAACGCAGTAGGGATTCAAGGATATATATACACATGGATTAGGGAGTGGTTAACATGTAGAAAACAGAAAGTACTGATTAGAGGAGAAAACTCAAAATGGAGCGAGGTAACCAGTGAAGTACCACAGGGATCAGTATTTGGTCCTCTGCTATTTCTAATCTATTTCTAATCTACCTCCTTATTTTCGGGCACCCTGTTCGTGGCTCTTAGATTGACTTAGATTCTGGTATAGTAAGCAAACTTGTTAAATTTGCAGACGACACAAAAATAGGAGGAGTGGCAAACACTGTTGCAGCAGCAAAGGTCATTCAAAATGATCTAAACAGCATTCAAAACTGGGCAGACACATGGCAAATTACATTTAATAGAGAAAAGTGTAAGGTACTGCACGCAGGCAATAAAAATGTGCATTATAAATATCATATGGGAGTATGGCAAAGTGGTTACTAGTGTGCAGGTGCAGGTGATCAAAGAACAAACAGACAATTGTAATCCAGGTGAAAAGGTTTGTTTATTTTATTTCTTTATGTCCAGTGCCTGACGGCAAAACAAACAGTAAATAATAATGCTGGTAAGTAATACAGCGGCTTGTATTACTTACGTTATAATCCCTGGGTTGGTCAGTGTCTGAGGCAAGATAGGTAATTGGTCCTACTCCTGCTCCTGCTCCTGCTCCTGCTCCTACTAATTTTTTAATTAACTATTAAGTATCATTATTAGTTGGTGTTTCAATTTAGGGAGGAGTGTGTGTATGTGATTTTAAACCAGGTAGTGTGGTTATTTGAATAATAGGGTGATTTGCAATTTGTAATTGTATCAGGGAGGGTGGTTTATTAACTTGAAGAGAGTTGTTTGCATTTGGATTGGTCTCCACACAGCCTCCTGTAGTGGTGTGATCCCCTTTGAAGTGTGTAAAAGTATTGTCAATAGAGCAGTTAGCAGTTGTGCCAGTCCCCTTGCAAAGTGAGGTGGAACCTATTTAAGGGTGGGCATATAATAGTGGTCAGTCTACAGGAACCAGGGACTGAGGCAGATAGGCAAGTTCCTGCTTCAAGTAATTTTTAATTAACTACATTTGGTAACTTTGTAAGGTGGTGTTTGAATTAGCTGAGTTGGTGTGTGATTAGTACCAGGTGAGTGGTTTAATTCAATAGAAGTTGATTTGCTATCTGATTGGTTTCACGCAGTTGTTTTTTCTATATTAAGCAGCCTATTTCTGCGCCAGCAAGAAGCAGCAAACAGAAGAGCCTCAACAAAAGAGCCGGAGTCTAGCTGTGGGAGTCTACAGGTAACCAGTGTCTGAGGCAAGATAGCCTCAAGCAAGCGCCAGCAAACAGAAGAGCCTCAACAAAAGAGCCGGGAGTCTAGCTGTGGGAGTCTACAGGTAACCAGTGTCTGAGGCAAGATAGCCTATTTCTGCGCCAGCAAGAAGCGCCAGCAAACAGAAGAGCCTCAACAAAAAAGAGCGGGAGTCTAGCTGTGGGAGTCCAGTGAGGGAGGCCTGCGCTGAGACACTGTTCCAATAGATCCAAACCTAACGGCCCTCTAGAAGAAGCTATCTACTAGTCAGGTCTGTACCCTCCACCCTACTGCTCCTACTGTGCCTTTTGTCCTGCTTGTCCTGCTATGACTGTCTCTCACATCCCTGTTCTGTCCTCCGTCCTCGTCCTCTGCCCTCCCTCCGCTGCTGCTCCTCCAACCCCTCTAACCTCATTTCTCTGCCTCTCCCCCCCCCACACACTCTCTGGTGCACTCTGGAACTGTCACTCTTCTGCTAACAAAGCTGATTTCATCTCTGCCTTTGCCTCCCACCTCTCGCTCGATTTCCTTGCTCTCACTGAAACCTGGCTGTCCCCTGATAACACTGTTACTCCCGCTGCCCTGTCCTCTCTACGTCCTGTCCCATACCCCCCGTCTCACTGGACGGGAGGTGGGACGGGTCTTCCTCTCTCCCTCCTTACTCTTTTCTGTCCCCCTCGATCTCATCTCACTCTCTGTCAATACCTTTGAATTTCATGCAGTCCAACTAACCTTTCCCTGTCAACTCCTGCTCATTGTTCTGTACCGCCCTCCTGGGCCTCTCACTCACTTTCTGGATGAACTCGACTTTCTACTCTCCTCCCTCCCCTCTCTGTCTACCCCGACTGTCCTGTTGGGTGACTTCAACATCCATCTCTCAACCCCAGCCACTCTGCTGGATTCTCCCTCTCCTGCACTCGACTACACTTCTGTCTCTCCGTCCCCTCCTACCCACAAAGCTGGCCGTCAACTGGACCTCACCTTCTCCAGGGCCTGCTGCCCCTCCACCCTCTCTGTCACCCCCTGGACCTCTCTGATCACTATTTCATCTCTTTTTCTGTCTCTCCCCTCTCCCCTGCTCCTCCTACCCCCACTGTCACCTCTCACCTTTTAACCTCCGCTCTCTCTCCCTCTGTCCTTGCCTCCTGCTCTCTCTCACCTCCCTCCTATCGACTCCTTTTCACAACTCTCCGTGAGACTCTGCTACCTCCACCCTCTTCTCCTCACTCACCTCCTCCCTCGACTCCCTCTGTCCCCTCACCTCCCGACCTGCTCGCCCCTTCCCTCCCCATCCCTGGCTCTCCTCTGCGCTCCGCTCGGCAAGAATCACACTGCGATCTGCTGAAAAGAAATGGAAGAGAACCAAACTCCCTGCTGCCCTAGACCTTTACCGCACTCTCCTCCTCCTTCCTCTCTACTCTCTCCTCTGCTAAATGTGCTTATTTCTAATCTGTAATCCAAGCCTCCACTAACAACCCACGTAAACTATTCTCTACCTTCTCCTCCCTCCTAAACCTTCCCCCCCTCCTCCTCCCTCCTCTGTCTCCCCTGATGACTTTGCCTCCTTCTTCTCTTCTAAAATCTCAGATATCCGCAAACTCTTTAACACCTCTCCCTCCCCCGCACCCCCTCCTGCTCCAACCCCTACACCCACTACATCCCCTACTTACTCGCCCTCCTTCTCCACCTTCTTGCCCCTCTCAGACTCTGACCTCTCCTCCCTGCTCCAGGGTCACAAACCCACCACGTGTGCCTTGGACCCCCTCCCCACTCACCTCTTTCAAGCTGCTGCTCCTGCTCTACTCCCCTTCATCTCCTCCCTCCTCAACACCTCTCTACTTTCTGGTATCTTTCCCTCTGCCTTCAAAAAGCCTCTATCACTCCCCTCCTCAAAAACCTACCCTCGACCCCACCTCCCTCCAGAGCTACCGTCCTGTCTCCCTCTCCAAAACCCTCGAGCGGACTGTACACCGCCAGCTCTCTGCTTTCCTGTCCAACCACTCTCTGCTTGACCCTCTCCAATCTGGCTTCCGCTCTGCTCACTCCACTGAAACCGCCCTCCTGTCTGTCACCAACTCACTTAAGTGTGTGCCCAGCTGCCTCTCTCTCCTCTGTCCTAATTCTCCTCGACCTCTCTGCTGCCTTTGACACTGTTGATCACTCTATTCTACTATCATCTCTTGCTGACCTGGGATCTCTGGCACTGCTCTGGCCTGGTTCTCCTCCTACCTCTCCAACCGCACTTACCAGGTAACCTGGCGTGGAGCAACCTCCACACCTCACCCTCTCTTAACTGGAGTCCCCAAGGGTCAGTCTTGGGTCCTCTCCTGTTCTCTCTCTACACCGCTCCTGGGCCCCCTCATCGCATCCTATGGTTTCTCATACCATTTCTATGCTGATGATGCTCAGATTTTCTCCTTCCCCACCTCTGACTCCACCATCTCCTCCCGTATCTCTACCTGTCTGTCTGCTATTTCCTCCTGGATGCACTCTCATCACCTCAAACTCAACCTCTCTAAATCTGACCTCCTTTTCTTTCCTCCTCCTCCCCCTCCTCTGATCTCTCTATCTCTGTTCCTCTGGAATCTACCACACTCTCTCCCTCTTCCTCAGCTAAGAACCTTGGAGTCACCCTGGACCCCTGCCTCTCTTATTCCCAGCACATCCACTCTGGCACGCGCACCCGATTCTTCCTGAGCAACATCCGAAGAATCCGACCCTTCCTCACCAACTATGCTACCCAGCTCCTGGTCCAGGCCCTGGTACTCTCCCGCCTAGACTACTGCAACTCCCTCCTGGCTGGCCTCCCTCATGTCCGCCACCCGTCCGCTCCAGCTCATCAGAACTCTGCTGCCCGCCTGGTGTTCTCTCTGCCTTGCTTCGCCCACGCTTCTCCACTACTCCGCTCGCTCCACTGGCTCCCCATCACCGCTCGCATCCAGTTCAAGACTCTTGTACTAGCCTACAGATGCCTTGACCAGACTGCACCCAGCTACCTCAGACCCTCATCTCCCTACACCCCACTCGACCTCTCCGCTCCGCCTGCACTAGAAGACTAGCTCTACCTCCGCTCGCTCCCCCTGTCTCCAGAGCCGCTCCTTCTCCACCCTTGCTCCGCAGTGGTGGAATGACCTTCCTACAGATGTCAGGACTGCCCAGTCCCTGACCACATTCCGCGCCTCCTTAAGACTCACCTCTTCAAACAGCACCTGTAGAACTCCTCTGTTTGTATCCTGGGACACTATCACCCTTCATGTAAATGTGCTTTATTCTGCTCTTATCTGCCCCCTATTTTACTGCATTTAATCCTGTACTTCAGAATACTGTAATCTGCCAAGTGTTTAACCTGTAGTACTTTGTATTTAATCGCATCCTGATGTAACTATCACTATTATCTGCTGTATTATTGAATTGTGGTTTGTCACACTTGAACAAAAGTTATTGTATTTCTTGCTCTTATTGTATTACTTGTATTGTAAAACTTGAAATGTATTTGCTTACGATTGTAAGTCGCCCTGGATAAGGGCGTCTGCTAAGAAATAAATAATAATAATAATAATAATCCCCACATTAAACACAAAACACATACACAAGTCCAGTTAGTGCGTGAATTAATGATTGTGGTACAATACAGTTTACAGTGATACAAGTGCTGTTCCGGGTTTGTGCTGGCCTCTGGCGACAGCTCCAGAACGTGTTAGCCGTCTAGCGATTACAAGCAACAATAGACAGAACAAAACAAACACCAACGATATTCACCACACAAATACAGGTCCTCCCGGGTCACTTATTAATAACCAAAACGAAGGAACAGATAACATTGCTTCGACCCCTATTTATACCGTCACTCGTGACCCCTTGGTAAATGATTGCAGCCACTCCTCCAATCCGTGGCTGTCACATCATGTCCCTTTCAGGTCAATGAGTTAGTGTACCAAAGCTCCGTCTCTTTCCTACATGACGACTTCCTTTTAACACTCGGAACGAAGTGTCAGGCCAAGTAGTCCAGAGTACTCTGTTCCCATTACTTAGCGCCCTCACAGGTCGGAAGGGAGATTTACCACCAAGAATCATTGTCTTTCTGTCACATATCCCACCGCTCAGAGTGGAGCCGAAGGAACACTCGGCTGAATCTACCTTTCCCATTACTCCCCCCCTGCCGGGAAAAATAATCTGCATTTTGGTGTTCTTTCCCAGCACGATGTACCATGTGGTACATGAAGGGCTGCAATGCCAGATACCACCGAGTTATCCGGGATTGCTATCCTTCATTGTGCTTAACCACTTGAGTGGGGTGTGGTCTGTGACAAGATCAAATGAATGTCCTAGCAGGTAGTATCGTAAGGAGTGAGTAACCCATTTAATGGCCAAACACTCCTTTTCGACTACGAAGTAGTTGCGCTCCCGAGGGAGCATCTTTTAGCTGATATACAATGAATCTATTCAGTCTTGAACAAAGAAGACTACGCGGCGATCTGATTCAAACATTCAAAATCCTAAAAGGTATAGACAATGTTGACCCAGGGGACTTTTTTGACCTGAAAAAAGAAACAAGGACCAGGGGTCACAAATGGAGATTAGATAAAAGACCAAGGAGTTTATGTTGACTCAGAAATGTCTTCATCTAGACAATGTGGGGAAGCTATAAAAAAGGCCAACAAGATGCTCGGATATATTGTGAGAAGTGTTGAATTTAAATCAAGGGAAGTAATGTTAAAACTTTACAATGCATTAGTAAGACCTCATCTAGAATATTGTGTTCAGTTCTGGTCACCTCGTTACAAAAAGGATATTGCTGCTCTAGAAAGATTGCAAAGAAGAGCAACCAGAATTATCCTGGGTTTAAAAGGCATGTCGTATGCAGACAGGCTAAAAGAATTGAATCTATTCAGTCTTGAACAAAGAAGACCATGCGGCGATCTGATTCAAGCATTCAAAATCCTAAAAGGTACAGACAATGTCGACCCAGGGGACTTTTTTGACCTGAAAAAAGAAACAAGGACCAGGGGTCACATATGGAGATTAGATAAAGGGGCATTCAGAACAGAAAATAGGAGGCACTTTTTTACACAGAGAATTGTGAGGGTCTGGAACCAACTCCCCAGTAATGTTGTTGAAGCTGACCCCGGGATCCTTCAAGAAGCTGCTTGATGAGATGCTGGGATAAATAAGCTACTAACAACCAAACGAGCAAGATGGGCTGAATGGCCTCCTCTCGTTTGTAAACTTTATGTTCTTAATATCGGGTGTTCTACTCTGTCAACTTTTTGGGACAAGACCGCACCCAAACCCACATCCGATACATCGGTGTGGAGGATGAATCTCTTAGTGAAATCTGGTGTGATGAGAGTGGGGCCTTGGCAGAGTCTTTCCTTAACAATATCAAACGCCCCCTGACACTCAGCTGACCACTCAATTAAATTTGGAGCAACCTTTTTGGTGAGGTCAACCAAAGGGTTAACCACTGTGGCATACTCGGTGATAAAGCGGCGGTAATAACCGGCTAGTCCCAGTAGCAACCTTACCTGAGTCTTGGTTTTGGGGATAACCTTGTTGCATTAGTAAGACCTCACCTATAATATTGTGTTCAGTTCTGGTTACCTCGTTACAAAAGGATATTGCTGCTCTAGAAAGAGTGCAAAGAAGAGCAACCAGAATTATCCCAGGTTTAAGAGGCATGTCGAATGCAGACAGGCTAAAAGAATTGAATTTATTCAGTCTTGAACAAAGAAGACTACGCGGTGACCTGATTCAAGCATTCAAAATCCTAAAAGGTATAGACAATGTCGACCCAGGGGGCTTTTTTGACCTGAAAAAAGAAACAAGGACCAGGGGTCACATATGGAGATTAGATAAAGGGGCATTCAGAACAGAAAATAGGAGGCACTTTTTTACACAGAGAATTGTGAGGGTCTGGAACCAACTCCCCAGTAATGTTGTTGAAGCTGACACCCTGGGGTCATTCAAGAAGCTGCTTGATGAGATGCTGGGATTAATAAGCTACTAACAACCAAACGAGCAAGATGGACTGAATGGCCTCCTCTCTTTTGTAAACTTTTTTATGTTCTTATGTTCATATGTCTACCAAAGCCTGGATTTTGGTGACAACAGGTTTCACCCATTCCCCATTAAAAATCCCAAATATTGAGTCTCTGATTTGGCAAACGCGCATTTTCCCAAGTTAGCTGTCAGCCGGGCTACCCTTAGAGACTGAAGGACAGCCATAACCCTAGCCAAATGCTCTCACCAGATGGAGCTGTAAATAACCACGTCATCAATGTATGCTGCTGCATATTCATAATGTGGGCGTAAAACCTGGTCCATCAGTCTCTGAAAGGCAGCGGGTGCACCAGTAGCCCAAACAGCATGGCTTTGAAATTAAACAGCCCTTCAGGGGTTGAAAATAGAGCCGCCGTCAAACAGTTATTTGCGCGCCGCGGCCATGTTTTGTAATGAAAAAGCGTGGATTTTACAAACGGTAGAAAGAACCTGGTCATGAACATGTGTGCCAATTTAGGTGTCGATTGACATTGCGGTTTAAGACAAGAAGATTGCTGAATATTTGGCGCCAATCCAGCGTAGCGGCCAAAGTAATTGTTCAATCGACCTCGATGGAACATATGTTTTTTATAGGCCATTGCTGCACTATCTGCTGCCATTGTCATAGTTCCACCTTAAGTTGTTTTTAACGGCAAGAGTTTTGAAAAATTTCCAAAATTTCCACGAGATCCAATATGACAGTCGAACCATGTGACTTTTTCATTCGGGGATGCCAGTCTGGTTGTCCAGCCATAGGCATCTACTTACGTATGCGTTTTCATAACTCTGCGATGTTGTTTGTGCGGAATAATAATAATAATAATAATAATAATAATAATAATAATAATAATAATAATAATAATAATAATAATAATAATAATAATAAGCTTCCCCAGCCTATGGCTGGCTGTGTGGTCCAGTGGTTAAAGAAAAGGGCTTGTAACCAGGAGGTCCTCAGTTCAAATCCCACCTCAGCCACTGACTCATTGTGTGACCCTGAGCAAGTCACTTAACCTCCTTGTGCTCCGTCTTTCGGGTGAGACGTAATTGTAAGTGACTCTGTAGCTGATGCATAGTTCACAAACCGTAGTCTCTGTAAGTCGCCTTGGATAAAGGCAAATATACAATAGACAAATAATAATAATAATAATAATAATAATAATAATATGGCTTGGAAGCCTAATAACACCGTGTAACAAATTTTTTTTTTTTTTTTTGTTTCCTGGGTATTAAGTGTTATTTCCTAATTGCTTATGCCTCAAAAGTATAGAAAATGGCTATTATTCCCCACAAACTTTGCTTTTGTGACCAGGCCAGTGATATTTTGAAATTTAGACGTGTTAGACGTCTAGTGAATTTACAAACAAAAGACAATTACTAACAGTGCTACAAACAAACAAAACACTCACGAATATTTATTGTTTCTTTTTGGGAACTCTCCCGGTCCTTCCAGTTCCGTGCGTCTCTGAACCCAAGCGAAGGAACTGATTACAAGTCTCTGTCCCCTTTTTATGCTGTCACGCATGACCCCTTGGTAAACTAATGCAGCTGCCTTACAATCTGCGGCTGCTACATTGTTTACCTTCCGGGTCAATACGTTCTTGCAACAGAGACTCGCCTTCTTCCAGACTGGCCAACTCCCCGACCCGGGAAAGAACTGTCAGTCCAGCCCGTCAAAAGAACTCTGTCCTCTCTGCTTACCGCCCTCACAGGTCGGGAGGGAGATTTACAACCAGAACTCATTATATTTCTGTCACAGGACCTCAATGAAACGCTGAGCACAGGAGTTAAAACTGTAAAATACATTAAAGGTTGGTCACTTAACAATTGACTCTTTCCTGAGATGTGTGAAGATACCAAATGCTCCTATTTCACAGCGAAGTTCGATGGCTTTCATGTGGGAAAGTGTTAGTTCACTTTGTTGACCTCAAAGAAAAGGTCAAAACATTTTTAGAACTACATAAATCTGCTTTATCGACTAAGCTAACTGAAAAGTTTCTAATTAAAACTGTATACCTAGTAGACAAATCAATGGAACAAATCAAAGGTTACAAGAGGCTGACACGAACATACTGCAATGCAAGGAAGCAATTGATGCATTTATTCGAAAACTGGACTTACAAATTTCCAAACTTGAGAAAGGAGACTTCACTCAGTTTCCTTTGCTTTCAAAAGAACTTCAGGGCAAACAACACATGGATCTCTTTGTGATGTTTGTCTACTACATAAAAGCTCTTCAAAAGGAACTCAAATCAAGGTTCTCAGACATGGAAGACTTTTCTAAAGATACATGGGTGTTGGGTCTTTTTCTAGCAAAAATAGAGGAAGTGGCATACCTGAATTGTGAAGATAAATGTAAGGGTTTTCGAATTTTCACATTGCGCAGTGACCCTTATGTATCCACGCCTAGCTGTCCACCGGCGCATGGATCCCAATGTGACTCGATTGGCAGGGAAATCAGTATACCACACACAAGTTTACAACACTTTATTTAGCACACCAAACAATATCATGAACACCCATAACCAATATACCATTCTCCGAGCTGAACAGCACTCCCACATTGCAATTCACACAGTGCCACACACTAAAAATCCCTCCCAATCAATAAATACCTAAAACCACAATTATCCCCTCTAACACCGTGCAATAAATACTTTGTCATTTCACATCTAATTGGTTAAATAGCTAAAATGATGCATGCTCACATTATATAAATAAATATGTTCTAAAATACATAACTAGAATAAATAAATCACTATAACCAGGCAGATTAAAACAGCAATATTTAACTCAGTTTCCGGAAGTGGATCACTCCAGGATATCCCCCACCCTCTCCAAACCTAGCCTTATAAAGTGCAATGTTCAACTCAGCTGATCCGTGGTCACTCTTAATTGCTTTGCTCTCCCAGCCCCACTACAGTCCCGCACAATTCCACTTTCTTCTCCTCTTCACAGCCCTATCCAGTCCTGCACAATCTTTCTTCTCCTCCCCACAGCCCTATCACGGCTGGCTTTGTTGTGTCAGTCCTGCACAATTCCACTTTCTTCTCCTCCTCACAGCCCTATCACGGCTGGCTTTGTAGTGTCAGTCCTGCAAATTCCACTTTCTTCTCCTCTTCACAGCCCTATCACGGCTGGCTTTTTTCAGTCCTGCACAATTCCACTTTCTTCTCCTCCTCACAGCCCTATCACGGCTGGCTTTGTTTTCAGTCCTGCACACCCACTTTCTTCTCCTCTCACAGCCCTATCACGGCTGGCTTTGTTGTGTCAGTCCTGCACAATTCCACATTCTTCTCCTCCTCACAGCCCTATCACGGCTGGCTTTGTTGTGTCAGTCCTGCACAATTCCACTTTCTTCTCCTCTTCACAGCCCTATCACGGCTGGCTTTGTTGTGTCAGTCCTGCACAATTCCACTTTCTTCTCCTCTTCACAGCCCTATCACGGCTGGCTTTGTTGTGTCAGTCCTGCACAATTCCACATTCTTCTCCTCCTCACAGCCCTATCACGGCTGGCTTTGTTGTGTCAGTCCTGCACAATTCCACTTTCTTCTCCTCCTCACAGCTCTATCACGGCTGGCTTTGTTTTGTCAGTCCCACACAATTTAACTTTCTTCTCCTCTTCACAGCCCTATCACAGCTGGCATGGTTGTGCCTCCTGTAATATTCGAAGGCTCCTCCTCTCGTGTTGCAGCCTGTCCCGGCTAATCCAGCTCCACCTCGTGGCGCGACTTTTCTTTAAAAAATTGGACCACAACACAGCCCTCAATGCAGGTAGATACAGTCCAGTGCAATGCCTCTAATACATTATGTACATGCTGCACCTCTATTTGGCTAAAACCTCAATTAATGTGCCTTTCCAGTAGGCCACTGATACTTAACTTAGGAGGCATTTAGGCCAGCATTGAGGTGCAGCGCACCGCTCCTGATCCGTGCCGTCCCCCTCTCGTAGGGCTGGTCTACTCCCCCGTCTTCTCGTCAGTGCACACAAGGACGAGCTTACGGTCTCCGTCTCTCTGACCCCATATTTCTCTTCTTGCAGCAGCATTGGCTCCCCCACGCTGCTCTCTCCAGGCCTCTGGCCAGCTTTTCCCTGCCTTTTCTTACAGTCTCCATCTCTCGGTCCCCGTCTCTCTCTCGCTGGTTGACTGGCTGGCTGGCTGACTCCTGGCTGTCCACTCCAAACTCTCTGCAGCGCCTGTTTGGTTTCTCTGCATGGATCTCTCTCTTCTGCGCTTGTTCTCTCTCTCTGATTCTTTTGTCTGATTCTTCGCTTTCGCCTTCCAATCAGCTTGTCTTTATAGGGCTCTTAATTAGTCCAATAGAGTACCTCAAATGCGCTTCACCTGGGGAGGTGGACCCGGTATGAAATGTTAAATCCCCACCTGGCTATTTCCTCTCTTTACATGAACTTACAGATCTCCAAGAAAATTCACTATGCAAACAATACTTTCAGGAGTATGGCTACCAAAAATTCTGGCTTGCTACGGGAGCAAATGTTGCACCCAAATTAACTTTGCATGCAACCACTAGAATCCTTCTCCCGTTTGTAACCACATACCTGTCCGAGACTGCATTCAGTGCACTGGTGAGCATCAAAACCAAGGCTCGCAACAGATTAGATGTGCACGTGATTTTCGACTTGCTGTTACAAATTAACGGCAGACATCTCAATGCTTGAAAAGGATCTTCAAGCTCAGGGTTCTCACTAATGGCATCGGAACAGGTATGTGTAATTTTGATACATGCGCTTTTACACTGTTGTTTATATTCTGTAGATAGATAGATAGATAGATAGATAGATAGATAGATAGATAGATAGATAGATAGATAGTAACCGGCTGGCACTCACGGTCGTTCGTTTGCCTCTTTGAAAGCAGACCCAGGACACAGGAAATGGAGTTTTAAGCGCGGTTGCGCTATTTTTAATAAACAAATAAAACAGAAACAAATACCTAACTCCGTTTTGGAGCGCTAACTACACAGGTATTTCCCTCGCAGGACGGCTAAACCGTTTACCTGGCACTACAAACACACAAAAAAACCACACAGGTTTGACACAACACTTACTCTCCATACGACTGCTCAGAGACAGAGCACACCATCTGCCTCCTTCTACTCAGCAGCCTCGTACAGACAGGCTGCACATCTTAAATACCCTGCACCTGGCATTAGTTTACAATAGTTACCAGGTGCGGGTGATAATTAAACAATAAACAATTAGCAAATTATTAAACAATTAAACAAAAAGTGCATACGCACATGTTTTATGCAGGGAGGATATTAACCCCCTCCCTGCTGTGTTACAATAGATATAGATTGTATGCAGTGTGCATAAGGGGGGCTCCAGCCCAAAAAGGTTGGGAACCGCTGCTGTATACTTCCAGTTGCGCCATATATAGCAACTTCATACAGTACCATATTTAATTTAAATATTCTATTGACATGCAGCTGTTCTTACCCTGTTTTGTGAAGGGTTTGTTATCAGTAACTTTTTGGTTGTTTTAAATAGGGGTTCAGTGCATATTTGTGCAGCCAGCTAAATTTCAGTATGTTAGTCTACTTTTTTTTTTTTAATGTGTTTGGTAATCATGCTGTTTATTGTGTTCATAAAGTTAATTCAAAATGCTGTCAGGTGATCTGTTGCTGGTGATAACTTAAATAAAGTCTTGTGAATGAAACCAGAGTAGTCTACTTTGCTATATTATTTACTAAATTTAAGTGATTCTATAAATCTACTGTTAAACTGCAAGAACAATTTGACTGTTGTTCTGCATCTCTGAAAATGTCTAGCCTAAAGGGGCGTTCACACCGGACGCGGCACGCATGCCGCCTGCTTGCGCGCCGCGCTGCAGTACTGTTCACACCAAACGCGGCAGGGTAAAGTCAGTGGGCGGTCCGTTGTTACGTCACGGCTGCAGGTACAGTGGCTTTTGGTTGCCGAGCAACAAACAGTAAATGCCAGCAGGAAAATAAAACTCTTTTGACAGAACTGAAGACACTGACAAAAGACAAAATATTATAAATATTTTTTTATAAAACCTAATTGTAACCCCCACACCACCACAATCACCCCCCCCTCCTTTTTTTTTAATAAATTTTGTTAAAAACTGTTAAAATATAATATGTATGTAGTTAATTTATCAAAAAAAATGCTTACGTTATAGTAGCACCACAATCACCCCGAACATTTTTACTTATGGGTCATTCCGCGTCAATACATCATTGTCACCCATACGTCTCAGATTTGGATGAAAATCTGTAAAAATGTTTTTACAAAATCTGAAATCGAACACTCAACTAATAGTTTCTTTGATGTGACTGTTTACGACTGGTTGAATTGACACGGAATGACAGATAAGTAAAAAAAACTGGAAAGTAAACTTAAAACACCCTGCTGTATACTGTTCTGTCTGTTTTGTTTGCCTGCTGTATTTGCATTTGTTTGGTATGTTTGAAAATGTAAATCATTGGGTAGGTTTCATTAGATTTTTCCAGAGGTGTTTAGCTTCCTGTTCTGAAGTGAGTTTGCCAGCAGTGTACTCCATATTCCCTTGCAATTGCTTCCTAATCCCCCAATATGGCCTTTATTAAAACTGTGCCAGCTACTGTCGAAATCTCGTCGCCAAAAACTTTATAGAGGTACAATAAAATGAATTTCTTCCAAAATAATTAACTTAGAATTATAATAACCCCATGGTTTCCACAAGTTAAAAATACAATGTACATTTTTATTAATTTTGTTAAAAACTGTTAAAATATAACACATGTACACCAAATAAAACGTTTTGCTTTATCTTTTAAAAGTTTGTCTGCAGTTAATTTATCAAAAAAAATGCTTATGTTATAGTAGCAGGTGCATAATTATTTTCAATGTGGAGTTTAGCACAAAAAATATATATTACCTCATTTATGTAATTATGTATATTTAATATTCACTCGGTAACCCCATTTGTACACCCACAGACCTCCATGCTGTAGCTTTTTTATTAATATCTCAGTAACTATGAATTGTTGTATTATACAACGCCGGGAAATCTGAAATTAAAGCTAACAGCTTTTCCTCCATTTTATTTTTTTATTTCTTCCTCGCAAGAACCTCCTACTTTTCCCTGATTGGCTGTTGGTAGGTCACGACGCGGCACAGCAAAAGTTGAAAATATTTTATCTCTTGCGCGTCCCTCTGCCGCTACGCGTAATCGCCTTCATTGAAAATGTTAGGTTACTTACTGTAACCCTGGTTCCCTGAAAGAGAAGACGACCACCAAACATTATGTATGGGATATTTCTGCCCTTGAGGTAGGTAATGCTGAGCTCTCTATATCAGAGCTGACGAAGGCCCCTTCCTGGGATGACGCACTCGGTCCCGCCCACCAAGGGTATAAAACCGTCACTCACAGGAAGATCTCCCTCTTTTTCCATCGAACCTGTGAGGGCGACTGAAGCTACCTTGTGGTTGGTAGTCGTCTTCTCTTTCAGGGAACCAGAGTTATGGTAAGTAACCTAACGTTCCCTTTCAAGTCGAAGACAACCACCAAACATTATGTATGGGATAATGTATACCAGAGCCGTCGCGAGGGAGAAGGAACAGCAGCCTATGAGGGACGCACAAACACTGCCTAACCCAGAGGTTAGCGGTGTGAACTTACACCCTCAAGGACCCTTGTGCCTACAGAAGGCAAAGCAGGATCTACCACATTAATACGGTAGAACCTGGAGAAAGTATGTGGCGTAGCCAAGCTAGCCGCAGTACATTGTCAGACATCGAGGCACCTTTGAAAGGGCCCAAGATGTAGCCAACCCTCTAGTTGAGTGTGTGGCTACCCTACCAGGTGGGGCAAGCCAGCACCATTATACACAGTCGAGACTGTGTCCACAATCCAGTGTGACAGACGCTGCTTAGAGGGGCTGTCCTAGGGTCCGTGTTCCATGACAGACAAAGAGCTGGTCAGATTGACGCAGCGCTCTTGTCCTAAGCAAGTAACATCTCAATACCCGCACTGGGCAGAGGAAATTAAGTCTCTCATCCTCTGTTGAAGCAACGGAGGTGGATGAAAAGACTCCAGTTCCACAGACTGGTTAATGTGGAAAGCTGTAATCACCTTGGGGAGGAAAGCGGGGTTGGTGCGCAGAGACACTCCGCTTCTATCCTCCCACAAGCGCATGCAGGAGCTGTGCACAGACAGCACCTGCAGCTCACTGATCTGCTTTACGGAGGTGATAACTAAGAGGAAGGCTGTCTTCATAGACAGGTACTTCCGCCCTATGGAGTGTAAGGGCTCAAACGGGCCTTCGTGAGAGCCTCTAGTACAATATTAAGGCTCCATTTGGGGATAACAGTCCTCTTAGGAGGGTGTTATCACCGTGCGCCTTTAAGGAAATGGGTAACCAAAAATGCGCACCCGGAGACATAGAATCTACGGGGGCATGGCAAGCAGAGATAGCCGCTGAATACACCTTCAAGGTGGAAGGTGACCTTCCAGCACCAAGCAGTTCTTGCAGGAACTGCAATATGACTGGCCTAGGGCAAGTGATGGGGTCATGGTTTCTAGCCAGACACCAAGCTTGAAAATACTTCCACTTATAGGTATACAAAAAACCTAGTGGAGTCCGCCCTAGCGCTTTGCATGGTACCCACAACTGCGTCCGATAGCCCTAGGGCTAGCCAGCGGTCCCTTACAGGAGCCAGACCCATAGCTGGAACCTGCCTGGCTCCGGGTGCCAAAGAGAGCCTTCCATCTGACTGAGGAGATCCAATTAAGTGGAATCTCCCAGGGCTGGTGTGGCAGGATGGCTCGCAGTGGTGAGGTGTGGTGACGTCACGGACCAGGAAGTAACTGAATCAAAACAGTGGATGGGCGGGTGAAGCTGAATGCTACTGCACTCAGCGTATTTAATAAATAAATAAACAAAAGATTTAAACAATCAACAAAACAAAGGGCACGAGGGCCAAATGAATCAGACAGACAAACAAGTAAGTGTCGTGCTGGCTAATCCAGCACGTTTTAACAATTGTTAAATTCTGTCTTCTCTCTATCTCCCCGTACCTCCTCTCTGTACACCCAACCCCGCAGCACGGACAGCTGCAGGTTCTTATACTCTGGCCGAGGGGTTAACTGGCTGTTAATTATCTTATTACCCCTCGGCCACAGTCTGCACGCGTTTGGTAAGGATGCATGACTGTCAGCTAGTTAAATAATCAGTAGCTGATCAGTCATGCATCCTCACGGGGTTTTTAAATTATAAAAAAACAATAACAAATACGCAGCGCTTTTATCCGCGCCGCAAACAAAAATACAAATAATAATAAATAGGGGCGGGACACTCCGCCACAGCTGGCTATGCAACAGCTGGCACAGGGTCGAAAACCACATTCTCCTGGCCACTTGGAGAACTGACGCTTTCTCTAACCCGACTTTTCCTAGAAAAGCCGGGAGCAGCGGTATAGGCAGGAAAGCATACAAAAAACACTTTGGACCACTCGTGGGCTGCTCTCAGTTCCCACGCATTTTGTCCAGCGATCCGACCAGGGTCCGCGAACTCCTCCACCAGCCCAGACTGGCCCCCCAACCAGAGTTGGGTGCATCTGTCATCACCAATTGACAGTTGTGTATCACTCCTATGCTTGCGACTTTGCTCAGATGAGAGGCTTGCCTCCACCAGCGTAGGGCTTCCCAGCATAGGCGAGACACGGTCAGCTGACGGTGTCTGTCGCGCTTGGGGTGCAGCCGAAGGCACTGAGCCACACTTGGATCGGGCGCTTGTGGAGTAACCCTAGTTGGGTGGGTGATGAAGCCGAGGCCATCGTACCCAATAGTTTTTATCACAACACCAATTACACTGTGAACCCTTGTTGAACAGGGCCAGACAGTTGCAATGGCAGCCACTCTGTCGTCCGACAGGTAGGCTTGACACTGTGTGGGCCACTACTCCTTCCTGCGACTGGGCAGATCAACCAGTCGTTCAGCTAATTCATCACCTTGATCACTTGCAGCCGCAGGGGAGCTAGGATGGCATCCATGCACTTTGAAACATGCGGGGTGCTAAGGAGAGGTTGAACCACAGCACAGCACAGAAAACTCAGGGCGCTCCCCTGTAAGGCAAAGCGGAGATACTTCCTGTGCGCTGGACGAATAGCAACGTGGAATCTGCGTTCTTTCAGTCCAGTGTGATAAACCATTTGCCCGGCCGGACAGCCTGGCGAGTACGGCAGATGCCAGCGCGTAACATCCAGGGCAACCACCGGTGCAGGCGGGGTCAGCTCCGGGGCCGGCGTTATTGGCTGAGCTAGGTCCACAGCAAGGGCTTGAGCCTGCTGCCTGGCCAGGCCCAGCGCAGCGTACAGCTCAGCAGTGTATTGAAGCACTCAGGCACCAAGGGTGCAGACGCACGAGGACACTGAGTGAGGTAGAATACAGTACTGGTGCACCGAAGCATCGGGGCACCGAGTGCAGGTGTTATTCATATGCTGTGGTGCTAAGCACTGAGGCATGGAGCATCTAAACACAGAGGGCGTCGACTGAGAGGCGCCCAGCCTTAATCGCGTGAAGTCAACACAACTCGGGGTAGCGCATAGCATACACCGGGGTGGATAAACAGACTCGAGTGGCTGCGGTAGGCAACCAGGAGAGCAGTACAGGGGAGCACACGGTGCTGCACCATGGTGCAGAGCGGCGATAACCTGGTTCTGGACCGCGTGCAGTCACACAACGTGGCAGCACATAGCGTATGCCAGGGTGGAGCACAGGCTCAAGGAACTGCAACCTGTTATTTCTTTTTAACTGCAAAGGCAGTAATAGGAACATGCAGGCTTATACCCAGCCATTCGGCTATGGGGGAAACACATTCACCATGCCAGGCGGGTGACCAAGCGCGCCGAGTAGGCGGGCTGAAACAAGCTGGCGGATTCAACTCAACAGCGGGACACAGCAGAGCTGGGTTCCCGTGGAAGAATCAGCTTATTATTTATTTCTAATTGCAGGGCAGTAAAGAAACAAATGAGCACACACACCACAGCAAGCTGTGTGGGTAAAAATATCAGTCACCAGGGCAACGCGGTTAACTGATTTTGTTTTGTTTTTCCAGCCCACCGAGTATGCGGGCTGAAGCAAGCCTGCGTATGTAACTCAACAGCGGGGCGCAGCAGAGCTGCCGGTGGATATCATACTACATTTTATTTTTAAAACTGCAGGGCAGTAAAGAAAAAAAACATATACACACACACAACAGCAAGGTTGTGAGGATAAAATAGCAGTCACCACAGCAGCGCGTGTGACTGCTTTTAAACAGCGCACCGAGTAGGCGGGCTGAGACAAGCCAGCAGAAGCCGCTCAACAGCGGGGCCAGCAGCGCTGGGTCCCGGTGGAAGTAACGCATATTATTTTTTTATTTCTAAACTGCAAGGCAGTAAAGAAACGAAAATACACACCCTCCAGGCAAGCTGTGCGGGTAAAAATAATAGTTACCACGGCAACGCGGGTAACTGATTTTGTTTTGTTTTTACCAGCCCACCGAGTAGGCGGGCTGAAACAAGCCGGCGTAAGCATCTCAACAGCGGGGCTCAGCATAGCTGTGTCCCGATGGAGAAATCGCGCTTGTATCGTTTTTTATTATTTAAAAAAAAAAAAACGCAAGGCAGTGAAATAAAACCACACATACATGCAAACAACAGCAAACTGTGAGGGTAATAAAGCAGACACCACGGCAACGCGGGTGAACTGAATATTTTAAGCGCACCGAGAGGGTGGACTGAGGCAGTCCAGCAGAGTCAACTCCACAGCGGGGCAAGGCAGAGCTGGGGTCCGGTGGAGGAACACGCGTCTCTTTTTCTTTTAAACTGTAACATTATTATTTTATTTCTTAGCAGACGCCCTTATCCAGGGCGACTTAATTGCAGAGGAAAACAGGAAACAGCGATCGCTGTAAGGCTTTCAGCAGAGTGCGATCGCAAAGCGATGTAGGCTGTTACGCAGAAAAAAAGAGTAAACACAGCGTAGTAACTGGACAGGGGTGTCTAGCCTGGACTACGTGCGGTCACACGACCGGAGCAGCGCGTAGCTTACCGCGGAGTGGAGCACCTTCTACAGACAGAAGGCAACGAGGTACATCGTGCATCAAGCACCCGATGGCGCTATGCGCCCTGATGTACTAAGCACCTGCCTACCGAGCACCATACGTCCTGGCGTTGCAGGCCGTACAGGGAAGGGACCCCGATATGGTGCTAACTTTGTGCATTAGCACTGAGGCACTGATCGCACTATGTTGAACACTGGTAAGTGTTAACGTAGTGTGTCCACTCACTAGCGTTACAGCAAGGTATGCTGAGCCCTGTGCGCACCGAGTATCCTGTATCCACAGATACTGTGCAGCACCGTGAGCTATGTGCTAGGTTGAGCAGTGCTTACGCAATAACCCGTGCGTCCCAAGCGCAATGTGTACTGCATTTGAGATGCTAGGCAGGGAGTCCTGAGACAGGACGTCTGGCTTGTCCATAGCACTAAGCACTGCTTTCACTGCGTTTGACCCACAGGTACTAACACAGTGTAAAATTCGCTACCGCTACAGCTAAGGCTATTAACACCGCTTACTCTGCCCCGGGTACTACGCAACGTATGGGCACTAGTGCACAACTAACTACGCCTGCACCGTGTACTATTTGCACCGCATGATGCGCTTGAGCTGAGGTCAGTACGCACTGGTATTACCGCAGCACCAATTTTGAGCCATGCTCTAGTAGAGCAGTACTTACGCAACGAGCACAACGCACCGCACCGCTTGCCTCGAAAGACCTCCAAACTCCCCGCGCGAATGGGCACCGTGAGACCGCGTGAACTGGGCGCATCGCGGCGCGACTGCGCGAAACTGCACTTGTAGAAAGGCAGGGTTTGAGACCCGCAGCACCACGTGCGCCTTCGTGAATACCGAGCAATGCGCACACCACGTACTGGGGCCCCACGTACACCACGCGCATCGCGGTTAATATATCGGCCCCACGCTGGGGCGCTGAAAAATACGCAGCCGCGCTGGCGCGACCTGGCCACCGAGATAGAATCACGGGCTGCGCGTAATGCTGCACCCGCAGAGCACCGGAGAGGCCGCTACGCAAAGTGTTTACCCTAACCCCGCGTGGTCAACACACACACCTGGTCAGCGGGGAGCGTGTACCAGGGGGGGACAGAGGCCGAAGCCGCGGTCGGTTATTGCTTTGCATGTTTTATTTTTAGTTGCACTAGTGTTATTTTATTAATGTGTGTATTACTGTAGTTGTGTTTGTTTTATATTATTGTAGTGATGTCTACCCCTTTAAGAAATGCGGTCCCTATCTGTGTAATTCCCTTTCAATTTGAAGACGACCACCAATGACACTACATATGGGATATGTCTGCTCTATACCAGAGCTGCCGATAGGCCCCTTCCTGGGATGATGCACTCGGTCCCGCCCACTAAGGGAATAAAACTATCATCCTGAGGAAGCCATTTCTCTTTTTCCTTCTCAAGATGGTAAGGTAAGACCTCTATGTCTAACTGAGTGTGTTGATAGAAAATAGCTTCTCGAGTCGATTGTATTTCCCTTGCATTCGTGCTGAAAAAGCTGGCTCGCCGCTTTCCTGGAATCAACGGCTTTGCCAAGACAGAGCCTTTCGCCTTTCTGTCTTTCAGCCGCCTCCTCGCTTGCGTGGTAGGCCGCTTTTTGTTATCCATCTGTCATGTGTGAGTGACTGCCTGTGCAGTCACCCGTGAGTGGTTGTCTCTTTCTTTTTTGAGAGTACACTGCTCCTCCACGGGGCTAGGCCTTGCCGTATCCCCGCTGTTGAGTGACTCTTTCAGCCCTTCTCTCCTCCACGGGGCTAGGCCTTGCCGCATCCCCACTGTCGAGTAGACCTCGCTGGCTGTGTAGGCCCACCCACCTCGGTGAGTTGGGCCTTGTAAACAAACAGTGTGCTCTCCCCTATCTATCTATTCTACCATGGTTTTTTGCTGTCTGCTTCAAGTTGCCCACTGTGGCTTCGGCCCTTGTGTCCCCCTGGTGCATGCTACACACTGACCAGGTGTGTGTGACCGCACGGTTAGGGTAGGCACAATTGCATAGCTGTCCCCCCACCCAGTGCTTCAGTACCGCGGCACACGCGTATCCCTTGGTACTTTGGTATCTCGGTGCGCAAAGTGTTTATTGCATATGGCACACGGTGCCCAGCACTACAGCGTCAGTGCTTGGTGCGCACCGCGCTTGGCCCACTGCTACAGCGCTAGTGCACGAACACACGGTGCTACACGGTGCTACACGGTGCTTGGCCACTGCTACAGAGCTAGTGCAAGAACGCATGGTGCAGCACGGTACACAATGATTGGTGCCGATTGCAACAGCGTCAGTGCATGAACGCACAGTGCTGCACGGTACATGGTGCACATAGTGCTTACGGTAATCTGTGCGCACGGTGCTTGGTAGGCAGATGTCTAGTACCTTGGTGCGCATAGCACCCTCAGGTGCTCGGTGCACGAGGTGCCTCCATGCCCTCTGCCTGTAGACGGTGCTCCACTCCGCTGTAGGATACGCGCTGCCCCGGTCGTGTGACTGCTCGTAGTCCAGGCTAGACACCCCTGTCCAGTTGTTGTGATCGAGACTGTGTGAAATAGCTCTCTCTCTCTCAAGTTTTCTGGAGTTCCCCGCTTCTGTGAATTCAGCTATAAGTGCTGCACAACTGCGATGTGTTTACTCTTTTTCTTTTCAACAACCTAAATCGCTTTGCGATTGCAGTCTGCTTTCCAACCTTACAGCACTTGCTGTTATGTGTTTTCCTCTGCTATTGCAGTTTTTAAAAAAAGAAAGAGATGCGCGATCCTCCCGGCTCTGCCGCGCCCCGCTGTGGTGTTGACTCTGCTGGATTGTCTCGGCCTGCCCTCTCGGTGTGCTTAAAAATTCAAGTTCACCCGCGTTGCCGTGGTGTCTGTTGTATTACCCTCACAGCTTTGCTGTTGTGTACATGAATGTGTGGTTTCATTTCACTGCCTGGCAGTTTGAAAAAATATATATATATACACACACACACACAAACACACACACACACAGTGGTTTGCAGAAGTATTCACCCCCCTGCAAAGTTTTCACATTTTGTTGAATTACAACTAATGTATGCACAGTTTTTCAAATGAACCTTTTTTTATTCAAAGCTGTAGTGGTTAAACTGAACAGTGTTATATGAGGAGGAGGTTAAATGTCAGCAAAACTTGCAAAGAAAATGTACAAAATGAAATTTACTGGTTGCATAAGTATTCAGCCCTTTAAGTTGGTGCTTGGTAGAAGCACCTTTTGCAGCAATTACTGCTATCAGTCTTTTTGGATAGGTCTCTACTAGCCGGGCGCACTCCAACTGTGGGTCTGGCCCCTGAACGGGACCGTCTGTCTGCCTTAGGGCTCTCAGACGCAGTTGTCAGTACACATGCAGAATGCTAGGGCCTCCTCCACAGGGGCGTTACACGCCATATGTGGAAGTATTTTCAAAATTGGTGCATGGCCAGCAGTCATGACCCAAATTATTGCCCTATAGCAACTAATTTGTAGTTTCTGCAAGATCTGTTAGAGGCAGGTCGATCCACCTCTACATTGAAAGTGTACCTAGCAGCCATATCTGTATGCCATGTCTCCATTGACTCAGTGTCCCGGGCGCTTATATACTAGCGACCCATTTTTTGAAGGGTGCTCAGTGGTTATGCCTTCCCAGGAGGGTCGTTCTCCCTGAATGGAGCCTTGATATTGTAATGGAGGCTCTCACGAAGGCTCCGTTTGAGCCCATACACTCCATAGAGTTGAAGTACCTGTCTATAAAGACAGCCTTCCTCATGGCTATCACCTCCGCTAAGTGGGTTAGTGAGCTGCAGGCGCTGTCTGTGCACAGCTCCTGCATGCATATTTGGGAGGATGGCAGCAGGGTGTCTCTGCGCACCAACCCTGCTTTCCTCCCCAAGGTAATCACAGCCTTCCACATTAATCAGTCAGTGGAACTGGAGTCCTTCCATCCACCTCCGTTTGCTTCAACAGAGGATGAGAGATTGAATTTCCTCTGCCCAGTGCGGGCATTGAGATGCTACGTGCATAGGACAAGAGCTCTGCATCAATCTGACCAGCTCTTTTGTCTGTCACGGAACACAGACCCTAGTACAGCCCCTCTCTAAGCAGCGTCTGTCACATTGGATTGTGGACACACTCTCGACTGCATATAATGGTGCTGGCTTGCCCCACCTGGTAGGGTAGCCGCACAATTCACTAGAGGGTTGGGTACATCATGGGCCCTCTTCAGAGGGGCTTCGATGTCTGATATTTGTACTGCGGCTAGCTGGGCTACACCGCATACCTTCTCCAGGTTCTACCGCCTTAATGTGGTAGACCCTGTCCTGCCTTCATTAGGCACGAGGGTCCTTGAGGGTGTAAGTTCACACCGCTAACCCCTGGGTTAGACAGTGCTAGTGCATCCCTCATATGCTGCCGTTGCTTCTCCCTCGCGACGGCTCTGGTATACATTATCCCATACATAATGTTCATTGGTGGTCATCTTCGAATTGAAAGGGAACGTTAGGTGATTTACTGTAACCCTTGTTCCCTGAAAGTGAAGACCACCACCAACTGCGAGGTCGCATCGGTCGCCCTCACGGGTTTGATGGAAAAAGAGACATGGCTTCCTCAGGATGACAGTTTTATTCCCTCGGTGGGTGGGACCGAGTGCATCATCCCAGGAAGGGGCCTATCGGCAGCTCTGGTGTAGAGAGCTCAGCGATACCTACCCAATGGGCAGGCATATCCCAAACATAATGTTCATTGGTGGTCGTCTTCTCTTTCAGGGAACCAGGCTTACGATATGTAACCTAACATTCAGGTGATTTGACTTCACTGATTAATGGGGGGTGTATAAAAATCTTCCTGGTTAATGAAACGGGGCACTGTTTGTGAGCTGAGAGCATAGGGCTTGGGGAACTGGCCGTTTTTGGATAAGACAAGCTTTTGTTTGTACTTGTATCGGAGTGTCAAAACAGTTTGTGGTCTAATTTGTTTCTGTGGAATAAACTTTTCTCCACTCTGTTAGTGGTGTGGCCATTGTCCCCTGGACTCAGACAAAGGTTGCGTTCTGTTTTGTTTATAACAAAATATGGTTTTCGCTTGTTCTCAAGCTGTGGCTGTATATCTGGACAGTGCAATATTGGTGTGTGTTGTGGAGAGATTCCTTTTCTTTACTCGCTCCTGTTTACTGAATTATTTCAGTTGATCTATAAAAATGTCTTTTTAAGTGTTTTTGGATCATTGTTAAACTGTTACTGACTGTTGATTATTATTGGCTTTTGAATATTAGTAATATTTATTTGCAAAACATGTTTATATAACGCTTCTTAATTATGTGATGTGGTACTTTGGATTTATTTTTATTGAAATATTTTTTTTATCTAATGCTGTTAAATAGTGTACTATTGTTAACTGGTTGTTAAAATACCTTAATTTACAATTGTAAATGTAAATGGTGTTTAGGGTTTGATAATTGGACTTCTATATTGTTTTCCTTTGTTTAGTTGAACTTTTCATACTAATTGCTAAATCACTGTTTTAGGTGCCTGCTGTATTTTAAATATATCTGTGCAATAAAAGTACTGTGGATTTCTTTTAACTTGGTTTGCATTGTCTCCTTTCCTCCACACCAGTACTTATTCCTTGATTATTATAGAATCTGCATAATAATTTGGAAGAGATTAATAATCATTCCAAATTGGCATAGTCATTTAAAACAAATTAATCTAATTAAGAATAGGGAGCTGGCCGTCGGCGGGGGCGCTACATATACATCCCATGTTATTTACACTAGAGCATAGCTATTTGTTTTACGTTAGAATAAACAAAAATGATTTTTTTGGAAGTTCTGGCTTTTGTGGTTATATGGGTGAGTTTTTGATTTTTGTAAGCCTAATGTAAATAATAGTTTTCGGCCTATTTGAAATGTTTTGCCATTATTTATAGTTGCTCTGGCACACAGTCTCTCAGCCTAAGTGTACATGTAGGTTTTAAATACTTGTTCACCTTCTGTCTAGCAGCTGATTCTCTGATTTTCCTCTGCAAAAATGCACGTCATATCGAGCGCCAGCAAATTTACTAATACAGGGTGGACGAATCTCTTGGCTTTAATACAAAAAAAATGGTGGTAATATTTATTAATTTACTTATTTTAACTATCAACATTGTAAGAGCCATTTTTTATATAAAAGAAAATGTATTAGAATTGTGTATGAAATGTATGTAGGTATTATTAGGAAAAGGAAATATGTTTATGTTTATGGAAACCCCATTTTATTTTGGTTATTGTGCCACCTGCTGGCCATTTGTTACTACCACTTAGAACCACATTTAAGGGGTTAACTGGGAATATGGCGCAGTCGCTAATTTGCTACAGGTGGCTGAGATAGACGCCGAATTGAGCTACAGTTTTTTAACCGTGTGAATAGAACTGTGTTTAATCCGTGTTTACCGTGTTATCAAGTAGAAGCTCGGCCAGCAGAAGTTCAACAGCCTCATCCACACACATGAGAGCCCAAGTTGAAGTTGAGCACGCGGCTCTGATGGTGCGTGCAGCCACATTGGAGCAAAGGCAAGCTCTAGAAAAGGAAGAAGCTAAAATGCAAGCTGAAATGCAACTAAAGAAAGCTGAACTACAATTGAAGAAAGAGAGATTGGCAGTAGAAACCGACATTGCAGTCTCAACTGCCAAAATCAAGGCGGTAGATGTTGTAGACTTCCCTCAAGTGTACAGTGCTCGATCAGACAGAATGAATGAGTACGATGATTCTATGCAGCACAGGTCCTCTAATGTCATGCATGATGGTACGGAGGAGGAAGAGGAAGATTATGATGATTTTGATGATGATTTTGATGATGATTATGATGAGGAGGAAGATAATGTTGAACCAGATGAGCTTGAAGATGCAGATTATGTTGTTCCCAAGAAAGGACCCAGAGCTGGTGTGCTGGGTCCCACTAGAGGTCAGACACAACATGCAAAGGCCAAGTTTCAATATCAAGTGGGGCAGCAGTGTGGAGTAGTGGTTAGGGCTCTGGACTCCTGACCGGAGGGTTGTGGGTTCAATCCCTTGTGGGGGACACTGCTGTTGTACCCTTGAGCAAGGTACTTTACCTAGATTGCTCCAGTAAAAACCCAACTGTATAAATGGGTAATTGTATGTAAAAATAATGTGATATCTTGTAACAATTGTAAGTCGCCCTGGATAAGGGCGTCTGCTAAGAAATAAATAATAAAAATAATAAAAGTGCCACATGTAAGAGCTAAGGCTTTACAGCAACAGTCTACAAGACAAAGGAGAGATGGCACTTCTCATAGAGCTGATGGAGATGGCTACAGACCTGGCAACACTGGTGGAGATGGCTACAGACTTGGCAACCACCCTGGCACTGGTCTTCGTACTGATAGGCCGTCAGATCTATGCCAGATATTGCAAAGGCAAAACAACATTACAGAGATGCTGGTCGGAGAACAACGACTCTCACTACTGCCCTCTAGAGACATTCCAGTCTTTAAAGGAGAACCATTGCATTATCTTAACTTCATCAGAGCATTTGAGCATGGCATAGAAGAAAAGACTGAAAATTTACTGAAGGCCAATCAATCGCTCTTGTAAGAAGTTGCCAAAACATGGAACCTGACAGAGGTTACAGGAAAGCAAAGAAGTTGTTAAAGGAGAACTTTGGAAATGGAACACTGATTGCAACTGCCTACCAGGAAAAGGCATTGAACTGGAGTGTGATTAAACCAGAAGACAAAAATGCATTGCGATCTTATGCGTTCTTTCTCAGGGGATGTTGCAACACAATGCTGGACATTGATTCACTGAAGGAGATGAACAACCTCTCCAACATGTGGTCAGTGGTTTCAAAACTGCCGTACAAGCTGAGAGAAAGGTGGAGGTCAATTGCATATGGTTACCAAGAGCGTAACGACAAAAGAGCAAGGTTCAGGAAGTTGGTGGACTTCATAGAAAGACAGGCAAAGATGGCTTCCGATCCACTGTTTGGAGACATCCAGGGCACCACACTAAAGAAAGACGGCAAAGTACCAACAAACGTCAGCTCCAAATCGAGCTTCTCCAAGTCTAACTTTGGAATGGCCAACAAAAGGAGCAGCTTTGCTACCATAGCAACATCCGAAGGCACAGTTACAACTAACAAATCAAGCCAGCCATACAAGGCACCTCACACTATAACCACTATCCACAAACTCTGTTTGTTCTGCAATGGAAACCACGCAACAGAGACATGCCAAGACCTGAACAGAAAGCCTCATGAAGAAAAGATTGTATTTTTGAAAAAAAACAGCATCTGCTTTGGCTGTTTCACCAAGGGCCATTTAAGCAGAGACTGTCAGAACCGTATGACTTGTAAAGTGTGCTCACAAAGGCATCCAACTATTCTCCACATACAGAGAAACAAGGAAGAAGGCTACAGGAAAGGTGATGGAAGAAAAGAAACAGAGAAAACGTCAGTGAGCAGTGCACTGGTCTCGCTGGAGACGCAAGGCCACACCGGGGCCGGCGACCACACTACTCTTTCCATCATACCAGTGCAGGTGAAGGTATCCAATTCGAACAAAGTCCTTCACACATATGCTTTCCTAGATCCAGGAAGCAGTGCAAGCTTCTGCACTGAAGCTCTGAGAAAACAGTTGAATGTAAAAGGAAAAATAACCAGAATCTTGCTGTGTACTATGGGACAAGAAAAACCAGTCAATAGCTCCATTGTGACTGGCATTGAAGTATGCAGTCTAGAAGGTAAAGAATTCATTGAACTACCAGAGTAGTACACCCAAGACGAAATCCCGGTCATGAAAGAGCATATCCCCACTCAAGAAGCAGTAAAGAAATGGAGTTATCTGAAAGAGGTGTTCAGTTATCTCACATCGATGCAGACATTGGACTGCTAATTGGGATAAATGCACCAAAATTAATAGAACCGTGGAAGGTGATTAACAGCCAGGGCAATGGGCCCTATGCCGTTAAAACTGTACTGGGATGGGTTGTAAATGATCTACTACATGGTAGCAACACAAGTCAAGCTGTGTTTAGCAATCACATATCAGTTGCAGATTTGAATGAGCTTCTAATTCAGCAGTATAACCATGAATTCCCTGAAAGAAACTATGAAGAAAAGGCAGAGATGTCCTTCGAAGACAAAAGATTCATGAGCATCATGTCAAGTTCTGCTGAGGTGAGCGAGGGGCATTATCAACTGCAACTGCCATTCAAGAACAATGACATCCAGATGCCAAAAAACCGTCATCTTGCTGAGCAGCGTGTCATGTCACTCAAAAGAAAGTTTCGAATTTCCATGAGGACTATAAACGTTCTTAGAAGCTGTTATAGAAAATGAACATGCTGAAGTTGTGCCAGAGGAGCAGCTCAACGTAAATGATGGAAGGGTGTGGTACATACCACACCATGGGATGTACCACCCCAAGAAAGGGAAAATCCGAATGGTCTTTGATTGTTCTGCATCCTTTCAGGGAACATCACTCAACGACCAACTCATACAAGGTCCCAATCTTACAAACACACTGCTGGGTGTCATGATCCGCTTCCGGCAAGAACCAGTGGCCATGATGGCAGACATAGAAGGCATGTTTCAAGTCAAGGTAACACCAACAGACACAGACTTTCTCTGCTTTCTATGGTGGCCAGGAGGGGATGTCAGTCAGAGCCTTACTGAGTACAGGATGACCGTGCATCTGTTTGGGGCTACATCCTCATCCAGTTGTAGTAGTTATGCCCTGAAGAAGACTGCAGAGGACAACAAGAGCAGCTTCTCAGCTGAGGCAATTGACACCATCAATGATAACTTCTATGTAGATGACTGCTTGAAGTCTGTACCAACTGAAAGGCAAGCCATAGCACTATGTGAAGAACTCAAGACTGCCTGTGCTAAGGGTGGTTTTCGTTTGACGAAATGGATCAGTAACAGCCGAGCTGTGTTGGCCTCAATTCCAGAGGCAGAGAGAGCCAAGGAGGTGAAGGACCTCGACTTGGACAAAGAGCACCTTCCTTTAGAATAAGCCCTGGGGGTTCAGTGGTGTGTAGAAGTGGACACCTTCAAGTTTCAAGTGTCCATGAAGAATCAATCCTTTAACAGGAGAGGTATTCTGTCTACTGTTAGTTCTGTTAGTTCCGCTTGGATTTCTAGCTCCGTTCATATTCACTGCAAAGCACATCTTGCAGGAGTTATGCAAGCTCAACTATGGATGAGATGATGAAATTCCAGAGGCCTACATCCAACCATGGCAAAGATGGCTGGTAGGGCTACAGCATCGACAGGTGCATCTATGAAAAAGACCTAGGAGTTTATGTTGACTCAGAAATGTCTTCATCTAGACAATGTGGGGAAGCTATAAAAAAAGGCCAACAAGATGCTCAGATCTATTGTGAGAAGTGTTGAATTTAAATCAATGGAAGTAATGTTAAAACTTTACAATGCATTAGTAAGACCTCACCTAGAATATTGTGTTCAGTTCTGGTCACCTCGTTAGAAAAAGGATACTGCTGCTCTAGAAAGAGTGCAAAGAAGAGCAACCAGAATCATCCCGGGTTTAAAAGGCATGTGTGGCAATGTGCCCCGCCCCTGTGTGCATATTATGTGTTGTATGTTGCGTGCGTGTGTTAATGTTGGTGTATAGATTGGTACACGGGATATAAACGGGCCTGTGTTTCACGTGTGATTTAAAATGTAGATTTGTATTTAGGCACGAGGAGGGCACAAATCACTTCACGTGCTGGTTAAATATAGTATGTGAGCACGGGGTTGCACAGAATTAATTCACGTGCTGGGATTCAAGTGAATAATTAATTAGTAATTGAATCCCAGCACAACAGTATATATAGATGCACGTTTCTGTCACTCGGGGTTGGGTGTTCGGTGAGTGGAGAACGGGATTGGAGACGGAGGGAATTGTAAAAGTAAATAGTTAAAATCTGCTCACCGTGTTTGTCTGTGTAGTACGTTTTGTTTGTCTATTTATTTTGGCGAAAGTGCCGTGCCCTGTGTTTTGTCTGTTCAAACCTTTTATTTTCTGTTCTGTTTATTAAATGCTGAGCGAAAGCATTCGCTCAGCTTCACCAAACCACACCTCTCTGTCTGTTTATTTCCTGCTTCTGGTCTGACGCCACCCACTCCGGCCGTCTTTGTGACACGTGGTGTCCTGCGTGGGATCTACAGCCCCAGGACTCAGGCCAGAGCAGGAACCGCGTTTTGGATTAAAAAAAAAAAAAAAAATGGCAGAAGACGCCATCAAAGTGCGGACTGGATCCTGGAAAATGCTGGGCTGGAGGCCCAGTCTATACCAGTAGTCGTCCGGTCCCTACAGTTGATGGACAAAGAGCGATGGGGCGTATGCAAGGGAACACACTCTAAGCACCTGGGAGGAAGGTGTGGGTTGGTCCTCAGCTACCTGGAGGCAGTTATAAGTGGAACAGCAGCCCAGGTAGCAGGTCCACCAACAGAGGAAGAATGCCTGCTGTCCCCGTCTCCACCAGCAGAGGAAGAATGCCTGCTGGTTTTGCCTCCACAGCCCAAGCGGGAGGAGCCAGAGCGTCCACAGCCCGAGCGGGAGGAGCCAGGCGTCCACAGCCCAAGCGGGGAGGAGCCAGGCGTCCACAGCCCAAGCAGGAGAGGAGCCTGGCGTCCCACAGCCCAAGCGGGAGGAGCCCGGCGTCCCTACGCCTGAGTGGGAGGAGCCCCGAACGTCCCACGCCTGAGTGGGAGGAGCCCGAACGTCCCACGCCTGAGTGGGAGGAGCCCGTCCTACGTCCCACGCCTGAGTGGGGGGAGCCCGGCGTCCACAGCCCAAGAGGGGGAGTCGGTGCGTCCACAGCCCAAAAGGGAGGGGAGTCGGGTCGTCCACAGCCCAAAAGGGAGGAGAGTCGGTGCGGTCCACAGCCAAAAAGGGAGGAGTCGGTCGTCCACAGCCCAAAAAGGGAGGAGTCGGTGCGTCCACAGCCCAAGAGAGGGAAGTCGGGGCTTCCACAGCCCTAGGACCCAAGCTGCCAGCAGAGGGAGAATACCTGCTTGGTTCCACCTCCACCAGCAGAAGAACAATGCCTGCTGTCCCCATCTACACCAGCAGAGGAAGCATGCCTGTTGGTTCACCTGCTGCTGCATCCCGAGAGCTAAAGGGGAGGAGCCATCGCTGCCGTCCCAAGAGCCAGAAGGGAGGAATTACAGGCTCAACCCCTGAATTTTCTGGGGGAGAAGGGCAGGATGCTGGTGTCCCCAGCAGCCTCTATTTATGCTGCTGAAGGGAGCACGGCGCACCAGCCCAGCCGCCACAGCAGAGGGAGCCAGCACCGCCACAGCCTCCCTCTGAGTGGCCAGCATCAACCCCATGGCCTCTGCCTCCACCAGGGAGCAGAGCAGCAGGAGCTGCCTCTGCCTCCGCCACCTCCACCGCTTCCTCCACTAGGAGCAGAGGAGCAGGAGCTGCCTCTGCCTCCACCACCGCCAGGAGCAGAGGAGCAGGAGCTGCCTCTGCCACTTCCAGGAGCAGAGGAGCAGGAGCTGCCTCTGCCTCCGCCACTGCCAAAGCAGAACAGCAGGAGCTGTCTCTGCTTCCCGTGCCCTCCACCACAGGAGTGCACGGTGGCCGGAGCCCCAGAAAGGGGAGCTGTCGGCCACGAAGAAGGGGAGGAGGTCTGAGACCACCAACCCCAGCAGCAGTTTTCGCTGCCGGAGATCGTGGGGGAGGTCAGGAGACCTGCTCCCACGGCAGCACTTGTGCTGCAGAAGATACTGTGGCCGGAGCCCCGGAAGAGGGAGCTACCGGCTACGAAGAAGAGGGGAGGTCAGGAGACCATTCCCCAAGCAGCCTTTCCGCTGCCAGGACTGCCCCGGCTGAAGGAGTCAGTCTGGGAGCTGTCAGCAGGTCTGCTGACAGCATGGCCAGCCATGGGCCCACTGAAGCCTCCCTTCCCAGCCCGAGACTTTGTCCTGGACTGCTGGATTTTTAAGGGGGGAGGTGGCCGTTGAGGCCATGTGTGCTTTGCACAGGGGGGGGTATATGTGGCAATGTGCCCCGCCCCTGTGTGCATATTATGTGTTGTATGTTGCGTGCGTGTGTTAATGTTGGTGTATAGATTGGTACACGGGATATAAACGGGCCTGTGTTTCACGTGTGATTTAAAAATGTAGATTTGTATTTAGGCACGAGGAGGGCACAAATCACTTCACGTGCTGGTTAAATGTAGTATGTGAGCACGGGGTTGCACAGAATTAATTCACGTGCTGGGATTCAAGTGAATAATTAATTAGTAATTGAATCCCAGCACAACAGTATATATAGATGCACGTTTCTGTCACTCGGGGTTGGGTGTTCGGTGAGTGGAGAACGGGATTGAGACGGGAGGGAATTGTAAAAGTAAATAGTTAAAATCTGCTCACCGTGTTTGTCTGTGTAGTACGTTTTGTTTGTCTATTTATTTTGGCGAAAGTGCCGTGCCCTGTGTTTTGTCTGTTCAAACCTTTTATTTTCTGTTCTGTTTATTAAATGCTGAGCGAAAGCATTCGCTCAGCTTCACCAAACCACACCTCTCTGTCTGTTTATTTCCTGCTTCTGGTCTGACGCCACCCACTCCGGCCGTCTTTGTGACAGCATGTCATATGCAGACAGTCTAAAATAATTGAATCTAGTCAGTCTTGAACAAAGAAGACTACACGGTGATCTGATTCAAGCATTCAAAATCCTAAAAGGTATAGACAGTGTCGACCCAGGGGACTTTTTTGACCTGAAAAAAGAAACAAGGGCCAGGGGTCACAAATGGAGATTAGATAAAGGGGCATTCAGAACAGAAAATAGGAGGCACTTTTTTACACAGAGAATTGTGAGGGTCTGGAACCAACTCCCCAGTAATGTTGTTGAAGCTGACACCCTGTGATCCTTCAAGAAGCTGCTTGATGAGATTCTGGGATCAATAAGCTACTAACAACCAAACGAGCAAGATGGGCTGAATGGCCTCCTCTCGTTTGTAAACGTTCTTATGTTCTTAAGCCATAGAACTTTGGACAGATCAAGTCAGCCCAACTGCACCACTTCTGTGATGCAAGTGAATCAGGGTATGGCACCGTAAGCTACCTGAGACTGACAAATTCTGAAGGTCACGTGCACTTAGCTTTTATAATGGGAAAGGCAAGAGTAGCACCGTTGAAACAGATAACAATCCCAAGAATGGAACTCGCTGCAGCAGTGCTGGCAGTGCATGCTGAAAGGTTGCTGGCTACAGAGCTACAGCTTCCACTGGAGAAATCTACATTTTGGATAGACAGTGAATCTGTCTTGAAGTACATCAAGAATGAAACCAAAAGATTTCAGACGTTTGTGGCAAACCGGGTAAGCACAATCAGAGAAGCGTCAGATGTCATGCAGTGGAGACATGTTAACACCAAGGTCAACCCTGCAGACCATGCCTCAAGGGGTCTGACAGCTGATGCCTTCCTGAAGTGTGAGAGTTGGAGCAGTGGCCCAGTCTTTCTCCAAAGAGCAGAGCAGGAATGGCCATATCCTCTCATTGAACTCTCCTCAATATGCCCAGATGATCTTGAGGTCAAGAAGAGCAAGGTGACAGTGAACACAATCGTCAAGAAAGATCAAGATGCCACCACCACCTTGATAAACCACTTCTCAACTTGGAGCAGCCTAAAAAGAGCAGTGGCATGGTTTCTCCAAGTAAAGAACCTGCTCTTACCGCTGAGCAAGAAAAGAAAAGATGTATTGATCACAGTCAAAGCTCAAGAACCAGATCAAGACAAACAGAGAAGTTTGATTGAAACTGAGATGAAGAAGGTAAAAGAAGCCATGAGTGCTCACAAACTCTCAGTACAGGACAAGACAAATGCAGAGGTTGCAGTTGTGCGCTTCTGTCAGGAGCAAGGATTTTTAGAGGAAATTGCAACTCTGCAGAAAGGGATCCTGAATGTCAAAGGTAACAGTTCGATCTACAGATTGGACCCAAGGCTTGATGGAGGGCTTCTCAGAGTTGGAGGAAGATTGAGCAAGATGACAATGCCAGAGGAGGCAAAACGTCCTGCTATCCTACCTAAAGACCATCACGTTTCCAAGCTGTTGCTACGACACATCCACCAACAAGTCGGTCACAGTGGAAGAAACCATATGCTTTCTCGGTTGAGGCAACGATATTGGATTCCTTGTGCTAACACTCTAGCAAGAAAGATCATTGGAGAATGTGTAACTTGTGAACAAAAGATGGCAGACCTGCCAAAGGATCATTTAACACCTGACCTACCTCCATTCACCCAGGTAGGAGTGGACTATTTCGGCGCCTATTGAAGTAAAAAAAGGACGCAGTACAGTGAAACGGTATGGAGTCTTGCTAGTCGAGCAGTACATCTTGAAGTGGCCCATACACTGGACACAGACTCGTGCATAAATGCATTCAGACGTTTCATCTGCAGGAGAGGCCAAGTAAGTGAAATCCGGTCAAACAATGGGACCAATTTCATATCCACAGAAAGAGAGCTGAAGGAAGCAATCAATGAATAGAATCTGAACAAAATAGAAAGTGCTCTGCTACAAAGGGGGAGTAAAATGTACCTTCAATCCACCTTCTGGTGCACATCACGGTGGAGTCTGGGAGAGGTTGATCCGTCTGGTCAAGAAGATCCTGTTATCGGTCACCAGACAACAGACACTTGATGACGAAAGCCTTCATACTGTCATGTGTGAAGTAGAGGCCATACTCAACAACCGTCCACTGACGACAGTCTCATATGACTCCAACGATCTGGAAGCTCTTACTCCAAACCATCTGTTACAGCTCAAGGTGCAGCCCATCCTGCCACCAGGACTGTTCCAACAGCAAGATGTATACGCTAGACGCCGATGGAGGCAAGTTCAATACATCTCAGATCTGTTTTGGACAAGATGGGTAAGAGAATACATACCTCTAATGCAAGAGGCAAAAATGGAATTGTGTCAGAAAAAACCTTGTACCTGGAGACCTTGTGTTAGTGGCAGACACCAATGCACCAAGAGGATCATGGGAAGAGTCCTAGAAGCAAGAACTGGCTTGAGAGGGCTTGTCCGAAGTGTCCATCTTCAGACAAGAACCAACACCCTATAATGGCCAGTCAGCAAAGTATGCTTATTGGTAGAAGCTTCAGACTGAAAGATTGACTGACTAAAACATCTACAGACTTGACAAACCTGTTTCAGTCTAACCAGTCTTTTCTTTCAGGTGGCTGAGATAGATGCCGAGTTGAGCTACAGTTTTTTAACCGTGTGATTAGAACTGTGTTTAATCCGTGTTTACCGTGTTATTTGTTTCTTATTATATCCTTTGATTTACTATTTTACTAGACCATTTTTGTGCTGTTTTTGAGTTTATTTTGCCATCAATATCATCCTGGAATCTGTTTAATAACCTGGAAACAATCAATGCCTTTATTATCCAACCCTGGAACTGTGTGACAACCAAACTGGACTTTGTGAGTAAAATAAATGTGTGATCATTGCAAACAAGAAATCTCTCAAGTTGTTTATTGCATTCATGGATTAATGGAAACGAGTTGGAACCATAGCCTACCTGTATTTTGGCGTCTAATAGATGTGGCTAATAGGAACATTGTTTTGAAGCCATTACAAACATTATATTTATGTTCAAATGCCATGTTTAATTATTAATACATTGATAACAGGCGGAAAAAATGGAATTGGCCATTTTTGAAAAACAGAATTGGCTATTCCCAAAAATGGAAAATCAGTAGCCTATGGTTACAGTTGAAAGCAGTGCAGACACCAGTGTTATACACAGTAGTATAAAGCAATTATATGCAGGCCACCAGTTAAGTATGCAGTCTATATCTATGATAACAACTGAATTTTATATATATATATATATAAAAGAGGATGATTCAGAGGCAAAGCCACAATAAATGTCTTGTTTAAATTTTAAAGAAAATTGTAAAATTGTTCAGATACTTGTGTTAGAATATTTTTTTCAAAATTGTATAATACAACAAAAATAATATATCAAATGGGTTAATGCGTGGCCGAAGGTTTCTCATTGATAATTTGACCCTTTCTCAGTCAAAATGACAAGTTTCTCAGAATCTAAAAAGCTCAGAGGGAATGCTGTTCATATTTGATTCTGGTTTATGTTTTGAGGCTCATATCCGTAATGTCACAAAAGTGTCTTTTTATCATCAAATAAATATTGCTAAGATTAGGTGTTGTCTTTCATTGCCTGATTCAGAGAAGCTAATTCATGCTTTTGTCTCACCTGGACTCGATTACTGCAATGCTCTTTTTGCTGGCTTAGCAGACCATGCCTTTTCACAGTTACAGCTTGTTCAAAATGCAGCAGCGCAGGTGCTTAGTGAAAAAAAAGTGACCACGTAACTCCAGCACTGGCTTCTCTACACTGGCTTCCAGTAATATATGGTTGATTATAAGTAGGGCTTCGGTTTTTCGGTTTTTATTAATTGTATTTTTCGGTGCTTATTTTTAGTTATTTGAATTTTATGTAAATCGTTTTTTTCGGGGCTTTCGTTTTTGATATACTGTATGAAATTAGTGTTTTCAGCTACTTTCCAAAATGCTTGAGCGTTTTTTTTTTCTGTCAAAGTATGTATAGTAGTAACTCGACAGTACTTGCACACTTAAGTTGTACCTTCTTTCCTTTGCTGTCTTCCACAATGAAATCCCTATGGTCACGGGCACATTCTTCTGGGGTTTTTGTGTGTAGGCATTTTTGTACATTTTGCCAAAATTCTGTTTTAAATCCTCAGTATCTTAACTGTAATACAGCTTTAAATCCTGCTAACAAGCCTCCATCCTGATTGTAATCTTGTTTGAAATCTCGCAAGCGGAGACTCCAATAGAAATGTAGGAATGTGCTGTCACTCAGTAGTTGGGGCGGATGTAAAGTATTCAGAACGAATCAATGATAGATGCAAGTCAGGAAGGCGGGACATTGCCCTGCAGCACTGGGAAATGTATTTCTTATTATTTTTTTAGTAGGTTTTATTTTTTTAATGGGAAAAGGGTAAAGTCAACGTGAATTGATAACCCATTTCCACAGTTTTTCCGGTATATTCCGGTGTTTATTGGCTAGCCACTGATTTAATTTTTTTTGTATTGGGGTGTTTTATCTGATTTTATCGGTTAAAACCGAAAATCAGAAGCCCTAATTATAAGAGCCTACTTTTGACTTACAAAACACTACATGGTCTGGCACCTGATTATCTAAAATAGCTTTTGTCTCTATATGTACCTAGACATGCTTTAAGGTTGTAGTGGGGTTTCTTGAAAAGACTCGACACAAGACAGCCTGGAGCAGTGATCTTATAAGCTTTAATACGATGCGCAAAGGAAGCCAGCAAATGTATTCAAAATACAATTCTTAAAATATTCAGGAAGAACACATATATTTATAAACAAACATCATGGTTGATTCCCCTCCTATATTCTTGTTCAATATCCAATCGTTGAGGTTACCACCCCGGTATCTCACACCTTTAACACACCTCCTGTTCAGGGGGGGATCTGCCCAAAGCTTCTAGAACATTCCATAGTGCATCACGTTTAAGCATTTTATAAACGTATTTAACCTACTGCTCTACCTTTGTTGCTAAAAAGCCAGTTCAAACTTGTTTACATTTTTGTGGTTGTCTACCTTCACACCTTACCCACACATACAACTTATTTATATCTCTCATTGTATCTAAACTAGACACACGTCACTTTTGGCTGTCTACTCAGATGTCTTATTGCGCCTCCTGTGTCTGTGACAGGATGGAGGTGTCTAGTTTTATTTCTATAAAGAAACCACAAAATGTTCCATCTGACATTTGCTCAAGCCAGAAACCTTCAAATGCAAACTTAAACTATCAACGCAAATACTCCCTGCAGATTAAGCATTAAATGTTAGATAAACAAATATTTAGAAAATATAAATTCCTTCCACAAGGTCGGCCGAGTCTGGTCTTCTGTCCCTCCCAAAGAATAAGACAAAAAGGAAAGGAGAAAGAGCTTTTAGTTGCAATGCTCCCAGATTATACAATAAACTACCATCTAACATTAGAGATGCAGTCAGTTAATATTTTTAAATCAAGATTAAAAACTCACTTTTTTAGACTAGTATTTTATACAAAATGTTAAGTGTTCTTCTCTTTTTATTTTTTTACGAATATGTTGTGAGCCAGCTTACAGGTTCACCAGCAGAAGGCATTCATGGTGGGCTAGGAACGAGCCCATAGGTGTTAAGAACATAAGAAAGTTTACAAACGAGAGGAGGCCATTCAGCCCATCTTGCTCGTTTGGTTGTTAGTAGCTTATTGATCCCAGAAGATAACACAATGATAGACCTGTGGTCAGCATACTTGCCTGCCATGAGGTCAAGGAGTTAACGGGCAAACAGGCTGCAGGTGTGGTTAGGTAGGGGATCAGGGTTATACCATGATTAATTCTCATTAGCCTTAATTGGCCCGCACCTGTAGCCTGTAACCGTCCAATTCCTAGATGATCCAACACCTTTAAAAGAAAGCCTTCACAGCCAGTCAAGGTTGGCTTCCAACCAGTGAGCAGCGTGAGCTTATCTACACCGAGGACTGAACGGGAATACAAAAAAAGAAGATGAAACTGTCTTTGCGACTGCGATCTTCTTTCCTGGCCCAGTGCTGTTGGAAGTAAATACAGCAAAGTGGAAAGAGACGGCACTGGTTTTCTCATGCTAGGGGACAGGCTGAAGGCAATAAACGACCTGGTACAACCCTGAAACCAATTACTTATTCACCGACTGGATGTGGTTAACTGTCCAGTTAGTTTACATTGTTGTTGTTTTTTTGTTATACGAATCCTGTTTGAACTGTTTATTTTCTTTATACCTTATCTTGCAACCAGGATTGTTTTTTTTATAAAAACAAGCAAGTTTTTTCTTTTGTGAAGTTTAATAAAAAACTTGGATTATATTGGAATCTACTGTCTGCATCGTCTGTGTGCACCCACACGCTCACAATGTGTGTGTGTGTGTGTGTGTGTATATATATATATATATATATATATATATATATATATATATATATATATATATATATATATATTGTAATATGGCACGGGGTAGGATAATTGATGGACGTTATGTTGCTTCACCTTTCTTGTCATTTGTATCCAGCTTTAACGAGCTCAACAAGGGACAGGTGCCCCGAATCAGCGCACCGGTATAAAATACGCTCTGACCAGCAATCTGCGTCTGTGTGTAGTGGAGGAGAAAAGACGTGGAGGATGGCGGGCGTAGAGCGAGGGAGAGAGAAAGAAAAGATAAAGAAAACAAACAAAAAGGATTACTTGGCAACGACTTTGGAACGGAATTGGACCCTGATTAGTGGACTGGATTATTGGACTGAATGAGAACCCAAACCCGGTAAAGACGACTCTTTTCTGTACCTGAACCACGAGACTGCCAGTGATTGTTTGTTTTGTTACTTTTACGTATTGAAGAATTATTAAGTTCTATTTATTTTCTTTTTGATTAAGAAGTATAAACTGTTGCTTTATTGGAAGGCTAAACAACCTGAAAACAATTAAACATACAGACACCGTGCTGTTTGAACTCATATACGATCTCTCCGTGGCTGGTGTTTTGCATCTTACCACCTGTCTATTGCAATCAATAAGTTTCCCTACCCCGCACCATATTACTATATATATATATATATATAATTATTCATTTTATTGTCATTTTTTGTTTTTATTGGCTTGTAAAGGGCAATCGTAAGAAAGGTACTATATATATATATATATATATATATATATATATATATAAATAAACTTATTTACTAACTTACCATTTGAAACTTCCCAAATCAAGATAGTTGCACCTTTGATCTGTGTTACAGTATTATTAATTTTCGCTACATAGTGGAATACTAAAGATGCATTTTAATATAGTTTTCTGAATACAGGTGTTGGTCTCGATTCAGTTTCTCCCAAAAGTCTAGCCCCATTCTTTGTGGAGGCACCAGCTGAAGCAGCTAGTTGATAAGAGTATGGGTGGTGGAATCATTCCAGCCTTCTCCCAGGAAGGAAACAGCTGCATAATGGTGGAGGGGAGCTGGAAGTTTCTTGAAAGAGAAACAGCTGCATAATGGTGGAGGAGAGGTCGAAGTCTCTTGAAACAACTTACAAAATGTTCAGCAGCAGCTACACATATAAATAGTGAAATGGATTGGTAGTTTATGTTCTAAAGAACTCAGCTAAACATTAATTCATAAGTATCAAGGGTAAAAAAATGCAAAATTTCCTGAATAGGTCTGTTAAATTCTCCCCTTTTAGGAATAGTCCATTATTCCTTTCAGATCTAACTAGATGTGAATATTATGTGTGTCTGGCTGAAAGAGCTTTCATCTGGTATTTACAAAACTTTTAAAGTGGTTGCAGAATAATTCCACAAAACTGCACATTTGAGACCTATGTAGTGGAACTATATGACAGGTACAGTTTACTAAATAATTGTGTTAGTTATTAACACTTTAGCACTTTGTGATGGTTGTCCACTATGAAAGGCACTATATAAAATAAAAATTGATTGATTTGATTGATTAAACACCCCATTACTATGAAATGGCTAAATGAGGAAGATATATTTGATTTAGCTACAGTACGTTAATGCAAGTATGCATGTTTTTCAAGATGCCTGATCCAATTCTCAAATGCCCTGGTATAAATACAACTTGCTTTCCACATGAGAATGTTTTTTTTTTTTTTTATTGTACAGTACATGTGACCGAAAGAGCTGAAGTGCAATACTTAAACAAGCCCACCAACAAAGTCTATTTACATTTTAAAACAGGCTTCTAAAGATAAATACGTTTTATGAATATGGGACAAAAAAAGGAAAAGTTGGTACTGCAGTAATTAAGTAATTAAGCACTCTTTGATTAAAGTAATGAATGGATGGGAGATTTTTACTTGCATAGATTTTCCTTGATTTATTTAAAATGATAATCCATGCAACAGAAGATTGTTATTTATGAAGCCATAAGATTAATTTGCAAGCGTATATTGTATAAATATGTTTTATGATAAGTGGACTATGCTCTCAGTTCTATCCTGTGAGTCCTCTGCAATTCTCATTTTCCCCTATCGGTCATCCCATGTTTCTGTAGAACAATCAATGTTGTCTTCTGGGACAGTTGCCATTCCATTTCCTGTGACACAGCGGCCATTGATTTCCTGATTTTATTAGTAATCTGAGAAACTGATACTCCAGTTAGTCAGTGTGTTAAATGTCACATGTCACATATTCCCAGCTGCTTAGCTTAACTTTAGTTCCTAATATTTCATAATAAAGTGACCACAACAAGTGATTCTTCTGAAAATGTTATCTGTAATAACTACAATTTCATATTTGGTGTAGAATTTGCAACTAAATACTGTTCTTATTCTCCATAATTCCATTCCAGTGAAATACAGTCCACAGGTCACATTCATCTCCAGTTCTTTTGGAGGGGTTACAAATACTGAACTATTTATGTACTTTTGTACATGACGAGAAACAGACATCCGTGGGGGGTTCTGAACATATGTAGCTTTCAGTATTCAGCAGTGTAAGTTATTACAATTGCGTAAATATTTAGGACACCCATGACCTCTTGTTACTGGTTTGGCATTCAGCATAGCACAAAAAAAAAGGGGGTTATAGGACATTTTGCAGGAAACAGTGTTTACGGCAGCAGCGGCAGCAGCTGGAGAGGGAGATCGCAAAGAATTTCATTAAGTCAGCTATGTAAATTATCAATATCGTTTTAGGTAAACATTCTCTATTTACAATACCTTGAGGAGGACACAATTTTCATAATGTACCTCTTAAACAGGGTTAGACTCCTAAAGAAAACAGTGAGTGGACTCTATAGTGTTACGCAATGGTGTGCTTTTTTCTTGGGATTTTTCTCACATTTACAGTGCCAGTGCAGTTAATTTTACACCTAAAAATATGAAAAAAATGGTCTGTAGATATTATTTGGGGAGGCTGGGTCCATGGATATACTGTTAGTTGGATGGGAAAATGTTTACTTGCATGTAAATCATTATATTATATTATGGAACAAAGTTTTAGGCTATCAATAATCAGTATACTATGGAATTAAGTTGAACATTCTGAAGTGGAAAATGATGCCAATCAATACTGAGCAAATTGTCTAGGGAAGGTTCCCAGCCACGAATAAAGAAAAGGAGACTCTCACTCTCTAAACTAGGAGCCCTATCCTTGCCTGTTCTTGAGAAATATTATTTGGCTGCAAGGCCATATTCGGTGCATTACTGGATTTTCACAAATGTTAATGCTGGATGTACCACATGAAACCATTTGGAAAACAATCTGACCATTAATTTATCCTATCTCTCAAATTGTTTAAGCCTTTCAAATAAAAAACAGCTATTTTACATACACTGAATGTCTGGTATAATGTTTGCAAAATGTTTAGGATTATTTCACTGGAGGTGAACAAAGATATTTCTTCCACAAAATAGAAAAGGCTTGGTATCAACACATTGGAACATCAAAATGTTAAGGATGCTTAGTGGTCCAGTGGTTAAAGAAAGGGTCTTGTTACCAGGAGGTTACTTTGTGTGACTCTGACCAAGTCACTTAACCTCTCAAAAAAACAAGGTCGTACTGTTTGTGACTTTGCAGCAGCAGTTGTTGATGCGTAGCTCACCCCCTACTTGACGAGAAACAGACATCCATCTTTGGATAAAAGCATATGCTAAATGACTAATAATAATAATAATAATAATAATAAGTTATTTCAAATAAATAAGTCCTCAAAATTGCCACAACATAGCCTTTTAATGAATAGAATACGTGCATTCAAATACATAGTATTGCTGCACACTAAGCCGTTAAAAAAAAATTCAGGTTGCAAATAAAAACGAAAGCATAAAAAACTGACAATATTAGCTTAGCACTTGTGCCCTTTTTAAATACAATATAGTATCCCAAAGCTCTTTTACAATAAAAACTATAAAGATCATACAAACAAAATAAGAAACAAGCAAACAGAATGCATACAATTGAAAAAAAGAAAAAAGATAAAAAATCAGACAAAACAGCAGGTCACAAATAAAAAATAAACACGACAAAATGTATGCAATAGAATAAAGAATGGAAGGCTTTATATAATTTATAGCCCAGTAAAAACAGGTGTGTGGAGTCTTTGCAAACAATTATAATAAACAACTTTTGCTTTGTAGTATAAGCTTTCACAATTATTTTCAGTAAATCGAGAGATCTTGCTAGGAACGAAGGGTTGATGAGGGGAGGCAGTGCCTGTTGTGTGCTGTTTTTCATCGAGTCTGTTGGATAGCATTTAGTTTGTCAGTTTTGGAAAGAAAAAAAGGTCAACTATTATACTCATTTTCACTTAGTTTATTTTAGAAATGTCTTAACTGAACACGTGTTATGTGATAACATTCTTTAAAAACTAAAATGCAATCGCCCTCTAAAATCCAGTTGTCACGTCAATTTCAGTTCCCGATGGAGGCTTGTCAATTTCAATACAAGACGTTGTTGTTCAGCCAGATAGCGTGCACACAGACGCAATAAAAGGGAAAGTTGTGTCGGTAACATTAAACGATGAAGTATTAAAATACTGTAGTACGTACTATGGTAAACCATGGTATACCATGGTAATACTATGGGACTGTGAACGTGTGGGTTGCGGTGCTTCAACAATGACAAACACAAAGTTCACGGTTCAAAACAGTTATTTTATTTCTTATTCGTTCCGTTTATACTGTTAAATAATAAATGTTGGCTCTGCACACCAATGTGTATTTCCAGGTTTAAACCACGGGGTTCAGTCCCGAAATAATAATTACAAACACACGGCCACTTCTCCTGACAGTGAGTGCTCTGCGTGCAGGTGTGGTGCAAGGTATTCAGTCACAAGTGGTGCAAGTGCAGTCTGGGCTTGATGCTGACCTGTAGCGACAGCTTCCCGGCTCGTGTTAGCCGTCTAGTAGTGACAAACAGACAGTTAGTTTCCACAAACAAACAAAACACTTATACTTTGTACAGTCCATTTCCTTTTTGAACCACATCAAAGGAACAGATTACATCGTCACGAACAGAGTGCAATTATACCCTTAGTCATGCCCCCTGTGATAGCTAGTTCAGTCACGTCTCCTCCAATCCATGACTGACACATCACGTACCGCTTTACAGAGATGACGTTGGGCATCGTGACGCCGCCCCTTTCCTGGCTGGCTGGCTTCCGACTGACCCTGGAATTAACTGCCAGACCAACCAGTACGAGGCACTCTGTTCGTGATAAACCACGCCCTCACAGATGAGGAGGGAGATTGCTGACTAGGATTCATTCGCTGTCTGTCACAGGGATGTACTATGGTACATGTTTCGGTACCATGTAGTACCAATGTATAACAAGTACCATAGAATACCTTGAATACCATAGGTGTCACCATGGTACTGCGGCAAAGTGGTTGATTGTGTACAGGTGCAGAGGTGATGCAGTGCAGCAATAAAACAGACAGAGATTGTAATCCGGTATAGAAAAGGGTATCTTTTATTTTTATATTCCAGGACTGGTGACCAAAACAATGATCCCCGGCAATACACAGCAATGTGTAATGCACGGGTTAATAATAACGGGTTGCAGTCCCAAACAATAAACACAGGTATCTCTCCCACAATATACAAACACGGTCACCAGTCCTGGGTGCGTGCTGTAGTGCTCGCGGTGGGTGATACAGTTTAATGAGTGACAATAGTGCAGTGCTGTTCCGGGTTTTATGCTGGCCCTTAGCGACAGCTCCAGAACATGTTAGCCGTCTATGAAAACACAAGTAACAATTATAGACAATACAAACAAACACTCACGATATTTCACAATTACTGCACGGGTCCTTCCGGGTTATATTTCGTAACCAAAGCGAAGGAACAGATTACAATTCTCCATCCCCCTTACATGCTGTCACACATAGCCCCTTGGTAAACGAATGCAGCTGCCTTTACAATCTGCAGCTGCTACATTGTTTTCCTTCCGGGTCAATATGTTCTTGCAACGGAGTCTCGCCTTCTTCCAGACTGACTGACTTCCCGACCCGGGGAAAGTACTGTCAGGCCAGCCCGTCCAAAGAACTCTGTCCTCGCTGCTTAGCGTCCTCACAGGTCGGAAGGGAGATTTACAACCAAGATTTTATTTCTGTCACAGGTACACATGGTACATTTCCAAGATTTGCCATGGCACAGTGTGGAGTACTATGGTACAACGTAGGTACTATAGCATTCCTTCAATTTCAATTTCAAATGTATTTTATATAGCACCTTTCATGCCAAGGCATGCCAAAGCGCTTCACAGTAAAAACAATTATACAATATAAAAATAAAAACTATATACTAAAATAAATACTAAAATATTCAAAATGAGTACTTAAAAAATACATTTCATATTAAAAACAATCTAAAAACAATCCAATACACGATACAACACTATAACAGAGCATGTAACAGACGGATACACAAAACACTCCAATACACCATCCCAGTCTACAAATAGGCCTTTGTGTAAAAATGCATTTTAGGTTTAGATTTAATGTAATTAATGAATCAGCATTACGAATTTCAAAAGGGAGAGTATTCCACAATGCGGGCGCATGACTAAAGGCTCGTCCACCAAGAGAAGTACGCTTGACCACTGTAGACACCAGAAGTCCAGCATCTGCTGATCTCAACTGGCGTCCAGGGACAGAGGATATAAGCATGTGTGGCAAAGTGGTTTGTAGTGCACAGGTGTAGAGGTGATGCTGTTCCCAGGAATGATTGGAAACAATACAGTTCACGGTTAAACAGCTCCTTATTTGCTGGTAAATAATAATAACTAGCTCTACACACCAATGTGTATCGCTCAGTTAAACCACTTGGGTTCAGCCCCAAAATAACAATGCAGTAATAATAACACACAACACAGACACAATCACTTATCCAAACAGTGAGTGCTCTTTGTGCACATGGTGCTATACAACAATTGTGAAACAGTGGTGTAGTGTAATCCGTGTTCGGTGCTGGCCTTTAGCGACAGCTCCCGGCTAGTGTTAGCCATCTAACAGACAAACAATGACAGTTAGAACAACAAAACAAACAAAACACGAAACGCTCACGGTTATTTTCTATTTGTACTCCTTTTACAGGTTCATCTGTAACCATAACAAAGGAACAGATTGCTCGGCCACATCCCCTGATAAACCCTCAGTCACGCCCCCTTCGGTAGCAAGTGCAATCACGTATCCTCCAATCCATGACTGACACATTGCCTACCGCATTAAGGCGATGACTTCTGGTATTGTGGCTCTGCCCCCTTCCTGGGTGGCCAACTTTCAATTGACCCTGGAATGAACTGCAAAACCATCCAGTATGAGGCACACTGTTCCTGTTATACCGTGCCCTCACAGGTCGGGAGGAAGATTGTTGACTTGGATTAATTCTCTCTCTGTCACATATCCCACCGCTCAGAGCGGAGCCGAAGGAACACTCGGCTGAATCTACTTTCCCCATTACACCCCCTTCCTGGGAAAAGTAACCGCATTTTGGTGATCTTTCCTTGCATGGTGTGTTATAAAATACATGAAGGGTTGCAGAGCCAGATACCACTGAGTTATCCGGGAGTTGCAATCCTTCATCATCCTTAACCATCTGAGTGGGGCGTGGTCAGTGACGAGATTGAATGAATGTCCCAATAGGTAATAGCGTAAGGTCTGAGTGCCCCATTTAATGGCCAGACATTCCTTTTCAATGACGGAGTATTGCGTTACGCTCCCGGGGAAGCATTTTTTTTACAACCTGCTGTGACAAGACTACTGTGGAATATTCAGAGATAAATCTTCACTAATAACCGGCCAACCCCAAGAGAGACCTCATCTCAGACTTTGTTTTCGGGATTGCCACCTCCATCATCACCTGCCCATGTCCCATAACAAATCCCAAATACTGTGTTTCTAATTTGGCAAATGCACATTTTCCCAAGTTGACTGTCAGCCAGGCTACCCTCAGAGACTGCAGAACGGCCATGAGCCTAGCCATATGCTCTCGCCAGGTGGAGCTGTAAATAACCACATTGTCAATATACGCTGCTGCATACTCACAATGTAGGTGTAAGACCTGGTCCATTAGTCTCTGAAAGACAGCGGGCACACCATGTAGCCCAAACAGCATGGTTATGAAGTGAAACAGACCATCAGGGGTAGAAAATGTAGTTTTCTCATGTGATCTGCGGGTTAAGGGGATCTGCCAGTATCCCATCGTCAGATCCAAAGTCGATGAACCTTGCCGTTCCCAGTCTGTCGAGAAGCTCGTCGACCCGATGCATGGGGTAGGCATTGAACTTGGCAATAGCATTTACCTTATGGAAATCAACGCAGAAGCAATCGGTGCCGTCCTTTTTGGCGACTATCACAATTGGACTGCACTACTCGCTCCTGGAAGGCTGATCCCTGATTACATAAGAATGAACATAAGAACATAAGAAAGTTTACAAATGAGAGGAGGCCATTCAGCCCATCTTTCTTGTTTGGTTGTTAGTAGCTTATTGATCCCAGAATCTCATCAAGCAGCTTCTTGAAGGATCCCAGGATGTCAGCTTCAACAACATTACTGGGGAGTTGGTTCCAGACCCTCACAATTCTCTGTGTAAAAAAGTGCCTCCTATTTTCTGTTCTGAATGCCCATTTATCTAATCCCCATTTGTGACCCCTGGTCCTTGTTTCTTTTTTCAGGTCAAAAAAGTCCCCTGGGTCGACATTGTCTATACCTTTTAGGATTTTGAATGTTTGAATCAGATCGCCGCGTAGTCTTCTTTGTGCAAGACTGAATAGATTCAATTCTTTTAGCCTGTCTGCATACGACATGCCTTTTAAGCCTGGGATAATGACCTTTGCTGCTGCAACAGTGTTTGCCACTCCTCCTATTTTTGTGTCGTCTGCAAATTTAACGAGTTTGCTTACTATACCAGAATCTAAATCATTAATGTAGATTAGGAATAGCAGAGGACCTAATACTGATCCCTGTGGTACACCACTGGTTACCTCGCTCCATTTTGAGGTTTCTCCTCTAATCAGTACTTTCTGTTTTCTACATGTTAACCACTCCCTAATCCATGTGCATGCATTTCCTTGAATCCCTACTGCGTTCAGTTTGAGAATTTATCTTTTATGCGGGACTTTGTCAAAAGCTTTCTGGAAATCTAAGTAAACCATGTCGTATGCTTTGCAATTATCCATTTTCAATGTTGCATCCTCAAAAAAGTCAAGTAGGTTAGTTAGACACGATCTCCCTTTCCTAAAACCATGCTGACTGGCTCCCAGGATATTGTTACCATATAGGTAATTTTCCATTTTGGATCTTATTATAGTTTCCATAAGTTTACATATAATAGGAGTCAGGCTTATTGGTCTGTAGTTACCTGGTTCGATTTTGTCTCCCTTTTTGTGGATCGGTATTACGTTTGCTATTTTCCAGTCTGTCGGTTTTCACCCCTGTGTCAAGAGACTGTTGCATGATCTTGGTTAGCGGTTTGTAAATAACTTCTTTCATTTCTTTGAGTACTATTGGGAGGATCTCATCCGGCCCAGGGGATTTGTTTATTTTAAGAGCTCCTAGTCCCTTTAACACTTCTGCCTCTGTTATGCTAAAGTTATTTAAAATTGATAGGAACAGGTCGACATGTGGGGCTGTTGTCCGTGTCCTCCTTTGTAAAAAACCTGTGAAAAGTAATCATTTAATATATTTGCTATTTTTTTTTCTTCATCTATGATTTTGCCATTTGAGTCTCTTAGACATTTAACCTCCTCTTTGAATGTTCTCTTGCTGTTATAATATTGGAAAAACATTTTGGAATTGGTTTTTAGCTCCCTTAACAATATTGATTTCTATCTCTCTCTTGGCCTTTCTAACTTCCTTTTTGACTTGTGTTTGCAGTTCCAAGTACTCTTTCTGTGTACTTTGTTTTGGTCCCTTTAAACGTTCTGTAAAGTGCCTTTTTTCGCTGAATATTTTTTTAATTGATCTATTAAACCATTTTGGCCATTTTGTTTTAGATTTAGATTGGTCTACTTTTGGGATGTAATTGTTTTATGATCTAGTACTACATTTTTAAAAAACAGCCATCCTTTTTCTGTGGATGTTTTCTCTATTTTACTCCAATCTACTTCTGTTAGTCTCTGTTTCATACCTTCATAGTTTGCTTTTCTAAAATTGTAAACCTTAGCTTTAGTCATTACTTTTGGGGTTTTAAAAAATACTTCAAATGAGACCATGTTGTGGTCTGAGTTTGCCAATGGCTCTCTGACCTCTGTTTTAGTTATTCTGTCTTCATTATTTGAAAAGACTAAATCAAGGCATGCCTCCCCTCTAGTCGGTGCCTTGACAAATTGCGTTAGGAAACAGTCATTTGTCATTTCCACCATTTCAATTTCGTCCGCCGTACTCCCCACCAGGTTCTCCCATTTTATACGGGGGAAGTTGAAATCCCCCATTAGTATGGCTTCTCCTTTTCTACACGCATTACGAATGTCATTGTATAACAGATTATTTTGCTCAACATCTGAATTTGAATTTCTGTCTATAGCATGCTCCTATTATTATGCCCTTTGAATTTTTGTCCATTATTCTGACCCGTATTGATTCTGCATTGTTTTCTTTGATCTGATTTAACACCTGGGCTTCAAGACTATTGCTTATGTATAGCGCTACCCCTCCGCCTCTTCTGTCCTGCCTGTCTTTCACAGTTAGTGATGAACCTAATGATCCTTGTGAACCCGGTCAGACAAACCAGCATAAGAGAGAAAAGAACCTCAACGGGCACAAGCCTGGAGTTAAATGGCCAAGAGCTTGTGAGAAAACTGCATGGGACACAGTAAACACAGATCTCTGCTTTGCATTGGAAAGATTAAGTGGAACAGTTGAAAAGAAGCTGAATAAATTTGGGGACATCATCTACGCATATGGAAGTGAGAGGTTTGGAGTTGAAAAAAGGAAGGAAAAAGTACAAACTATTCCTGGAAAGTCTAGACGGCAGCAGGAGATTGAACGCTTAGTTAGAGAAAGGAGACAGCTGAGGAAGCAATGGAGAAGAGCAGAACAAAGTCAGAAGGAGGGACTCAATCTCTTACAAAGGGTCATAAAAGATAAGCTTGCAACATTGCGCAGAGCTGAGCGCCTACAGAAACGCTACAAAAAGAAGGGCGTCGCGAGAGCTAACTTTTATAAAGACCCATTCAAATTTGTAAAGAAGTTATTCACCAGTGAGAAGAATGGCACACTAAAAGCATCTAAGGTTGAGCTGGAGAGATATTTGGAGGAAACACATACAGATTCAAAAAGGCAGGAGCCTATGTCAATTCCGTCAGACATCCCACCTATCAATCCACCAGAATACCAAATGGAGGACTGTGCACCTAAGTGGAAAGAAGTAGAGCAAGCTGTGAAAAAAAAAAGCAAGGGCTTCATCATTTCCAGGCCTAATGGAGTTCCGTACAGAGTGTACAAGAGTGCTTCAGGAGTTCTACAAATTCTGTGGAAATTGATGAAAGTGGCATGGGAAAAACAGGTTGTACCAAGAGCATGGCGCCCGAGCAGGTGGAGTCTTTATACCTAAAGAAAAAGATTCTACAAGCATCAGTCAGTTTAGTCCTATTTCCCTATTAAAACGTAGAAGGCAAGATTTTCTTCAGCATTACTGCTCAGAGATTGTCAACTTACCTATTAAAGAACTGCTTCATTGACACTTCAATACAAAAAAAGCGGGCATTCCAGGTTTCCCAGGATGCTTAGAACACATCAGTGTGATCTGGCAACAAATTCAATCAGCTAAAAAGGAGAGCAAGGAGCTCCATGTGACATTCCTGGATTTGGCTAATGCATATGGTTCAGTGCCACATGAACTTCTTTGGGCAGCATTTGATTTTTTCAGTGTACCGATGACAATAACAAATTTAGTGAGAGCCTACTTTGGAGATTTGCAATTTAGTTTTTCAACTTCAAAATTCAGCCCTACATGGCAATGCCTAGAGGTTGGAATAATGGCAGGATGCATCATTTCTCCACTGGCTTTTACCATGGCAATGGAAGTAATCATTAGGGCATCAAAATGGGTAGTAGGAGGAGAGCGCTTGGCTTCTGAAATGCGACTACCACCAATTCGAGCATACATGGATGACATGACAACCATGACTACAACAGTAGCCTGCACTAATCAGTTATTGGGCAAATTAACCAATAACATTGAATGGGCACGAATGCAATTCAAGCCCACTAAATCAAGGAGCATCTCTATAATTAAAGGCAAAGTAGTAGATAAAACATTCTTCATTAATGGTGAGGCAATACCAACAGTGTCTGAGAAGCCAGTGAAGAGTCTTGGGAGATGGTACGACGGGGATCTAAAGGACACAGTTCGTGTGAGAAAAGTTAGACAACAAGCAGTGGACAGCTGCGCTCTACCAGGCAAACTAAAACTCTGGTGCTTTCAGTTTGGTCTACTGCCGAGGTTGCTGTGGCCACTGACTGTGTACGAGGTTTCTTTGACAACAGTAGAGAAGCTGGAAGCTTTAATCAGTTCATACATCAGGAAATGGTTGGGAGTTCCACGCTGCCTCAGCAGAGTGGGACTTTATGGTAAAGGAATACTGCAGCTACCAGTCTCCGCTCTAACCGAGGAGTTTAAGTGCGCCAAGGTCAGACTAGAAATGACATTAGTAGAGTCACGCGACAAATGCGTGAGGAGGCAGCACCTGTGTTGAAAACTGGAAGAAAGTGGGCGGCAAAGAAAGCTGTGGAAGATGCAAAGGCTGCCCTTCGAATTAGTGATATCATGGGGCAAGTTCAGCATGGAAGAGGGGGTCTTGGTCTCAGTTCAGCTCCTCCTACATGGCACAAGGCAGCCCCAGCTCAAAGGAGGAAGCTGGTAGTCAACGAGGTGCAAAAGCAGGAGGAGAGGATGAGGTGTATAAAGGCCATTTCCCAGGCCAAGCAGGGAGAATGGATGAGATGGGAGAGTGTGGAACAACGCAAGATTGGCTGGCAAGACCTATGGTCAATGGAACAGAGCAGGATCAGTTTCCTCATCAGGTCAACATATGATGTTCTCCCATCACCACAGAACCTAAACCTCTGGGTAGGAGAGGATCCCTTGTGTCCTTTGTGTTCATCACCTGCAACATTAAGGCACATTTTGACAGGATGTAAGGTGGCTCTTAGCCAAGGACGGTTTACTTGGCGCCATGACCAGGTGCTGCGATGTTTGGCCTTCGCATTGGAAGACAAGCGTAACATAACCAATAAGTTGCCACCTGTTCCATCAAAACATTACACACAAAAGACAACATTCCTCCACTCAGGAGAGCAACCACCAAGAAAAGGTGTTAAAACCAATCCTCGCCCAGGACAACTGGAAGCTGCTAGAGACTGGAAAATGCTGGCAGATGTTGGTCAACGGCTTATTTTTCCACCTGAGATTGCCACCACTAACCTTCGACCAGATATTGTCTTGTGGTCTGGATCAGCACGCCTTGTTCACCTGGTAGAGTTAACAGTGCCATGGGAGGATGCTGTAGATGAGGCGTATGAGAGGAAGAAACTGCGGTATGCTCAACTAGCCACTGAAGCGGAACAGCGAGGATGGAGAGTCCAGGTTTACCCAGTGGAAGTGGGTTGTCGAGAATTTGTGGCACACTCTACAACCCGGTTTCTCAGAGACGCCGATTTCAGTGGCCAAGAGTTGCGTCGCACAGTGAAGAACTTATCTGAAGCAGCAGAGGGAGCAGCAACTGGCTGTGGTTGAGACGAAAGATTCTGGCTGGGGATCTCAAGCACAATAGAAAGAAAGAAACTGATGTACAGGTAAGTAAGCTGGGCTGAGTTGAGTGGGGGGAGGACGGAGGGGGTGATGCTGGGACGCCAGAATCAATCACCGTCGAGCCCCTCTTGAGGTGTCGTGGGCTAGTCGACGAAACACTGAGGATGGAAGGTGCCCACTTGAAGACCCCAGAGATGTACCCTACTTAGCTCAATCCAGACGGTTGTCATGCTGATGCGCTGGGGAGGCCGCACTGTGGTTGATCCCCGGAGCCAGCATTGCAGCCGTTGTGTGTGCTGATGCGCCAGGGAGGCAAAATAAGCTGATCCCTGGAGCCAGCGTTACACTTCAGCCATTAACACCAGACAGAAGGATATCTACATCATCATATGGAAGGAAACGTAAATGGATGGAGACACATATGGATCACATTAGTTTACTGTAAAGCTACGTCTTAGTTGGTGCTTATCTTGGCGAGAGCCGAGTTCAAATCAGCATGAAGTTTTAACATCTACTCTCGTGTAATGGAAATCATTCCTATATAGTGTGTACCCACTAATATTATATTCGTCTCCATCACTCTCAGACAACCAAGTTTCTGTAACACCTATCACATCGTAGTTACTTGTTAGTGCACTAGCTTCAAGTTCTAACATTTTGTTTCTGAGACTTCTAGCATTAAGATAAATACATTTAATAGTTGTCTTACCTGAGTTGTTGCCCTTGTTTTGATGTGGTCTCCCATCTGTTTTTTTGTTTTCTCCCCCCTTCCTTTCTTGTTTAAATGCTTCTGGTCCTCCTCAAGGATCCTTTCTCCGAGTAGATTGGTTCCCTTTCTGTTTAAGTGCAGTCCGTCCCACCTATATAGATAGTCCTTGTTGTAGAACGTGCTCCAACGTTCAAGAAAGGTGAAGCCTTCCTGTGTGCACCACAATTTCAGCCATGCATTTTGATTTTGGTCCTTTGCAAGGTGCCGGCAGTATCCCAGAAAATACCACAGTTTTGGTCTTGTCTTTTAATTTCCTTCCTAGCTCTCTGAATTTGTTTTGCAGGGATCTTGGTCTGTCTCTTACAATGTTGTTTGTACCGATGTGGACGACTACTACCGGGTCGTCCCCTGTTCATTCTAGGAGCCTGTCCACATTCTCAGTGATGTGCTTGACAGAGGCTCCTGGAAGGCAGCACACTGTTGTAGTAAGGGGGTCCAAACTGCGAATTGAACTTGCTGTGTTTCTCAATATGGAGTCCCCAACAATCATGACCTCCCTTCTTTTTGCTGCCTGGTCAGCACTGTTTATAGGGTCCAGGAGGTTGTTTCTTTCATTCTCTTGAGGTTGGTTTTGGTCATCTAAATGTTGAAGTGGCTCAAATTTGTTGAATGTCTGGATTTCTGGTGGTTGTGTTTGACGAAGTTTCTTTTTTCCCCTGCTTCTGCCTATCTGAACCCAGCTGTTTTGACTCTCTTCCATCTCCGTGGTGGCTTTCAGTCTGCTAGGGGTGCAGACTTCCATGAATTGTGGGTGTGTCAGCTCCTCAAGCTCCTGTTGCTGTCTCATTTCCTCCAGCTCCTTTTCATGCAGACTTACTCGTTGGAGCAAGTCCTGGATCGTGCGGCACTTTACACAAACTTGGTTGAGCTCTGTTGGGTTTTCTCAGATTTCCCACAACATGCAGTTGTCACAGATTACTGGCTTGAAGACCATGATGTATTTTTTTTTGTGTGGAAGTTTAGTTTAGTTTCTGCAGCTGTCAACCTGCTTTCAAACTGCTTCTAACTGCGTTGTACTTGTCCACAACTGTACTTCTCCCACGATGTCGCTTCCACACGCTGTCGCTGGGAAGACTGCCTGCCTTTTGTTTGTTTGTGTTTGTGCTGCGGGCTCCGCCCCTCCCCCGTGTCTCAGAACGCCGCGGAATTTGAATCAGCTGCTCCGAGTTTCAGCTTGTTATCAGAAAAATACACGCAGCTGTAAGGCTTTATTTAAGATGCAATGTTTTCTGATTAAAGCAACTCCAGATTTAATTTAAAGATGTAATTCCTCCTTTCTGCTTCTAACTGCGTTGTACTTGTCCACGACTGTACTTCTCCCATGATGTCGCTTCCACACGCTCACGATTGACTGATAACCACCTGCCCACAAATGTAGCATCTCCCACAAATGTAATAACCACCTGCCCACAAATGTAGTATCTCCCAAAAATGTAATAATCACCTGTTCACATATACTGTATAATGTCTCCCACAAATGTTACATCCATGATAATGCCCGTGAATTACTTAGCACAAATTTATTTATGTTTTTAAATAACAGTTTAACTTTTATAAATAATAATATTCATTAGTGTTGGTTTTGGATATAAATATATATTTTTTTAAAGCCATTCACATACCCCCAATAATGACTGCCCAATGATTAAAGTATATACTCTTCTAGTTATTTATGACATTTTTTTTGTAATAAATAATAACTGAAAGTTGGTAGATGGGTATAACTTTTTTTGGGAGAGATTATTACATTTGTGGGTATGTGGCAAAGTGGTAAGTTGTACGTACAGGTGCAGTGCAGTAATCCAACAAGAAACGACAGACAATCAAAGTAAGGGTGAAAAGGTTTCTGTTTATTTTAATCCAGGGGTCTGATGATCAAACAGAGACAAACAATGATGGCTGGCAATACACAACAATGTGTATTGCACAGTAAATGATGATGGGTTGCAGTCCCGTTTACAATAATCAATTCACTGGTTGCCTACGAGGGCTTGAGAGGAGGCGAAATTGGGAGTGAGATATTAAGAATGAGACAAGATGAGAGGATTTCTCCGGTTGCTTAGGAGGCTTGAGAGGGGTGAGACATTTGAGAGTTTAAGAGTGAGACGAGTTTGAGGGATGGCGAGATTGAGGGCTGGAGTTTGGGAATGGTGCTTAGTAACATTGAGGTTAGATACTGATAGCAGGACGAGATAGGGGGGCGAAGAGTTTTCCCTTCTCGTCGGGTCAGGCAGCATCCTCTGGCTGCTGGGCGACGTAGAAAGGAGACACGAGAAAGAGCAAAGGATTAGATATAAACACTTTCCGCCCGGGTCAGACAGCATCCTCCGACTGCTGGGTGACGTAAAAGTGAGAGAGAGAGCAAAGTTTAGACATATAACATACAACAAACTGACTCTCGCTCCCGACGGGTCAGGCAGCATCCTTGGCTGCTGGGCGTTTAGTGTAGCAAGAGACAGGAAGGGGATGAACAGGACAAAAGGACAGATCCTTCGCAACTCAGTGCAGCATCCTCAGGCAGCTAAGCTGGCAGCTGGGCGGCGTGGAGAGCTTAGGAAAAAGTGTCTCGGGTCCGTTTAGGAGAGACGAAAATAGAGAACCCCCCCCCTCGGTCGGGGCCCGCTCGGCAGGTGGAGGCTCGGCCTACTGCATGAGGGGGCTGAAATGATCCTGGACCTGAAATAAAAGAGAGGAGATGGGACAGCAATGGTTGAGGCCTGGAAGGCTTAGCGCATAAGCAGCAGAAGCATAGGATGTGGCCGGGGGTCCCCTCAGGCCGGCGAGAAACAGCCGGGCGGCAGTGGTTGAGACGAGAGGCCGACCCGGACAGCCGGGGGAGTGAGACTCACTTCCCCCCCTGAGGGAGCCCTGTGTGGACAGTGCGATATAGAAAGGAGCAGAGGTGGGGAGGAGGAGGAACAAAAAACAAACACAGACAAGGAAGCGGAAATAGTGCTGGGTTAAAGTAGAAAAAGAGAGCGAGATAGACAGGAGGGGCAGCCAATAACACATACGTGGAGCAGCGCTGGCCATGCCCTAATAATTGACGAGGCGAGCGCTGCATTGTGTGATTGGCTGGAAATACTAAATGAGGCTGAACTGGGATCAGCTTCCACCCGGAAGAGATCGCGGATGCTACCGGGCAGGATGCCACGGAGGAAAGGTAAGACAGGCTAAAGAAAAGGAAATAGGATAAGAAAAAAAGCAGCGCAAAGCAGGAGAGAGCCCTCTACGGCATCCCCCGAATTACGCCTAAAGGCTAACTTTAATCCCAATGTAAATACCCAAACACAAACACGGTCATCTCTCCCAGTGAGTGCTGTAGTGCTGGTAGTGAGTTTACAATGTTATTTAGTGAACAGTCAGTGTGTTGTTGTCCGGGTTTTGTGCTGGCCGTGGGTGACAACTCCTGATCATGTTTAGCCGTCTAGTCTAAATACACAAGACAAACAGACGATATAGACAGACTGACAAAAACAAACAAAACACTCACATTCTTTTTAAACACAAGAATACCGGTCCTTTTGGTTCATTTGCATAACCACAACAAAGGAACAGATACAGTGCCTTGCATAAGCATTCACCCCCCTTGGACTTTTCCACATTTTGTAGTGTTACAACCTGGAATTAAAATGGATTTAATTAGGATTTTTTGTCACTGATCTACACAAAATAGTCCATAATGTCGAAGTGGGGAAAAAAATCTACATATTTTTCAAAATTATTTACAAATAAAAAACTGAAAAGTCTTGATTGCATAAGTATTCATCCCCTTTGCTGTGACACCCCTAAATAAGCTCTGGTACAACCAATTGCCTTCAGAAGTCACATAATTAGTTGAATGGAGTCCACCTGTGTGCAATTAAAGTGTCACATGATCTCAGATTAAATACACCTGTTTCTGGAAGGCCCCAGAGTTTGTTAGAGAGCATATCTAAACAAACAGCATCATGAAGACCAAGGAGCTATCAAAACAAGTCCAGGATAAAGTTCTGGAGAAGCACCAATCAGGGTTGGGTTATAAAAAAATATCCCAAACTTTGAACATCCCCCAGAGCACCGTTAAATCCATTATTAAAAAATTGAAAGAATATGGCACAACCGTGACTCTTCCTAGAGAAGGCCGTCCACCAAAACTCAGTGACCAGGTAAGGAGGGCATTAGTCAGAGAAGCAACCAAGAGGCCAATGGTAACTCTGAAGGAGCTAGAGAGATCCACAGCTGAGATGGGAGAAACCGTCCATGGGACAACTATAACCTGGATGCTCCACAAAGCTGGGCTTTATGGAAGAGTGGCGAGAAGAAAGCCATTGCTGAAAAAAAAAACCCATATCAAATCCCGTTTGGATTTTGCCAAAAGGCATGTGGGAGACAAAGCAAACGTGGAAAAAGGTTCTCTGGTCTGATGAGACCAAAATTAAACTTTTTGGCCTCAGCGCAAAACGCTATGTGTGGCGCAAAGCCAACACTGCTCATCACCCTGAGAACACCATCCCCACGGTGAAGCATGGTGGTGGCAGCATCATGTTATGGGGATGCTTTTCATCGGCAGGGACTGGGAAACTGGTCAGGATTGAGGGCAAGATGGATGGAGCCAAATACAGGGAAATTCTAGAGGAAAACCTGTTTCAGTCTGCAAGAGACCTGGGACTGGGGCGGAGGTTCACCTTCCAGCAGGAAAATGACCCTAAACACACAGCCAAAGCTACACTGGAGTGGTTTAAAAACAAGAACCTGAATGTCTTAGAATGGCCCAGTCAAAGCCCAGACCTCAATCCGATTGAGAATCTGTGGCAAGACTTGAAAATTGTTGTTCACCAACGGTCCCCATCCAACTTGACAGAGCTTGAGCAATTTTGCCAAGAAGAATGGGCAAATATTGCAGGATCCAGATGTGCAAAGCTGGTAGAGACTTACCCAAAAAGACTCACAGCTGTAATTGCTGCCAAAGGTGCTTCTACTAAGTATTGACTCAGGGGGGTGAATACTTATGCAACCAGCAAATGTCTTTTTTTTTTGTTTAATTAACTTTTGTGTCACAATAAAAAAAAAAATGTGCACCTTCAAAGTGTTAAGTATGTTGTGTAAATCAAATGGTAAAAATCCCAATTAAATCAATTTTAATTCCAGGTTGTAACACTACAAAAGTCCAAGGTGGGTGAATACTTATGCAAGGCACTGTAACATCACTTCGACCCCTATTTATACCGTCACTCATGACCCCTTGGTAAACGATTGCAGCCGCTCCTCCAATCCGTGGCTGCCACATCATTTCCCTTCTGGGTCAATGAGTCAGTGTACCGAAGCTCTGTCTCTTTTCTACATGACCGACTTCCTTTTAACTAGGGATGCACCAAATCCAAGTTTTTGGGATTCGGCCGAATACCAAATCCATCTCAAAAGATTTGACCAAATACCGAATCTACAAAAACTGTCAAGAAAATTGAAGATAACTATTGAATGAAAAACAGACTGGCAGCTACTTACAAGGGACGCACACAATCTATAGTTTTGAGCCTTTTAGTCAGTAGTATTTTTATTACCGAATGGAAATATATCCCTGAAAAAGATTTCACTTTGAAATTTACACAATTTACCGCTAGCCCCCTCCCCCACAACAGAAACGTCAAAATACAGAACTATTTACTTTACCTTTACAAGAAAGGAGGGCTGCATCTTTGCCATAACCCACTATTTTCTTTAATGACGTTTCAAACTGTGTCACCTGATCTGAAAGCTATGAGGAAAAAATTACCCTGATGAGTGACCAGAATCTCCCTGCGAAATAAAACCCACGTTGATTTAAATGCACTGTGTGTGTAACACATATCAAATAGGCTACGAAATAGTTTTAAAAATATTTTAATAAAACACAGCAGCTCCCAAATGGTTCAACTTGGCACATTACAATAACGTAATTGCACATCTGACAGTTGTAAAGTTATAAAAAATATATATTTCTGTGCACCGATTTTTTTTTTTTATCTTAGTATGATCTCTAGAACACATTTGACAGACAAAACAACAAAGCACAAAAGTCTATAACAGTTTGCTGTTACTATATATACAGGTTTACAGCATAACTTTACTCCATGAAAAGTGTGATGTGACTGTGCTGTTGCATACGGGGGTATGTTTGCATTCAGCATCTGAGTGACGTGTTTAGTGTGTGCGCCACCGGTAATTTAGGGAGTTGAGAGCTGCGACAGAGTTCATCAATGTGTTCTTGTTATTCAATACAACAGTTACGTTCAATACCGGATTTGGATGTGCGGCTGGGTGGATATAGGATTTGAATTCAGTTCACCGAATCCTAAGTATTCGGCCGAATCCGAATCCTGCTGAAAAAGTAGGTATTAGGGCCAAATCCGAAACCGAATCCTGTATTCGGTGCATCACTACTTTTAACCCTCGGAACAAAGTGTCAGGCCAAGTAGTCCAGAGTACTCTGTTCCCATTACTTAGCACCCTCACAGGTCAAGAGGGAGATTTACCACCAATAATCATTGTGTTTCTGTCACAGGGTAGTTATTACATTTGTGGTCAGGTGGTTATTACATTTGTGGGCGGTTATTACATTTGTGGTTTGTACACCTTACCTATAGGATGTCCTACAATAAACTGGGCATGCGTCCTATAGGTTATCCTATAGTACTGCCCCACTGAAAAACCTATAAGACCTGCCTTTATGGTGTTCTATATGATATCCTATAGCACTGTCCTTAGGGTGTCCTATAGGACACCTTTGATATGTAGGATACTCCATGGGACTGCCCTTTACAATGTCCTATAGTATACTCTGTAGGACTGTCCTCTACGATCCTACATAGGATTGTCCCCTATAGGATATTCCATTGAACTTTTGATCTGTGAGGGCGCTGTATAACAGGAACAGTGTGCCTCGTACTGAATGGTTCATCAGTTCATTCCATGGTCAGTTGGAAGCCGGCCATCCAGGAAGGGGGCGGAGTCACAATACCAGAAGTCATCGCCCTAGTACGGTAAGAGATGTGTCAGTCATGGATTGGAGGAGATGTGATTGAACTAGCTATCAGAGGGGGCGTGACTAAGAGTATTTTAGAGGATGTGACGATGCAATCTGTTCCATTGTTATGGTTGCAAACAGACCTGTAAAGGACGGACAAAAAGTATAAATCGTGAGTGTTTTGTATTTGTGTTTTTGTTACTAACTGCTTATTTATAATTATTAGACGGCTAACAAACCAGGAGCTGTCGCTGTCAAGCCAGCATCACACCTGGATTTCAAACACTGCACCAGTCAGGATAATTGTGTATTCAACCCCAGCACGGGAGCACCGCGAAAGGACACGGAGCCATGCATGTACATTGCTTTTGTTTATTATTGTTTCAGGACTGAAACCCTGTGTTATTTAGCTGTGCAACTACACATTGCTGTGTAGTTGCTAGCATTATTATTTAATGTTGCCAAACCGTGCAAACAAAATAAAATAACTATTTGGACCGTGAACTCTGTTTGTTTGTTGGAGCACTGCATCACCACTACACCTGCTGATTTAAAGTGTACTGTCATGCTGTGCTGTCTTCATTTTTCTTGCCAAAAGTTTTGCATCATTATTTAGTTTAGATGTGATTGTTTTTCAAACTTCTTTTTCGGTGCTTCCAAGCTGTTTGATGCATACACTAAAAAAAATAAAAAACATAGAATGCATTATACATTTTAAATGTAACATACAGTATAGTTTCAAAACTAAAGTTTGCTTGAGTGTCCTTTAAGAATAATATTTATGGCGTTATTTTCCATAGTGATTAATTTTATGGACCGACTGAGGCTTCGGGTAATAGAGTCTTTGGAATTTGATAACTTTGCACAACCTACTGTGTTATTGTGCTTATAAATTGGTGTATGAAAAGAAAAATCTGTATTTTTATTTTATTACAGACTTTAATATTATGAAGTTTTTTTATTGTAGTACAGGCAAGTTGTAGTATTTTGCTGATACTAAAAACAACCTGGTAATGCTGGAACATTACAAATAAATGAAAAAAAACTCACTTCCAACATTTGTTTCTTGTTTTTTTTTTTTAAATCTATATTTTTCTTTGGAGAAAGAACCCTTGGAAATACATATATAATATTCTAAATGACAAAAATAAATACACAGTAATTTTTCTTTTTCATTTAAAAATAAAAAAGTAAAAATACTTCTCTCTTGCACATGTTGTAAATTATTGTAAGAATTATTATGGGAATACTGGGGAGTTGTCAGTGATGTTTGACTTGCCATGCCTGTGTCAGTGTGTATGATTGACTCAAGGATTGTTAGCTAAGGTGGGTGAGACAGCGGGTGTAAGAAAATGGTGACTGTTCTTGTTGTTCAGTTATGTGTACAGATCTGATTTAAATAAGCTAGTAAAGTGTTTCAAGGACCAAACAGCCTCGTCGGGTCCCCCCCCCACAATGCTACATTTTGAATATAAGTGTGCCTAAGTCCCTCTCAAATGCCTCTCGTTTAATTGGGACAGCCGCTTATTCTGGATATTTTTACATCTGCCAATGCATTCCGATAAAGCGGCGCAACCTGATTTCTTTGAAGAACATTGTTTTTGTAACCGTTATGGAAACAAGTTAATAGATAAAATAGATAAAACATGATAAAGTCTGTTGACTTATAAGTATTGTACATAAAAAAAATCTATTGAAAGGAGGGGGGACAAAATGTCTCTCACCCATGGTCAGGACATAAACTGGACAGGATATCCCTTTCCTCCTGGTTTAAGTCCACCTTCAGGGTAGAATTTTCAAAAACCAGTACTATTGCATTATCAGACCATTTCTTAATTTCATTTGAGGCTATTTTGCCTCAATGTAAAAAGACTGTAGTGAGTTCTGTTAAAAGGCGCATTATAAATCCTGCAGTTGTTCAAAAGTTTTCTGAAGTAGTTAGTCTATGTCCACCCATCTCAACAAGTTCTCTATCAATTGATGAGTTAGTTGACAGATACAACCATCAACTAAAAACTGCTCTTGATACTGTGGCTCCAGTAAAAATTAAAACAGCCTCTGTAAAACGTAGGACACCGTGGATGAATAATGATATACATCAAATAAAAAGAAATTGTTTGCAAAGCAGAGCGCAAATGGAGAGATACAAAATTACAAATACATTACGATATTTTAAAGCACTGCCTATCAAAGTATAATGCAGCATTAATGTCAGCAAGAAGTGCTTACTTCTCCAGTCTTATTGCAGAAAATAAGAACAATGCTAGAGTCCTTTTCTCAACTATTGATAGATTAGTAAATCCATCTCCTTCACCTGAATATTGCATTGTGGCCTCACCTATCAAGTGTGAAGAATTCCGTAATTATGTTGATGGAAAAATATTTAGTATTAAGGATCAAATTCCACAAAATGATTTTGAGCTCTGTGTGCCACCAAAAACAATCGAAACAGAATTACATTATTTTTCTCTGATTAACTTACAAGACTTAAATAAAATAGTTATGCACATTAAATTTTCTACGTGTCTTTTGGATCCTATACCAAACAGTCTCTTGAAGGAGGTGTTTAGAAAGCTGTCCAATGATGTCCTTGATATAGTTAATAGCTCTTTGTCATCAGGAAGGTTTCCTTCTTCTTAAAAACAGCCTTAGTGAAACCTTTACTTAAGAAAACAAATCTGGATAGTTCAGTTCTAAGTAATTTTAGACCTATTTCAAACCTTCCTTTTTTAGCAAAGGTACTTGAAAAAGTCATTTTTAAACAAATTAATAGTTTCCTTGGCAATAATAACATCTTCGAGAAATTTCAATAAGGATTTCACGCTAACCATAGCACTGAGACTGCACTTATCAAAGTGGTAAATGATCTACGTATAATACAGATTCTAAGTGTTTATCTGTACTGATCCTTTTAGATCTGAGTGCTGCTTTTGATACTGTGGATCACAAGATTTTAATTAATCATCTTAGAGAATGGGTGGGCCTTTCTGGTAGTGTCCTAAACTGGTTCATATCCTATTTAATGAATAGACAGTATTTTGTTGCCTTAGGAGAATCTACATCTGGACTAGCTAATATTACATGTGGTGTTCCGCAGGGCTCCATTCTTGGTCCCATGTTATTTTCTTTATACAGACGTGGTCAAATTTGTTGGTACCCCTCCACAAAAAACGAAGAATGCACAATTTTCTCTGAAATAACTTGAAACTGACAAAAGTAATTGGCATCCACCATTGTTTATTCCATATTTAATAGAAATCAGACTTTGCTTTTGATTTTTTATTCAACATAATATTGTAAATAATAAAACAAATGAAAATGGCATGGACAAAATGATGGGACCGCTAACCTAATATTTTGTTGCACAACCTTTAGAGGCAATCACTGCAATCAAACGTTTTCTGTAGCTCTCAATGAGACTTCTGCACCTGTTAACAGGTAGTTTGGCCCACTCTTCCTGAGCAAACTGCTCCAGCTGTCTCAGGTTTGATGGGTGCCTTCTCCAGACTGCAAGTTTCAGCTCTTTCCATAGATGTTCGATAGGATTCAGATCAGGACTCATAGAACGCCACTTCAGAATAGTCAATGTTTTGTTCTTATCCATTCTTGGGTGCTTTTAGCTGTGTGTTTTGGGTCATTATCCTGTTGGAGGACCCATGACCTGCGACTGAGACAGAGCTTTCTGACACTGGGCAGTACGTTTCGCTCCAGAATGCCTTGATAGTCTTGAGATTTCATTGTGCCCTGCACAGATTCAAGGCACCCTGTGCCAGGCGCAAAAAAGCCCCCAAAACATAACCAGAGCCTCCTCCATGTTTCACTGTAGGTATGGTGTTCTTTTCTTTGAAAGCTTCATTTTTTGTCTGTGAACATAGAGCTGATGTGACTTGCCAAAAGGCTCCAGTTTTGACTCATCTGTCAAAGGACATTCTCCCAGAAGGATTGTGGCTTGTCAATATGCATTTTAGCAAATTTCAGTCTGGCTTTTTTATGTTTTTCTTTCAAAACTGGATCCTCCTGGGTCTTCTTCCATGGAGCCCACTTTTGCTCAAAAAATTGTGAATGGTGCGATCAGAAACTGACGTACCTTCACCTTGGAGTTCAGCTTGTATCTCTTTGGCAGTTATCCTTGGTTCTTTTCTACCATTCGCACTATTCTTCTGTTCAATCTGGGGTCGATTTTTTCCTCTTGCGGCCATGCCCAGGGAGGTTGGCTACAGTTCCATGGACCTTAAACTTCTTAATAATATTTGCAACTGTTGTCACAGGAACATCAAGCTGCTTGGAGATGGTCTTGTAGCCTTTAAACCATGCTTGTCTATTATTTTCTTTCTGATCTCCTCAGACAACTCTCTCCTTTGCTTTCTCTGGTCCATGTTCAGTGTGGTGCACACAATGATACCAAACAGCACAGTGACTACTTTTCTCCATTTAAATAGGCTGAATGACTGATTACAAGATTGGAGACATGTGTGATACTAATTAAAGAAACTAATTAGTTTGAAATATCACTATAATCAATTATTTATTATCTTTTCTAAGGGGTACCAACAAATGTGTCCAGGCCATTTTAGAATATCTTTGTAGAATAAGCAATAACTCATCTCTTTTCACAGCTTCTTTGCTTTATTCTATGACATACCAAAGGCATGCAAGTATACATGATAAAATAGCTTTTAATTTCATCACTTTTCAGGAGGAATGAAGCATTATTTCAATGAGCTGTAAGGGTACCAACAAATTTGAGCACGTCTGTACATGCTGCCTCTCTGGAAGGTTATTCGTAAACATGGAGTGAATTTCCACAGATTGCAGATGACACACAGATTTATATATCTGTTAAACCAGGTGACACAATAGCTATCAATGTCCTTTTCAAATGTCTAGCCGATATTAGAAGCTGGATGTCTCAGAATTTCTTACAGTTAAATTCTGATAAGACAGAAGTCTTACTTTTAGGCTCTAATCAACAGATGGACTCGACAAATATTGATCTAGGTATGCTAAAATCAAATGTAAAATCTGAAGTGAAAAACCTGGGGGTTATTTTTGATTCTGCACTTTCCTTTGAACCACATATAAAATACATTGTATTTGCTTACGATTGTAAGTCACCCTGGATAAGGGCGTCTGCTAAGAAATAAATAATAATAATAATAATAATAACATTACTAGAGTGTCCTTCTATCATTTAAGAAACATTGCAAAAGTTAGATCATTCTTGTCCTTGGATGATACAAAGAAATTAGTACATGCTTTTATTTTTTCTAGGTTAGATTACTGTAACACTTTATTCTCTGGACTTACAAGTCGTGCTATATCACACCTACAGCTAGTGCAAAATGCTGCTGCTAGAATGCTAACTATGTAAAGCTCTTTGAATTGTATTGTACATGAATTACGCTATATAAATTAAAGTTTATTATTATTATTATTATTATTATTATTATTATTGTTCTTGTATCAAACTCATGCCATAGTAATGAGAGCTTTAGTAGCAAGTGATTTTCAAATGAAATGTGTTAATTAAATCAATCCGTTAATGCTTTGAAATTGAGTCGATGAGGTCATTAGTGAATGCATTTCTCGTTAAAAAGCTTAATTGTCGTAGGCCATGTACATCACTTCCTGTCTCAATGACTAAATAAGGGGAACACGTTAATCAAAATGCATGTTAACGAGATCAAGAAAAATGAATGGAAGCATAATTCACTGTTATGGAAACTACTAGCGTACAGTGAGATGGCTCTATAACGGGAATATCTATTTTGTGTATAATTTGTAAACTTTATTTAAAATTGTGCATTATGTCATGCAGAATGTACATTTATTTAGATAACTTCACATATACAATGCTGATTTAAGAACATAAGAACATAAGAAAGTTTACAAACAAGAGGAGGCCATTCAGCCCATCTTGCTCGTTTGGTTGTTAGTGGCTTATTGATCCCAGAATCTCATCATGCAGCTTCTTGAAGGATCCCAGGGTGTCAGCTTCAACAACATTTACGATCATATGGTGTGTAAAAATCGAACGGCACAGATTTTTTTTAAAAAAACAACTTTTTTTATTTATATTTTTTTGGACGGGGTGGCTGGGTAAGACATTTATTGGCTGGAATTTATTTTCTTATGTTATGATAACTCCTCAACCAAATACACAATTTGTTTATAGTTAATTGTTCGGTGAATTCCTCTAATCATGCATTTTCTCTGGTACTCTGGTAGAAGTAGCCACCAAACACAGTATTATCAGAAGATGTTATAATATGTGCATACAGATGTGTGAAGGTGAGAGTGTACACTGTACATATAGTGTGGGAGGAGTCTGACAACATTACAAATACGTTGATCACCATCACATTAGGTATTCCATTCATGTCCGTGGCGATATCTTTTGAAAGCAAGCCCCATGTTGCACTTTTTAACTATTAGACAAAATGTTTGCAGAATACTTAACAACTGCTATTAGGACCATGCTGCATGATTTGTTTATTATTGATAGCATTATAATTAAACTATACCAAATCAAGTTTTTATTTACAATGAAGGGAAAATATGTTTTTGCTGACTTTATAAGCATTTGGTCGACACAGTATAGGTTACCTTCATTGTAAATAAAAAACGTGATTTGGTATAATTTAATGATAATGCTATTAATAATAAATTAATCATGATATAGCATCAGTTTTAAAGTATTCTGTAAATAGTTTGTCAAATACTTTAAAAAGTCTACAATGTGGGGCTGTCAGGTCTTGTTTTCAAAAAATATATAAGTGATATAAGCTGTCAAAACACTGAATTGTCCACTTTGACCATGAACAAGAGGTCAAGACTTTGTTCAAGACTGAATAGATTCAATTCTTTTAGCCTGTCTGCATACGACATGCCTTTTAAACCCGGGATAATTCTGGTTGCTCTTCTTTGCACTCTTTCTAGAGCAGCAATATCCTTTTTGTAACGAGGTGACCAGAACTGAACACAATATTCTAGGTGAGGTCTTACTAATGCATTGTAGAGACTTATGCGGGACTTTGTCAAAAGCTTTCTGGAAATCTAAATAGACCATGTCGTATGCTTTGCAGTTGTCCATTTTCAATGTTGCATCCTCAAAAAAGTCAAGTAGGTTAGTTAGACATGATCTCCCTTTCCTAAAACCATGCTGGCTGTCACCCAGGATATTGTTACCATATAGGTAATTTTCCATTTTGGATCTTATTATAGTTTCCATAAGTTTACATATAATAGAAGTCAGGCTTATTGGTCTGTAGTTACCTGGTTCGGTTTTGTCTCCCTTTTTGTGGATCGGTATTACGTTTGCTATTTTCCAGTCTGTCGGTACAACCCCTGTGTCAAGAGACTGTTGCATGATCTTGGTTAGCGGCTTGTAAATAACTTCTTTCATTTCTTTGAGTACTATTGGGAGGATCTCATCTGGCCCAGGGGATTTGTTTATTTTAAGAGCTCCTAGTCCCTTTAACACTTCTGCCTCTGTTATGCTAAAGTTATTTAAAACTGGATAGGAACAGGTCGACATGTGGGGCATGTTGTCCGTGTCCTCCTTTGTAAAAATCTGTGAAAAGTAATCATTTAATATATTTGCTATTTTTTTTTCTTCATCTATGATTTTGCCATTTGTGTCTCTTAGACATTTAACCTCCTCTTTGAATGTTCTCTTGCTGTTATAATATTGGAAAAACATTTTGGAATTGGTTTTAGCCCCTTAGCAATATTGATTTCTATCTCTCTCTTGGCCTTTCTAACTTCCTTTTTGACTTGTGTTTGCAGTTCCAAGTACTCTTTCTGTGTGCTTTGTTTTTGGTCCCTTTTAAACGCTCTGTAAAGTGCCTTTTTTCGCTGAATATTTTTTTAATTGATCTATTAAACCATTTTGGCCATTTTGTTTTAGATTTAGATTTGTCTACTTTTGGGATGTAATTGTTTTGTGCCTCTAGTACTACATTTTTAAAAGACAGCCACCCTTTTTCTGTGGATGTTTTCTCTATTTTACTCCAATCTACTTCTGTTAGTCTCCGTTTCATACCTTCATAGTTTGCTTTTCTAAAATTGTAAACCTTAGCTTTAGTCATTACTTTTGGGGTTTTAAAAATATTTCAAATGAGACCATGTTGTGGTCTGAGTTTGCCAATGGCTCTCTCTGACCTCTGTTTTAGTTATTCTGTCTTCATTATTTGAAAAAGACTAAATCAAGGCATGCCTCCCCTCTAGTCGGTGCCTTGACAAATTGCGTTAGGAAGCAGTCATTTGTCATTTCCACCATTTCAATTTCGTCCGTCGTGCCCCCCCCCATCGGGTTTCCCATTTTATATGGGGAAGTTGAAATCCCCCCATTAGTATGGCTTCTCCTTTTCTACACGCATTTCTAATGTCATTGTACAACAGATTATTTTGCTCAGCGCCTGAATTTGGCGGTCTATAGCATGCTCCTATTATTATGCCCTTTGAATTTGTGTCCATTATTCTGACCCATATTGATTCTGCATTGTTTTCTTTGTCCTGATTTAACACCTGGGCTTCAAGGCTATTTCTTATGTATAAATACCCCTCCGCCTCTTCTGTCCTGCCTGTCTTTCCTATACAGTGTGTACCCACTGATATTATATTCGTCTCCATCACTCTCAGACAACCAAGTTTCTGTAACACCTATCACATCGTAGTTACTTGTTAGTGCACTAGCTTCAAGTTCTAACATTTTGTTTCTGAGACTTCTAGCATTAAGATAAATACATTTAATAGTGGTCTTACCTGAGTTGTTGCCCTTGTTTTGATGTAGTCTCCCTTCTGTTTTTTTTTTTTCTCCCCTTCCTTTCTAGTTTAAATGCTTCTGTACCGCCTGAAAGATCCTTTCTCCGAGTAGATTGGTTCCCTTCTGTTTAAGTGCAGTCCGTCCCACCTGTATAGATAGTCCTTGTTGTAGAAAGTGCTCCAATGTTCAAGAAAGGTGAAGCCTTCCTGTGTGCACCACGATTTCAGCCATGCATTCTGATTTTGTATTTCCAGCTGTCCATATGGTCCTTTGCAAGGCGCCGGCAGTATCCCAGAAAATACCACAGTTTTGGTCTTGTCTTTTAATTTCCTTCCTAGCTCTCTGAATTTGTTCTGCAGGGATCTTGGCCTGTCTCTTCCAATGTTGTTTGTACCAATGTGGACGACTACTACCGGGTCACCTCCAGTTCGTTCTAGGAGCCTGTCCACGTTCTCAGTGATGTGCTTGACAGAGGCTCCTGGAAGGCAGCACACTGTTGTAGTAAGGGGGTCCAAACTGCGAACTGAACTTGCTGTGTTTCTCAGTATGGAGTCCCCAACAATCATGACCTCCCTTCTTTTTCCTGGCTGGTCAGCACTGTTTATAGGGTCCTGGGTGTTGTTTCTTTCATTCTCTTGATGTTGGTTTTGGTCATCTAAATGTTGAAGTGGCTCAAATGTGTTGGATGTCTGGATTTCTGGTGGTTGTGTTTGACCTAAGTTTCTTTTTTTCCCTGCTTCTGCCTATTTGAACCCAGCTGTTTCGACTCTCTTCCATCTCCCTGGTGGCTTTCAGTCTGCTAGGGGTGCAGACTTCCATGAATTGTGGGTGTGTCAGCTCCTCAAGCTCCTGTTGCTGTCTCATTTCCTCCATCTCCTTTTCTAGCAGGCTTAATCGCTGAAGCAAGTCCTGGATGGTGCGGCACTTACACAAACTTGGTTGAGCTCTGTTGGGTTTTCGGTTTCCCACATCATGCAGTTGTCACAGATTACTGGCTTGAAGACCATTTTTTTTTTGTTTAGTGTAGCTTCTGCAGCTGTCAACCTGCTTTCAAACTGCTTCTAACTGCGCTGTACTTGTCCACGACTGTACTTCTCCCACGATGTCGCTAGGAAGACTGCCTGCCTTTTGTTTGTTTGTGTTTGTGCTGCGTGCTCCGCTCCTCCCCCGTGTCCCAGAACGCCGCGGGATTTGAATCAGCTGCTCCGAGTTTCAGCTTATCAGAAAAATACACGCAGCTGCAAGGCTTTAAGCTGCAATGTTTTCTGATTAAAGCAACTCCAGATTTAAAGATGTAATTCCTCCTTTCTGCTTCTAACTGCGCTGTACTTGTCCACGACTGTACTTCTCCCACGATGTCGCTTCCACACCCAACTAAGATTCAAACATTCAAAATCCTAAAAGGTATAGACAATGTCAACCCGGGGGACTTCTTTGACTTGAAAAAAGAAAAAAGGACCAGGGGTCATAAATGGAGATTAGATAAAGGGGCATTCAGAACAGAAAATAGGAGGCACTTTTTTACACAGAGAATTGTGAGGGTCTGGAACCAACTCCCCAGTAATGTTGTTGAAGCTGACACCCTGGGATCCTTCAAGAAGCTGCTTGATGAGATTCTCGGATCAATAAGCTACTAACAACCAAACGAGCAAGATGGGCTGAATGGCCTCCTCTCGTTTGTAAACTTTCTTGTTCTTATGTTCTTATGTCAAAGGTCAATATCCAATACATTTTTGGAAAGGTCTTAGTTGGTTTCCTATATGTGTTCAATAGTACATATCAGTCTATTTGCAGTATTTAGAGAGATAGAAGCTGTAAATGCAGTATATTGTCCAGTTTGCCAAATAACGAGAGGTCAAAGGTCAACGTCCAAGACAAATTTAGAAATTTCTTAGTTGGTTTCCTATACATGTTCAATAGTACATATGAACCTATCTGCAGTCTATTAGGAGCTATAAGCTGTAAATGTAGTCTATTGTCCAGTTTGATTAATAACGAGAGGTCAAAGGTCAACGTCCAAGATATATTTAGAAAACTCTTAGCTGGTTTCCTATAAGTGTCCAATAGGACATATGAGCCTATCTGCAGTATTTAAGGAGATAATAGCTGTTACAACAGTCTATTGTCCAGTTTGACCATGAGAGGTCAAAGGTCAAAGTCCAAGACATTTCTAGAAAGCTGTTAGTTAGTTTCCTATACATGTCCAATAGTACATATCAGTCTATTTGCAGTATTTAGGGAGATAAAAGCTGTAAATGCAGTCTATTGTCCAGTTTGACCAATAACGAGAGGTCAAAGGTCAAAGTCCAAGACATTTTTAGAAAGCTTTTAGTTGGTTTCCTATACATGTCCAATAGTACATATTATCCTATCTGCAGTATTTAAGGTTTTCTGTACAGTTTCTATAGTAAATATGACTATCTGCAGTGTTTAAGGAGCAATATACTGTCAAATCTGCAGTTACAAGATTTGGCCACCAGAGGGCAGACAGAGAAAGTTGGAATTTGGCATTTTTCTGGGCACTGCGCCCACATTTCAAATCAGATCACTACAAAAATTAATAGCAACTAAATTCAAACACATCTGAAGAGCTGAGCGAAAAAAATCGAGTTGATCGGTTGAAAACTGTAGGAGTAGTAGATGTCCAGTTTTTAGCTGTCATTCTTGAAACAGCAAAATGTCCATATCTGGGTCTGGGAAGGTCATCGGTCAATGGAACCTGCGCTGACTTTTAGGAAACCAATGGCTTCCTATAAATGTTCAATAGTAACTATGACCCTATCTTGCCCCTATAAGGAGTTATAAGCTGTTTAATTTTTGGGGGTTCATGACCTGTTACCCCAAATCCACCAGTCCCATCGTCACCAAAAGTAATAGCAACTCAAATGGGATAGAGTGCAGTACTTGTGCAAAGTTTTGAGTTGATCAGTTCAAAGCTCTAGGAGGAGATGTGTGCAGAATTTTGTTGGAAACTGGAATAATAATAATAAAGAAACCGAGAAAAAAAAGTCTGCGTTTTACAACGCAGACAATAAAATCCACCAAAGACCGAGAGAAAACAATGTCTGTTGTGCAAAGTTTTTGAGTTTACAACGCAATTTAGAATGGAAGTTTCTGGAGAAACTTCGTCTGCGTTGTAAAACACGACAGGTGAAAGTCATTTTGGATATGGCATACTTGGTTTTCTATACAGGTTCTACAGTAAACATGAACCATCTGCAGTGTTTAAGGAGCAATATACAGTCAAATCTGCAGTTACAAGATTTGGCCACCAGAGGGCAGACAGAGAAAGTTGGAATGTGGTATTTTTCTGGGCACTGCGCCCACATTTCAAATCGGATCACTACAAAAATTAATAGCAACTAAATTCAAACATATTGGAAGAGCTGAGCAAAAAAAATCGAGTTGATCGGTTTGAAAACTGTAGGAGTAGTAGATGTGCAGTTTTTAGCTGTCATTCCTGAAACAGCAAAATGTTCATATCTGGGTCTGGGAATGTCAAAGATCAACGAACCCTGCGCTGACTTTTAGAGAACCAATAGGTTTCTATACATGTTCAATAGTAACTATGACCCTATCTTGCCCCTATAAGGAGTTATAAGCTGTTTAATTTTGGGGGGTCATCCACCAGTCCAGTCTGATCGTCACCAAAAGTAATAGCAACTCAAATGAGATAGAGTGCAATACTAGTGCAAAGTTTTGAGTTGATCATTTCAAAGCTCTAGGAGGAGATGCGTGCGGAAATTTGTTGGAAACTGGAATAATAATAATAACTAGAATGGAAGTTTCTGGAGAAACTTCATCTGCGTTGTAAAACACGACAGGTCAAAAGTCAAGATCAAGGTCATTTTAGGAAGAGCTGAGCGAAAAATTTGAGTTTATCGGTTGAAAAATGAAGGAGGAGAAGCATATCCTGTTAAGTATTTAGCGGTCATTTTGAAATAGCAAAATGTCCATATCTGGCTCTGGGAAGGTCATAGGTCAACGGAACTCATGTTGACTTTTAGGAAACCAATGGGTTTCTATACATGTTCAATTGTAACTATGACCCTATCTTGCTCCAAAAAAAGGAGTTATAAGCTGTTTAATTTTTGGGGGTCATGACCTGTTACCCCAAATCCACCAGTTTAGATCGCCACCAAAAGTAATAGCAACTCAAGTGAGATAGAGTGCAGTAGTTGTGCAAAGTTTTGAGTTGATCAGTTCAAAGCTCTAGGAGGAGATGTGTGCAGAATTTTGTTGGAAAATGGAATAATAATAATAAAGAAACCGAGATTTTTACAAAGTCTCTTAGCGGTTTACAACGCAGACAATAATAAAGACCCGAGAGAAAACAATGTTTAAGTTTTTACAACAGCTTTTAAAAGAATGGAAGTTTCTGGAGAAACTTCGAGAGGTCAAAAACACGACAGGTGAAAGTCATTTTTGGATATGGCATACTTGGTTTTCTATACAGGTTCTACAGTAAACATGACTCCATCTGCAGTGTTTAAGGAGCAATATACTGTCAAATCTGCAGTTACAAGATTTGGCCACCAGAGGGCAGACAGAGAAAGTTGGAATGTGGTATTTTTCTGGGCACTGCGCCCACATTTCAAATCCGATCACTACAAAAATTAATAGCAACTAAATTCAAACATATTGGAAGAGCTGAGCAAAAAAATCGAGTTGATCGGTTGAAAACTGTAGGAGTAGTAGATGTGCAGTTTTTAGCTGTCATTCCTGAAACAGCAAAATGTTCATATCTGGGTCTGGGAATGTCAAAGATCAAAGAACCCTGCGCTGACTTTGAGAGAACCAATAGGTTTCTATACATGTTCAATAGTAACTATGACCCTATCTTGCCCCTATACGAGTTATAAGCTGTTTAATTTTGGGGGGGTCATGACCTCATCCACCAGTCCGATCTCCACCAAAAGTAATAGCAACTCAAATGAGATAGAGTGCAATACTAGTGCAAAGTTTTGAGTTGATCATTTCAAAGCTCTAGGAGGAGATGCGTGCAGAAATTTGTTGGAAACTGGAATAATAATAATTTTAGAATGGAAGTTTCTGGAGAAACTTCAAATCTGCGATCAAACAAAATTAGGTCAAAAGTCAAGATCAAACATCATTTTAGGAAGAGCTGAGCGAAAAAATCGAGTTGATCGGTTGAAAAATGAAGGAGGAGAAGCTGTACAGTATTTAGCGGTCATTTTGAAATAGCAAAATGTCCATATCTGGCTCTGGGAAGGTCAAAGGTCAACGGAACTCCATTGACTTTTAGAAAACCAATGGGTTTCTATACATGTTCAATTGTAACTATGACCCTATCTTGCTCCAAAAGGAGTTATAAGCTGTTTAATTTTTGGGGGTCATGACCTGTTACCCCAAATCCACCAGTCCGATCGCCACCAAAAGTAATAGCAACTCAAGTGAGATAGAGTGCAGTAGTTGTGCAAAGTTTTGAGTTGATCAGTTCAAAGCTCTAGGAGGAGATGTGTGCAGAATTTTGTTGGAAACTGGAATAATAATAATAAAGAAACCGAGAGAAAAAAGGTCTCAAAACGCAGACAATAATAAAGACCGGTCTGCGTTTTACAACGCAGAACAACTAGAATGGAAGTTTCTGGAGAAACTTTGTCTGCGTTGTAAAACACGACAGGTGAAAGTCATTTTTGGATATGGCATACTTGGTTTTCTATACAGGTTCTACAGTAAACATGACTCCATCTGCAGTGTTTAAGGAGCAATATACAGTCAAATCTGCAGTTACAAGATTTGGCCACCAGAGGGCAGACAGAGAAAGTTGGAATGTGGTATTTTTCTGGGCACTGCGCCTACATTTCAAATCGGATCACTACAAAAATTAATAGCAACTAAATTCAAACATATTGGAAGAGCTGAGCAAAAAAATCGAGTTGATCGGTTGAAAACTGTAGGAGTAGTAGATGTGCAGTTTTTAGCTGTCATTCCTGAAACAGCAAAATGTTCATATCTGGGTCTGGGAATGTCAAAGATCAACGAACCCTGCGCTGACTTTTAGAGAACCAATAGGTTTCTATACATGTTCAATAGTAACTATGACCCTATCTTGCCCCTATAAAGGAGTTATAAAGCTGTTTAATTTTGGGGGTCATCCACCAGTCCGATCGCCACCAAAAAGTAATAGCAACTCAAGTGAGATAGAGTGCAAAATAGTTGTGCAAAGTTTTGAGTTGATCATTTCAAAGCTCTAGGAGGAGATGTGTGCAGAATTTTTGTCATTGGAAACTGGAATAATAATAATAAAGAAACCGAGAGAAAACAAGGTCTGCGTTTTAACCAATAAAACGCAGACAATAATAAAGACCCGAGAGAAAAATAATGTCTGCGTTTTACAACGAAGAATGGAAGTTTCTGGAGAAACTTCATGCTGTTGCAAAAACACCACGACAGGTGAAAGTCATTTTGGATATGGCATACTTTTCTATTTCTATACAGGTTCTACAGTAAACATGACTCCATCTGCAGTGTTTAAGAGAGCAATATACAGTCAAATCTGCAGTTACAAGATTTGGCCACCAAAAACAGACAGAGAAAGTTGGAATGTGGTATTTTTCTGGGCACTTTCGCCTAAATATTTCAAATCGGATCACTACAAAAATTAATTTAGCAACTAAATTCAAACATATTGGAAGAGCTGAGCAAAAAAATCGAGTTGATCACCAGTGAAAACTGTAGGAGTAGTAGATGTGCAGTTTTTTCTGTCATTCCTGAAACAGCAAAATGTTCATATCTGGGTCTGGGAATGTCAAAGATCAACAACCCTCAAGATTTTTTAGAGAACCAAATCGATAGGTTTCTATACATGTTCAATTTAGGTAACTATGACCCTATCTTGCCCCTATCAAGGAGTTATAAGCTGTTTAATTTTGGGGGTCATCCACCAAAAGGAGTTATAAGTTGAGAGTGCCACCAAAAGTAATAGCAACTCAAATGAGATAGAGTGCAATACTAGTGCAAAGTTTTGAGTTGATCAGTTCAAAAGCTCTAGGAGGAGATGTGTGCAGAATTTTGTTGGAAACTGGAATAATAATAATAAAGAAACCGAGAGAAAAAATGTCCATCTCTTTTTGGCTTTCAAAACCGAACTCATGAAAAAACAATGGGTTTCATACATGTTCAATTGTAACTATGACCCTATCTTGCTCCAAAAGGAACTAGAATGGAAGTTTCTGGAGAAACTTACTCAAGTGAGATAGAGTGCAGTTGCAAAAACACGACAGGTGAAAGTCATTTTGGATATGGCATACTTGGTTTTCTATACAGGTTCTACAGTAAACATGACTCCATCTGCAGTGTTTAAAGAGCAATATACAGTTTCAAATCTGCAGTTACAAGATTTGGCCACCAGAGGGCAGACAGAGAAAGTTGGAATGTGGTATTTTTCTGGGCACTGCGCCTACATTTCAAATCGGATCACTACAAAATTAATAGCAACTAAATTCAAACATATTGGAAGAGCTGAGCAAAAAAAAATCGAGTTGATCGGTTGAAAACTGTAGGAGTAGTAGATGTGCAGTTTTTAGCTGTCATTCCTGAAACAGCAAAATGTTCATATCTGGGTCTGGGAATGTCAAAGATCAACGAACCCCTGCGCTGACTTTTAGAGAACCAATAGGTTTCTATACATGTTCAATAGTAACTATGACCCTATCTTGCCCCTATACGGAGTTATAAGCTGTTTAATTTTGGGGGGTCATCCACCAGTCCGATCGCCACCAAAAGTAATAGCAACTCAAATGAGATAGAGTGCAATACTAGTGCAAAGTTTTGAGTTGATCATTTCAAAGCTCTAGGAGGAGATGCGTGCGGAAATTTGTTGGAAACTGGAATAATAATAATAACTAGAATGGAAGTTTCTGGAGAAACTTCATCTGCGTTGTAAAACACGACAGGTCAAAAGTCAAGATCAAGGTCATTTTAGGAAGAGCTGAGCGAAAAAAATCGAGTTTATCGGTTGAAAAATGAAGGAGGAGAAGCTGTACAGTATTTAGCGGTCATTTTTGAAATAGCAAAATGTCCATATCTGGCTCTGGGAAGGTCATAGGTCAACGGAACTCATGTTGACTTTTAGGAAACCAATGGGTTTCTATACATGTTCAATTGTAACTATGACCCTATCTTGCTCCAAAACGGAGTTATAAGCTGTTTAATTTTGGGGGGTCATCCACCAGTCCGATCGCCACCAAAAGTAATAGCAACTCAAGTGAGATAGAGTGCAGTAGTTGTGCAAAGTTTTGAGTTGATCAGTTCAAAGCTCTAGGAGGAGATGTGTGCAGAATTTTGTTGGAAACTGGAATAATAATAATAAAGAAACCGAGAGAAAACAAGGTCTGCGTTTTACAACGCAGACAATAATAAAGACCCGAGAGAAAACAATGTCTGCGTTTTACAACGCAGACAACTAGAATGGAAGTTTCTGGAGAAACTTCGTCTGCGTTGTAAAACACGACAGGTGAAAGTCATTTTTGGATATGGCATACTTGGTTTTCTATACAGGTTCTACAGTAAACATGACTCCATCTGCAGTGTTTAAGGAGCAATATACAGTCAAATCTGCAGTTACAAGATTTGGCCACCAGAGGGCAGACAGAGAAAGTTGGAATGTGGTATTTTTCTGGGCACTGCGCCTACATTTCAAATCGGATCACTACAAAAATTAATAGCAACTAAATTCAAACATATTGGAAGAGCTGAGCAAAAAAATCGAGTTGATCGGTTGAAAACTGTAGGAGTAGTAGATGTGCAGTTTTTAGCTGTCATTCCTGAAACAGCAAAATGTTCATATCTGGGTCTGGGAATGTCAAAGATCAACGAACCCTGCGCTGACTTTTAGAGAACCAATAGGTTTCTATACATGTTCAATAGTAACTATGACCCTATCTTGCCCCTATACGGAGTTATAAGCTGTTTAATTTTGGGGGGTCATCCACCAGTCCGATCGCCACCAAAAGTAATAGCAACTCAAATGAGATAGAGTGCAATACTAGTGCAAAGTTTTGAGTTGATCATTTCAAAGCTCTAGGAGGAGATGCGGTCGGAAATTTGTTGGAAACTGGAATAATAATAATAACTAGAATGGAAGTTTCTGGAGAAACTTCATCTGCGTTGTAAAACACGACAGGTCAAAAGTCAAGATCAAGGTCATTTTAGGAAGAGCTGAGCGAAAAAATCGAGTTGATCGGTTGAAAAATGAAGGAGGAGAAGCTGTACAGTATTTAGCGGTCATTTTTGAAATAGCAAAATGTCCATATCTGGCTCTGGGAAGGTCATAGGTCAACGGAACTCATGTTGACTTTTAGGAAACCAATGGGTTTCTATACATGTTCAATTGTAACTATGACCCTATCTTGCTCCAAAAAGGAGTTATAAGCTGTTTAATTTTGGGGGTCATGACCTGTTACCCCAAATCCACCAGTCCGATCGCCACCAAAAGTAATAGCAACTCAAGTGAGATAGAGTGCAGTAGTTGTGCAAAGTTTTGAGTTGATCAGTTCAAAGCTCTAGGAGGAGATGTGTGCAGAATTTTGTTGGAAACTGGAATAATAATAATAAAGAAACCGAGAAAAACAAGGTCTGCGTTTTACAACGCAGACAATAATAAAGACCCGAGAAAAACAATGTCTGCGTTTTACAACGCAGACAACTAGAATGGAAGTTTCTGGAGAAACTTACGTCTGCGTTGTAAAACACGACAGGTGAAAGTCATTTTGGATATGGCATACTTGGTTTTCTATACAGGTTCTACAGTAAACATGACTCCATCTGCAGTGTTTAAGGAGCAATATACAGTCAAATCTGCAGTTACAAGATTTGGCCACCAGAGGGCAGACAGAGAAAGTTGGAATGTGGTATTTTTCTGGGCACTGCGCCTACATTTCAAATCGGATCACTACAAAAATTAATAGCAACTAAATTCAAACATATTGGAAGAGCTGAGCAAAAAAAATCGAGTTGATCGGTTGAAAACTGTAGGAGTAGTAGATGTGCAGTTTTTAGCTGTCATTCCTGAAACAGCAAAATGTTCATATCTGGGTCTGGGAATGTCAAAGATCAACGAACCCTGCGCTGACTTTTAGAGAACCAATAGGTTTCTATACATGTTCAATAGTAACTATGACCCTATCTTGCCCCTATACGGAGTTATAAGCTGTTTAATTTTGGGGGGTCATCCACCAGTCCGATCGCCACCAAAAGTAATAGCAACTCAAATGAGATAGAGTGCAATACTAGTGCAAAGTTTTGAGTTGATCATTTCAAAGCTCTAGGAGGAGATGCGTGCGGAAATTTGTTGGAAACTGGAATAATAATAATAACTAGAATGGAAGTTTCTGGAGAAACTTCATCTGCGTTGTAAAACACGACAGGTCAAAAGTCAAGATCAAGGTCATTTTAGGAAGAGCTGAGCGAAAAAATCGAGTTGATCGGTTGAAAAATGAAGGAGGAGAAGCTGTACAGTATTTAGCGGTCATTTTTGAAATAGCAAAATGTCCATATCTGGCTCTGGGAAGGTCATAGGTCAACGGAACTCATGTTGACTTTTAGGAAACCAATGGGTTTCTATACATGTTCAATTGTAACTATGACCCTATCTTGCTCCAAAAAGGAGTTATAAGCTGTTTAATTTTTTGGGGGTCATGACCTGTTACCCCAAAATCCACCAGTCCGATCGCCACCAAAAGTAATAGCAACTCAAGTGAGATAGAGTGCAGTAGTTGTGCAAAGTTTTGAGTTGATCAGTTCAAAGCTCTAGGAGGAGATGTGTGCAGAATTTTGTTGGAAACTGGAATAATAATAATAAAGAAACCGAGAGAAAACAAGGTCTGCGTTTTTACAACGCAGACAATAATAAAGACCCGAGAAAAAATAATGTCTGTGTTTTACAACGAGACAACTTGGAAGTTTCTGGAGAAACTTTCTGCGTTGTAAAACACGACAGGTGAAAGTCATTTTGGATATGGCATACTTGGTTTTCTATACAGGTTCTACAGTAAACATGACTCCATCTGCAGTGTTTAAGGAGCAATATACAGTCAAATCTGCAGTTACAAGATTTGGCCACCAGAGGGCAGACAGAGAAAGTTGGAATGTGGTATTTTTCTGGGCACTGCGCCTACATTTCAAATCGGATCACTACAAAAATTAATAGCAACTAAATTCAAACATATTGGAAGAGCTGAGCAAAAAAATCGAGTTGATCGGTTGAAAACTGTAGGAGTAGTAGATGTGCAGTTTTTAGCTGTCATTCCTGAAACAGCAAAATGTTCATATCTGGGTCTGGGAATGTCAAAGATCAACGAACCCTGCGCTGACTTTTAGAGAACCAATAGGTTTCTATACATGTTCAATAGTAACTATGACCCTATCTTGCCCCTATAAGGAGTTATAAGCTGTTTAATTTTGGGGGGTCATCCACCAGTCCGATCGCCACCAAAAGTAATAGCAACTCAAATGAGATAGAGTGCAATACTAGTGCAAAGTTTTGAGTTGATCATTTCAAAGCTCTAGGAGGAGATGCGTGCGGAAATTTGTTGGAAACTGGAATAATAATAATAACTAGAATGGAAGTTTCTGGAGAAACTTCATCTGCGTTGTAAAACACGACAGGTCAAAAGTCAAGATCAAGGTCATTTTAGGAAGAGCTGAGCGAAAAAATCGAGTTTATCGGTTGAAAAATGAAGGAGGAGAAGCTGTACAGTATTTAGCGGTCATTTTTGAAATAGCAAAATGTCCATATCTGGCTCTGGGAAGGTCATAGGTCAACGGAACTCATGTTGACTTTTAGGAAACCAATGGGTTTCTATACATGTTCAATTGTAACTATGACCCTATCTTGCTCCAAAAAGGAGTTATAAGCTGTTTAATTTTTGGGGGTCATGACCTGTTACCCCCAAATCCACCAGTCCGATCGCCACCAAAAGTAATAGCAACTCAAGTGAGATAGAGTGCAGTAGTTGTGCAAAGTTTTGAGTTGATCAGTTCAAAGCTCTAGGAGGAGATGTGTGCAGAATTTTGTTGGAAACTGGAATAATGATAATAAAGAAACCGAGAGAAAACAAGGTCTGCGTTTTACAACGCAGACAACTAGAATGGAAGTTTCTGGAGAAACTTCGTCTGCGTTGTAAAACACGACAGGTGAAAGTCATTTTTGGATATGGCATACTTGGTTTTCTATACAGGTTCTACAGTAAACATGACTCCATCTGCAGTGTTTAAGGAGCAATATACAGTCAAATCTGCAGTTACAAGATTTGGCCACCAGAGGGCAGACAGAGAAAGTTGGAATGTGGTATTTTTCTGGGCACTGCGCCTACATTTCAAATCGGATCACTACAAAAATTAATAGCAACTAAATTCAAACATATTGGAAGAGCTGAGCAAAAAAATCGAGTTGATCGGTTGAAAACTGTAGGAGTAGTAGATGTGCAGTTTTTAGCTGTCATTCCTGAAACAGCAAAATGTTCATATCTGGGTCTGGGAATGTCAAAGATCAACGAACCCTGCGCTGACTTTTAGAGAACCAATAGGTTTCTATACATGTTCAATAGTAACTATGACCCTATCTTGCCCCTATAAGGAGTTATAAGCTGTTTAATTTTGGGGGTCATCCACCAGTCCGATCGCCACCAAAAAAGTAATAGCAACTCAAATGAGATAGAGTGCAATACTAGTGCAAAGTTTTGAGTTGATCATTTCAAAGCTCTAGGAGGAGATGCGTGCGGAAAATTTGTTGGAAACTGGAATAATAATAATAACTAGAATGGAAGTTTCTGGAGAAACTTCATCTGCGTTGTAAAACACGACAGGTCAAAAGTCAAGATCAAGGTCATTTTAGGAAGAGCTGAGCGAAAAAATCGAGTTGATCGGTTGAAAAATGAAGGAGGAGAAGCTGTACAGTATTTAGCGGTCATTTTTGAAATAGCAAAATGTCCATATCTGGCTCTGGGAAGGTCATAGGTCAACGGAACTCATGTTGACTTTTAGGAAACCAATGGGTTTCTATACATGTTCAATTGTAACTATGACCCTATCTTGCTCCAAAAGGAGTTATAAGCTGTTTAATTTTTGGGGGTCATGACCTGTTACCCCAAATCCACCAGTCCGATCGCCACCAAAAGTAATAGCAACTCAAGTGAGATAGAGTGCAGTAGTTGTGCAAAGTTTTGAGTTGATCAGTTCAAAGCTCTAGGAGGAGATGTGTGCAGAATTTTGTTGGAAACTGGAATAATAATAATAAAGAAACCGAGAGAAAACAAGGTCTGCGAGAAAATAATAAAGTCCCGTTTTAAAACAATGTCAACTTTTACAACGCAGAGAAATGGAAGTTTCTGGAGAAACTTCGTCTGCGTTGTAAAACACGACAGGTGAAAGTCATTTTGGATATGGCATACTTGGTTTTCTATACAGGTTCTACAGTAAACATGACTCCATCTGCAGTGTTTAAGGAGCAATATACAGTCAAATCTGCAGTTACAAGATTTGGCCACCAGAGGGCAGACAGAGAAAGTTGGAATGTGGTATTTTTCTGGGCACTGCGCCTACATTTCAAATCGGATCACTACAAAAATTAATAGCAACTAAATTCAAACATATTGGAAGAGCTGAGCAAAAAAAATCGAGTTGATCGGTTGAAAACTGTAGGAGTAGTAGATGTGCAGTTTTTAGCTGTCATTCCTGAAACAGCAAAATGTTCATATCTGGGTCTGGGAATGTCAAAGATCAACGAACCCTCGCTGACTTTTAGAGAACCAATAGGTTTCTATACATGTTCAATAGTAACTATGACCCTATCTTGCCCCTATAAGGAGTTATAAGCTGTTTAATTTTGGGGGTCATCCACCAGTCCGATCGCCACCAAAAAAGTAATAGCAACTCAAATGAGATAGAGTGCAATACTAGTGCAAAGTTTTGAGTTGATCATTTCAAAGCTCTAGGAGGAGATGTGTGCGGGAAACTGGAATAATAATAATTGAATGGACCAAACTGGAATAATATTTTGAAATAGCAAAATAATTGGGTTTCTATAATATAATTGTAACTAGAATGGAAGTTTCTGGAGAAACTTCATCTGCGTTTTTGGAAATTTTGGATATGGCACTTGGTTTTCTATACAGGTTCTAAAGTAAACATGACTCCATCTGCAGTGTTTAAGGTCATTTTCTTAGGTTAAAGAGCTGGCCACCAAAGGGCAGACAGAGAAAGTTGAATGTGGTATTTTTCTGGGCACTGTGCGGTTGAAAATGAAGGAGGAAGAGCTGAGCAAAAAAAAAGTATTTGAAAACTGTAGGTTATCAGTTTTTGTTTTTAGCAAACAGCAAAATGTTCATATCTGGCTCTGGGAAGGTCAAAGGTCAACGAACCCTGTGTTGACTTTTAGAGAAACCAATGGGTTTCTATACATGTTCAATTGTAACTATGACCCTATCTTGCCCAAAAAGGAGTTATAAGCTGTTTAATTTTGGGGGTCATGACCTGTTACCCCAAATCCACCAGTCCGATCGCCACCAAAAAATAATAGCAACTCAAATGAGATAGAGTGCAGTAGTTGTGCAAAGTTTTGAGTTGATCAGTTCAAAGCTCTAGGAGGAGATGTGTGCAGAATTTTGTTGGAAACTGGAATAATAATAATAAAGAAACCGAGAAACTTCATCTGCGTTGAAAACAAGGTCTCAAGATCAAGGTCATTTTAGGAAGAGCTTAATAAAGATCGAGAGAAAACAATGTCTGCGTTTTACAACGCAGACAACTAGAATGGAAGTTTCTGGAGAAACTTAACGGAACTCATCTGCGTATAAAACACGACAGGTGAAAGTCATTTTGGATATGGCATACTTGGTTTTCTATACAGGTTCTACAGTAAACATGACTCCATCTGCAGTGTTTAAGGGAGCAATATACAGTCAAATCTGCAGTTACAAGATTTGGCCACCAGAGGGCAGACAGAGAAAGTTGGAATGTGGTATTTTTCTGGGCACTGCGCCTACATTTCAAATCGGATCACTACAAAAATTAATAGCAACTAAATTCAAACATATTGGAAGAGCTGAGCAAAAAAATCGAGTTGATCGGTTGAAAACTGTAGGAGTAGTAGATGTGCAGTTTTTAGCTGTCATTCCTGAAACAGCAAAATGTTCATATCTGGGTCTGGGAATGTCAAAGATCAACGAACCCTGCGCTGACTTTTAGAGAACCAATAGGTTTCTATACATGTTCAATAGTAACTATGACCCTATCTTGCCCCTATAAGGAGTTATAAGCTGTTTAATTTTGGGGGGTCATCCACCAGTCCGATCGCCACCAAAAGTAATAGCAACTCAAATGAGATAGAGTGCAATACTAGTGCAAAGTTTTGAGTTGATCATTTCAAAGCTCTAGGAGGAGATGCGTGTGAAAATTTGTTGGAAACTGGAATAATAATAATAACTAGAATGGAAGTTTCTGGAGAAACTTCATCTGCGTTGTAAAACACGACAGGTCAAAAGTCAAGATCAAGGTCATTTTAGGAAGAGCTGAGCGAAAAAATCGAGTTGATCGGTTGAAAAATGAAGGAGGAGAAGCTGTACAGTATTTAGCGGTCATTTTTGAAATAGCAAAATGTCCATATCTGGCTCTGGGAAGGTCATAGGTCAACGGAACTCATGTTGACTTTTAGGAAACCAATGGGTTTCTATACATGTTCAATTGTAACTATGACCCTATCTTGCTCCAAAAAGGAGTTATAAGCTGTTTAATTTTTGGGGTCATGACCTGTTACCCCAAATCCACCAGTCCGATCGCCACCAAAAGTAATAGCAACTCAAGTGAGATAGAGTGCAGTAGTTGTGCAAAGTTTTGAGTTGATCAGTTCAAAGCTCTAGGAGGAGATGTGTGCAGAATTTTGTTGGAAACTGGAATAATAATAATAAAGAAACCGAGAGAAAACAAGGTCTGCGTTTTACAACGCAGACAACTAGAAGAACTAGAATGGAAGTTTCTGGAGAAACTTCGTTTCTGGAGAAACTTATCGTTGTAAAAACACGACAGGTGAAAGTCATTTTTGGATATGGCATACTTGGTTTTCTATACAGGTTCTACAGTAAACATGACTCCATCTGCAGTGTTTAAGGAGCAATATACAGTCAAATCTGCAGTTACAAGATTTGGCCACCAGAGGCCAGACAGAGAAAGTTGGAATGTGGTATTTTTCTGGGCACTGCGCCTACATTTCAAATCGGATCACTACAAAAATTAATAGCAACTAAATTCAAACATATTGGAAGAGCTGAGCAAAAAAATCGAGTTGATCGGTTGAAAACTGTAGGAGTAGTAGATGTGCAGTTTTTAGCTGTCATTCCTGAAACAGCAAAATGTTCATATCTGGGTCTGGGAATGTCAAAGATCAACGAACCCTGCGCTGACTTTTAGAGAACCAATAGGTTTCTATACATGTTCAATAGTAACTATGACCCTATCTTGCCCCTATAAGGAGTTATAAGCTGTTTAATTTTGGGGGGTCATCCACCAGTCCGATCGCCACCAAAAGTAATAGCAACTCAAATGAGATAGAGTGCAATACTAGTGCAAAGTTTTGAGTTGATCATTTCAAAGCTCTAGGAGGAGATGCGTGCGGAAATTTGTTGGAAACTGGAATAATAATAATAACTAGAATGGAAGTTTCTGGAGAAACTTCATCTGCGTTGTAAAACACGACAGGTCAAAAGTCAAGATCAAGGTCATTTTAGGAAGAGCTGAGCGAAAAAATCGAGTTGATCGGTTGAAAAATGAAGGAGGAGAAGCTGTACAGTATTTAGCGGTCATTTTTGAAATAGCAAAATGTCCATATCTGGCTCTGGGAAGGTCATAGGTCAACGGAACTCATGTTGACTTTTAGGAAACCAATGGGTTTCTATACATGTTCAATTGTAACTATGACCCTATCTTGCTCCAAAAAGGAGTTATAAGCTGTTTAATTTTTGGGGGTCATGACCTGTTACCCCCAAATCCACCAGTCCGATCGCCACCAAAAGTAATAGCAACTCAAGTGAGATAGAGTGCAGTAGTTGTGCAAAGTTTTGAGTTGATCAGTTCAAAGCTCTAGGAGGAGATGTGTGCAGAATTTTGTTGGAAACTGGAATAATAATAATAAAGAAACCGAGAGAAAACAAGGTCTGCGTTTTACAACGCAGACAATAATAAAGACCCGAGAGAAAACAATGTCTGCGTTTTACAACGCAGACAACTAGAATGGAAGTTTCTGGAGAAACTTCGTCTGCGTTGTAAAACACGACAGGTGAAAGTCATTTTTGGATATGGCATACTTGGTTTTCTATACAGGTTCTACAGTAAACATGACTCCATCTGCAGTGTTTAAGGAGCAATATACAGTCAAATCTGCAGTTACAAGATTTGGCCACCAGAGGGCAGACAGAGAAAGTTGGAATGTGGTATTTTTCTGGGCACTGCGCCTACATTTCAAATCGGATCACTACAAAAATTAATAGCAACTAAATTCAAACATATTGGAAGAGCTGAGCAAAAAAATCGAGTTGATCGGTTGAAAACTGTAGGAGTAGTAGATGTGCAGTTTTTAGCTGTCATTCCTGAAACAGCAAAATGTTCATATCTGGGTCTGGGAATGTCAAAGATCAACGAACCCTGCGCTGACTTTTAGAGAACCAATAGGTTTCTATACATGTTCAATAGTAACTATGACCCTATCTTGCCCCTATAAGGAGTTATAAGCTGTTTAATTTTGGGGGGTCATCCACCAGTCCGATCGCCACCAAAAGTAATAGCAACTCAAATGAGAGAGAGTGCAATACTAGTGCAAAGTTTTGAGTTGATCATTTCAAAGCTCTAGGAGGAGATGCGTGCGGAAATTTGTTGGAAACTGGAATAATAATAATAACTAGAATGGTTTTACAACCATAAATCGTTTTTGAGAACTTCATGCTTGTAAAACACACAGGTGAAAGTCATTTTGGATACACGGTTTTCAAGGTTCTACAGTAAACATGACTCCATCTGCAGAAGTTTCTCCAGAAACTTCATCTGCGTTGTAAAACACGACAGGTCAAAAGTCAAGATCAAGGTCATTTTAGGAAGAGCTGAGCGAAAAAATCGAGTTGATCGGTTGAAAAATGAAGGAGGAGAAGCTGTACAGTATTTAGCGGTCATTTTTGAAATAGCAAAATGTCCATATCTGGCTCTGGGAAGGTCATAGGTCAACGGAACTCATGTTGACTTTTAGGAAACCAATGGGTTTCTATACATGTTCAATTGTAACTATGACCCTATCTTGCTCCAAAAAGGAGTTATAAGCTGTTTAATTTTTGGGGGTCATGACCTGTTACCCCCAAATCCACCAGTCCGATCGCCACCAAAAGTAATAGCAACTCAAGTGAGATAGAGTGCAGTAGTTGTGCAAAGTTTTGAGTTGATCAGTTCAAAGCTCTAGGAGGAGATGTGTGCAGAATTTTGTTGGAAACTGGAATAATAATAATAAAGAAACCGAGAGAAAACAAGGTCTGCGTTTTACAACGCAGACAATAATAAAGACCCGAGAGAAAACAATGTCTGTGTTTTACAACGCAGACAACTAGAATGGAAGTTTCTGGAGAAACTTCGTCTGCGTTGTAAAACACGACAGGTGAAAGTCATTTTTGGATATGGCATACTTGGTTTTCTATACAGGTTCTACAGTAAACATGACTCCATCTGCAGTGTTTAAGGAGCAATATACAGTCAAATCTGCAGTTACAAGATTTGGCCACCAGAGGGCAGACAGAGAAAGTTGGAATGTGGTATTTTTCTGGGCACTGCGCCTACATTTCAAATCGGATCACTACAAAAATTAATAGCAACTAAATTCAAACATATTGGAAGAGCTGAGCAAAAAAATCGAGTTGATCGGTTGAAAACTGTAGGAGTAGTAGATGTGCAGTTTTTAGCTGTCATTCCTGAAACAGCAAAATGTTCATATCTGGGTCTGGGAATGTCAAAGATCAACGAACCCTGCGCTGACTTTTAGAGAACCAATAGGTTTCTATACATGTTCAATAGTAACTATGACCCTATCTTGCCCCTATAAGGAGTTATAAGCTGTTTAATTTTGGGGGGTCATCCACCAGTCCGATTGCCACCAAAAGTAATAGCAACTCAAATGAGATAGAGTGCAATACTAGTGCAAAGTTTTGAGTTGATCATTTCAAAGCTCTAGGAGGAGATGCGTGCGGAAATTTGTTGGAAACTGGAATAATAATAATAACTAGAATGGAAGTTTCTGGAGAAACTTCATCTGCGTTGTAAAACACGACAGGTCAAAAGTCAAGATCAAGGTCATTTTAGGAAGAGCTGAGCGAAAAAAAATCGAGTTGATCGGTTGAAAAATGAAGGAGGAGAAGCTGTACAGTATTTAGCGGTCATTTTTGAAATAGCAAAATGTCCATATCTGGCTCTGGGAAGGTCATAGGTCAACGGAACTCGTGTTGACTTTTAGGAAACCAATGGGTTTCTATACATGTTCAATTGTAACTATGACCCTATCTTGCTCCAAAAAGGAGTTATAAGCTGTTTAATTTTTGGGGGTCATGACCTGTTACCCCAAATCCACCAGTCCGATCGCCACCAAAAGTAATAGCAACTCAAGTGAGATAGAGTGCAGTAGTTGTGCAAAGTTTTGAGTTGATCAGTTCAAAGCTCTAGGAGGAGATGTGTGCAGAATTTTGTTGGAAACTGGAATAATAATAATAAAGAAACCGAGAGAAAACAAGGTCTGCGTTTTACAACGCAGACAACTAGAATGGAAGTTTCTGGAGAAACTTCGTCTGCGTTGTAAAACACGACAGGTGAAAGTCATTTTTGGATATGGCATACTTGGTTTTCTATACAGGTTCTACAGTAAACATGACTCCATCTGCAGTGTTTAAGGAGCAATATACAGTCAAATCTGCAGTTACAAGATTTGGCCACCAGAGGGCAGACAGAGAAAGTTGGAATGTGGTATTTTTCTGGGCACTGCGCCTACATTTCAAATCGGATCACTACAAAAATTAATAGCAACTAAATTCAAACATATTGGAAGAGCTGAGCAAAAAAATCGAGTTGATCGGTTGAAAACTGTAGGAGTAGTAGATGTGCAGTTTTTTAGCTGTCATTCCTGAAACAGCAAAATGTTCATATCTGGGTCTGGGAATGTCAAAGATCAACGAACCCTGCGCTGACTTTTAGAGAACCAATAGGTTTCTATACATGTTCAATAGTAACTATGACCCTATCTTGCCCCTATAAGGGAGTTATAAGCTGTTTAATTTTGGGGGGTCATCCACCAGTCCGATCGCCACCAAAAGTAATAGCAACTCAAATGAGATAGAGTGCAATACTAGTGCAAAGTTTTGAGTTGATCATTTCAAAGCTCTAGGAGGAGATGCGTGTGGAAATTTGTTGGAAACTGGAATAATAATAATAACTAGAATGGAAGTTTCTGGAGAAACTTCATCTGCGTTGTAAAACACGACAGGTCAAAAGTCAAGATCAAGGTCATTTTAGGAAGAGCTGAGCGAAAAAATCGAGTTGATCGGTTGAAAAATGAAGGAGGAGAAGCTGTACAGTATTTAGCGGTCATTTTTGAAATAGCAAAATGTCCATATCTGGCTCTGGGAAGGTCATAGGTCAACGGAACTCATGTTGACTTTTAGGAAACCAATGGGTTTCTATACATGTTCAATTGTAACTATGACCCTATCTTGCTCCAAAAAGGAGTTATAAGCTGTTTAATTTTTGGGGTCATGACCTGTTACCCCCAAATCCACCAGTCCGATCGCCACCAAAAGTAATAGCAACTCAAGTGAGATAGAGTGCAGTAGTTGTGCAAAGTTTTGAGTTGATCAGTTCAAAGCTCTAGGAGGAGATGTGTGCAGAATTTTGTTGGAAACTGGAATAATAATAATAAAGAAACCGAGAGAAAACAAGGTCTGCGTTTTTACAACAATAATAAAGACCGCAGACAACTAGAATGGAAGTTTCTGGAGAAACTTCGTCTGCGTTGTAAAACACGACAGGTGAAAGTCATTTTTGGATATGGCATACTTGGTTTTCTATACAGGTTCTACAGTAAACATGACTCCATCTGCAGTGTTTAAGGAGCAATATACAGTCAAATCTGCAGTTACAAGATTTGGCCACCAGAGGGCAGACAGAGAAAGTTGGAATGTGGTATTTTTCTGGGCACTGCGCCTACATTTCAAATCGGATCACTACAAAAAATTAATAGCAACTAAATTCAAACATATTGGAAGAGCTGAGCAAAAAAAATCGAGTTGATCGGTTGAAAACTGTAGGAGTAGTAGATGTGCAGTTTTTAGCTGTCATTCCTGAAACAGCAAAATGTTCATATCTGGGTCTGGGAATGTCAAAGATCAACGAACCCTGCATAGACTTTTAGAGAACCAATGGTTTCTATACATGTTCAATAGTAACTATGACCCTATCTTGCCCCTATAAACAGACAGAGAGCTGTTTAATTTTGGGGGGTCATCCACCAGTCCGATCGCCACCAAAAAGTAATAGCAACTCAAATGAGATAAACAATACTAAAATGCAAAGTTTTGAGTTGATCAAAAAAGCTCTAGGAGGAGATGCGTGCAAAATTTGTTGGAAATGGAATAAACAAAATAAAGAATGGAAGACAAAAAACTTCATCTGCGTTTTAAAACACGATTATTCAAAAGTCAAGATCAAAGGTCATTTTAGGAAGAGCTTTACCTCCGTCATCGAGTTTCTCCACTGAAAAATGAAGGAGGAGAACCCCGACAGTATTTACGTGGTCATTTTGAAATAGCAAAATGTCCATATCTGGCTCTGGGAAGGTCATTATTCAACGGAACTCCAGCAATATGAATTTTAGGAAACCAATGGGTTTCATACATGTTCAATTTAACTCCATCTTGCTCCAAAAAAGGAGTTATAAGTGTTTAATTTTTTTTGGGGTCATGACCTGTTAAAATCCACAAATCCATTTTTAAAAAAAATAGCAACTCAAGTGAAACACAGACCCGTTTATATCCAAATGTGTACCAATGACTATACACCAACATTAACACAAAGTTTTGAGTTGAACATACAACCCTAGGATAAGATGTGTGCAGAAAACACACAGGGGAAACTGGAATAATAATAAAGAATATAGGTTTCTATAAGGTTCAAAGTTTGACAATGGCCTCAATGGCCAATCTCCCCTTGTAAAAAATCCAGCAGTCAGAACAAAGTTTTTAAATACAAACTCTACAAAACATGAGTCCATCTTCAGTGGGCCCATGGCAATTAGGTCATTTCTGCAAAATCAAGATTTGGGAATGCAGAGGCCAGACAGAAAAGGGAATGGTTTCTGACATTTTCAATGGTCCATGCCTGACCTAAATTTCAAATGGATCATCCTGACCTCTCCCCTTTAGCTTCAAATTCAAACATATTGGAAGGGCTCCGAAAAAAAAAACTTGAGTTGATCGTTGAAAACTGCAGTGGGAGTAGATGTGCAGGACCTCCCATTCCTGAAACAACAAAATGTTCATATCTGCTGCAGTCAAAGCAGGTCTCCACCTTGGAGAGGCTAGAGAAGAAAAAGGCTTGGGGTTGGTGGTTGGTGGGTCAAATATTCCTGGAAACAGCAAAATGTTCATGTCTGGGTCTGGGAATGTCAAAGATCAACGAACCCTAAGCTGACTTTTAGACCTCCTCCCCCTCTTCGTGGCCGAAAGCTCCCCTTTTATGGGGGGGTCATCCACCAGTCCGCCCACCAAAAGTAATAGCAACTCAAATGAGATAGAGTGCAATACTAGTGCAAAGTTTTGAGTTGATCATTTCAAAGCTCTAGGAGGAGATGGTGGAATGGAAGTTTCTGGAGAAAACAATCAGAGACAGCTTTTAGGAAGAGCTGAGCAAAAAATCGAGCTGTTCTGGAGGAGAAGCTGTACAGTATTTAGCGGAGTCATTTTTGAAATAGCAAAATGTCCATATCTGGCTCTGGGAAGGTCATAGGTCAACGCTCCTGTTCCTTTTTAGAAACCAATGGGTTTCTATACATGTTCAATTGTAACTATGACCCTATCTTGCTCCAAAAAAGGAGTTATAAGCTGTTTAATTTTGGGGGGCAGAGGCAGCCCCTGCTGTCCAGTCCAATCGCCACCAAAAGTGGTAGGCTCAAGCAGATAGGCAGCTCCTGCAAAGTTTTGAGTTGATCAGTGGTGGAGGCAGAGAGCAGCTGTGTGCTCCTCTTGTTGGAAACTGGAGGAATAATAATAAATGGAAACGGAGGCAGAGGCAGCTCCTGCTGCCTGCTCCCTGGGTGGAGGCAGAGGCCATGGGGCTGATGCTGGCCAAGAAATGTGAGATTTTGTTGAGAAAATGGAGGGCTTTTAAAAGTTGGGCTGGAATAATGTGCTTTTTAAGCAGTCAACTAAATAGAAGCTGCTGGGGACACCAAACATCCTGGTCTGCCCCCAGAAAAAAAAGATCAAATCTTGAAGTCATTTTTTCCTCCCCTTCTGGTTTTCTTGGGTTCTAAGTAAAACATGACCCCATCTTGCCCCTTTGGCTCTCGGGAATGGCAGTTTTTAGGTGAACCAACAGGTATTCTCCTCTGCTGGCAGAATGGGTCCTAGGGCACTGTGGACATTTCAAATCGGATCACTACAAAAAAAATAATTAATGGTTTTTGAATTCAAACATGGGCTGGGAGTTAGCTGAGCAAAAAAAAATCCAGTTTTGGGCTGTGGATAAACTGTAGGAGTAGTAGATGTGGAGTTTTAGCTGTCATTCCTTGGGCAGCAAAATGTTCATATCTGGGTCTGGGAATGTCAAAGATCAACGAACCAACTCAGGCGTGGGACTTTTAGAACCAATAGGTTTCTATACATGTTCAATAGTAACTATGACCCTATCTTGCCCCATAAGGAGTTATAAGGTTTAATTTTGGGGGTCATGACCTGTCAAATCTGTCCGATGCTCAGGCTAATAGCAACTCAAATGAGATAGAGTGCAATACTAGTGCAAAGTTTTGAGTTGATCATTTCAAAGCTCTAGGAGGAGATGCTGTGGAAATTTTGTTGGAAACTGGAATAATAATAATAAAGGCTGAATGGAAGGCAAAACCATCAGGCATTCTTCCACTGCTGGTGGAGAAGGGGACAGCAAAAGTCATTTTTCCTCTGCTGGTGGATCTGTTGATCTGGGCTGTCGAAGGAGGAGAAGCTGTGCCGTATTTAGGTCATTTTGAAATACCAAAATGTCCATATCTGGCCTCCCAGGTGCTTCAACCAGTCTGTTCCTTTTAGCAATGGGTTTCTCCCATCGCTGTAACTATGTCCATAAACTGCAGGAACCGGACGTCACTTTTGGGATAGACTGGGCCTCCAAATCCAGCATTCTCCAGGATCCAGTCCCGCAAAGTTTTGATGATCAAGAGGAGTCAGAATACTTCTGCCATTTTTTTTTTTTTTTTTTTTTTTTAATCCAAATATGTTCAAGTTCCTGCTGCGGCCTGAGTCCTGGAGTTTCTGTAGAAACTTCGATCATGCGTTGTAAAACACCACAGGTGTCAGTCAAAGATATGCAATACTTGGTTTTCAAACAGGTGGCAGTTGACAGACCCATCTGCAGTGTTTAGAGGAATAAACAGTCACAGAAAACAAAAGGTTTGAAACAAAAAACAGGACAGTTGGAATGTGGTATTTTTCTGGGCAAAAATAAATAGACAAACAAAACAAAAATTAATAACAACAAATTCAAAATATTGGAAGAGCTGAGCAGAAAAAATCGAGTTATTATTGAAAATGTAGGAGTAGTAGATGTATTATTTTAGCTGTCATTCCTGAAACAGCAAAATGTTCATATCTGGGTCTCCAAGAACAAACACCGAACCCTGACTGACTTTTAGAGAACCAATAGGTTTCTATACATGTTCAATAGTAACTATGACCCTATCTTGCCCCTTCAATTATAAGCTGTTTAATTTTGGGGGGTCATCCACCAGTCCGATCCCAGCACGTGAACTCAAATGAGAGAGAGTCAATACTAGTAAAGTTTTGAGCAACCCCAGTGCTCACGTTATTTTCAAAGCATTTAACCAGAATAATAATAAGTGATTTGGAGAAACCCATCTGCTTGTAAAACAGTGCCTCAAAAGTCAAATCAAGGTCATTTTAAAGACTGAGCGAAAAACAGTTGATCCGTTGAAAATCCCGGAGGACCAATGACTATACACCAACATTAACATTTTTGAAATAGCAAAATGTCCATATCTGGCTCTGGGAAGGTCATAGGTCAACGGAACTCATGTTGACTTTTAGGAACCAATGGGTTTCTATACATGTTCAATTGTAACTATGACCCTATCTTGCTCCAAAAGGAGTTATAAGCTGTTTAATTTTGGGGGGTCATGACCTGTTACCCCAAATCCACCAGTCCGATCGCCACCAAAAGTAATAGCAACTCAAGTGAGATAGAGTGCAGTAGTTGTGCAAAGTTTTGAGTTGATCAGTTCAAAGCTCTAGGAGGAGATGTGTGCAGAATTTTGTTGGAAACTGGAATAATAATAATAAAGAAACCGAGAGAAAACAAGGTCTGCGTTTTACAACGCAGACATAAAAAAACTGAGAGAAAACAAGGTTTTCATGTTTACACAACGCAAAATGGAAGTTTCTGGAGAAACTTGTCTGCGTTTTAAAACACGACAGGTCAAACATATTGGTCATTTTGGATATGGCATACTTGGTTTTCTGTACAGGTTCTATAGTTAACATGACTCCATCTGCAGTATTTAAGGAGCAATATACTGTCAAATCTGCAGTTACAAGATTTGGCCACCAGAGGGCAGACAGAGAAAGTTGGAATGTGGTTGATTTTTCTGGGCACTTTTGAGGAGACATTTCAAATCCGATCACTACAAAAATTAATACCAACTAAATTCAAAATATTGGAAGAGCTGAGCGAAAAAGTCGAGTTGATCGCTTGAAAACTGTAGGAGTAGTAGATGTGCAGTTTTTAGCTGTCAATCTTGAAAAAGCAAAATGTCCATATCTGGCTCTGGGAAGGTCATAGGTCAACAAAACCCATGCGGACTTTTCGGAAACCAATGGGTTTCTACACATGTTCAATAGTAACTATGACCCTATCTTGCTCCTAAAAGGAGTTATAACCTGTTTAATTTTGGGGGGTCATGACCTGTTACCCCCAAATCCAACAGTCCGATCGCCACCAAAAGTAATAGCAACTCAAATGAGATAGAGTGCAGTACTTGTGCAAAGTTTTGAGTTGATCAGTTCAAAGCTCTAGGAGGAGATGTGCAGAATTTTGTTGGAAACTTTTGTTGGAAACTGGAATAATAAAAGACCCGAGGAAAATAATAAACTAGAATGGAAGTTTCTGGAGAAACTTCATCTGCGTTGTAAAACACGACAGGTGAAAGTCATTTTGGATATGGCATACTTGGTTTTCTATACAGGTTCTACAGTAAACATGATTCCATCTGCAGTGTTTAAGGAGCAATATACAGTCAAATCTGCAGTTACAAGATTTGGCCACCAGAGGGCAGACAGAGAAAGTTGGAATGTGGCATTTTTCTTGGCACTGCGCCTACATTTCAAATCCGATCACTACAAAATTTAATAGCAACTAAATTCAAACATATTGGAAGAGCTGAGCAAAAAATAATCGAGTTGATTGGTTGAAAAAATGTAGGAGTAGTAGATGTCCAGTTTTTAGCTGTCATTGTGAAACAGCAAAATGTTCATATCTGGCTCTGGGAAGGTCAAAGATCAACGAACCCTGCGGACAGTTTTAGAGAACCAATAGGTTTCTATACATGTTCAATTGTAACTATGACCCTATCTTGCCCCTAAAAGGAGTTATAACCTGTTTAATTTTGGGGGTCATCCACCCCAAATCCAACAGTCCGATCGCCACCAAAAGAAATAGCAACTCAAATGAGATAGAGTGCATACTAGTGCAAAGTTTTGAGTTGATCATTTCAAAGCTCTAGGAGGAGATGCGTATGTTGGAAACAGAATAAAATTGAATGGAAGTTTCTGGAGAAACTTCATCTGCATTTCAAAACACGACAGGTCAAAAATTAAAATAAATTCAAAGATATTGGAAGAGCTGAGCGAAAAAATCGAGTTGATCGGATGAAAAATGAAGGAGGAGAAGCTGTCCAGTTTTTAGCTGTCATTCTTGAAACAGATAAATGTCCATATCTAGCTCTGGGAAGGTCAAAGGTCAACGAATCTCACGTTGTCTTTTAGAGAACCAATGGGTTTCTATACATGTTCAATTGTAACTATGACCCTATCTTGCTCCTAAAAGGAGTTATAAGCCGTTTAATTTTTGGGGGTCATGACCTGTTACCCCCAAATCCACCAGTCCGATCGCCACCAAAAGTAATAGCAACTCAAGTGAGATAGAGTGCAGTAGTTGTGCAAAGTTTTGAGTTGATCAGTTCAAAGCTCTAGGAGGAGATGCGTGTGGAATTTTGTTGGAAACTGGAATAATAATAATAAAGAAACCGAGAGTAAACAAGGTCTGCGTTTTACAACGAAGACAATAATAAGGAAACCGAGAGAAAACAAGGTCTGCGTTTTACAACGCAGACAACTAGAATGGAAGTTTCTAAAGAAACTTTGTCTGCGTTGTAAGTTGTTTTGGATAGCATGTAATTTTAATAGTGCGGTAGAAGTGGTTTCAATAGCCAAAATTGTTTCATAAGCATTCATATCCTGTTATTTAGCATTTGACTTTAAACGAGAGGCCAAAGCTCAAAGTCCAAGACATTTTGAGAAAGCTCTTAATTGGTGTCTTATACATGTCCAATTGTGCTTATGAGCATATGTGCAGTATTTAAGGAAATGCAATCTGTTAAAAAAGTCTATTGTCCACTTTGACCATGAACGAGAGGTCAAAGGTCAAAGTCCAAGACTTATGTGGAAAGCTCTTAGTTGGTTTACTATACATGTTCAATAGTACATATGAGCCTATCTGCAGTCTGTAAGGAGATATAAGCTGTTAAAACAGTCAATTTCCCAGTTTGACCAATAACCAGAGGTTAAAGGTCAAAGTCCAAGACATATTTAGAAAACTTTTTGTTGGTTTTGTCACGGGTGACCCCGAACCAGCTATTATGTGTAGTTAGACATTGGATCCCTTCGCATGGAGAATTTCAGTGGCTAGGTTCATCGATTGATTCGGATTCAGTTGTATTAAGTCTGCCCACTGACGATGCAGAGCTGAACAGATGCTGGGTCCCCGCCGATATGAAAAACAGTGAGTTTTGGCCTCCTACTGTGTTCTGGATGGATGGCATACCTCGTAAGGTGTCTCTATGTGAACAGCAGGAAATGCATGAAAGAAACATGTACAGGTCCAGAATGATTGTGAGAGGTACAGAGTTAGCCCTGGTCAATGAAATGAGAAGTAATCCTTTTGTTATGTGTGACTGTGACAGGTGCAGAGGTGAATCACCCCTGACTGGGCCCAAGCCATGTCCAGCCTGCAGTCATTTAGTAAGACACTGTCGGATCTTGTTTGAATGTGATGATTCTGAGGGACTCTCTTTCTCTCATTTGAATGTAAATCCCAGGGATGTAAAAAGAGTTGAATGTATGGATTGTGAAGGCGGTCACCTGGTGAAACGGGCACATCTGGGCAAATTAGAATGTGAGGAAGGTATCCCTATTAAGCGTGTACAAGTGTCTTGTAGGTTTGAGGTTAAGGCCATGGCGACCCACACCTGTGACGCAAAACGTTGGATCAAGGGACCTGTGGTGGTATTTGCCGAGCCAACTCGAGATGAACCCAGAACAGAAGTGGAGTCCTGCTGGGAACGAGCTGAAACATTGGACATGGACTGGATGATTTAAATATATTGATGAAATGTATGTGCTGTAACCATTTGTAGTGTTTAATATTTGTCTGTAACAAATACTGTAAAATGCTCTCTCTGTAAGACCATATAACAGAAGCTGGTACAGCCTGATACACTAGCCAGCAGTCTCTTACCAAAATAGGCACGGTTCCCAGAATTGAATGCCAAAATCTCTGTTAACACTTTTCAGTTTGAATATAGAATAATGCTGTACTAATAGATGTATGTTAATATGTTTGCTTTAAGTAGTATAGATTGTTGTGGTAACATGTAATCATAAGTAGTGTTAATAATTGTTAGTTTATATAACAGTGTGAAATACTATGAACAATTTTTATGTATAAGATCATATGCTTAGCACTGCCTGATACGATAACATACCTGAAACTGTTTCTTATCCAGATGGGCATGGTTGAGTACCAAGTCCCAATTCAATGAAAAGTATTGCTATGTGCTTGTATTTAAGAATTATACTTTCTGAATATAGAGAAAAAAGGGGTTAGGAGTATTTAAAAAAAAGGAAAACAGAAAAGGACTAAAAGATTTCACTTTGAGTCGGTTTTTGCTTGTTCACCTATTTTGTAATTCAGTTTTGGAATAGGTGGGTGGGTAAAACTGACTTAGAATAAAAAGCAGCCTCTGATTCAATAAAAACAAGTATTTTAGAAGATACACCACAAAAAGGGAACAGAAAAGCTAAATAAATTGTTATTGCGATATTGCTGCTATGTTGCTGCTAGTAAAGAGTAATATAGTTAACAACCATACCCTATAAGGAGTAAAATACTAGTTTGGCTCTGAGTTAAAAAAGATAATGCAGCATAGAAAGAAGTTGTGTTTACAATAAAAAATAAAAAGATTGAATAAATATTGAAAAATAACTTTAAAAGCAAAGGATAGGCTTTGGAAAAGTAAACTCTATGTAACCTGTTTTCTCGAACTTTCTACAAGCCTGCCCTTGGAGGGATCAGTGCTTGGTACCAAGAGGTTTTTGTTGGCAAGAGAAGCGGGGATTCTCTTATAAGGAAACTTACGGAATCAAGGCCAGAACTTTTCCAAAGACTGCGAAAAAGGGAGTTAGAATAGAAATGGACTAATTCCAATATATATTAAGATAGTTAGTTGGCGGGCAGAAAAAGCACGTAAGACACAGATGTAGGGAGAGTTCTAGAAAACATTAATCACTACTAAAATTGGCAAAGAGAGAGGTGTCTCTAGCAAACTGGTTTTAGCCAGTTTGTGTATAGCTGAAAAATACAAAGTCATCTAAAGGTCAATTAAGTTCAGGCTACCAGGGACTCATAAGAGTAAAACACTACAGCCTTACAACTCAGTAAAAATAATTAGATTTTCCACGGGGAGAAACTCTACACTAAAAAAGAAGTTCCCTATAATACCTGCTAAACACACACCTGTAAGGAGAGAAGGAAACCAATTCAAAAAATGAGATGACATGAGGGAATATATTTTTAGAAGCCAGGTACATATAATCAGTATAATCAAGACTGTTGATGTTGTACATAGTCACACAACACTCATATATTCAAAAAAAGCTTTTATAAATACACATATAAAAAGTAAAAAGGTAGCAAGGACTTTGTGAACTCTGCTTCACCTAACTTTTTAGATAGAGGAGGGGGTCAAGGAATGAGTGGATGAAATCATGGTCAAGTGTTTTCGACAGATGTTGATGACATATGACTCCCATTAATTGTGAAAAGTTAGTTACCTGCCAAAAAAGATAAGAACTGTCTTCCCATGTATTCCAATGGAGAGAGACTCTTATAAAAACCTAGATCTCTCACTATGAGGTACCACAATCAAGACTCAGCTTGGCAGAGCAACGTGGTCCATCCTTTGCAGATCTTCACAAGACAGTCCTTCTCTTTTGTTCACGCTACTCTCCCTTGTAATAGGAGGTAAGCATATTAATGGAAATATTGTATCTTGCATGTATTGGTTGTATTGCTATGAGGTGTTGAAACTATGTTTTAGTATTAAGAGAGTGTTATATTGAATGTGCTAAAATATAGCAGTGGGTGCTTGTAGGCTTTGTGCTTAGCTGGCCCGAGAGCTGCACTAAATACATATAATTGTATGATGTTATTGAAGTATTAATGCTGAGCTTGTAATAAACTTAGGATTGCTAATTGTTATTACATGTTTCTGGGTTTTGGTGGTATGCGCAAACTACTAATCCAATATTAAAAGCATTTTAATAAACTGAAGGAGCGCTGATGTTGCTCTGATTCGTAAAACTTCAAATAAATGAGTCTGAGTGATTTTCTTGGTTAAACAAAGGTTTCATGGACACACCGCTCATCCAGTGCTCGAATATAAACCACTAGGAGTTTTAAACATCTCTGTCCTCCTCAACGTCTCCCCTCATTTAAGAGTGTGTACAAAGCAAATAATACAATAAAAAGAGTATGTGTAAAGTGAAAACGTGACAGTTTCCTATTAATGTTTAATAGTGAATAATGGTCTATGTGAAGTCTGTAAGGCTAATTAAGCTGTCAAAATAGTGTATTGTCCAGTTTGACCAATAAAGAGAGGTCAAAGGTCAAAGTCCAAGACATTTTTAGAAAGCTCTTAGTTGGTTTCCTATACATGTCCAATAGTACATATCAGTGTATTTGCAGTATTTAGGGAGATAGAAGCTGTAAATGCAGTGTATTGTCCAGTTTGACCAATAACAGCTGTGGTTGAGACGGAAAGATTCTGGTTGGGGATCTCAAGCACAATAGAAAGAAAGAAACGCTGATATACGGGTAAGTAAGCCAGGTTGAGTTGGGTGTGGGATGGAGGGGGGTGATGCTGGGATGCCAGAATCACCGTCAAGCTCTCTGGTCGACGAAACACCGAGGATGGAAGGTGCCCACTTGAAGACCCCAGAGATGTACCCTACTTAGCTCAATCCAGATGGTTGTCATGCTGATGCGCTGGAGAGACCGCACTGTGGTTGATCCACGAAGCCGGCATCGCAGCCGTTGTGTGTGCTGATGCGCTGGAGAGACTGCACTGTGGTTGATCCCCGGAGCCGGCATCGCAGCCGTTGTGTGTGCTGATGCGCTGGGGAGGCAAAATAAGCTGATCCCTGGAGCCAACATTACACTTCAGCCATCAACACCAGGCAGAAGGATATCTACATCATCAGATGGAAGGAAACGCAAATGGATGGAGACACAGATGGATCACATTAGTTTACTGTAAAGCCACATCTTAGTTGGTGCTTATCTTGGTGATAAGCACCAACTAACCCAATACACAATTTGTTTATAGTTAATTGTTCAGTGAACTCTTCTAATCATGCATTTTTTTCCTACTCTGCTCTCCTCTGCGATAAATAAATTCAACATGAATAGAAGTAGCCACCAAACACAGTATTATAAGATGTTATAATATATGCATACTTTGACAGAAAGACAATGATTCTTGGTGGTAAATCTCCCTCTCGACCTGCGAGGGTGCTAAGTAATGGGAACAGAGTATTCTGGACTACTTGGCCTGACACTTTGTTTCGAGGGTTAAAAGGAAGCCGGTCATGTAGAAAAGAGACTGAGCTTTGGTACACTAACTCATTGACACGGAAGGGAAATGATGTGGCAGCTGCAGATCATAAAAAGCAGCTGCAATCGTTTACTAAAGGGTCATGAGTGACGGTATAAATAGGGGTCGAAGCAATATCATCTGTTCCTTCATTTTGATTTATGAAAAGTGACCTGGAAGGACCTGTGTTTTGTGTATCCATATCGTGAGTGTTTGTTTGTTCTGTCTATTTGTTGTTTGCTATCACTAGACAGTTAACACGTTCCGGAGCTGTTGCCAGAGGCCAGCACAAACCCGGAACAGCACTGCACTTGTATCACCAATAATTGTATTTGCACCACTAGCACTAATTCACGCACTTGGTCTTGTGTATGTGTTTTGTGTGGGTGTATAATAAAAAACGGGACTATTATTTTGCGACAAACCCAGGGATTACATATTAAGTAATACACGCTGCTGTATACTTAACATCATTTATTGTTTACTGCTTGTTTTGCCATCAGGCACTGGACACAAAAATATCATTAAACAACCTTATAATAGTCTGTCTGTTCATTGATCACCTGCACCTGCATACTATTAACCACTTTGCAACAATACAGACATGTGAAGGTGAGAGTGTACACTGTACATACAGTGTTGGGGGAGTCTTACAACATCACAAATACGTTAGGCAAAATCCATGTCAATGACCTCGATCACATTAGGTATTCCATTCATGTCTGTGGCGATATCTTTATGAAAGCAAGCCCCATATTGCACTTTTTAACTATTAGACTAAATGTTTATAGAATACTTAACAACTGCTATTAGGAACATGCTGCATGATTTGTTTATTATTAATAGCGTTATAATTAAACTATATCAAATCACGTTTTTATTTACAACTAAGCGAAAACATGTGTTTGCTGACTTTATAAGCATTTGGGTGACACAGTATAGGTTACCTTCATTGTAAATAAAAAACGTGATTTGGTATAATTTAATTATAACGCTATTAATAACTAGAAGTTGCAAGCAATTTGACGGCTTCCAAGGCATTCTTGTTCCTATCTGTATTCCATAGTAACCATGACCCTACCTGCACTCTCTAAGCAGTTGTAAGCCACTTTTGCATTTGACCTTAAGGAGAGGTCAAAGGTCACGGTCAAGGCAATTTTTGAATAGAGCATATATGGGTTCCTATATGTGTTCCATAGTAACCATTACCCTATCTGCACTATGTAAGGAGTTATAAGCTAGTTTTGCATTTGACCTTAAGGACCGGTCAAAGGTCACAGTCAAGTCAATTTTTGAATAGAGCATATATGGGTTAATTTGTGTATTCTATAGTAACTATGACACTGTCTAAATTCTCAAAGGAGTTCTAAACAAGTTTTGCATTTGAGCTTTAGCAAGGTAATATGTGCAAATATGTACAATTTCACCATAGCTGAAATTTGATTGGCTCATGGCACCCATGTATTTTTATGTAGGGACTTGCTTTGAACAAACTTGATAGACAACCTTGCCAAGGCTATGTATGCAAAGTTTCAATTCAATCGGCATAACTGTTTCAGAGAAGAAGACATTTGAATATTTTTGAAAAATCCAATATGGCTGCCAAACCATGTGACCAATCAACTTCTCTTGAACTTCTCGTTGTTTGGACCCCTAATAATAATAATCTTTAAAAGAATAATAGGCTTCCAACCATTCTGGCTTGGAAGCCTAATAATCCTAACAATAACAATAGGGTTCCGCAACTTTGTTACTTGGACCCCTAATAATCACAGCAATAACAATAGACTTCCCAGGCATTCTGGCTTGGAAGCCTAATAATAATAAAAATTCTAACAGAAACAATAGGCTTCCCAGCCATTCTGGCTTGGAAGCTGTCACGCAGTAACCCTAAAACCCGTCTTCCTCTGTACAAGGTGCGAGCAGCTATTTTGAATGAAAGGTGTATGCGGCAGAGCTGTCTGGCTCTTTGAAACAGCTTAATTTATTTGAGGTTGCCCACTGATGATGGGAATGAGAATGTAGAGATGGGAGCCCAGCTAACAAGATTTAAGTTTTTGTAGGTATCAAGTGAAGTGATGTAAAACGCTGGATGCACAGCCTGTTGTGGTGTTCGCAGAGCCACTTCAAGCTGAGCCAGGAGGAGAACTCATAAGAACATAAGAACATAAGAAAGTTTAGAAACGAGAGGAGGCCATTCAGCCCATCTTGCTCGTTTGGTTGTTAGTAGCTTATTGATCCCAGAATCTCATCAAGCAGCTTCTTGAAGGATCCCAGGGTGTCAGCTTCAACAACATTACTGGGGAGTTGGTTCCAGACCCTCACAATTCTCTGTGTAAAAAAGTGCCTCCTATTTTCTGTTCTGAATGTCCCTTTATCTAATCTCCATTTGTGACCCCTGGTCCTTTTTTCTTTTTTTAGGTCAAAGAAGTCCCCTGGGTCGACATTGTCTATACCTTTTAGGATTCTGAATGCTTGAATCAGATCACCGCGTAGTCTTCTTTGTTCAAGACTGAATAGATTCAATTCTTTTAGCCTGTCTGCATACGACATGCCTTTTAAACCCGGAATAATTCTGGTTGCTCTTCTTTGCACTCTTTCTAGAGCAGCAATATCATTTTTGTAACAAGGTGACCAGAACTGAACACAATATTCTAGGTGAGGTCTTACTAATGCATTGTAAAGTTTTAACATTACTTCCCTTGATTTAAATTCAACACTGCTCACAATATATCCGAGCATCTTGTTGGCCTTTTTTATAGCTTCCCCACATTGTCTAGATGAAGACATTTCTGAGTCAACATGAACTCCTAGGTCTTTTTCATAGTTCCCTTCTTCAAATCTTGCTGGGAACAGCTGACTTATTACATATGGATTAGATGCTATAGAATGAAATACATTGCTAATATTAATGTTATTAATGTTGTAGCATCCTGTATTTTGTATCCATTTGAATAAGTATGTGTAATGTCTGAAAAAGAGAGCTCCTGGTATCAAAAGGTCAGGCCAACCTGCTGAAAGTTCCAAACCTCCCTTATAAGACAAAAGCATATTTTTTAATTAGACTCAGAGCCTTAAAACATTCTGATCCAGCAAGAGCAGAATGGCAAACTATATGGAACAGAGTTAATATGCTAGAAGCAATCGAACTTGGTTTGATTATAGTAAGAAAAAAACAAAATTATTTAAATAAAGAAGAAACCTAATATAATAACATTAAGTAAATGTATGAGTAGTCCTGAGTTTTAATATTCAAGGTTGCATTTGCTGCTAAGCAGGTGCCTAATTAAAAATTAACATCTTGCTTTCTGTGTATATCAATGAAGTAAAATAAAATTACAATTTATAAGAGATTGCTATATTGAAGTATCTGAATTAGAACTACATGTTACAAAATCATTTAAAGTATAAACATCCTACAGATGTCAGGACTGCCCAGTCCCTGACCACATTCCGGCGCCTCCTTAAGACTCACCTCTTCAAACAGCACCTGTAGAACTCCTCTGTTTGTATCCTGGGACACTATCACCCTTCATGTAAATGTGCTTTATTTTGCTCTTATCTGCCCCCTATTTTACTGCATCTAATCCTGTACTTCAGAATATTGTAATCTGCCAAGTGTTTAACCTGTAGTACTTTGTATTTAATCACATCCTGATGTAACTATCACTATTTAATCATATCCTGATGTAACTATCACTATTATTTGCTGTATTACTGAATTTTGGTTTGTACTTTGCTTGAACAAAAGTTATTGTATTTCTTGCTCTTATTGTATTGTATTGTAACACTTGAAATGTATTTGCTTACGATTGTAAGTCGCCCTGGATAAGGGCGTCTGCTAAGAAATAAATAATAATAATAATAATAATATAAACTGTAACTTTACATATACAGTGAACCGATTTGTATCCTTGTCCTTACCTGCTGGTAGTAAAAGCAGTGTTGGAGATGACTCATTGGTTTTGGCCGATGAAGCATGGATTTTTTGCTGGTCAGCAATTTAATCAAGGGCTTGATTAGTGCAGAATAAGGGGGATTTAATTTGAGGAACAGGGGTGCTTGTGTACACAGAATTAGAGACATAAAGCTGGAAGCTTGAGATGAGAAGAGCTGGACAAGACAACGACATATAACACTCTGAACTCTTACGTCTCACCGGGTCAGGCAGCAACTGGCTGCTGGCCTGCTAGAGAATGAGAGACCGAACAAAATAGGACAAAGCTCTCAGTCCAGGTCGGAACCAGGCGGCGTCTCTTAGCTGCTGGACGAACAAGGAGAATGAGAAGACAAATATAAAAGACATAAAAGACAAAGGGATAGATCTGTCACTACTCAGTGCAGCATCCCCAGGCAGTGTGGCTGGCAACTAGGCGGCGTGGAGAGTTAGGATAAAGAGTCTCGGGTCCGCATTGGAGAGACAAAAATAGAGAACACCCCCCCGTGGCGGTGCCTGGCTCGGCAGGTGGGGATTCGGCCAACCAGAAGGGGCAGAAAGGTGCTCGGACCTGAAAAGAAACGAGGTAGATGGGATAGCAAGGTTGTGGCCTTGGTGAGGCTAGCGCATGAGCTGCGACAGAATAGTTGTGGCCGGTGGTCCCCTCTAGCCGGCGAGGAACTGCTGGGGACGGCAGGGACTTGGGCAGGAGGCCGATCGGTCGGGGGAGTGAAAATCACTTCCCCCCAAAAAGAAGGACCCCCGGCTCCCCACAGCACCGCACTGTGAAGATAGGGAAGAGACCGCTGAGCCGCTCATAGATAAGAGGAAGCTGTAAGAAAGAGAAAATACAGGGAGAGGTTAGTAATGACGACTAGGGATTGGAGGCCATCTGCGCTGTGGAAAGGAAACCCCCCCTAGTGGGAGGAACCCTTTGGTGGACCTGGCGGAGAGGGCACCCCCACTCCGGGCATACTAACAAAGGACTTTTGAGCTGCTGCAATGCCTGAAGGGACTGAAGGCGGAACTGATACTGGATGTCTGATAGGTAGTTCCTGAGGAGGAAGGAGCCAGGTTGAGAGACAGACTCAGATACATGATAAAGGCCAGCAGGTGCTGGAGTGAGAAATACGATTCTGGACGTAGAAGGTGGTAACGGAGGACCAGGCAGTAGAGTAAGCTGAGTGTGTGGATGGGGCTAGAGCACTCTCCATAAAACAGTGGGCCGACTGGAGGAGACCAGAGAGAGTGGAGTTTAGTTGAATATTAGCTGGCTGAACGAAGGCACCTGCTGCGGGTTGGGATCTGCTCCTGGAATTAGGCTGTGGAACTTCAGGACCTGCCGGCGAGATAAAGCTTAGAGGTGTTAAGGGACCCGGGGATGTGGCGGGCCCGAATAATAACGTTATTGGACACTGAGATCCAGACCAGGTGACGAAGAAGCTGCATGATTAAGGGGAGGGTGATGAGCGCCCTTTTTTTTGCGCGGATTTGAGAGAGATCGGATCGCTTGAGGCCTAGAGCTGGGAAGCTGGAAGTTGATGGAGTTGAGAATTCTGCACAGCAGAGAAATCCAAAGAAGGCGGTCAGGCACAGGGTTTCCATGACAATGTCGTCGAATGGGTTGAAGCATCCTTGCCGGAGAAGGTCTGTTGAGATTGGTTGTCTTGATGGAGAGGTGGGGGGCAGGCTTTTCTCCATGCCTTTGAGAATTAGGTGGATCTCTGGAACTGACGAGGAGGAGAGGAGATAGATTGAAGGCTAAATTGATACTGAATGCCCGCTAGGTAGCATCTAAATAGATGTGGGGGCTAAACGTAGAGACAGCCTGAGGTGAGTGATGAAGGAGAGGAGGTGCTGGAGGTTGCAAGAGGTATGAGAGATCCAATTTTGCGCGCAAAAGTGAGTAACTGAAGACCAGGCAGTCGAGTAGGAGGAACGGGTAGACGGGGCGAGAGCATTCTCCATGAATCCACGTGCTGATTGAAGGAGGCCGGAGAGAGAGTTATTCAGTTGAATATTGTCTTGCTGAGGTGGGGGGGGCTGGAGGCGGAACTGGTGCTGGATACCTGAGAGATCATTCCTGATGGATGAAGGGGCCAGGTTAAGGGATAGCCTGGGGTCTGTGATAAAGGCAAGGAGGTACTGAAGGTTATAGGAGGTGAGAGAGATCCGATTCTGGGCACAGAATGTGAAAAGGAAGACCAGGCAGTAGAATAAGAAGAGCGAGTGGAAAGGGCGAAGGCATTCTCCCTGAAGCTGCGGGCTGACTGGAGGAGGCCAGAGAGTGTGGAGTTTAGGGAACACCAGTTGACTGAAAGGAGAAACGTGCCGCGGGTTGGGGTCTGCTTCTGGGACCAGGCTGTGAAACTTGTGGACCATCACAGAACCTCCACCATGTTTAACACTGGGCATGTGTTTTTTTTTTGTTTTTTTTTACTGCAAGGTGTAGTATTCTGTAGTAAAATACTACAGCTGGCCAAAGTCCAGTATCTGGGTGCACGGAATGGTTCACAAGACCTCATGGTTGATATGGCTTGACGCTTCAAGTCTATCCATTGTATTACCCTTTATGTCCTGGTAACTGTTACTTTCCCCCCCCCGGTAAATCACTGATGCTGTCATGGTAAGTTCACAGGGTGCACTCTGTCTCTTCAGGAGTCCGACAGAGGAAGTGCTTCACGAGAGCAGTTAGACATAGTACTTCCATGGTCAGGTCATTGAATAGACAGAGCAGCTTTTTCTGAGGGTAGAGATTAAAGAGTGAAGGATGTCTATTGATATAGGGAGCCAGGAGGGAGCAACGGGGGGCTCTTGAGGATCTATGAGTGTCAAGCAAACTGAAGGGACGGAGATGAGGCGGCAGAAATACTGAATTCCGGAGATGTAGACTTTAACGGTAGTGGGGGCTAAGTGAAGAGAATCCCTTGCATGGGCGATGGAGGCTACAATCCGTTGTTCATTAAATTGGAATGGGATGTATTTTGTTTTGAGTGCAGAAAGTTGTAAATGTTTTCCATCCAGTGGTAAATGAAGATTTGGTCGCTGGGGCTAAGAGTGTGGCCATGTAGTGATGAGCAGATTGCAGGAGGTTGGAGAGTGTTGTATTTAGTTGAACGGCAGATTTTGGGTTGCAGAGTTTGATGAGGGCTGAGGTGGCAGCTGGACCTGAACAAATATATGACATCGACTGCTGAGTTGTTTCTGGAAATGAAGGCAGAAAGATGAGATGCCGACCATCCTGTGTTAGTTAATACGGGATCGATCGGCGGTTTGTTACCATCCTGTCTGCTAAGAAATAAATAATGTCTGTTTGGAATGGAAAAGGTGAACTTGTAATCAGAGTGAACTTGTAATCAAGTTTCTCCGCACCATTTTTTTTTTTTTTTTAGATCCAGGTATTGGAGGAAAGCTGGAGCGTTGGAAGCTCTGGAGGAGAGCAGTTGTAGATTTGAACAGTAAACCAAAATCAACTTTGTATGCTGCAATAGGAGCAGATCTGAAGAGGGAGCCGAGATTTGCTGTAATGGGGGGATATTAACAGTAGAGGCAAGATCTGCTGAACAGGCAGAGATCTGAGGGATTAAACGATGGAATGCTGTCAGTAGTCTGCAGTGGCCTGCTGTAGAGAGCAGAGAGCTGCTGAATGCAGTGGAAATTGGTATTTGAGAGTTAAGGCGTTTAAGATGATGTCGGAGATGGGGCCAAGAGAGAGATAGAAATCAATATTGCTAAGGGGGCTAAAACCAATTCCAAAATGTTTTTCCAATATTATAACAGCAAGAGAACATTCAAAGAGGAGGTTAAATGTCTAAGAGACATAAATGGCAAAATCACAGATGATGAAAAAAATAGCAAATATATTAAATGATTACTTTTCACAGGTTTTTACAAAGGAGGACACGGACAACATGCCCCACATGTCGACCTGTTCCTATCCAATTTTAAATAACTTTAGCATAACAGAGGCAGAAGTGTTAAAGGGACTAGGAACTCTTAAAATAAATAAATCCCCTGGGCCGGATGAGATCCTTCCAATAGTACTCAAAGAAATGAAAGAAGTTATTTACAAACCGCTAACCAAGATCATGCAACAGTCTCTTGACACAGGGGTTGTACCGACAGACTGGAAAATTGCAAACGTAATACCGATCCACAAAAAGGGAGACAAAACCGAACCAGGTAACTACAGACCAATAAGCCTGACTTCTATTATATGTAAACTTATGGAAACTATAATAAGATCCAAAATGGAAAATTACCTATATGGTAACAATATCCTGGGAGACAGTCAGCATGGTTTTCGGATAATTGCAAAGCATACAACATGGTTTATTTAGATTTCCAGAAAGCTTTTGACAAAGTCCTGCATAATAGATTAATTCTCAAACTGAACGCAGTAGGGATTCAAGGAAATGCATGCACATGGATTAGGGAGTGGTTAACATGTAGAAAACAGAAAGTACTGATTAGAGGAGAAACCTCAAAATGGAGCGAGGTAACCAGTGGTGTACCACAGTGATCAGTATTAGGTCCTCTGCTATTCCTAATCTACATTAATGATTTAGATTCTGGTATAGTAAGCAAACTTGTTAAATTTGCAGACGACACAAAAATAGGCGGAGTGGCAAACACTGTTGCAGCAGCAAAGGTCATTCAAAATGATCTAGACAGCATTCAGAACTGGGCAGACATATGGCAAATGACATTTAATAGAGAAAAGGGTAAATATTGCATGCAGGCAATACAAATGTGCATTATAAATATCATATGGGAGATACTGAAATTGAAGAAGGGAACTATGAAAAAGACCTAGGAGTTTATGTTGACTCAGAAATGTCTTCATCTAGACAATGTGGGGAAGCTATAAAAAAGGCCAACAAGATGCTCGGATATATTGTGAGCAGTATTGAATTTAAATCAAGGGAAGTAATGTTAAAACTTTACAATGCATTAGTAAGACCTCACCTAGAATATTGTGTTCAGTTCTGGTCACCTCGTTACAAAAAGGATATTGCTGCTCTAGAAAGAGTGCAAAGAAGAGCAACCAGAATTATTCCGGGTTTAAAAGGCATGTCGTATGCAGACAGGCTAAAAGAATTGAATCTATTCAGTCTTGAACAAAGAAGACTACGCGGCGATCTGATTCAAACATTCAAAATCCTAAAAGGTATAGACAATGTCGACCCAGGGGACTTCTTTGACCTGAAAAAAAGACACAAGGACCAGGGGTCACAAATGGAGATTAGATAAAGGGGCATTCAGAACAGAAAATAGGAGGCACTTTTTTACACAGAGAATTGTGAGGGTCTGGAACCAATTCCCCAGTAATGTTGTTGAAGCTGAAACCCTGGGATCCTTCAAGAAGCTGCTTGATGAGATTCTGGGATCAATAAGCTATTAACAACCAAACGAGCAAGATGGGCTGAATGTTCCTCCTCTCGTTTGTAAACTATCTTATGTTCTTATGTAATAAAAATACTATGAACTGAGGATCAAAACTATAGATTGTGCACATCCCTTGTTAGTAGCTGCCAGTCTGTTTTTCATTCAACAGTTTTTCTTGACAGTTTTTGTAGATTTGGTATTCGGTCGAATCTTTTAAGATGGATTCGGTATTCGGCCGAATCTCAAAAACTGGGATTCGGTGCATCCCCAGTTGCATTTGACCTTAAGGAAAGGTCAAAGGTCACGGTCAAGGCAATTTTTGAATAGAGCATATATGGGTTCCTATATGTGTTTCATAGTAACCATTACTCTATTTGCACTCTGTAAGGCGTTATAAGCTAGTTTTTCATATGACCTTAAGGAGAGGTCAAAGGTCACTGTCAAGGCAATTTTTAAATAGAGCATATACGGCAATATGTGCAAAATGACCATAGCTGAAATTTGATTGGCTCACGGCCGTCATTTTTTTATATAGCGACTTGCTTTTAACAAACTTAATAGACCACCTTGCCAAGGCTTTTTGCGAAAAATCCAATATGACTGCCAAACCATGTGACCTATGACCTTCATATTCAATGTGACACAACTTCCTATAGGCTTCTACCACCCTACCGAGTCTTGTGACTTTTCGTGCAACAGTGTTGATTGAGAGGAACGGTAGTTCTTTGTACAAGTTAGAAAAACTTGTTTGAAACTACCGAGAGTCTCTATACAGCTCCAAGAGTTTTGCTGTTTTCACCATGTTGCAGTGGCAAAGCTAAATCCCTTAGAATTACCATCTGTACCAGTACAAAAAGTCTGAAACTTTCTTACATCAAATGTGAAAAAAAAATGTAAATACCTCTTATACACAATGTGTCGTCAAACTAAGGTAAAATTGTTGTTGTTCTTCCTCATCCGTTTACTTTAAGAGTGTGTAGCGACTTTTCAAACAGAAAAGCTAAATAACTGGACATCTACCAATCCTGTGATTCCACATGTTGGTCAACGTCAAAATAAACCAGGGAACACAAGCAGTTTGATATCCACACCATTTATATTAAACAATGCATTTATGTTTTAAAACAGCACATATCGCACAAAAAATAATAATAAAAAAAAGATTATTGTTTGAACTTGCAACATGGCATCCTTGAAAAGCACACGGCCTTAGCCCGCTGCGCCACTGGGCTGTTGTTGAAATGCATTAATTTTTTAAGTTTACATCCATGCCTGACCAGCTTTCGCTGAAAACCTGAAGGTTCTATTTCCTGTTTGAAAATATCCAGTTTCCTGTTTGTTTGGTAGATACCATAGAATGGAATTGTACACAAGAGTGGCATGTAGCTTCCTTGTCTAAATCTCTGATCTCGGATAAATTGTAGTTCCTTGTTTAATTAAAAATAAATAAAGGAATCATTTATTTGGTAGAAATAAATACATGATTTAAACAAATGCATAGAGGAATAAATACATTTAGAAATAACTATTTTTAAATAAGTAAATGTAGAAATGAATACATGTTTATATTATAAATGTATAAATAAATTAATAAATAGCAAGCTAGAAAAATACATGTCATATTAATTGATTTGGCTGATGCGTTTAAGCACAGCAATTGACATTTATATACCTATATAAAAAGTACAAGTTTCATGTAAATTATATATATATATATATATATATATATATATATATATATATATATTGAGAGGAACAGTATCTCCTTGTACAAGTTGGAAAAACTTGTCGGAAACTGCCGAGATTTAGTTATACAACGAGACACTAGTGATCCGTCGCTTGCAGCATCTGTGGAGTAGCAGTTAGAGCACTGTGCTCCTGACTGGAGGGTTGTGAGTTCAATTACAGGTGGGGGACTGTGGCAATGTGCTCCACCCCTGTGTGCATTTCTGTGTTGTATGTTGCGTGTGGTGTGTTAATGTTGGTGTATAGAGATGGCTGCACGGGATATAAATGGGTGTGTGCAGCACGAGTTATTTAAAATGTATAATTGTATTTAGGCACGGGATTGCACATCACTTCACGTGCATTTAAAGTATATAATATGTGAGCACGGGGTTGCACATAATTAATTCACGTGCTGGGATTCAAGTGAATAATTAATTAGTAATAGAATCCCAGCACAACAGTATATATAGATACACGTTTTACTCACTCGGGGGTTGTGTGTTCGGTGAGTGGAGAACGGGTGTGGAGAGGAGGTAAATGATAACAAAAAGAATAAGAATAAGAATAATAAGAAGTATTTCACTCACCGTGTTTGTTTGTCTGTTCGTGCACTGCTTTATCGTTTTGTTCGTCTATTTATTTTGGCTTAAAGTGCCGTGTCCTGTCTTCTGTTTGTGTAAACCTTTTATTTATAATAAACCGCGCAACAGCGCTTTCATTATTTCACCTCATCTGTTCTCTGTGTATTCATTTCCTGGTTCTGACGTCACCACTCAGCTAGCCGTGTGACATATGGTGTCCTGCGTGGGATAACGGCGCCTCCAAGCGTCAAACCAAGAGAGGTGTTTTTGTGAAAAAATAATAATAATAATAATTCTTTCCCCTTTGAAAAAAAAAAAAAAAAAAGGGAAATGGAAGGCTGGAGAGACGGCTGCCGGAACCTGGAGGACCTCCTCGGGGGCCTCGAGGACCAAGGCTGGTGCCTTGCCTGTGGGGTCTATGGACACACAGTGAAGATCTGCCCCTTCCAAGAGGAGGAGGAGGAGGAACCAGCCCAGGTAGGGAGGAGGAGTAAGAAGAGAAGGGGCAAAGGAAAGCTGCAGCAGCAACAACAGCAACCGCAGCAACAGCAGGTGTGGAGAGAGGTCCCGGAGCATCCACAGCCCAGGAGGGAGGAGACAGAGCCTTTCCCATCCTCTGAGGAGATGCTGGACTGGGTGTCGGACCCAGAGTGGAACTGGGAGGACCTCCCAAAGGTTGTTGACCTGCTGTGGGCCAGAGATGGGGAACATTGGGAACACTGGGAACAACACTACTACCCAGTGCCCTTTGTGAACCCGGCAGCCGTGGTAATCAACTACTTGGCTGCCGATATGGGACTTCCCCAGCAGGTTGACTTCCAAGTAGGAGGAGCCACACCTACCTGCACCCTCACTGGGCTCGAGGGAAAATGCCTGCTGTCCCCATCTCCACCAGCAGAGGAAGAATGCCTGCTGGTTTCCCCTTCCGAGGCAGAGCCGCACCGGTCCCCTGCAATAGGGGGAGAGCCGCACCAGTCCCCTGCAATGGGGAGAGCCGCACCAGTCCCCTGCAATAGGGGGAGCGCCGCACCAGTCCCCTGCAATAGGGGGAGAGCTGCACCAGTCCCCTGCAATAGGGGGAGAGCCGCACCAGTCCCCTGCAATAGGGGGAGCGCCGCACCAGTCCCCTGCAATAGGGGGAGACTACATGCTGCTCCCACCTTCGTCGCCAGGAGACTACATGCTGCTCCCACCTTCGTCGCCAGGAGACTACACGCTGCTCCCACCTTCACCGGCAGGAGCAGAGCAGCCGGAGCTGCCTCTGCCTCTGCCACCTTCACCGGCAGGAGCAGAGCAGCAGGAGCTGCCTCTACCTCCTTCACCGCCAGGAGCAGAGCAGCAGGAGCTGCCTCTACCTCCGCCACTTCCACCAGCAGAGGGTGAATGTCTGCTGGGTCCACTTCCATCAGCAGAGGGTGAATGCCTGCTGGGTCCACTTCCACCAGCAGAGGGTCAATGCCTGCTGGGTCCACTTCCACCAGCAGAGGGTCAATGCCTGCTGGGTCCACTGCCACCAGCAGAGGGTAAATGTCTGCTGGTATCACTTCCCCGACCGCCATCCACCCCCAAGAGGAGAGGAGCAGGAGTTACCTCTGCCTCCATCACCACCAGGGGAAGAGGTGCAGGAGCTGCCTCTCCCTTCACAAGAAAAAGTACCAGGACTTGATGCTGGCATTCCTTAGCAACCACTGCATATTCTGCTGAGGGGAGCACAGCGGAAGGAAGCTGCCGGCATTGCCACCAGCAGCAGAAGAGTGGCAGGAGTATGCCACCCCGCTGTCAGCATTGCTGCTGACAGCCTTACGACCTGTGGGCCCCTTGAAGCCTCCGGTCCTGGCCCAGGACTTTGTGCTGGACTTTTGGGCTTTTAAGGGGGGAGCTGGCCGTTGAGACCATGTGTGCTGCGCACAAGGGGGGGTATATGTGGCAATGTGCTCCACCCCTGTGTGCATTTCTGTGTTGTATGTTGCGTGTGGTGTGTTAATGTTGGTGTATAGAGATGGCTGCACGGGATATAAATGGGTGTGTGCAGCACGAGTTATTTAAAATGTATAATTGTATTTAGGCACGGGATTGCACATCACTTCACGTGCATATAAAGTATATAATATGTGAGCACGAGGTTGCACATAATTAATTCACGTGCTGGGATTCAAGTGAATAATTAATTAGTAATTGAATCCCAGCACAACAGTATATATAGATGCACGTTTTACTCACTCGGGGGTTGTGTGTTCGGTGAGTGGAGAACGGGTGTGGAGAGGAGGTAAATGATAACAAAAAGAATAAGAATAAGAATAATAAGAAGAAGAAGTAGTATTTCACTCACCGTGTTTGTTTGTCTGTTCGTGCACTGCTTTATCGTTTTGTTCGTCTATTTATTTTAGCTTAAAGTGCCGTGTCCTGTCTTCTGTTTGTTTAAACCTTTTATTTATAATAAACCACGCAACAGCGCTTTCATCATTTCACCTCATCTGTTCTCTGTGTATTCATTTCCTAGTTCTGACGTCACCACTCAGCTAGCCGTGTGACAGGGACACATTGCTGCTTTACCTAGATTGGTCCAATAAAAAACCTGAGTGTATAAATGGGTAATTGTATGTCACAATTGTAAATTGGCCTGGATAAGTGTGTCTGCTAAAAAAAATTAATAATAATATGCGTGTCTGGTTGGTACTTGGATGGGAGACTGCCTGGCAGTACCAGGTACTTTAAACTTTTCTTTGAAGTTTTACTTGTTTACAATAACAAATAGTAGATTAAACAGCAAAAATGAGCTGATTTATTTTTAATTTATTGATGCCAGCTCGCTGCGCTCGTCTTAAATAATTCCCACCTCGCTTTGCTCGCCTTAAAAAAAGATTCCCAGGTCGCTGGGCTCGCCAGCTCCTCACTACTTTCTCTCCTAGCAGAACTTTTCATCTCTGATTCCATTGCAGCACACCATGCCGGTGCGGAGTGCTGCTCTTTCACTTTTCTATAAGGCACATGAGACGCACCGTTATGCCTGATTTTATTAATCGCTATTGAAATAATTGCATAAGAGAAGTTATAAATATATTTATTTCACGCCTCCACCCGAAGTGCTCTATTCCTAAACAGCAGTGTTTATAGGTGTCACACTGGTGTTTAGTCATTTGGAAATAATTGTTAAACGTTATGTGTTTAATCTGTGCCATTTCTGCTAAGTTTATTGTTCAGCCCTGTTATAAATGTGTATGAATGTTTAAAAAGTGTTACAAATCATAAACAGGTCCAAGAGTTTATAAAATAAACACCACACAGTGTTTAAATCCTAAACACATTTAAAATCATAAACCCAGTGACGTGTTTTAAAAGCGTGACAAATAAGTGTTTTACAGTGTAGCTTTTATACTTTTTGTTCTATTATTTCACAAACACAACATTTTACCCAAATGTATGAAGGTCAGACACCTGGTTTTGCTCATTACACACTCTTATCTTAGCCACTGTACTATATGTACTTACACAATTTTTCTGTTTTCTTGAATTATCTCAAGTAGTTTTTTCTTTATATCATACAGGAAGTGGACAAAAAAATGGAAACACTTGGGTAAATGAGGGACCAAGTATATTGAAAGCAAGGGCTTCATTAATTAAGCAAATAACATCCCAGCATGCTTAGGGTCATGTATAAAAATGCTGGACAGGCCTGGTTGCCTATAATTATGGCTAGCATGGCTGCAAGAGGAGACCTCAGTGACTTTGAAAGAGGGGTGATTGTTGGGGCGCGTTTGGCAGGAGCTTCAGTGACCAAGACAGCTCAACTTGCTGATGTTTCACGAGCAACAGTGTCTAAGGTGATGTCGGCATGGAACTCCGAGGGAAAGACATCATCAGCAAAGGGCAACAGTGGGCGGAAGCGCATACTCCAGGATCGTGATATCCGTGCATTAATTTGAAGTGCAAGGCAAAACAGGCGAGCAACTGCAGATCAATTGACTGCAAATTTCAACCTGGGGCACGAGCAGCCAGTTTCATCAAAAACGGTCCGCCGAGAGACTCCACAGAGCGGGATACCATAGTGACTCAACGCCTTATAAAAGTTACTTTACATTGGTGTTTCCATTTTTTTGTCCACTACCTGTAGTTTCCTCTATAAGTCTCCAAAACCATTACTTTGCTTTAAATCGACACATTACTTTGTATCCAGACTTGGGGCCAGCAGTGTGAAGTAGTGGTTAGGGCTCTGGACTCTTGACCAGAGGGTTGTGGGTTCAATCCCAGGTGAGGGACACTGCTGTTGTACCCTTGAGCAAGGTATTTTACCTAGATTCAGTATAAACAACTGGATAAATGGGTAATTGAATGTAAACATAATGTGATATAAGTGTAAGTTGCCCTGGTAAGGGTGTCTGCTAAAAAAATAAATAATAATAATTTAAATGCAATCTGCTGAACTATTTGCATTTGACTTGGTATTTGTATATTCTGAAATATAAGAATTTGCATTTGAATTTAAAATCATGGGAAAGCTTAAAAAATATTTCAATTTCAAATGCATTTAAATACTTTTCAATAATAATGCTCATAAAAAGTACAGAGACTTTTCAGTATTGCTGGTAAAGTTGATCAACCTGAAAGACACAAACTAAAGGACACTTTTGTGAACTTCATGTTTATTAAACATAACAATCAAAACAAGTAAAAAGTATAATTGTGCAATGCACACATATATAAAAATATACATACAGTATATACATATGCCAGTTTTTCACAAACCTGGTCCTGCAGACCCACTGTGGCTGCTGTTTGTGTTCCAACTGAGTTCTCAATTATTAAATTGATGCCCCAATTGAACTAACAATTAGTGACTTAATGCACTGTTAGAAATAACTTGAAATATCCAACTCTTTTGGCTGCTTTCACAAACCCTTATCAGCACAAATCTTGGACTACCTTACCTGAGTTAACATTAGGTAGTCCTAGATTAGTGCTAATTGAGGCCTGTGCAGCCACCCAGTTAAGAGCTACAAATAATTCAAATGCTCTGATTAGACAAATTATTCATTCAATTGAGGGTTCAATTCAGTAATTTAAAGCTAAGTTGGAACAAAAATCAGCAAACACTAGGTCCTCAGGACCAAGATTGGGAAACACTGTTTTATGTAACGTGCTTCCTATATTGGTACATACCTATTAATTATTATGAACTACGTGATTACTGTGTTTATGTTATAAATCATATAAACTGTTTTCCTTGTATGTCACCTTGGATAAAGGCCTCTGCCAAATTCATGTTAGTAAATTAACATTTGTTGTATGGGAAAGTATTTGAAGTCCATTTAGCTTGTCACACATTTGCATTTGTTTTAAACAAATTCGCAAGAACATTGACATTTCCACTGGTCTCATCAATGGGGCAATAGGGAAGCTTCAAGTTGTTTCCTACTATCTGGAAAACACAAGTATGCTCAAAACCATAACCATCAAATTTAACAATGGAGTCACCCATACCTTGAAATCATGGATAGAGTCTACATTGTTCCAGAGCAGCTCATGCAATCACCATTCACAAATGCCAGGGGATGACTCTAAAAACAGTTATGATGGATCTTGGCAAGTCCATTTTCTCCTATGGACAAAGTTTCGTTGCACTTTCCACAGTTACTTCCTTAAGCGGTATCCACCTTATCAACTTTGACCCCACCTGCATTTACGCATGTCAAACTGCAGTTGAAGAGTACCATCGGCTCAGAGGGATTTATTGTCCTAAGTTGATAAGCTTGAAGGAGACTAACACGCACAAGGGACACAAGGTAAAAGATTGTGTGCATTTCATTCACCGAGCCATCATTAATGTTCAGCAACAGTAAAAGCCTCAATCTTCTGAAAGAACACTTGCAGTTACACATCCATTCAAAAGCTTGAGCAACCCAAATTTCACCTCATGCTATGCGAAATTGCAATGCCTTCTTCACTTGTAACCTCTGGTGGATTCATTAAAACACAGTCAACAAGAGGCTATCGGTAGCTTTGTTCACAAATATGATATTTGTCACTTCTTAGGAGAACCTTTCAATAGAGGTGAGCAGCAAGATGTTGCAGAGTTTCTCAACAAATTGTCTGAAATTTGTCCTGAAGTATGTCGCATGGTTTCAGTCACAATAAGTCATGACATTCTATGTACTAGATGTATCTACTGCTCATCAAACCGAGAGGTGTTGCATGTTTATTCTCTACATGTACCTGCTGGTACATATTCCATGTGTTTGGAAGAACTCATTTATAGAAATGACAAATGGGCAATGATTCCTGGTAGCAAATGTAGGCAATGCAAAACTTCTCCAATCATGAAGCGTGAACTTATTCAATCAGCAGGAAGAATGATTGCAGTCCAACTTATGCTTTGGGAAACCAAACCAGACGGGACCGTTACAAAGTGACACAAAGTGACACAAACAGTTTACTGCTGTGTAAAAGAGCACAATTACTGTGGACAACAGGAATGACCAATTAGCTTCCATTATCATACACCAAGGACAGGGTGTTACTTCAGGACACTATGTGTCTGTTCTTGCTGTGGGTGCTACTGGAAAATGGGTGCATGCAAATGATGCACTTATTGGAGTCAAACCATGGCCAAGAAATGCAAAGGACATGTATATGGCCTTTTATGAAGAGATCTAATGCTTATCAAATGCCTTACATTAGCCTAAGTTCATAACACCACTATATCAAGGAGAATAATGTTTTTTTTTCCAGCATTAAAATGTGTTAGTATACTGCACTTTAGCACTGACATGGATATGTACCTTTTGAACCATTCATAATATTGTAGTTATGTACCTACGTAAATATCAATATATCAATACCTACCAAAATAGACATATTGTTTTCACCACTGATGCAACTATAGGAATACAATGTTTACACTTTCAATACTGTCCAAAAGTCCCTTCTACCATTATTTTACTTTCAAATCTTTTCTCATTTCTCTTATATTCTCTACTTATTACTCTCTTGTCTTGTCTGTCTGTCTATTTACCATACACATTCTCGAATATATTTCCCTCGCTTTATTCATTATTTGATGAAGTAAAAAAAAGAAGTGATATCTATAACAAAAACAATGTTAATGTAAAAAAAACAAAGTTAGAAAAACACAACAGCTGTTTAAAGCGGTGATATCAAACACAAAAGTTAGGTGAAGCAATTGGGGCAACCTTGTCAAGCATCAAGCAAATAGGCACAATTGGAAAGGTGCTGGGGCCCAACATTCACACAATTGTTGCTTCTAACTTGGCTTCTTTTTTTCATTGCTCCACTTTACATTGAAATGCTCTTTGTACAACTTCAAGGGCATTGTGACCACTCCCTTATCAGCTCAAAAGTCACATCTGCAACAAAAAACATTGACAATGCCCAACCAAAAAAAGGCTCCAACACCCCAGCCTTGGATCTGCCCCATCAACTGTCACTTCCCATACACTTACCTTGCATTCTCATTATCCCTTGCACTCGTTGCCATTATTGGTCTTGTTCATCATCTTCATTGTTGGAAATAGTATGTATGGGCTAAATGTCTGTCCATGTGTGCCCTCATCTACCTGTGCCTTACCTGCATGTTGTCCGTGTGTCTTCCCAAAGCATACTTGTCTGCACCTGTGATGACGCCTCTCCCATTCCCTGTCTATCTTTCTCTCTGTAGTAGTGCTTGTAAGGATAACCAAGAACACTTCAGTCTGTGTTGAGCACTTTCCTTGGCACATATGTGTCTCAGCATCTTTATTCTGGTTACAACCCAGCTGATAAGGAAATAAGCATTTCAAGTGGAGCAATCAAAAAAAAGAAGCCAAGTTAGAAGCAACAATTGTGTGAATGTTGGGCCCCAGCACCTTTCCAATTGTGCCTATTTGCTTGATGCTTGACAAGGTTGCCCCAATTGCTTCTCCTAACTTGGGCTTTTGTGTTTGATATCACCCCTTAAACGGCTGTTGCGTTTTTCTAACTTGTTTTTTTACATTGACAATGTATTTGTTATATATTTTACAGACATCTGAAAATGTGGCGGAATAATAATAATAATAATAATAATAATAATAATAATAATAATAATAATAATAATAATAATAATAATCCTAACAATAGAGTTCCAGCAACTTCGTTGCTTGGACCCCTAATAAAAATCCTAACAATAACAAAAGGCTTCCCAGCCATTCTGGCGTGGAAGCCTAATTACATAAGAAGCAAAATTCTCCTTGGATATATTGCTTCAGACATATAACTTTTCTGGAGTGAACCATGGCAAAGATGAACATATCTCTGGGTTAACAGATTATGCATAACACAAACATTACTATTTTTGTGAGCTCATTTTTGTTTGATTTTTTCTGTTATTGTATCACGGTTAAATTTTGTTATGGTTTATTTGTCGCTTGGTATTTAAAATAATAATAAAAAAAATGACGGTGTATACATTTTAAAATATGAAGTTACATCATCTGTTAGTTGTTCCTGTATTGAGTTAGCTAATCCTTGTTTGTACAACAAGAATTGGCTTTCGGCAGAAACCTCCTGATATATGGAAACTTTCTAAAGTGCTTGAAAAGTTAATATATGTACATTTCTTTCTACACATAGAACATATAAAAGATGACATCGACAAAATAATTAAAACTGCCAGTGGCAGTCATGGCTCTGCAGGGAGGAATGGGAAATAGATGCACAAGTCTTCTAGCAGTCAAACCTGGATCAGTGAGCAAATTTACTCAAAATCCAAGTACCAAGTTTGGTATGTCAGACCCATTGCCAACTGCTTGATATTATTGCAATAAAGTTCACACATTTTTTTTTTTTTAAATAAAATGAACCCATAAAGGAAATGGTTAACCTGCTAATCAGCTCACTTTTTTGTGGTTTTAACATTTTATTAATAAAAATGTAGAACTTCTATATAACCTCAGTAGAAAGCTTTCCCCATTTTCCTGGTCCCTTGAATGGCCTTAAAGGAGTACTAAATGCTTTTAAATTATTGCCCATTACCTTTATTAACATTTATTGTACTGATAATCTCTTAAACAGCTGCATCCTGGTACCGTTGCGGTAAGGTTATTGGGTACAGTGTGACTGCAGCTGGACAACTGAAGTGAGTTTGAATTACAATGTATTAAGTGATTAATAATGTCTTTGAAATATTTGAATATTCTAAACTGAAGTTTAAAAAACAAGTAAATCAAAAAGATCAACAGAAAAAAGGAGCCCAGTGATAATATTGAGGTAAGAAAAATGATTTTAAAACTTGGCTAATGAGGTTTTAGTGTACAAAAACACAAAAATACCAATATATTAATGTATTGCAAGTTTATTTCATTCGCTCAAACTAAAACATGTTAGCATGTAAGAAATTTAAAATGGAACAGAACAGTATAATACAGAACATTCATTTGTACTTCATTTGCATTCGCTTGTATCAACAGTTCTTTGATTGATGAGTTTTACAGACCTAATGTAGGGAAATGAGTGTTTCAGCACCAGCATTTTGATTTTGACATTCAACTGATGTGACTGCAGAGATTGTATGAGAAATGTGCAAGGTGTTCAGATTTCCACACTATTATAAAAAAGAATGAAGCCAATTGTCCTACAATGATATTACTTCTAGAGTACAAGATAAAACAAACACAACACAACTCAACTCTTTACAAATAAAGAAATGTGTGAACTGTGTAACAAGGTGTTTTTCAAACCAACATCAGCTTCAAATTCTCTTTAAGAATCACTATAGCACAATGTACATGGGTAACCAGTGATGAGGTTATGACAACTTCCATTAGTATTAAATACTTTGATAATCGTAATACAACTACTTCCAAACAAGGCACAAACCAATGTGATTTGCTAGAACAAACAGGCCAACTACATTTTAGTTTTTATTCCTCGATTCAAACCAACCCAGATGCTAGAAAGAATGAAGGCTTCACAGTGAAAATGGCAGAATGATAGTAAATTAGAATTAAATGTATTGTTGGTAATTTGCCACATATAACTTGGCTACAGCTCAGTACAAGTTCAAATGGGTTTTAAAGTGCAATCAATGCAGTAAACACTCTATACTGCACAGCAGTTTAGTCGGTTGCTAAAAATAAGGGGAAAAAATCAGTTCGTAAAAAGTGGAAAAACTGAAACTCATACAATCTAAACTCTCTCTCTCTATATATATATTTCTCCTACACTGCAGTAAATAGTGTTTGTTTATTTACCAGTGTTCTGTTTTACATTCCCACCTTTATTTAATTATTCCTTTTCATTATTTACTTTTGATATTGATGTTCATAATGTTTATGTAATTTTATATTATATACTGTACTTTGTAACTGCTTTGGCAATACCGCTAATGTTGTCATGCCAACAAAGCACCTTTGAATTTGAGAGAGAGAGAGAGAGAGAGAGAGAGAGAGAGAGAGAGAGAGAGAGAGAGAGAGAGAGCGTTCTTGAATGTGTTCCTACTGAAATGCAAAACTTTTTTTTAGCATCTGAAATTTCCTCTCTTTTTAAATCTTGTTACTTTATTTGGTACATGTACAGGTTTCAAAGGCTGAGAGGCACAGTATTAATTACAACTGAATTTTAACATTCTATTGTCAAAATGAAATACAAACATCTAGTTAATGAAAATGTGTGGAGCACTTCCATGCAATAGCCATGTTCATGCATTTAAAGAAATTAACAGCAGTGGAAATCATATATGTAAATGTAAAAACATTTATTTTGAAGAAAAAGTAATCAAAAAAAATTAAGAAACAAAATAATTCTTTAAGATAGGAGATGTGAAGAACTTAAAAAGGCAACTTAATGGTGATGTTACACTTATTGCTTATAAACTAGCAAAAATGATTTTGTGGTGATTGACACATTAGAAAAACCGACATGCACATTTGAGAAAAAAACAAAACAAACAAAAAAACAAAGCTATATCTACAAATACTGTCTTTGTGATTTACAATACTGCTGATCTGTACACTGATCTGTATAATGGGAGTCTCAGATTTGGTAAAGCGGTATAGTGATGCAGGAAGGCATCTACTTCTGCAATCACCTGACCCCTCATAGTTAAACATTTCAAAACAAACTACTATAATGCAATATGTAGGCTACTTTGAGAAAGCCAAAAAATCATACAGACTAGCCACCTCATAAAGATCCCATAAAGCTACCCAATATGGCTGTAGTTTTAACATTAGAACAAACATTAATGAACAACTCCAAATATTTAAATGTACTTATTCAGGTAAGAGTATTTCGGAAGACAAGCTTTATGGAGCCCTGCAGCAGAAGGCCAAAACTAGCCATTTAGTCCTTCTAGAAACAAAAGCCATCCTCTACAGCCAACACTGAGCCGCACACTAAAACAGCCCCTCCAAATGTGCCTTTTGCAAAGAATTCAGATGTGCAAACTTTTGTCTTCATTAACGTGAATGACTATCGTGTTGTTATCATGTTTTCTCTACAAAGAATGGAATCTTTGCATATTACAGTAGCTTTAAGACTTTCCCACTCCCTGGCAAGAAGGTCAGGAAAAAGCAGTAAGCAAGCTTCAAGAGAAGAAAAGAAAATACAAATAAAAGCACCCTGTCGCTGCACTGAGACGGCCTCCAAATCTCCAGAATCTCCTTCTTGCACAACTTGCTCACTTTTCTTTTTTTTCCCCTCTTAAATAAATGTTGTCATAATTGTAGTGAAGCGCATGTGTCTGGTCAAAGGGGCAAATCTGCAGGGACCTCATGTCCTTCTATGCTGTGTTTGACTTGCTCAGTTCCTGCCTGATTGCTGTAGATGTAAAGACAAAAAATTAACTACATTTTATAAAAAGCGTTAGAATACATGACACAGGTAATAATTAACATGCATGTAAGTAAATAAAATACTTTAGCAAGGTAATAAGTATAAAATTTGAACCTTAATATTATTAAGCACTGAATGAATCTATAACACTTCTGTGGTTTATGCAGCATGCCCTCCAGCTGTTCTATTCTATTAAGGTACTATTTCCTGATATACATTGTATGAAGTTAGAAACTTGTATTGGGGGGAAAAAAAAGAAAGAAAAACGGGGTTAATGTATTCTAACTTCAGGGATGGAAATATGACTCCTATTGCACAGCAGTTTCACCTATTCCATGTTTTAATACGAGATTGATTAGCCACAGTGTATAGGTAACAAGCTCAGGTGAGTCTTACTAAACTCATAGTAAAACCAGGAATGGATCAAACTGCTATGCAATGGGAGACTTGTTTCCATCCCTGAACTATTCTAACTACACAAGGCACCACCAGTAATAAAAACATTGCTTTCATTGGAAACAATTTCTCATAAAGTCTTAAAGTTTTTTTTATTTCAATTACGCTTACCATCAATAAGTTCCTCTTTCAGTTTTGTCAGTTCCTTTCTCATTTCATCTAAAATATCCTATTAAAGAAAATGTAGTTAATATTAGGCAAAATGTAATCCTGGTTTCTTAATCTAATCATCAGTGAATTAGCAATTTGTTGGAACATTCAGGGGTTTTTTTTGGAACATCACAACTGTGTATCAAATTTGAAGCTATACAAATCAGTGGGTGGTCTAGCATCAACAACAAAAAAAAGTCAAGGTCATCTTTCCCCATCCAGGACAAGCCTGATCATCCATCGCAAATTGTTTTAGATATACCATAAAACTTCAATTAAACGCCACCGCCGTATAGTTACAATATTTGCCAGCAGACCCGGCGCATATTGGAGACCGCCGATTATTTGAGACTGCCGTTTATATTAGATCACTTGTTTCACATGCTTCATGCGGTCATTGAGAAGCTGCTAACACACAACCTTGTAGCAACATCGTAACTCAATATAAACATTCCAGCAACTTTGTTAAAAGGTTGTGTGTCAGTGGGAACTAAAACAGTTTTGTTTTATAACAAAATTACATTGTATTGTACACCCTCAAGTATAAAGCGAGTACAGTCTTTTTTACATGCACTGGTTAACAAGAATACGGTATGCAAAACATTGGAAAATGAACAAGCAAAAATATACGAATTTATATTTAAAAACGGAATTAGATCTACCACTGTTAATAATAATAATAATAATAATAATAATAATAATAATAATAATAATAATTACAAACTTCTAAATTGTTTTTAAAAATGAACAATAAAAGCAATAAGTATAATTATCAAAAATAATGTATTGATTAATCTCAAACTTGTACATTGTTAATACAGCAAAACATGTTAAAATACACAAGAGGTTTGTATCTGGCCTACTTTCAGCACGCTTAAAATTATCAAAACTTTTAATAACATAATAACTGCATTAAACAAATATGCATTACATGTAGGTCTACCTTAAATTACGTTTTCTATTATTATTATTTATTAATCCTGAGAGTCACTTTCATCGCTGTCACTTCATTACGCTCAAGCTCCTCCTCATCCTCCTCAGCTTCAATGGCAATGACAGAGACCCGGCGTTTAATAGAGACCCAACGTTTATTTACAATATCTGCCAGCAGACCCGGCGCGTATTGGAGACAGGCAATTATTTGAACTTTTACAGTAGGCCACATGAGTGCAGGCAAATATTTATTATGATACCAATATTCAGATACAGTTTATGTAAAATGTGAAGCTGAAGCTGTTTGTTTCAAAGCTGTTCCGGAATGCCACTGTGAATCAAAGGGTTTATTGAAATCCCCCACACCCAGAAATTAGATTGTCCCCTTTAACACTGGAACGACCGCGTGTATACACATACCTGGAACAACCATGAGCGGTCAATTTGACTGGCGTATTAGAACAACACAAATATTACAATGACAGGACAATCAATTGAATATAAGTAATAGTTTTATTGAAGAACGTCATATAAAGCATCTACACAACCGAAACATTGTAAATAAACAGACATTGAACAGAAATGTCTTTATATACAGACATATTACATAAAGCGCAACCTCAAAAAATGGTAAAACATTAAATAAACAAATATTTGAAAATAAATTTGTGTATATACATCATCACATACATACAAAACTGTATAACTGAAACAATGTAAATAAGTATCCATTATTTTTTTTTTAAATAAATGGGTTTATATTGCCTACATAAAGCGCATACATGCAACTGAAGCTATTTGTTTATACACAGATATACTATAATCGAAATTACATGAATAAATAAACATTTGAACAGAATGGGCTTCATTTACAATCGTTTAAAAAGTCTAAGTGCTGGCACAAATCACACAGATCCTGCGCTTTTATGCAGTGCACTTACCGCAGACTGTCTTTGTGCATTCGGCACAGCAATCAACAGTAACCTAGACTTCTGGCACCACATGCTCCACGGGCATATACTAGTACAATGAAAGCTTCTAATTCCTCCAAGGGCATTGACCAGGAATCATCTTGTAGTTGTCGGTAGGCTTCTTCTTCAGTGCAGCGTTGTATGTGGTGAAGCGTATGCATGTCAATCAATAGGCAAAAAGCACTCAATGCGCTCTCATCAATGTTGCGTTTTGCATATGCCGTGGGCTCTGGAACTTCCCTCAGAATATTATGTTCACCCCTTCTACCTGCATCTTCAACACCAGGATTTATAGTGTTCCAAACAGTGCCATCATTATCAGCCTCTTGAGTGCCAGGTGGTGCTGGCGCTACCGCTGGAGAAGTGGTTGCCTCAGGTGAAGTAGCGGCTGGATCAGATGCAGGGGCTGATACAGGTGAAGTGGCTGGAATCCTTGCAGGGGCTGCCACAGGATTGCTTCTTCTCCCATGGGATCTCCTGCGCCCCCTTCGCGCACTTGGTCCTGGCACTTTGCTGGAATCCTTCTCACTGTCACTGCTGCTGGAAGATTCATCTTCGCAAACCCAGAGCCAAATTTGTCATTTTCTGTCTCTGCTGCATCAGAATTGTGGTTTGGTAAACTTTGCAGTAATTCCAAACACTGCTTTGCTGTCTTGCATCTTCTGCGATCCATTTTCAATGTGTATTGGGGTAACAATGAATTTCTAAAAAAAAAAATCGAGTGAGTTGTATAGTAACCAGAGTGCAGACAGACAGCTGGGCACCGTGAGCTGTCAAGGCTGATTGATGGGCTATCAGGAGGCTCATTGAAACAATAGAAATGTCAGAAGACCGCTCATTTGAGGAATGCAGACTGATAAAATCAAACTTCAATACTGATAAATACAAATAATACCGCAACATTTAATTGTTATAATATGTTTTATATATATCGTTCAATTTGACCGCTCCTGGTCGGAATAGGTATGACAGTATTTTATCTCCCCAATTTTTGTACTTAGTACATATATTTAGGAAAAGTCTTGAAAGCACAGCTCCGTATCTTAAACACACGCACCACAATTTAAACTTAAATTGCAAAAACGGTCAAAATGACCGCCTTGGTCATTCTAGTGTTAAACTATTTTTCAGAAAAAAGGCTTTACTACAGCCAATTCTGAAGCACCTTAGTTCAGACATTGGTCTTTGAATTTCTTCCATAACATTTTAAGCGACTCACTTGACATTTACTGTATGTAAAGCCCATCGACGCAACATTTTGCTGTGTCCCTAGATAGCACGGAAATGAATGACCTAGTAATGAACCACCACTTATCTAAGTCAGGCCAGAAGGCTAGGGAGTCCCAGGCGATGAAGGAAAGGGAGGGATAAACATAGTAATAAAAGCATTGGGCACTCCCATCTACCTTAGTATATACACAATAATCAGGGGTTTAGCATGCAATACATTGGCAGAAACAAAACGTAAACAAATCATCAGACATGTGTTGAAGAGGTAAAATCCTCACTACAGTGAAATCAAATAAGGCAAGCCCAGTAACATTTTAAATCTCAATTTACACAGGCATACACACAGAATTGACAGCTTCAAATAACTCAATCTAAGTAGTTTTCTTTTACTTGTCTTACTAGCGGTTGCTTCTAATGTATATGGAAATTCACAACTGTTTACCTGTTTCAATCTGTCATAGTCCAACCCTTCTGTCACCACCCCATTGGCACTTAGGGATCCAGTTGGCATTGGTGTGGATTTCGGTCTGGGTAACACAAGAAAACATGTACACGTGTGACTATTTTATATGTACTTATGCAATGGTCACTTAACAGAATGTATACAATGAATACATCAACTTGACTTCTAAGTAGAGTTTAGAATATTTTGGGTGTCAAGTACAAAATAAAGCGACATTTTCCAAAGATAATTCACAAATACATTACACACACCACAGCTCCATGTAAGATAAATCACATATTAAAAAAACAAGCCTTTTAATACTGAGCACAGTTAAAACTATATGCACTTAATTTATGAGACCCATACAACAATTTTACTAACAAACATGATTATCTGAATTAGTTTCTGCTCACACACATACTTATCAAAATCATAACAGATGCAGTTACTCACAGGAGGATATGAGTGAACATCAATGTCTACCAAAGCTGCCTGCACTAGATTCGTTTTCAGTCCAGTGCCAATGAGTAGGAATGTCTCAATTGCTGTATTGAAAGGCAGCCATCAGCAGCATTATCAGTAATACTACTAAGGCGATCCATTACGGTACTCAGGAATATTTGGTTTAGTTGTAACACATTTATTAATACAGTGAATGTGTTTGCTCTACTTACATGCAGTCCCCAAAAAAACAGAAATGTCCCTGATTTCATTGACGTGAGCTATAAAAACATGTTTATTGGCCAATCATTCTTTTAAAAACATACTCTAAACCAATCACTATATGGTTATTGTCAAGATAAGTTGTTCATTTTTTTTCAATGTATTTGTTAGGTCTTGTTTTACCAACTAGGATACAGACACCTAGTCCAAACTTAGGCCAGCTGTTGTTTTTTTGGTAGCATGTGATTTTGCAACCTGACCACCATTACTGTTACTTTCACAATAAAATGATTCTCTCATTGTGCTTTTGGGTATTTTGATGTTAGACTGTCCTTTGTTTTGTGAGATCTCTTTGTATTGCCATCTCTTCATATTCGTGGTTCTGTCTATTCTTACTGTTTATTATTTGAAATCTTTCCTATTTCATACATTTACTGCCTTAATTGTGTTGTTTTTCCATTTTTTATCATGGCAATAAACTCACTTTATCTCTATTTCGACCCATAGCACATTTTATTCTTTATTTCATTGGACAGTAAGCATACTTTTTAGGTGGTTAGCTTTATTTTAAAGACTGAGTCACTAAAAGTGCTTTTTGTAAAATGTAACAGATTCTTCGGTCGTTTAGTTAAAACTACACTTTGAAACTAGTACCACTCAATGGTACTTATAAATTATAAATACAAGTACAAAAAAATGCATAATAAATAAAAGGACAATGGGTTTAACATTAAACCCCGGACAGAAACACTTCTTAATCAAGTACATTAATGCAATACAGCAGACATGTGCAACAAAGGAGGGAGGAGTCATTAGGGAGGCTCCATTTCGGGAAAAGAATCATGGTTGATTATTCTGTAATCAAACATGCAGAAAGGGGATGTCTCACATTCATGCACCCTGTCAAAGAATCAGCTGAAACAAGAAGATCTGGCAACAAGGTAATCACCAAAAAACAATGAATAATCAAAAGGATGCCCCTTTTGCCAACTACTTCATATACAATTACAGTCAACTGTTGCACGTGAAGGAACTGAAAAGGCCAAAGATTTGACTTCCTAAAAATAATTTGCATTGCATTATCCGCTCACATCAGAGTCAACAAGAATTGTAAAATGTATTCTTAACATTCAGGTGTGGCGATTACCTTGTTTGAAACACTGAAAAAAAAAACACTGCCCCCACTGATCACATTGAACACAGCAGAAATATATATTCTCAAACTCTACAGGTTTGTATACCTGCTTAATGAATCACAGAACCTGTTGTCAGAAACCATCTGATTTCTCCATGATGAATCCCATCTGTGAGGGTAAAAAGACTAGCTTTTAACAGGCTTGTTCTGGAGCCTGCTAATGAGAAATGTTATGGTGCCTTTTTACCTGCACAAGAGATTAGGTCTCCTGCACAATAATCAAAGGACTAGTATCCTACTACATACACACACAATAGGCAGACTAAAAATCTACACCTCGGTGATGATTCTAATCTATTATTTCACAATTGTTTTACCTGATGTGGAACCCACAGAACTGTTCTACCACTATTATTATTATTATTATTTATTTCTTAGCAGACGCCCTTATCCAGGGCGACTTACAATTGTTACAAGATATCACATTATTTTTACATACAATTACCCATTTATACAGTTGGGTTTTTACTGGAGCAATCTAGGTAAAGTACCTTGCTCAGGGGTACAGCAGCAGTGTCCCCCACTGGGGATTGAACCTACGACCCTCCGGTCAAGAGTCCAGAGCCCTAACCACTACTCCACACTGCTGCCCTCACTATACTTATATATCTTACCACTATATTTATATATCTTTAATCCACTACATGATTTTTAAAATAATGTTGCAATCAATGATGACTAATTTCAACTGCCTTAAGAGAATGTGTTGGCTTTACAGAACAACCTATAAAGAAGTAAAAGGTTAAATACTTTGGTGATGTACTTGTCTGCTCAGCATGCACATATTTTGCATGGCTGCTTTCGATACTGTGTATTTTGTCTATAAAAATAAGTTCCAAGACAGTGACAGTGAAATGCACACACTTGTACAGAGATCCAAGCAAGCTTAACAATTTGCTTTAATATTGTTAAGAAGCATTGTTACAAGCTGCTGAAATAGTTGGGGAAAAAAAAAACTAAACACATGCCAAAGCTATCCTTGAAGAAACACAAAGCAAATCAGTTTGCTCAGATGCTGAGAAACAATGTAGATTCTGTAGTGGTTAAGTTACATTATTACATTCAAGTGTATAGACTTTGGCAAAATACAGGGTCTTCAGATCCAAAAAAAAAAAAAAAAATTAAATTAAAACCAAGACAGAACGGCAGTTCTGTGTTTATTTTCTGGGATTGCAATAACTTTCATTGGGTTTTTAATTTCACTAAAATACTATTAGTGAGAACACTTTAGAAAATGTACAGACACTTATTTATTTTATTTTCCTCATACCAGATTTGTGGATAATTCTAATTGGAGTCATTTTTTTTTTTAATACATTACCTATTTATAACAGGTGATTTGCTACCATTCATAGCATTTGTTCTTTCCCAAGGCTTTCTGGCCATGTCTGAAAAATACAAACAAACAAGACAATTAATATATGTCATGGATTACACTGCAATATATTTCTCTGTTATGGCACGATGATTCCAAACTATCAACATATTTTTGTCCTTCAATTTTAAGACCTAGGAGACCAGCATGCCAAAGTTAACCAAAGCACAGTGTCATGATTCTTTATGTATTAATCTGTTTTTGTCCTAAAGTTTCAAATTATTTTTTTTCCTCAAATATTTAGGTTGGTTAGTTTCATTTTGCCATGTGGGTAGGAACTTAACATTATTTTATACTGTAAAAGTAATAAAGGCGTATTTTGCTATATAAAAATAGCATTTTTACCATCCCTTTAAACCAGCTCTTTCTGTTGATGTAATATTGGAACAAATATCATAATACAGACAAGACTGTAAGAAAGAGCTCTGGAAGCAGACATGAAAAAGGCAGTTGGCAGAACTGATTAAATCATCAGTGATATACATAATGTAAGAAGACAATGCTGTGGTTGTTTTAAAATAACCACAATCAAAAATGATTTTTTTTCTGTTTTGCCCCTTAAACACCTGTAAAAAAAATAACAAAAAATAAATAAATGTTGGTGTTACAGGTTTTGTAGCCTTTGCTGTACTTAATCTACTCACCCGGTGTGCTTGTTGCAGGGAGTTTAGGGGTTGTAACTTCAGGCTCATCCTGTTTAAAGCAGAATAAAATAATCCTTCAAGGTTTCATTTTCCCAAAGATATTTAATATTTCAGCATTTCAATTACATTTATTGTAAAACCCTGTTTTGGGCACAAAGCTTTACAAGACAAGTTACTTTTAATGATATGAGGATTTCTCCATAACATAGCAATTTGTTTCAATTTCCTGTGGCTTCACACTTACATTTGTGTCCTTCTGTTCTGGTTCAGGTGTGGATCCCTTGTCAGCAATTCTTCTCCTGCAGATACAATGGAATGCAAGCATATTGTATAAGGTTCCGACTGTATTATCCGGCATTTACGGATATACAGTATACTGTTCTGAAACCACCAACCATGTTGCAGGATTTGTTTTCCAGTCAAAAGTGACCTTAACATTACAAAACTTGACAAGTCAGTCCTCAAGACCGAAGAAGTGCAGGGTAAAACTGTGAAAAACAGACTATTGTGGGCATATGACTGGCTGCTGATCAGGACCCAAACAGCTGTTTACACTGACAGGTTAGCAATTTTATCAATATATTCACCAGCCATGCAAAATTGCTAATAGTGGTTCACTAGTTGGTCACAAGCATGTTTGTTTCTAAAACCTCCCTTCTGTTTGTCTCTCTTTCTTTTTTTTAAAAAAATACTGCATGAAGGATGTATCCATGTAACAGTTAGATGATTAGGAAAAATGTGAAGGAGGCATTCTGGCATTATGTCTGCACAGGTATACTTACTGCTGTCAATCTGCGCTCATAGCCCCCAACAGGCTGTAGTGCACAATATACACGTAATACATTTTTTAAAAAACTATTACAACGTAAAATAATCACATTAATTATGTAAATACAATAATTAGCGAAAATTATACAGCCAAAGGGCACTTCATTTGAAGTGCTTTTTAAAACCCCAAAAGTAATGACTAAAGCTAAGGTTTACAATTTTAGGAAGGCAAACTATGAAGGAATGAAACAGAGACTAACAGAAGTAGATTGGAGTAAAATAGAGAAAACATCCACGGCATAAGGATGGCTGTTTTTTTTTTTAAATGTAGTACTAGAGGCGCAAAACAATTACATCCCAAAAGTAGACAAATCTAAATCTAAAACAAAATTGCCAAAATGGTTTAATAGATCAATTAAAAAAAATATTCAGGAGAAAAAAGGCACTTTACAGGGCGTTTAAAAGGAACCAAGAACAAAGTACACATAAAGAGTACTTGGAACTGCAAACACAAGTCAGAAAGGAAGTTAGAAAGGCCAAGAGAGAGATATAAATGAGCATTGCTGAGGGGGCCAAAAACAATTCCAAATAGTTTTTCCAATATTATAACAGCAAGAGAACATTCAAAGAGGAGGTAAAATGTCCGAAAGATACAAATCAAAATCATAGATGAAGAGAAAAAAATAGCACATATATTAAATGATTACTTTTCACAGGTTTTTACAAAGGAGGATACGGACAACATGCCCCACATGTCGACCTGTTCCTATCCAGTTTTAAATAACTTAAGCATAACAGAGGCAGAAGTGTTAAAGGGACTAGGAGCCCTTAAAATAAACAAATCCCCTGGGCCAGATGAGATCCTCCCAATAGTACTCAAAGAAATGAGAGAAGTTATTTACAAACCGCTAACCAAGATCATGCAACAGTCTCTTGACATAGGGGTTGTACCAACAGACTGGAGAATTGCAAACGTAATACCGATCCACAAAACAGGAGACAAAACCGAACCAGGTAACTACAGACCAATAAGCCTGACTTCTATTATATGTAAACTTATGGAAACTATAAGAAGATCCAAAATGGAAAATTAACTACATGGTAACAGTATCCTGGGAGACAGTCAGCATGGTTTTAGGAAAGGGATATCGTGTCTATCTAACCTGCTTGACTTTTTTGAGGATGCAACATCGACAATGGATAATTGCAAAGCATATGACATGGTTTATTTAAATTTCCAGAAAGCTTTTGACAAAGTCCTGCATAAAAGATGAATTCTCAAACTGAACGCAGTAGGGATTCAAGGAAATGCATGCACATGGATTAGGGAGTGGTTAACATGTAGAGTCTTCCTAGCGACAGCGTGTGGAAGCGACATCGTGGGAGAAGTACAGTCGTGGACAAGTACAGCGCAGTTAGAAGCAGAAAGGAGGAATTACATCTTTAAATCTGGAGTTGCTTTAATCAGAAAACATTGCAGCTTAAAGCCTTGCAGCTGCGTGTATTTTTCTGATAAGCTGAAACCGGAGCAACTGATTCAAATCCCGCATTCTGGGACACGGGGAGGAGCGGAGCACGCAGCACAAACACAAACAAACAAAAGGCAGGCAGACTTCCCAGCGACAGCGTGGAAGCGACATCGTGGGAGAAGTACAGTCGTGGACAAGTACAAGCGCAGTTAGAAGCAGAAAGGAGGAATTACATCTTTAAATCTGGAGTTGCTTTAATCAGAAAACATTGCAGCTTAAAGTTGCAGCTGCGTGTATTTTTCTGATAAACTGAAACTCGAGCAGCTGATTCAAATCCCGCGGCGTTCTGGGACACGGGGAGGAGCGCAGCACGCAACACAAACACAAACAAACAAAAGGCAGGCAGTCTTCCTAGCGACAGCGTGGGAAGCGACATCGTGGGAGAAGTAATTCGTGGACAAGTACAGCGCAGTTAGAAGCAGAAAGGAGGAATTACATCTTTAAATCTGAGTTGCTTTAATCAGAAAACATTGCAGCTTAAAGCCTTGCAGCTTTGAGCTGAAACTTCGAGCAACTGATTCAAATCCCGGGCGTTCTGGGACACGGGGGAGGAGCGGAGCACGCACAAACACAAACAAACAAAAGGCAGGCAGACTTCCCAGCGACAGCGTGGGGAAGCGACATCGTGGGAGAAGTACAGTCGTGGACAAGTACAGCGCAGTTAGAAGCAGAAAGGAGGAATTACATCTTTAAATCTGAGTTGCTTTAATCAGAAAACATTGCAGCTTAAAGCCTTGCAGCTGCGTGTATTTTCTGATAAGCTGAAACTCGAGCAACTGATTCAAATCCCGCCGCGCTCTGGGACACGGGGGGGAGCGGAGCACGCAGCACAAACACAAACAAACAAAGGCAGGCAGACTTCCCAGCGACAGCGTTGGAAGCGACATCGGAAGTACAGTCGTGGACAAGTACAAGCGCAGTTAGAAGCAGAAAGGAGGAATTACATCTTTAAATCTGGGTTGCTTTAATCAGAAAACATTGCAGCTTAAAGCCTTGCAGCTGCGTGTATTTTTCTGATAAGCTGAAACTCGAGCAACTGATTCAAATCCCCGCGGCGTTCTGGGGACACGGGGAGGAGCGGAGCATGCAGCACAAACACAAACAAACAAAAGGCAGGCAGACTTCCCAGCGACAAAGTGTGGAGCGATTGCATTCAGAAGTACAGTCGTGGACAAGTACAGCGCCAGTTAGAAGCAGAAAGGAGGAATTACATCTTTAAATCTGGGTTGCTTTAATCAGAAAACATTGCAGCTTAAAGCCTTGCAGCTGCGTATTTTTTCTGATAAACTGAAACTCGAGCAGCTGATTCAAATCCCGCGGCGTTCTGGGACACGGGGAGGAGCGCAGCACGCACACAAACACAAATAAACAAAAGGCAGGCAGTCTTCCTAGCGACAGCGTGTGGAAGCGACATCGTGGAGAAGTACAGTCGTGACAAGTACAGCGCAGTTAGAAGCAGAAAGGAGGAATTACATCTTTAAATCTGGAGTTGCTTTAATCAGAAAACATTGCAGCTTAAAAGCAGCTTATTTTTCTGATAAACTGAAACTCGGAGCAGCTGATTCAAATCCCGCGCTCTGGGACACGGGGAGGAGCGCAGCACGCAACACAAACACAAACAAACAAAAAGGCAGGCAGTCTTCCTAGCGACAGCGTGTGGAAGCGACATCGTGGGAGAAGTACAGTCGTGGACAAGTACAAGCAGTTAGAAGCAGAAAGGAGGAATTACATCTTTAAATCTGGAGTTGCTTTAATCAGAAAACATTGCAGCTTAAAGCCTTGCAGCTGCGTGTATTTTTCTGATAAGCTGAAACTCGAGCAACTGATTCAAATCCCGCGGCTTCTGGGACACGGGGAGGAGCGAGCACTTACAAACACAAAACAAACAAAAGGCAGGCAGACTTCCCAGTGTGGAAGCGACTCGTGGGAAAACAGTCGTGGACAAGTACAGCGCAGTTAGAAGCAGAAAGGAGGAATTACATCTTTAAATCTGAGTTGCTTTAATCAGAAAAACATTGCAGCTTAAAGCCTTGCAGCTGCGTGTATTTTTTCTGATAAGCTGAAACTCGAGCAACTGATTCAAATCCCGCATGCGTTCTGGGACACGGGGAGGAGCGGCGAAGCGCAGCACAAACACAAACAAACAAAGGCAGGCAGACTTCCCAGCGACAGCGTGTGGAAGCGACATCGGGGAGAAGTACAGTCGACAAGTACAGCGCAGTTAGAAGCAGAAAGGAGGAATTACATCTTTAAATCTGAGTTGCTTTAATCAGAAAACATTGCAGCTTAAAGCCTTGCAGCTGCGTGTATTTTTCTGATAAGCTGAAACTCGGAGCAACTGATTCAAATCCCGCGGCGTTCTGGGACACAGGGGAGGAGCGGAGCACGCAGCACAAACACAAACAAACAAAAGGCAGGCAGACTTCCCAGCGACAGCGTGTGGAAGCGACATCGTGGGAGAAGTACAGTCGTGGACAAGTACAGCGCAGTTAGAAGCAGTTTGAAAGCAGGTTGACAGCTGCAGAAGCTACACTAAACAAAAATGGTCTTCAAGCCAGTAATCTGTGACAACTACATGATGTGGGAAATCCGAAAAACCCAACAGAGCTCAACCAAGTTTGTGTAAAGTGCCGCACCATCCAGGACTTGCTTCAGCGATTAAGCCTGCTAGAAAAGGAGATGGAGGAAATGAGACAGCAACAGGAGCTTGAGGAGCTGACACACCCACAATTCATGGAAGTCTGCACCCCTAGCAGACTGAAAGCCACCAGGAGATGGAAGAGAGTCAAACAGCTGGGTTCAAATAGGCAGAAGCAGGGAAAAAAGAAACTTCGCCAAACACAACCACCAGAAATCCAGACATCCAACACATTTGAGCCACTTCAACATTTAGATGACCAAAACCAACATCAAGAGAATGAAAGAAACAACACCCAGGACCCTATAAACAGTGCTGACCAGCCAGCAAAAAGAAGGGAGGTCATGATTGTTGGGGACTCCATACTGAGAAACACAGCAAGTTCAGTTCGCAGTTTGGACCCCTTACTACAACAGTGTGCTGCCTTCCAGGAGCCTCTGTCAAGCACATCACGGAGAACGTGGACAGGCTCCTAGAACGAACTGGAGATGACCCGTAGTAGTCCACATTGGTACAAACAACATTGGAAGAGACAGGCCAAGATCCCTGCAGAACAAATTCAGAGAGCTAGGAAGGAAATTAAAAGACAAGACCAAAACTGTGGTATTTTTCTGGGATACTGCCAGCGCCTTGCAAAGGACCATATGGACAGCTGGAAATACAAAATCAAAATGCATGGCTGAAATCGTGGTGCACACAGGAAGGCTTCACCTTTCTTGAACATTGAGCACTTTCTACAACAAGGACTATCTATACAGGTGGGACGGACTGCACTTAAACAGAAAGGGAACCCAATCTACTGGAGAAAGGATCCTTCAGGCGGTACAGAAGCATTTAAACTAGAAAGGAAGGGGGGAGAAAAAAAAAACAGAAGGAGACTACATCAAAACAAGGGCAACAACTCAGGTAAGACCACTATTAAATGTATTTATCTTAATGCTAGAAGTCTCAGAAACAAAATGTTAGAACTTGAAGCTACTGCACTAACAAGTAACTACGATGTGATAGGTGTTACAGAAACTTGGTTGTCTGAGAGTGATGGAGACGAATATAATATCAGTGGGTACACACTGTATAGGAAAGACAGGCAGGACAGAAGAGGCGGAGGGGTAGCGCTAATTGAAGCCCAGGTGTTAAATCAGGACAAAGAAAACAATGCAGAATCAATATGGGTCAGAATAATGGACACAAATTCAAAGGGCATAATAATAGGAGCATGCTATAGACCGCCAAATTCAGACGCTGAGCAAAATAATCTGTTGTACAATGACATTAGAAATGCGTAGAAAAGGAGAAGCCATACTAATGGGGATTTCAACTTCCCCATATAAAATGGGAAAACCCAATGGGGGCACGACGGACTAAATTGAAATGGTGGAAATGACAAATGACTGCTTCCTAACGAATCTGTCAAGGCACCGACTAGAGGGAGGCATGCCTTGATTTTAGTCTTTTCAAATAATGAAGACAGAATAACTAAAACAGAGGTCAGAGAGCCATTGGCAAACTCAGACCACAACATGGTCTCATTTGAAATATTTTTTAAAACCCCAAAAGTAATGACTAAAGCGGGTTTACAATTTTAGAAAAGCAAACTATGAAGGTATGAAACGGAGACTAACAGAAGTAGATTGGAGTAAAATAGAGAAAACATCCACAGAAAAAAGGGTGGCTGTCTTTTAAAAATGTAGTACTAGAGGCACAAAACAATTACATCCCAAAAGTAGACAAATCTAAATCTAAAACAAAATGGCCAAAATGGTTTAATAGATCAATTAAAAAAATATTCAGCGAAAAAAGGCACTTTACAGAGCGTTTAAAAGGGACCAAAAACAAAGCACACAGAAAGAGTACTTGGAACTGCAAACACAAGTCAAAAAAGGAAGTTAGAAAGGCCAAGAGAGAGATAGAAATCAATATTGCTAAGGGGCTAAAACCAATTCCAAAATGTTTTTCCAATATTATAACAGCAAGAGAACATTCAAAGAGGAGGTTAAATGTCTAAGAGACACAAATGGCAAAATCATAGATGAAGAAAAAAAATAGCAAATATATTAAATGATTACTTTTCACAGATTTTTTACAAAGGAGGACACGGACAACATGCCCCACATGTCGACCTCTTCCTATCCAGTTTTAAATAACTTTAGCATAACAGAGGCAGAAGTGTTAAAGGGACTAGGAGCTCTTAAAATAAACAAATCCCTGGGCGGATGAGATCCTCCCAATAGTACTCAAAGAAATGAAAGAAGTTATTTACAAGTCGCTAACCAAGATCATGCAACAGTCTCTTGACACAGGGTTTGTACCGACAGACTGGAAAATAGCAAACGAATACCGATCCACAAAAGGGAGACAAAACTGAACCAGGTAACTACAGACCAATAAGCCTGACTTCTATTATATGTAAACTTATGGAAACTATAATAAGAACCAAATGGAAAATTACCTATATGGTAACAATATCCTGGGTGACAGCCATGGTTTTAGGAAAGGGAGATCATGTCTAACTAACCTACTTGACTTTTTTGAGGATGCAACATTGAAAATGGACAACTGCAAAGCATACGACATGGTCTATTTAGATTTCCAGAAAGCTTTTGACAAAGTCCCGCATAAAAGATAAATTCTCAAACTGAACGCAGTAGGGATTCAAGGAAATGCATGCACATGGATTAGGAGTGGTTAACATGTAGAAAACAGAAAGTACTGATTAGAGGAGAAACCTCAAAATGGAGCGAGGTAACCAGTGGTGTACCACAGGGATCAGTATTAGGTCCTCTGCTATTCCTAATCTACATTAATGATTTAGACTCTGATATAGTAAGCAAACTCGTTAAATTTGCAGACGACACAAAAATAGGAGGAGTGGCAGACACTGTTGAAGCAGCAAAGGTCATTCAAAATGATCTAGACCGCATTCAAAATTGGGCAGACACATGGCAAATGAAATTTAATAGAGAAAAAGTGTAAAGTATTGCATCAATAAAAATGTTCATTATAAATATCATATGGGAGATAGTGAAATTGAAGAAGGGAATTATGAAAAAGACCTAGGAGTTTATGTTGACTCAGAAATGTCTTCATCTAGACAATGTGGGGAAGCTATAAAAAAGGCTAACAAGATGCTTGGATATATTGTGAGAAGTGTTGAATTTAAATCAAGGGAAGTAATGTTAAAACTCTACAATGCATTAGTAAGACCTCACCTAGAATATTGTGTTCAGTTCTGGTCACCTCATTACAAAAAGGATATTGCTGCTCTAGAAAGAGTGCAAAGAAGAGCAAGCAGAATTATCCCGGGTTTAAAAGGCATGTCGATGCAGACAGGCTAAAAGAATTGAATCTATTCAGTCTTGAACAAAGAAGACTACGCTGGCGATCTGATTCAAACATTCAAAATCCTAAAAGGTATAGACAATGTCAACCCGGGGACTTTTTTGACTTGAAAAGAAAAAAGGACCAGGGGTCATAAATGGAGATTAGATAAAGGGGCATTCAGAACAGAAAATAGGAGGCACTTTTTACACAGAGAATTGTGAGGGTCTGGAACCAACTCCCAGTAATGTTGTTGAAGCTGACACCCTGGGATCCTTCAAGAAGCTGCTTGATGAGATTCTGGGATCAATAAGCTACTAACAACCAAACGAGCAAGATGGGCTGAATGGCCTCCTCTCGTTTGTAAACTTTCTTATGTTCTTATGTTTTAAATGTCACTGAGTTGAAGCAGTTCTGCATGGAGGAGTGGGCCAAAATTCCTTCATGGCGCTGTGAGAGACTAATCAATAACTACATGAAGCATTTGGTTGCAGTTATTGCTGCTAAAGGTGGCGTAACCAGTTATTGAATCTAAGGGGGCGATTACTTTTTCACACGGGGGCACTGGGTGTTGCATAACTTTCTTTAATAAATAAATTAAATATGTATCAAATTTTTGTGTTATTTGTTCACTCAGGGTCCCTTTTATCTAATATTAGGTTTTGGTTGAAGATCTGATAACATTCAGTGTCAAAAATATGCAGAAAATCAGACGGGGCAAATACTTTTTCATGGCACTGTGTATATATATATATATATATATATATATATATATATATATATATATATATATATATATATATATACACATATACACACACACACACACACACACACACATATATACAATGAAAAAGCGCTAGCAAGAAATAATATCGACTCTCGAAGAGCCAAGCAGCGGTGGAACTTAATCAGAACCTAGGCTTAGATAGAATTATATGCTTAATATTAAATTGAAATTATTTCAGAATTGAAATGAGAGAGAAAAGGTGAAATATCAACTTATCTCCGTAGTTTTGACCGAAAGGTCAGAGCTCACTCCTTTCTCAGGCAGGCTGAAAGAAGAATGGCACTGATCCCTATGCAACAGTTGTTTATATCTCTAGGGAGCGGATACGACGCCTGGCTTACTGTTGTAATCAACTACTGTCACATGCCCCCTGGACCCCTGGCCGACTAACCTTATCTGTCTCTGTGGATCTGATCATGCTCCCTTCATTATGCACACTCTCAACCTGTCCCTGGACTCTGGCTCGGTTCCTGCTGCCCTTAAGCTTGCCTGAGTTACACCGGTACTCAAAAAACCCTCCCTTGACCTGGCTGACTTATCTAATTTCCGTCCCATCTCCAATCTCCCTTTTCTCTCAAAAACTCGAAAGGGCTGAACCAGTCAGCTGATGAAACATCTCTCGGACAACAACCTGCTTGAATCTCTGCAGTCTGGTTTCCGGCCGTATCACAGTACTGAAACTGCTCTGCTCCAGATTGTGAATGATCTCTTGCTAAATGCTGATGCTGGTACTCCCTCTGTGCTTGTCCTCCTTGACCTAACAGCCACTTTTGACACCATAGATCATGGCATTCTTCTTGACTGCCTTCAGAAGCATGCTGAAATCTCTGTAACCTGTCTCTCCTGGATGTCCTCTTACCTATCCAGACGCATGCAGTCTGTTTTCTATGCTGGACGTAGTGGCGTTGCAAACCCAGTCACTTGTGGTGTTCCCCAAGGATCTGTTCTTGGGCCCCTTCTCTTCAATATCTACATGCTTCCCGTGGGTCACCTCATCCACCAACACAGCCTCATGTTTCACTCCTATGCTGACGACACCCAGCTCTACTTTAAACTCGACCCTGGTAGCCCCTCTGCCATGGTCCGGCTCTCGACTTGCATTCAAGACATCGAGGTTTGGATGTCTGCTAATTTTCTTCAGCTGAACACTAGGAAATCTGAACTCCTCCTAGTAGGATCTAAAACTCAAGAATCTCAAAACTTAAGAATCTCAATATAGCTGCCCTGAAACTCGGAAACTGTCTGCTGCTGCCTTCCCCTGCAGTATGAAGCCTTGGCCTACTTCTTGACAGCAACCTCTCCTTTGATGCTCACATCTCCTCTGTGGTCAAATCTTCCTTCTACCATCTTCGAAACATCTCCAAAGTCCGTCCCTACCTTTCCCTCCCGGATGCGGAGATACTTGGTCATGCACTTGTCTCCTCTCGACTCGACTACTGCAACTCTCTATATGGTGGTCACCGGGCACACACCATAAACCGACTGCAGCTAGTCCAGAATGCCGCTGCCAGGATCCTTACCAGATGTAAAAAACATGATCACATCAGCCCCCGTCTTGCCCAGTTACACTGGCTACCTGTAAAGTTCAGGATTATTTTCAAAACTCTGCTGCTCACCTACAATGCCCTTCATCACACAGGTCCCGAGTACCTCCTCAACCTGCTGACCCGCTATGTCCCTGCCTGCAAGATAGATCCTCTGACTCTGGTCTGCTTGTTATCCCCAAGCAGAAGTGCACCACGCTCGTTTAGCTTCATGTCTCTGACTCTTTGAAACTCTCTCCCAGCTCTGGTGCGTGATGCTCCCACCGTCGCTTGCTTTAAATCAACTCTCAAGACCCACCTGTTCTCTCTTGCTTTCCATGCTCTTTAAGCCTGATATCTGCTATTAGCTGCTGTGTTGCTGCTACTATTTAATGTATTATGCTACTATAACGTATTATGCACTTTCCACTGTATTTAATGTATTATGCATGTTTTGTTTTTTTTTACTGTATATCGTGTATTATGCATTTCTCTGTATCTAAAGTATTATGGATGATGTTCTTGTTACTGCATCTTGTAAAGCACTTTGTGATGGTGGTCCACTATGAAAGGCGCTATATAAAATAAAGATTGATTGATTGACTGATTGATTGATCGATCTCAGCCTCTGTTCAAGTTAGAACTACAAGAACTCATTGTGTTCCTCTGGTTTGTTTGGTTTAACCGCCGCCGGGTCCTTGGCTAATAATAAGGGGCAGGCATGAAGCTTCCTCGCTTAAAACTATCAACTATTAGGCCTACGTTTTTACATATTTTTTATTTTTTTGCTGCGAGAGATGGTATAGCTTTGGTCTCAACTTTTGCATCAGTTTTTGACCATTAAAAAAAAGGTTAGATTAACATAATTTAGATGTTTTATTTAACATCATGTAATCAAAGAAACTACAGAACGAGATCCCAAAAGTCTATCAGAAGCCATAAGTTATATAGTAGCATTTAAGGCATGTTGGATTTCCAAATACCACATTTTTAAATGTCACAGTTTTTCGTTAAGTATGGAAAACTACAAAGCGGTATGCAATTCAGTATGTTAATGTAGCATTATTCCACAGGCTTCATTCGATAGGGAGATGCAAAACTTTTGGCCATAGCTGTACTGCTAATTCACTGTATTCTAATAGATACATTACAACTGTACATGCAATACTGGCAAAATACAACAAGCCTTGATTTACGATGGTCTGTACTGTATAGTGAGATGTGTTTATATATTTGACCCATAATATTAATGTTCTAGTTTATTACACATGATGTAACTACTGCTTGGAATTTTTGGTCTAAACAAAATCTCCACAATGCACAAACAGTATCCCCAAATCGCTGTCAGCAACAAGGCTAAAATCTGTTTATGTTAAACATCGAACAAGCTGAACGTGTCGGAGTCTTCCTGCCTCTCAAATTTCCATCAACTTTGAATATTACTAATGGATGGTCAAAATTCAGTATTTAAATACATATATAAAATACATGCTTTTGGGATATTAATTTGTTAACTTTGTTAATAAAACTATGTTTTCGCTTATGAGTTGTAACAAATGCATTTGTACTGTGGGCCAGGTTTTGACATGCACATGTGTTTTGTTTTTATAGAAACATTTTTGTACTAAGTTTTGTACTTGATAACATTCATTTAAAAATCCAATTAATGCCTATGATTAATACGTTTTAATAATTTTTGTAACTAATTTTAACTTAACAGTGGTGGCGCCAGGCTCTCCCCGGTGAGGGAGCTGAGGGGGGCGAGGAAAAATTTGAGGGGGCTACACTTCACTTTGTGTGGGCATGTATAGTGTCAGTGCTTCGATACGTCTCACAAAACTTCAGTATTAGGATGGTGGAATCTGATGCAGATTAAGTGCTTGTTAATAATAATAATAATTAACAGATGCCTTTATCCAACACAATTCACAAGGCTTACTGTGCAGTATCAAGTAAGTACTGTTGTAACAGGGCCGAGGCTGGGCGCGAAACGGCGACCCTGCACACCTTAAGCGAGCGTCCAATCACTCCCACATGAATGGGGAGTTTTTGTCCTGTGTGAATGCTAACCTGTCTAGGGGCGGATCGTTTGTAATTCTTTGCAACACTTTTGTATAATTGCAACACGCTGTAGGAACAATTCAATAATTGATCATTTAGACTATCTGGGTTGATTTAGTTATCTTAAATATTTAATTGACGTGTTACAAAATCAAGTGTTTAACAATGTGGGATGGCAAAACATTAAAAATGAATCTCTGTAACTTCCAGAACCACATTTAAACAGTTGAGAATAAAGAATATTTAACTGTTAACATGTGTCAATATATTTCTCAATAAACAAATCATAACCTTCCTGCATTTCTTTTTACTAGTAGTAAGAACTATTTCACGTTCTGTATGCCACTTATTTTATTTTAATTAAACCAAAGAAATCGTACTCTAAACTGTATTTTTAGTGGTGCTGTCTTCTCTGTCGTGTTTCTTTATTTAGTATGCCCTTTTATAACTGTTACTGCAACAGCCCAGGCCAGTGGGGCACGATAATTTCCATTAGTAGCCTGCTTTTGAAAATCTCACCACAAGAGGCTGCTTATGACCATGAAAACTCGTAATTCCTGATAAAAATGATATTGCCTCACCCTGCAACACATACTGCTTAACCCTTTGCGGTCCTATGTCGGACCAGGTCCGACATTACAATTTTCCCTTTCCGGTCCAAAAGATGTAAAGCACAGATCTCTAGTCATTTTTTCTCCGGAAAAAGCCGAGAAAACTATTCAATGGCCGAGTGAGACCGATAGGAGCCGAGAGAAGCCGAAAAAAAAGGGGCGGATCTGAGCAATACACATACAGTGCCTATAGTAAGTATTCACCCCCCTTGGATGTTTTCACAGTTTGTTGTGTTACAACCTGAAATCTTGATGCATTTAAATTGGATTTATTTGCCTTTGATTTAGACAACCTACTCAATACACTGAAGAGGCAAGATATTTTTATTGTGAAACAACAGTTAATGAAAAAAAAAAAGAAATGTCTTGGTTACATAAGTATTCACCCCCAATACTTGGTAGAACCACCTTTGGCAGCAATTACAACTGTGAGTCTTTTGGGGTAAGTCCCTACCACGTTTGCACATCTGGATCGTGCACTATTCGCCCATTCTTCTTGGCAAAATTGTTCAAGCTGTCAAGTTGGATGGGGATAGCTGGTGGACAGCAATCTTCAAGTCTTGCCACAGATTCTCAATCTGATTCAAGTCCGGGCTTTGACTGGGCTACTCTAGCACATTCACTTTCTTGTTTTTAAACCACTTCAGTGTTGCTTTGGCTATGTTCTTGGGGTCATTGTCCTGCTGAAAGGTGAACCAGTCTTAGGTCTTTTGCAGACTGAAGTAGGTTTTCCTCAAGGATTTTCCTGTATTTAGCTCCAGCCATTTTGTCCTCTACCCTGACACGCTTCCCAGTCCCTGCCGATGAAAAGCATCCCCATAGCATGATGCTGCCACCACCATGCTTCACAGTAGGGATGGTGTTACCTGGGTGATGTGCTGTGTTGGGTTTGCGCCAGACATAACGCTTTGCATTTAGGCCAAATAGTTCCATTTTTGTTTCATCGGACCACAGAATCTCTTGCCACACCTTTTCAGAGTCTCCCACATGCCTTTTTGCAAATTCCAAGCGGGACTTTACATGGGCTTTTTTCAGAAATGGCTTCCTTCTTGCCACTCTTCCATACATGCCAGATTTGTGGAGTATCTGAGTTATTGTTGACAAATGGACAGTTTCTTCCATCTCAGCCATGGAACACTGTCTTTTAGAGTTGTCATTGGCCTCTTGCTGGCTTCTCTGACCAATGCCCTTCTTACCCAGCTGCTCAGTTTGGGAGGACGGCCTGCTCTAAGCAGATTCTGGGTGGTGCCGTATACCTTCCACTTCTTAATGATCGACTTGACTGTGCTCCAAGGCATATTCAATGCCTTTGAAATCTTTTTATACCCCTCCCCTGATCTGTGCCTTTCCACAACTTTATCCCGGAGTTGTTTTGAAAGCGCCTTGGTCTTCATGGTAGTATCTTTGCTTTGAATGCACTACCCAACTGTGGGAACTTACAGAGACAGGTGCATTTAATCTGAAATCATGTGAACCACTTTTATTGCACACAGATGGACTCCATTTAACTTATTGTGTGAATTCTGAAGGCAATTGGTTGCACCTGAGCTTATTTAGGAGTGTCATAGCAAAGGGGGTGAATACTTACCAAATGAAGACTTTTCAGGTTTTTATTTTTAACTGATTTGTTTTTTCACCCCCCCATTTTTTCACACATTGAAAGTGTTGAGTAGGTTGTGTAAAAAAAAAAATCCCATTTAAATGCATCAAGATTTCAGGTTGTAACACAACAAACTGTGAAAACGTCCAAGGGGGGGGTGAATACTTATTATAGGTACTGTTGCCCCGGCACCACGGAGATAACTCAGCCATCAACAAACAAGATAGCTGTTTCCGCATCCAGCGCTCAAAGAATATCACTGACATTTAGAGATGTTACAGTAATAAAATAATTACTTGGATCACATTATTGAGGAGTTTGGTGGTAAAACGAATGATCAGGAGATGATTTATCGGTATGCACGACTATGAAGAGGTATGTGAAAAATACAGCGAACAAGGGGTGGGGCGGGGCTGGAGATGCAGTACTGAGTGTCCTGTTGATACACAGTGCCTTTTAAACCTGTTTTACTGTGAAAAAAACACTTTTAACCCTTTGCGGTCCTATGTCGGACCTGGTCCGACATTGCAATTATTCCTATTCGGTCATGAAAAAGACGCAAAAAACGGGTTTCTAGTCGTTTTTTCTCAGGAAAAAGCTGTGAAAACCATTCAATGGCCGAGTGGGAGCGACAGGAGCCGAGACAAGCCGAAAAAAAAAAGGGCGTATCTCATGAAATTTGCCCCTGGCATCTGATAATGGAGGCCATAAGGAAACAAGCTGGCTGTGACTGCATCAACGCTCAGAGAATATCATGGACATTTGCAGAGCTTTTTTCAGATGTAATAAAATAATGACTTGGATCGCATTATTGAGGCGTTTTGTGATAAAACGAGTGATCAGGAGATGACTGATTGGTATGTACGACTATTATTATTATTATTATTTATTTCTTAGCATATGTGAAAGCTATAGCGAACGAAAGGGTGGGGTGGGGCTGGAGATGCCTAGTGAGTGCTTTGTTGATATGCAGGGCCTTTTAAACTCGTTTAACTGTGGAAAAAAAAATACTTTTAAACAGCGCGTCTAAAATTAACTGCACGTGTGAAAATAAATTGGACCTGACGCGCCTGAGACGCGCTGAATAAATGGACCGCAAAGGGTTAATACTATTAACACATCTAATAATAAATCATATAATGGTATATATATATATATATATATATATATATATATATATATATATATATTATTTTTTTAAGAGTGTAAAATTGACATTTTTTAGGCTTCCCAGCCAGAATGGGAAGCCTATTGTTTCCGTTAGAATTTTTTTTTTCTTCCGCCCCTTTAAAAAAATCTCTAAAATCAACACCGTTGCACGGAAACTCACGAAACTTGGTAGGCTGGTAGGCACCTAAAGGAAGTTGTGTCAGAGTGAAAATGAAGGTCATAGGTTTTCAAGAATTTTGGACAATTTAAAAAAATCTTCTTCTCCGAACCGGTTTACAGCAGGGATCTGAAACTTGGTGCACATACTACCCTCATGGCCTAGATTTACGGTTGTTCAAGAGAGGTCGATCAGTCACATCGTTTGGTGGCCATACTGGATTTGTCAAAAATATTCAAACGACTTCTTCTCTGAAATGATTATGTCGATTGAATCAAAACTTTGCATACATGGCCTTGGCAAGGTTGTAAGAACATAAGAACATAAGAAAGTTTACAAAACGAGAGGAGGCCATTCAGCCCATCTTGCTCGTTTGGTTGTTAGTAGCTTATTGATCTCAGAATCTCATCAAGCAGCTTCTTGAATGATCCCAGGGTGTCAGCTTCAACAACATTACTGGGGAGTTGGTTTTTTGATAGTCTATCAAGTCTATCAAAAAAATGGCCACCGCGAGACAATCAAATTTCAGCTATGGTCAATTTGCATATATTGCAGTGTTTCTCTATGGTACAATGTGGTAGAGTGATGAAACTTCATACAGTAGTAGAGGACTATGGGAAATTAATGTCAACGAAAGAATGAAGTTGATTGGTCACATGATTTGGCAGCCACATGGTGTGGTGGCCATATTGGATTTCTAGAGAATTTTGAGATGTGAAACTTGGTGCAATAGACTAACCTCATGGCCTGGTCTGGCGGCCATATTGGAATTGTCAATTGTCTTCTTTACCGTTATGTTCAAGATAAGTTGATTGGTCACATGGTCTGGTCAATTTGCCATATTGAATTTAAGTCAATTGTCTTCTTCAGAGTGGTGGTAACCGTTATGCCGATTTCATAGGTCACATGGTTTGGCAACCATATTGGAACTTTGCTCCAAAACCTCTTATGGTACAGATGCCTTGGCAATACTTGTCTATTTAGATTTGTTAAGTTTGTGGAAAGCAACTCCTGACCGGAGGGTGCATAAAAAAATGCTGCTGTACATACCCCAACTGTATAAATGGGTAAATCAATTTTCAGCTATGGTCTGAAAAATAAATAAACAATAATTAATAATAATAATAATAATAAATGGTTTGGCAGCCAAAGGTCAAAAATGCAAAACTTGTTTAGAACTCCTTTGAGAGTTTAGACAGTGTCATAGTTACTATAGAAAAACATACACAAAATCAACCCATATATGCTCTATTCAAAAAATAAAACTTGTTTAGAACTCCTTTGACCTTTGACCTGTCCATAAGGTCAAAATGAAAAATGCTAGCAAAAATTAACTTGATAACCTTTGACCTTACATAGTGCAAAACTAGCTTATAACTCCTTACATAGTGCAGATAGGGTAATGGTTACTGTGGAACACATATAGGAACCCATGTATGCTCTATTCAAAAAATGTATTGACTGTGACCTCTGACCTCTCCTTAAGGTCAAATGCAAAACTAGCTTGTAACTCCTTAGGAAGTGCAGATAGTGTCATGGTTATTATGGAACACATATAAGAACCCATATAAGCTCTATCAAAAACCGTCTTTGACTGTGACCTTTGACCTCTCCTTAAGGTCAAATGCAAAAGTGGCTTATAACTGCTGAGTGTGCAGATAGTGTAACGGTTACTATGGAACACAGATATGAACAAGAATGCCTTGGAAGCCGTCAAGTTGCTTGCAACTTCTAGTTTTATATTACTATTTGCCATTTTTTTTATAACATTACTGTGATCTCGGGCTGTACAGAAATTTGACATCTGGGGTATTTAAAATATGCAGCTGAAAGTTCCACAGTGCGCAATGCACTCTCACAACTAATCACATCAACAGTTATAAACTAGAGTTGCAAGCAACTTTACGGCTTCCAAGCAGTTAGCGTCAAATTTAAGCGCATTGGTTGTTATAGATGAAACGTTATCACAAATCATTTTGGACACAGCTGACTGTCAATTTTGGCCAAAATATTGGAATCACTGTTTAGATGATCAATGCTGAAATCTCTTTGGCCCACAGCAGCCATGTTTTGTACTATAGCAACTTCCCTTGAGCAACCGTAAAAGATAATCATACTTAGATCATTTATGCTCATTTTGGCTTCAATCAGAACTCTGCATGTTATATAACATCCATCTGCAGTCAATAAGAAATTATGGGAAGTTTTACAGCCAGCTTTAAGTTTGACCTTTAGCAGAACTTAACCATACTATATAAAACTATTTATGCATTACACATTACACTACTTGCATTACCTATAGTGCTCATATAAACACACCAGTTTTGTAAAACAACAAAAGTCACATCTAATAAATTACAAACATACTTTTTTCTATACCTTGCTATACCTTGCTATATTTTTTCTATACCTTGCAGACTTTAACATGTTAACAGCTGTCCCCACTGGTGGGAATGTGTCATTTCAGGTGAAAAACTGGCAGAACTGGCATGTCACCCATATTGATTGGCTCATGGCGGTCATGTTTGTTGATGTAGGAACTTTTCCTGAGTAACTTTTTTAGAGGACAGTACAAAGATAACGGATACCCAAGATTCACGTCAATCAGCCAAAGGGCTCATGAGGAGTTGTTGTTTAAGTGTTTTACGCAAAATCCAACATAGCTGCCACACCATGTGACCGATCCATTTTTTCTTAAGTAGAATCAATGGTGGACATGAGTGCACCAAGTACAAAATTTTTCACAACTGTACTATTTATCGTTCATGAGAGGAAGACTTTTGAATATTGTCCAAACTTTTCATTAAATCCAAGATGGCTGCCACACCATGTGACCAAAGGCTGCCATATTGACCACGACACAACATCCCATAGTCCTCTACATCCGTTTCAAATTTTGTGCATTTTGGTGCAGCCGATAAGAAGTTACAGTTTTATAGCCAGTTGCTTATGTTGATGATGTCATGCAACGTGGACGCCATGATTTTCACAGTAGCAACTTCCCCTGAACAAGCGTAACAGATGACCATACTGAGATGTTTTATTCCAATTTTTGTTTCAATCGGATAAGCGGTTTCAGAGAAGAAGATGTTTGAATTTTGATGATTTTATATTTTTATGGTAATTTAATGTCATTTATCAATGTGGTTGCCAAACCACAGAACCAATCAGCTTCATATTAACAACAGTTAATCATGGACTATCCCTCAACATGTATAGCCATTTTCAGAACTCTGCAGTAAGCGGTTTCCGATACATAGGCATTTTAACAAATTCCGCAAAATCCAATATGGCTGCCGAACCATATGACTTGCGCAAATTTGCTGAATATCACTGACTTTCATCCATAGGCAAAAACTCACATTTCGTGAGTTTTTGAGCATGTTTTGGCAGAAAAAAAAAAAAAATAAAATAATAATAATAATAATAATAATAATAATAATAATAATAATAATAAATAACTAGAGTTGCGAGCAACTTTACGGCTTCCAAGCAGTTATCGTGAAATCCATGTGATCAATCATCTTCATTCAACTGTGAGCACTACTTCACGTACGGTTGTACAACCCTGTGTAATTTGAAGTGTTTACATGCAACGGTGTTTGTGTTATGAAACGCGCAAAATGTGGCCAAAACATCAACTTCCCTTGAACAAGAGTAAAAGATAACACTATGTAACACAATTTTTGTTCCTGGGTAGTAAGTGTTATTTCCTAATTGCTTATGCCTCAAAAGTATAGAAAATGGCTATTATTCCCCACAAACTTTGCTTTTGTGACCAGAACACTGATATTTTGAAATTTACCTATTTCCAATGAGAAAACGGGCGAATTTGTGTCTTTTTGTTCACATAAAGTCAGAAAAAAACAACATATGAATCCAAATTAACATGTATTTATACTAAAGTAATACAAAAATGACTACAAAAAGATTTAGAAGTGAGTAGTTTTTCGAGATTTACGATTATACTGTAAATCACTTTCACGAATCAGCCCCCAGATGTAGTCTCCCATCATGTTCTCGTTATACTGTCCTTGGCAGCGCGTTCAAAGTCCAGTATATCCTGGTGGAAGCGCCGCCTTGCTCCTCCCGAGTACGCCCCCATGTTCTCCTTGAATTTATCAAGATGAGCATCAAGGATATGGACTTTGAGGGACATCCTACAGCCCATTGTGCCGTAGTTCTTCACCAGAGTCTCAACCAGCTCCACATAGTTTTCGGCCTTGTGATTGCCCAGGAAGCCCCAACCACTGTGACAAAGCTGTTCCAAGCCGCTTTCTCCTTACTAGTGAGCTTCTTGGGAATTCATTGCACTCCAGGATCTTCTTTATCTGTGGTCCGATCGAAGACACCGGCTTTGACCTTTGCCTCAGACAGCTTAGGGAAGAAGTCTTGAAGGTACTTGAAGGCTGCCGACTCCTTATCTAGAGCTCTGACAAATTGTTTCATAAGGCCCAATTTGATGTGCAGTGGTGGCATCAGCACCTTCCGGGGTCCACCAGTGGCTCCCACTTGACGTTGTTCCTCCCCACAGAGAACTCGGTCCGCTTGGAAGGGTCCACCATGCAGAAGTAGCAGTTGCTTGAGTGGTCAGTGGGTTCCCGCCAAATTCTTGGGATAGCGAACTTCATGGCTCTCTTTTTCCCTCTGTACCATCCTACAAAAAATACATTTATTTCACCCATGACTAATGTGTAAGAGATTCCCCGCAACATTTTTCATATATGATATATTTTTTCAATAACATTGAAAATTGTAAAACATTTTAAAATTAAAAACTATTACAATTTTAAAAATGTTAACAAATTTTATAACATAAAATTCCGAGCAACAATTGTCCATCTTACCTTCCAGAGTTTTTTTTTTGCAGTGCTCGCAGGTGAAATGAGGTGCCCAGGGTTTGTCTTGATCCCCGACAGGCATGCGAAATATGCCTTGTAGGCCTCACACATCTTAGCAGATGCTTCCACGGAGTACTTTTTTTTTCGCTCTTGTCTTGATAAATTGGCCGCAGACATAGCAAAATCGTCTGTCGGATGCTTGCAGCCTCTTGATGCCATCTCAGAAAAATGCAGATATGTATCCACTTAGGCAGCTGGAACTAAACTGAACTGGTGGGCTTAAGGCCCCTGTATTTATACTACTATTTATATTACTAGAAAGTTCTAGAAGTTACTCCAAGTTTACTCAGCACTGAATCTATCTGGAATGTTCTGGAAAATAGGTAAATTTCAAAATATCACTGTCCTGGTCACAAAAGCAAAGTTTGTGGGGAATAATAGCCATTTTCTATACTTTTGAGGCATAAGCAATTAGGAAATAACACTTACTACCCAGGAACAAAAAAAAAAAAAAAAAATTGTTACATGGTGTAATCATACTTAGATCATCTATGCTCATTTTTGCTTCAATAAGATAAGCAGTTTCTGAGAAGTTATTATTATTATTATTATTATTATTATTAGGACTGTCAAGCGATTTAAAAAATTAACATTAATCTTACAACATTAATCTTAGTTAATCTCAGTTTTAATCGCATATTAAATTGTTACAATTACTATGTCCATCTAATTTAAATTTGTTTTATTACTGATGCTATTGTTTTTATTATCCTTAACTGTAAATAAAATGGTTTCAAATGTATTTATTTATGTATTTATTTAACCAGGAAATTTACCCATTAAGACCACCACCCAAATTTACAAGGGGCAATAATTTAGAAATTACAAATACAACCAACACATAAAATGTGCGGTTCAAGCTTGATCAACAGCATACAGAGATCAGAAAACATAATACACAGGATATCTATTTTTAAATGTGATTGTGAACTGAAATAAATTAAAAAATTATCATACTTAGCTTGATATGGGCTTGCAGCGATCCTGCATTTCTGTTGAAACTGGTGGGTTTAATTTGTTATTGTTAAAGAGCTGCTAGTGTATTTTGAGACATGAAGACGTTTTCAGCACGCAGCAGACTCGATGTACTCATGTTTGATACTGGAACTCACTTTGACAGTATCAAAGTAAGCGTCTTTCTGTCCAGTGAGCCGTCAAAAAAAAAAAAAAAAAAAAAAAGATCCTATTCATTTTTAGTGCTTTGCTCCATTAAGAGGTTCAGTGACTAACTTTCTATTTAAACAATAACTGCACTCAGACACTCGATACAATGTTGCTGCAGCCTGGATTGAAGTACGGTGTGCTGAAAGACTCAATACACAGCAATGCGATTAACGCGCGTTCAAATAATTAATCTCTAAAAACATTTACACGTTAATTGCAGAAGTTAATTGTGATTAATTGACAGCCCTAATTATTATTATTATTATTATTATTATTATTATTATTATTATTATTATTATTATTGTGTGTAATATGTTTTTTTAATATTTATTATATTTATAAATGTGTACTTTGTTTTGTTGTTCAGCACATTTAATTATTATTCTAATTTGTAGATTTTTTAAGTAGCTGCTACTCAAACAACATTATGACAGAAAAGCTGCTGATGCAGCTTCATTTACTTTCCACCTCAGCATAATTATATGTGCCATTTAAAACGTTTACAACATCAAAAACTATAATACCCAACAATGGTAAACTTTTTAAAGCCAGCATAGTCATCCAAAAGGGCAGTATATAACTTTCTGTCCCTTTGCAGTTGTGTATTTTCTCCTTTGTTTTTGTTATGCAAGAAATACAAAAAACATGTCTGCTTTTAGAAATATTTTTTCAAAGACTGCTCAGTAATGGCCACAGCTGTCCCCAGTGGTGGGAATGTGTCATTTCAGGCTGAGAAAAGAGCAAAACTGCCATTTCACCCATATTGATTGGCTAATGGCAGCCATGTTTGTTCATGTAGGAACTTTTCCTGAATAACTTTTTTAGACGACACTACAAAGAGAACGTATACCCAAGATTCACGTCAATCAGCCAAAGGGCTCATGAGCAGTTGTTGTTTAAGTGTTTTACGAAAATGGGGGAAATGGTATGTCAGAATTCATTACTCATGCATATCACAAGCACACACACATTCATACATGAAGGGAAGTAGGAAAGGTTTTTGGAGTCAACAAAAATACCTTGGTACAAAAATAAATTAAAAAGCCACCCTGTCACACTGCCACACCATGTGACTGATCCATTTTTCCTTAAGTAGAATCAATCGTGGACATGAGCGCACTATCTACAAAATTTTTCACAGCTGTACTATTTACCGTTCATGAGAACAAGACTTTTGAAAATTGCACAAAAAATGTCATTAAATCTAAGATGGCTGCCACACCATGTGACCTAAGGCCGCCATATTGACCATGGCACAACATCCCATAGTGCTCTACTTCCGTGTCAAATTTCATGCATTTTGGTGCAGCATAGGCAGTTTTATAGCCAGTTGCGTATGTTGATGATGTCATGTAGCGTGGACGCCATGATTTTCACAGTAGCAACTTCCCTTGAACAAGCATAACAGATGACCATACTGAGATGTTTTATTCCAATTTTTGTTTCAATCGGATAAGCGGTTTCAGAGAAAAAGATGTTTGAATTTTGATAATTTCATATTTTTATGTCATTAATCGATGTGGTTGCCAAACCACATAACCAATCAGCTTCATATTACCAACAGTTAATCATGGACTATCCCTCAACATGTATAGCAATTTTCAGAACTCTGCAGTAAGCGGTTTCCAATACATAGGCATTTTAACAAATTCCGCAAAATCCAATATGGCTGCCAAACCATGTGACTTGCAAAAGTTTGGACACCTGACCTGTTATCTGCACATAGCCACCTACCTACACACCCGATTTCATAAGCCTGCGATGAGGTCTCGGAAGAAAGAAAAATAATAATAATAATAATAATAATAATAATAATAATCCTAACAGAAACAATAGGCTTCCACAGCCTGTGGCTTGGAAGCCTAATAATCCTAACAAAAACAATAGGCTTCCCCAGCCTACGGCTTGGAAGCCTAAATACTAACTGTTATCCTACAAAAAAACCCTATAAAATGATACTTTCCAATTAACAAAATGTTCACATGATTTCCATTTTCACAAGTCTCAAACCATATCTTGTTCTACTGTAAAGGCCTGGAAGCCTTAAAGTTGCCTGCAACTTCTAGTTATTAGGCTTCCAAGCCAGAATGGCTGGGAAGCCTATTGTTTCTGTTAGGATTTTTATTTTTTTATTTCCTCTCTTCCAAAAATCTCTAAAATCAACACCGTCGCACGGAAACTCACAAAACTTGGTAGGGTGGTAGGCACCTAAGGGAAGTTGTGTCAGAGCGAAAATGAAGGTCATAGGTCACATGGTGTGGTGGCCATATTGGATTTTTCAAGAATTTTGGACAATTTTAAAAAATGTTCTTCTCCGAACCGGTTTACAGCAGAGATCTGAAACTTGGTGGAAATACTCCCCTTATGGCCTAGATTTACGGTTGTTCAAGAGAAGTCGATTGGTCACATGGTCTGGCGGCCATATTGGAATTGTCAAAAATATTCATACGTCTTCTTCTCTGAAACGGTTATGCCGATTGAAGCGAAACTTTTCATACATAGCCTTGGCAAGGTTGTCTATTAAGTTAAAAGCAAGTCGCCACATAAAAAAACATGGCCACCATGAGCCAATTCAATTTCAGCTATGGTCAAATTGCACATATTTTCACAAATTACCTTGCTAAAGCTCAAATGCAAAACTTGTTTAGAACTCCTTTGAGAGTTTAGACAGTGTCATAGTTACTATAGAATACACAAATTAACCCATATATGCTCTATTCAAAAATTAACTTGACCGTGACCTTTGACCTGTCCTTAACACTAGAAGCCCCACGGCAGTCATTTTGGCAGTTTTTGGTTTTAAAATGTAATTTTCTCCAGTCGTGTAACACATATGGGGCTGTGCGTTCGTGTACCTCTTCTGTCTATCTCACAAAGCATGAAACACGGGAGTGCAGAAATAAAGGAGATATATTACATTATACCTAAAAGCCCCGGGAGCAGTCACATTGACGGCCACACAAAAAACAATTGTATTTTGATTATAAAGAACTGTATTCTTTTTTTTATTTTTATTTACCAGTCTGCAATGTGTTTAGCTGTAATCAGATTAGTCTCTACTCTCTGCCTGAGTGAATGACTGACAGTCTGTTGTTTTTCAAATCAGCCTTTTGAAAGGCTGGCGCCTGCTTGCCAGCTGCGCTGCTTTGGTCAGTCAATTAGCATCGGGACTAGTGAAAATAAATACCAGAGACCGTGGAGTTTTACAACGCAACAAAATATATGAAATTGATGTTTGGATCAGATGGCACGGAAGTATTCCATGAAAGCTGGCTCCCGACGGTGGTCTGTTCAGGTGTTTTACAATGTATTGGACCTAGCAGCCATCAACTCCTGGGTACTTTACAAAGAATGTACGGAGAAGAATTTACCAAGGAGAGAGTATTTTTTACAGTTAGCACAGCAACTTCGCAAGAAGCATTTGGAACAGAGGGAGACTGCCAAGCGTGTAGCCACAGCTGAAGCTGGCAACCCCGCTGAGAGCCGCAAGAGACGCCAAATGCCAGGTTTTGCCCTTTTCTTGTGTTGTGCGCTTCTGTAAAATGTTTTCTTCTAAGTTTATTTATCTATGTTGTTCAGGTGCTTTTGCTCATCTGATAATTAACCGATTGCTGTTGAAAAGTTAAAAATGTATTGCTATTGTTTCAGTTTTATAAATATGTATGTTTTATAAACTGATGTCTGTTCAAATGTTTATTTATTTACATTTTCTTGTTTTGATTTGTAAAATAAATGTTCATATATATATATATATATATATATATATATATATATATATATATATATATATATATATATATATATATACACACACATATACACACACACACACACACACACTTCGGTTGTTCAGATGTTCATGTGGCGTACGCAATAAAAAAAAAAAAAAAAATTACATCCGACTGTTTCTCCTTTCGTTATACTATTTACAATGTTTTGAATACAGCCGTCAGAAAGACTGCTGCGGGGCTTCTAGGTATGAGTATATCTCCGGTCCTTCTAGTGTTAAGGTCAAAGGCAAAACTAGCTTACAGAGTACAGATAGGGTAATAGTTACTATGGAACATATAGGAACCCATATATGCTCTATTCAAAAATTAACTTGACCGTGACCTTTGACCTCTCCTTAAGGTTAAATGTAAAATTAGCTTTAAAGTTGTAAAGCATCATGAAATAATAAACTAATGCAGTATTTTGAATTGAAACTGCTCCATAAAACTGATCTGTTGTTGGCACTTGTGCTGCAATGCTACAGCTTGCCAGCATTTCCAACTGGTACTGAGCTTGGAAGTCGTAAAACTGCCTGGAAGTTCTAGTTATCATCATCATCATCATCATCATCATCATCATCATCATCATCATCATCATCATCATTATTAATAATAATAATAATAATAATAATAATAATAATAATACATTTAGAATAAATAAATAAATTCAGAAATCTAAAATACAGAGCGGTAAAATCCAACTAACAACTTTTATTTGGTATACCTCAGTCATCCTTAAGCAGATAACATTAGTTTATTCAATGAGCACAGGTACTCATTAGTGAACTCTAACCTAGTAATGATCTATGAGTGACAGATAGTTCTGTGTTTATTTTTTGTAATTTAAGAAAGCTTTTACCTTGTAAAAGCGTGCTAGAACTAAGAATATACTGCACTTATGCTTTATAAAGTAAAGCAAAACTATATATTTTCCAAGATAATGTAAAGTGCATCTCACCTCCTGGCCAGCAGGGCACTCATTTCTTCCATCAGACCACCACCTCCCACGGAAAGGGGTCCATTTCCACGACTGGACTCTGCTTTCGATGGAGTGGATGCAGAACTTATGGCACCTACAGCAGCAGGATTGGATGCTTCACTCTGTTTAAAAGAAATGATTTTAAATGAATTACATAAGACTTATTATGCTCTCAGGAATAGTGGTACAACAAATAGAACAATCAATAAAATGAAAAACTGTACAAGTTTGAAAGTCTCCATTTACAGTACTAGCCATGGCCAGCTATAAAAATGACAAAGTATGGTGCGGTATGCTCCACGATAAAAGTGAGGTCAATGTGATATGCAGTTTACTTAACCTGTCATGTATCTTCTGCATGCTACAGCAGTGATGCACAAACTTTTTAAATGCCACCCCCCTTTTTTAGCATACATCCCCCCCCGCCCGCCCGCCCGCACACACATATTAACTTTATATTTTAACAGGTGTATTTTTTTCCTGATTTCGTGTAAATCACATATTTTTTCCTTAACCACAAAAGGTCCAGATTTAACTAAATACATAAGCGTACACAAATTCAACATTTAAAATCAGTCAATAAATCCCACCCCCTAGAACTGCCAATTTGGACTGCCTTTACAATACATGTTTTTATTTTGAATATAACCTACAATATTCTATTACATATACATACAGTGCCTTGCAAAAGTATTCAGACCCCTGACCAATTCTCTCATATTACTGAATTACAAATGGTACATTGAAATTTCGTTCTGTTTGATATTTTATTTTAAAACACTGAAACTCAAAATCAATTATTGTAAGGTGACACTGGTTTTATGTTGGGAAATATTTTTAAGAAAAAAAAAAAACTGAAATATCTTTCTTGCATAAGTATTCAACCCCCACACATTAATATTTGGTAGAGCCACCTTTCGCTGCAATAACAGGGTAAGTATGTACCAGCTTTGCACACAGTGTCAGAGTGATTTTGGCCCATTCTTCATAACAGATTTGCTCCAGGTTGTTCAGGTTGGTTGGACGACGCTTGTGGACCGCAATTTTCAAATAGTGCCACAGATTCTCAATGGGATTGAGATCAGGACTTTGACTGGGCCACTGTAGGACATTCACCTTTTGGTTCTTGAGCCACTCCAATGTTGCTTTGGCCTTGTGCTTGGGATCATTGTCCTGCTGAAAGGAGAATTTCCTCCCAAGCTTCAGTTTTTTAGCGGACTGAAGCAGGTTCTCTTGCAGTATTTCCCTGTATTTTGCTCCATCCATTCTTCCTTCAATTTTAACAAGATGCCCAGTCCCTGCTGATGAGAAGCATCCCCACAGCATGATGCTGCCACCACCATACTTCACTGTAGGGATGGTGTGTCTTGAGGCATGGGCAGTGTTAGGTTTGCGCCACACATAGCGCTTTGAGTTTTGGCCAAAAAGCTCTATCTTGGTCTCATCTGACCACAAAACCTTTTCCCGCATTGCAGCTGGGTCACTCTCATGCTTTCTGGCAAATTCCAGACGTGCTTTCAGATGGTACTTTTTGAGTAACGGCTTCTTTCTTGCCACCCTCCCATACAGGCCAGTGTTATGCAGAGCTCTTGATATGGTTGACTGGTGCACCATTACTCCACTCCCAGCCACTGAACTCTGTAGCTCCTTCAAAGTGATTGTTGGCCTCTCTGTGGCTTCTCTCACAAGTCTCCTTCTTGTTTGCACGCTGAGTTTTGAGGGATGGCCTTTTCTTGGCAGTGCCTGGGTGGTGTGATGCAGCTTCCACTTCCTGATTATTGATCCAAATGTGCTCACTGGGATATCCAAACACTTGGATATTATTTTGTACCCTTTCCCTAATCTATGCATTTGTATTACTTTATCTCTAACTTCTGTAGAATGCTCTTTGGTTTTCATTTTCCTTCAGATTCACAGCCTAACCAATGATCCTTCAACAGTGGGGTTTTTATCCAGAAAATGTGACAGCAACTTTAATGGTTCACAGGTGGAGGCCAATGGTAAGGTAATTGTGTCCTCGTTAGGGCAATTTCTTTCATCAGTGTAAACTGGGAGCTTCCACAGCACAGGGGTTGAATACTTATGCAAGCAAGATATTTCAGTTTTTTATTTTTCTTAAAAATATTTCCCAACATAAAACCAATGTCACCTTACAATAATTGATTTTGAGTTTCAGTGTTTTAAAATAAAATATCAAACAGAACAAAATTTCAGTGTACCATTTGTAATTCAGTAATATGAGAGAATTGGTCAGGGGTCTGAATACTTTTGCAAGGCACTGTATATACACATACACACACACACACACAAACACACACAAGCCTGTTGTTATCTCTACTGGACCTGGCAGACATCAATTCCTTCGTTTTGTACAAGGAATGCACCAGGGAAAATATCAGTAGGAGAGATCTTCTGATTAAGCCACAGTGCTTTGGCAGAAACATTTTGATCAGAAAACTGTAAAGCAGCAGGCTGCTGCTGCAACTCAACCTAGATTCAGTAATCCACCGACTGACACACGCAAGAGAAAACATGTTGCTTTCGTTTTAAATTAAAAAATAATTTAGTTTTTACAGTTTTGTACATATACCTGTTTACGCTTTATATGTGTTAAGTTACAAAATAAACCCTTCTATGTTTAATTGTTCATTTAAATACGGTGTTTCGGTTGTGCAGATGTTTGATATGACGTGCTTGAATACAACTTTTGAGTTGTATCCGATAGTTTGACTTTCATGTTAATATTGATGTTGTTCCGTCATAATGACTGCCGGCGGCGGTTTTAGGTATGAGTATAACCGCAGCGGTTCTAGTGTTAAACCTGTGTTTCTAACAAATAAATCTGTGAATTAAAAAATTGTTTTTACACTTGGAAGGTCAACATTTAGCTAACATTTCTAACAAATAAATCTGTGATTTTTTTTTTTTTTTTTTGTAAACTTGCCAATTCAACATTTAACTAACAGATATGCACACCGGGAGCGAAGTGAACGACACGAATACAGCACGAATACAAAAAAAAAAAAAAATGACAACTGTAGCTAGTCATGAAAAGAAAAGAAAAAAAAGACTGTCTCCTTTTGTGGCGATGAAATAAAATAAATAAAACACAAAGAAAGAGAGTATGGGTGGGTACACCACGCACTAAAAAAAGGAAATAGGGGAATACCACCGGCTTGTTAAAGACCTAATGTGATTATTATTATTGGTCAACATTATTAAAACAAAGGAAGCGTCATTTTACAGAAATACGAAACCAGTGTGTGCTGCTCACCATCACTTTGACCAAAATTAAGTTGAAATAAAGTGAGATAGACTTACCATAAACGTCTAATTGTTCTGCTATTTCTTGCCATGTGGCGTTGTCCTTTTTATTGTCTTTATAACCACGGACACTGGCACCATAAAGAACATTATATTTTTCGACTTTAATAATGACATTTTCATTGAGGTCCATTTTTTTTATTTCTGTGATCTCTGCGTGAGCAAGACAGTGACAGTCTGACAGCCACTAGGAGAGACCGGCATTGGTTGTCACACGGGTTGGTTGTCACAGTGCTCATAACTATGACACTAGATGGTGCAGGCAGGTGACACTAACACTGAAATGTGTGTTCTATTGTCTGGAACTCAACCATCTTGTAATTTGAGGTCAATTCAATCTAACATAAAGGTTAGCATGTATTTCATTTTTTTTCATACCCAAAGTAAAAAATGTATATCTTGTTATTTATGTTATAACACTTAGTAGTATTGGAGTTTGTTTGAACTGATGGCCATGTTAATAGAACCAGATACTGGCTATCTTTTGGTGTAAAAACAAAACCAGTAGGTTCTCCCAGTAGTACTGAAATAATTAAATTGTCATGTAAAGTCTGGTTGGGGCAGGTTGTCACATAGTTTTTGGGGTTGGTTGTCACATGTAAATCCTACAGGAAGAAGTCTTATATTTTTTCTTTCTACTTTTTTTACACCAACATGTGGGATATGTCACCATACAATGCTTATTTAAGTTATTTACTGTTTGTCCTCCGGTTCTGTGGAGGCTGTGGTATTATTTTGTAGCATGGGTCAACGTTTCAAATATATATAGGTCTATATTTTTTATGTTCACATAAAAAGTAAAAATACAACTTTTTCTGTCATTGTACACAGTAGAAACTTTATGTTATTTAAAAAAACAAAAAATGTTGCATTATTGTCTACTGTAAAACCAAGAACATACTTTGTGACAACCAACTCCAGTATGGGGCAGGTTGTCACAGGTGACCGGCGCATTTTCAACCGTCTAAATATCATATTTGGAATAAAGTTACGCTGAAATAAAAAACATCAATTTGTATGTGAAGAGTTATTCTTCAATATAATGAGGAACAGAACCTCACAGAATGTCACCAGATTGAGGAAAATAATAAAGAGTAAAAAGTGTGACAACCAACCCTGGTCTCCCCTACCTTATTTCTGATTGGCCCATTGCGACGCGAACACCATGTAGCGCAAATACAAATAAAACAAATGGATTTCTATATTTGCTCACTTCATTTGCACCGCAAGCGTCACTCCATTTAAATCAATAGTTTTAATTATTTTTGATTCGCAAGCTCGCGTCTGGTGTGCATAGCTCTTTAACATGCAAGCCCATGCCCATTGACGCGTTTGATTTGGCATTGTATGCTGCAGAGCTGCGCTTACACTCCGACTTTTAAGAATGTGTTTGTTAACATTTATGTATTTAGCTAAATCTGGACTTTTGGTAAAATCTAGTAAAAAATATGCGATCTACATTAAATCCGGGAAAAAAAATCTGTTGAAACATTACTGCTTTTTTTACACTTGTCACCACTGTTCACTGCAGTTTCACTGACACACTCGTCACTTCAAACATAATGTCTCCGGTTCTACAAGTCCTAGAGTGATTATCAAAGGCTCATTTGAAAGGTAAGAACTTGGACTAATTAGCTGTCATTTATGTATTTATTTAAAATGTTCTATCCTTTAAAAAAAGTTTTTAGTGAACTGTTCCTTTAGTCATAGTCACCGCCCTGCCCCCCCCCTTTCTAAATCTCTGCACGCCCCCCACTTTGCGCACCACTGCTGAAGATCAGGTCACTATAGAAGACCATCTTCAAAAACTAAATACAGTCGCCACCACTTACAACGGGCATATTTGTGTAACCATTCACCAAAAACTAAATATAAACTCCCACACAATACCCTGACATTCACAATGTCCCCCAATCACCAGTACAGTAAACAAAACAAACAACCGTGTATGCAGTTAAAAATCATTATTAAGACACTCATTACACTAATAAAAAAGATGTATTAAAACCTATTAATGTAATAAAAAGTACAGTAATCCATCGAGTATCCGACAGCAATGGGACCAGAGTAAGGGCGGATATGTAAAAAGGTGGATAAATGAATCCTGTTTTAAATACCATCACACAGCTGTAACAATTACTGTACTATATTATTACTGTTTTGAGAGCTTTTATTACGGAGCTCCCCTAAACCCCTTGTTTAGAAAGATACAGGGTATTATTGCTTGTGACAGAGTAGCCGTCTGCCGTGAGGATGTGTGCATTCGCTGCTGAGTGACAGGCAGGAGATCAAGACTATGATTGAAGTTGATACGCCCCGCAAACGAACAGGTAGCACTGAACTGCTGGGTTTCCAGGATGTAATGAGACAGACAACAGTTGTGGTTCAAAGCAGTAGGAAACCGCTGTATTTATTATTTTAGTGAACAATGGCTCTCACTCACAAACTCAATCTCTCAACTCCCTCTCAACTCTCTCTCTCAATTCTCCTGCCACCAGATCCAGCTTCTCTCTTTCAGACTGTCAACTCCACACACACCCCCAAGTCCCCCCCCTTCCTCACTCATTGAACAAGAATAACACAGTTTACAAACACATCTCCTTCCCCAGTACTGCTTGCAGGGAGGGAGGGAGATCGAACACCAAGAATCATTCGATCTCTATCACAAAGGCCTATACATCTTTTCCTTTGATACTTTCCAAATTTAAATTTAAATCTGAGAACAGATGCTGCACAGCAGCAGTTGCTGCAAGACAAGAAATGTGATCTTGCACGCAGTTTGAAGGGTTATTAAGTGGGGTGCAAATCAGATGAATGTTATAAATTTGACTGATATTTAGCGGAATGTGATAATAACTGAAGTGATATTATCAGGAACTTTTTTCCACTGACTTCCATTATATTCTGACCGAGACATTTCAATGTGGTGATAATAAGCAGAGTGTGACATTAAGCGTGTTTCACTGCATTATTTTCTGTGTTGTAAAACGCAGACATTGTTTTCTCTCAGTTTCTTTATTATTGTCTGTGTTGTAAAACGCAGACCTTGTTTTCTCTCAGTTTCTTTATTGTCTGCGTTGTAAAACGCAGACCTTGTTTTCTCTCGGTTTCTTTATTGTCTGCGTTGTAAAACGCAGACATTGTTTTCTCTCGGTTTCTTTATTATTATTATTATTATTCCAGTTTCCAACAAAATTCCGCATGCATCTCCTCCTAGAGCTTTGAACTGATCAACTCAAAACTTTGCACAACTACTGCACACTATCTCACTTGAGTGGCTATTACTTTTGGTGGCGATCGGTCTGGTGGATCTGGGGGTAACTGGTCATGACCCACAAAAATTACACAGCTTATAACTCCTTTTAGGAGCAAAATAGGGTCATAGTTACAATTGAACATGTATAGAAACCCATTGGTTCCCTAAAAGTCTGCGCAGGATTCGTTGACCTTTGACCTTCCCAGAGCTAGATATGGACATTTCTCTGTTTTAAGAATGACAGCTAAAAACTGGACAGCTCCTACTCCTACAGTTTTCATCCGATCAACTCGATTTCTTCGCTCAGCTCTTCCAATATGTTTGAATTTAGTTTCTATTATTTTTTGTGGTGATCGGATTTGAAATGTGGGCACAGTGCCCACAAAAATGCCACATTCCAACTTTCTCTGTCTGCACGCATCTCCTCCTAGAGCTTTGAACTGATCAACTCAAAACTTTGCACTAGTACTGCACTCTATCTCATTTGAGTTGCTATTATTTTTGGTGGCGATCGGACTGTTGGATTTGGGGGTAACAGGTCATGACCCCCAAAAATTTCACAGCTTATAACTCCTTTTAGGAGCAAGATAGGGTCATAGCTACAATTGAACATGTATAGAAACCTATTGGTTCTCTATCATTTTTGCGAGGTTCGTTGACCTACGACCTTCCCAGAGCCAGATATGGACATTAGGCTGTTTCAAGAATGACAGCCAAAAACTGGACAGCTCCTACTCCTACAGTTTTCAACCAATCAACTCGATTCTTTCGCTCAGCTCTTCCAATTTGTTTGAATTTAGTTGGTATTAATTTTTGTAGTGATCGGATTTGAAATGTGGGCGCAGTGTCCAGAAAAATGTCACATTCCAAATTTCTCTGTCTGCCCTCTGGTGGCCAAATCATGTAACTGCAGATTTGACAATATTGCTCCTTAAATACTGCAGATAGGCTCATATATACTATTGGACATTTATAGGAAACCAACTAAGACCTTTCTAAAAATGTGTTGGAGTTTGACCTTTGACCTCTCGTTCATGGTCAAACTGGACAATAGACTGCATTTACAGCTTCTATCTCCCTAAATACTTTAAAAGGCATGTCGTATGCAGACAGGCTAAAAGAATTGAATCTATTCAGTCTTGAACAAAGAAGACTACGCGGCGATCTGATTCAAACATTCAAAATCCTAAAAGGTATAGACAATGTCAACCCGGGGGACTTCTTTGACTTGAAAAAAGAAAAAAGGACCAGGGGTCATAAAAGATTAGATAAAGGGGCATTCAGAACAGAAAATAGGAGGCACTTTTTACACAGAATTGTGAGGGTCTGAACCAACTCCCCAGTAATGTTGTTGAAACACCCTGGGATCCTTCAAGCTGCTTGATGAGATTCTGGGATCAATAAGTTACTAACAACCAAACGTGGGCTGAATGGCCTCCTCGTTTGTAAAATGTTCTTATGTTCTTATGTTCTTAAATAGGCTCATATGTACTATTGGACACATAGGAAACCACCTAAGAGCTTTCTAAAAATGTCTGGGACTTTCACCTTTGACCTCTCATGGTCAAACTGGACAATACACTGTTTTAACAGCTGTTATCTCCTTAAAAACTGCACATATGCTCATATATACTATTGGACACTTATAGGAAACCAACTAAGAGCTTTGTAAAAATGGCTTGGACTTTGACCATTGACCTCTTGTTATTGGTCAAACTGGACAATACACTGTTTTGACAATTAGCCTTGCAGACTGCATATAGACCATTATTCACTATTACACATTTATAGGAAACCAACTAAGAGCTTTTTTAAAAATGTCTTGGACTTTGACCTTTGACCTCTCATGGTCAAACTGGACAATAGACTGTTTTAACAGCTGTTATCTCCTTAAATACTGCACATATGCTCATATATACTATTGGACACTTATAGGAAACCAACCAACAGGTTTGTAAAAATGTCTTGGACTTTGACCTTTGACCTCTCGTTATTCGTCAAACTGGACTATAGACTTTTTTTTTAACAGATTACATTTCCTTAAATACTGCACATATGCTCATAAGCACAATTGGACGTGTATAAGACACCAATTAAAACCTTTCTCAAAAAGTCTTGGACTTTGAGCTTTGGCCTCTTGTTTAGTGTCAAATGCTAAATAACAAGGTATGAATGCTTATGAAACAAATTTGTCTATTAAAACCACTTCTACCGCACTATTAAAATTACACGCTATCCAAAACAACTTACAACGCAGTCGAAGTTTCTCCAGAAACTTCCATTCTAGTTATTATTATTATTCCAGTTTCCAACAAAATTCCGCACGCATCTCCTCCTAGAGCTTTGAACTGATCAACTCAAAACTTTGCACAACTACTGCACTCTATCTCACTTGAGTTGCTATTACTTTTGGTGGCGATCGGACTGGTGGATTTGGGGGTAACAGGTCATGACCCACAAAAATTACACAGCTTATAACTCCTTTTAGGAGCAAAATAGGGTCATAGTTACAATTGAACATGTATAGAAACCCATTGGTTCTCTAAAAGACTATGTGTGTTTCGTTGACCTTTGACCTTCCCAGAGCCAGATATGGACATTTTGCTGTTTCAAGAATGACATCTAAAAACTGGACAGCTCCTACTCCTACAGTTTTCATCTGATCAACTCGATTTCTTCGCTCAGCTCTTCCAGTATGTTTGAATTTAGTTGCTATTACATTTTGTGGTGATCGGATTTGAAATGTGGGCGCAGTGCCCACAAAAATGCCACATTCCAACTTTCTCTGTCTGCACGCATCTCCTCCTACAGCTTTAAACTGATCAACTCAAAACTTTGCACAAGTACTGCACTCTATCTCATTTGAGAAGCTTTTACTTTTGGTGGCCATCGGACTGTTGGATTTGGGGGTAACAGGTCATGACCCCCAAAAATTACACAGCTTATAACTCCTTTTAGGAGCAAAATAGGGTCATAGTTACAATTGAACATGTATAGAAACCCATTGGTTCTCTAAACGTCAACGTGGGTTTCATTGACCTGTGACCTTCCCAGAGCCAGATATGGACATTTTACTGTTTTAAGAATGACCGCTAAAAACTGGACATCCCCTACTCCTAAAGTTTTCAACCAATCAACTCAATTTTTTCGCTCCGCTCTTCCAATATGTTTGAATTTAGTTTCTATTATTTTTTGTGGTGATCGGATTTGAAATGTGGGCGCAGTGCCCAGAAAAATGCCACATTCCAAATTTCTCTGTCTGCCCTCTGGTGGCCAAATCTTGTAACTGCAGATTTGACAGTATATTGCTCCTTAAATACTGCAGATAGGCTCATATGTACTATTGGACATGTATAAGAAGCCAAGTAACAGCTTTCTAGAAATGTCTTGGACTTTGACCTTTGACCTCTCATGGTCAAACTGGACAATAGACTGTTTTAACAGCTGTTATCTCCTTAAATACTGCACATATATACTATTGGACACTTATATGAAACCAACTAAGAGCTTTCTAAAAATGTGTTGGACTTTGACCTTTGACCTCTCGTTCATGGTCAAACTGGACAATAGACTGCATTTACAGATTCTATCTCCCTAATATTCTAATCTCCTCATATGTACTATTGGACACACCTAAGAGCTTTCTAAAAATGTCTTGACTTTGACCTTTGACCTCTCATGGTCAAACTGGACAATTGTCTTAACAGATCTCCTTAAATACTGCACATATGCTCATTATACTATTGGACACCAACTAAGAGCTTTCTAAAAATGTGTTGGACTTTGACCTTTGACCCCTCGTTCATGGTCAAACTGGACAATAGACTGCATTTACAGCTTCTATCTCCCTAAATACTGCACATAGGCTAATATGTACTATTGCACACTTATAGGAAACCAACTAAGAGCTTTGTAAAAATGTCTTGGACTTTGACCATTGACCTCTTGTTATTGGTCAAACTGGACAATACACTGTTTTGACAGCTTAATTAGCCTTGCAGACTGTATATAGACTATTATTCACTATTACACATTTATAGGAAACCAACTAAGAGCTTTTTTAAAAATGTCTTGGACTTTGACCTTTGACCTCTCACGGTCAAACTCGACAATAGACTGTTTTAACAGCTGTTACCTCCTTAAATACTGCACATATGCTCATATATACTATTTGACACTTATAGGAAACCAGCTAAGAGCTTTCTAAAAATGTGTTGGACTTTGACCTTTGACCCCTCGTTCATGGTCAAACTGGACTATAGACTTTTTTTTAACAGATTACATTTCCTTAAATACTGCACATATGCTCATAAGCACAATTGGACGTGTATAAGACACCAATTAAAACCTTTCTCAAAATGTATTGGACTTTGAGCTTTGGCCTCTTGTTTAAAGTCAAATGCTAAATAACAAGATATGAATGCTTATGAAACAAATTTGTCTATTGAAACCACTTCTACCGCACTATTAAAATTACACGCTATCCAAAACAACTTACAACGCAGACGAAGTTTCTCCAGAAACTTCCATTCTAGTTATTATTATTATTCCAGTTTCCAACAAAATTCCGCACGCATCTCCTCCTAGAGCTTTGAAGTGATCAACTCAAAACTTTGCACAAGTATTGCACTCTATCTCACTTGAGTTGCTATTACTCTTGGTGGCGATCGGGCTGTTGGCTTTGGGGGTAACAGGTCATGACCCTCCAAAATTAAACAGCTTATAACTCCCTTTAGGAGCAAAATAGGGTCATAGTTACAATTGAACATGTATAGAAACCTATTGGTTCTCTAAAAGTCAACGCTGGTTTCATTGACCTTTGACCTTCCCAGAGACAGATATAGACATTTTGACATTTCAGAAATGACCGCTAAATATTGGACAGCTTCTCCTCCTACAGTTTTCAACCGATCAACTCGATTTTTTCGCTCAGCTCTTCCAATATGTTTGAGTTTAGTTGCTATTAATTTTGTAGTGATCGGATTTGAAATGTGGGCGCAGTGCCCAGAAAAATGCCACATTCCAACTTTCTCTGTCTGCCCTCTGGTGGCCAAATCTTGTAACTGCAGATTTGACAGTATATTGCTCCTTAAACACTGCAGATAGTCATATCTACTATAGAAACTGTATAGAAAACCAAGTATGCCATATCCAAAAATGACCTTGACCTGTCGTGTTTTACAACGCAGACGAAGTTTCTCCAGAAACTTCCATTCTAGTTATTATTATTATTATTATTATTATTATTATTATTATTATTATTATTATTATTATTTGTAGGTGTGGCATAGCGTTCCAGGGAAGGCCGGTCTGCACCCTTTGAAATATTAGACCCAGACACTGAAACAGCAGTTTAAGCGCTTTTTGCACACTTTTATTGTTAGTGTTTTTGCAGCATGGATGGGGTTAAACCCATGCAGAATGTGACCGTCTCCAGACTGATTGATTAATTTATTACTAATTTGGAGACATGTATATAAACCCGCAGATTTGGCTGATCGGTGAGTGTGTTCAGAGGTAGAACGAGACGTGAGTGAAAGAGAAACTAAATTAAATCATTACAATTGCTATTTGTGCTGGTATTTACACTAGTGCGATACTTGTATGTTCCGTGTCTGTTTGTCTGTCTGTCTGTTTTGGCCAACGTGCCAACTGTTTTTTTTTTTTTTTTTTTTAAAAGGACAAAGTAGAGGAGGACATGGAGAGGTGGCGACTCCCCCCACGGAGCACTGATAACAGTCTGATAACAGTCTTGGTGGTGCCTGGCATGCCTGGAATACGGGCACCTCCCAAACTTGTGCCCCTTCGAAGACCCCCTGTTTATGAAAGCCTTCAATCGGGGTGAGGTGGAGAGCACACTGGAGGAATCAGGTCTCTGGTACAAGGCCCAGGGACCAGCCCAGAGAAGGAAGGGGAGGAGCAGCTGTTCCGGAGGAGTCAAGCCAGGAAGCCGCAGCGCCTTCATACCCCAGTGATGTCTCTGTGTGTGCTACTCCATCCTGGCCTGATGTCACCACACAAGCCAGCCAGTCCAGATCCACGACATTCAGTCTACAGAACCTAGTAAAGGTATGGGGAGTAGCCCACACCGCTGCATTGCAAATGTCTTTGACAGATACACTCTGGAATAAAGCCCACAGAGTTGCCATGCCCTGGTGGAATGGGCAGCACAGCTTTTCTGGAAGGGGCAAGTTGGCATAGACAGCCGGACTGTGTCTGCTATCCATTTGGAAGCCTCTGTTTAGACAGGGACAGCTTGACCATGGGATTTCTGAAAGAAAGCAGACAAAAACACTGTTTGTACTGCCAAATTTTTTTCCCTCCAGGGCTGCCGTTTTCTCTGAAATAACTTGAAACTGGAAAAAGTGGAGTGGAAAATTCCTCCAGTTCCACAGACTGGTTGACATTTATTCAAGATAATCTTCTAAAAAAAAGCAGCATTGGTACGGAATTTAACCTTTGTCCTGGCTTCTGCACAAACGTAATTGCTAGCGCAAGAGCGGCGGTCTTTAACTGCCTCCTCTGCATGCTCTCTTCCCAGGTAGTGGATGCACCTGTCGTGCTTATCCTCTGCTGGAATGTTTCTCTTGCAGCCAGCACAAAGGTGAAACCTGTGCAATATATGTGCACAAGAACAGACAGTAAGGTAACTGGTGCAAAAACCTGTTGTGTACAGTCTAGACAAAAAACGGAGCACTGATAACAGTCTTGGTGTAAAACCGGACCGAACCGAGCCACTGGTACCTATTCTGGTGTTTCGCCCAGAATGACTTGATTCTTGGTTTCATTGTGAGCACAGATGACTTTGCCAGGCTTTGAGTACCAATAAAGGTGGCTGGTACTTACTTTGGTACCGACCAAATCACTGGGACCAGCACTGGTACCAATCAGGTCACTGGTACAGGCTCTGGTACCAACTGGTACTGACCAAGTGACTGGTACAGGCTCTGGTACGGACCAGGTGACTCGTACAGGCTCCAGTATCGACCAGGTGACTGGTACAGGCACTAGTACCAACTGGTACCGGCTCTGGTACCGACCAGGGTACGGGCTCTGGTATCGACTGGTACAGGCTGGTACAGGCTGGTACCAACTGGCACCGAGCAGAGCAAGTCACTGGTACCAAGCTGGTACAAGGACAAGTGGCGTGCGGGTAAAGACTTGACAATGCCACTGGCAAACTGAAAGCATGCACTGTAAAACAGACAGGGGCTGCAGTTGCCTGCTAACTAGAAAAAAGTAGTAGCCTTCGTTGTCAGTGCAGCAAAGCAAACATAACAACACAGGACTACTTTTCACTTTAAAAAATATTTTCTGATTACAAGATTGGTTCTGCCAATTCAACAGCACAGTGTAGCTAAAAAGCCATTAACTCTGGCGGTGTGTCACTGTTTTAGAAAAGCTTTGTGAAAAAAAAAAACCAGATGGCTTTTCAGCGCTTTATTTTGTTTGTGTACAGAGACGGACTCTAGTACAGAGAGACAGCCTGGGTGCGTGCTAGATTTCTGAAAGAAAACAGAAATTATTAGACACTTGCCAAAAACATATATATATGAAAAGGCGCTAGCAAGAATTTATATTGATTCCCGAAGAGCCGAGCAGCAAGGGAGAGAGCGTGAACTTGGTGGCAACAAGGTACTGAATCCCAGGGAAGGGGTAGGGAGAGCCGCCGGCTTCACACAGGGTACACAGCTGCAGATGGGACTTAATCAGAACCTAAGCTAAGAAGAAGAATTCTCTGAAAGCGAAATTATTTCAATATGAAATGAGAGAAAAAGTGAATTACTCAACTTACCTTTGTTTCTTTTTTATGGCTTAAAGTCAAAGCTCACTCCTTCCTCAGGCAGGCTGAAAGAGAAAATGGCGCCTTGTGTCATTCGTATTTATCTCCTGGGAGCGGAGATGATGTCTGTCGCATGCAGGGTTCTTAAAAGAGCAGCTTTATTATGGTGCGCAGGTAATTCGGGCTATAAGAGGTTATATCCCATTTGGTAATGGTTACATTTCGTACTTGAAAGGGAACAGTTGCCTTGGCCACTGGTGTGCCAAAGCATCTACTGCCAGTGGGTCCCTGCCTCCTATTATGGGAAGCAAAGAGATTTATCTCTGCTCTCCTGAACCTCTCCAAAATGAGGCTCACACCTCGGGGTGAAGCCTCCCCTCTGAGGTGCTGAGAACTCCCCTTCAGAGGAAGTCTGCCGCCCAGTTTGTCACCCCTGGCAGGAGGTGACAGAGAAGGAGAAGCAGAGGAACATGAGGAAGACGGATCCCTGCGTGGGGTACTTTCCCGGGTGCATCGTCCGTTCTCCCTTGGCACAAAGCCATGGGGTGAGGATGCAGCCAGCTCTCTAACAGAGGGTGATAGGGAAGAGCACTGTGCAGGAGTGAGGGACGCAGAGCGCTCTGTAGAGCTGCGGGAGAGACGTTTCTCCAGCGTGCTCTTAGAGAAATGTGCACAAAACTTGCAGAAACTGCGGTTCACCAGTGGCTCCTTGGCGTGCTCTGGCCCTCAACAGGCAGACTGGCCTTGCATGTGTTACAGGGATAAAACCCAGGTATGCAAGCAATGCAGTGTACAGTATACAGATGTAAGAGGTGCTACCTCAATCTGCTTATAGATAGCAACCAGGAGGGTCAAGACCCAAACAAAACCTGCTACCGGACCGGGGATGTGAGCAGCGGTTGGTAGCGGGCTGTGTAGGCCCGGGTAGAAACAGGGTTGGTACCAGTTTGGTGACTTTAGAACCAGGTCTTTATGGTACGGGCACGATACTGGGTCGGTACTGGTGCAGTAATCTTGGTCCCGGTATGGTACTGGGTTGGGAATGGATGGTACGGATCCACCGGTTTGCAGTCACCACGGGTAGCAATGTTCAGGGATGTCCACCTGTACAAGCCACTGGCAAAACCACCGGTCAGTACCACACATGAAAGGGAAGCCTGCTTGTTAGATGGTACCAACAGCCTTTGCAATGATGATGTAAAAGCAGTCACCAAAACGTTATCAAAACACTGTGGATGAGAATGCAAGCATTCAACACCCGAAGCACGTATCTTGGTCCTGCGCAGTGCTGCTGAGCCCAGCAGCTGCTCTCACTGTACGTGTGCAAAGCACCACGTTGCAGATTGGCCTGCGCGTAGTCTCTGGAAAAGAAACTGAAAACACAAGAGAAACCGCTCTACAAACAGTAATAAAATATTACAGTAAATAATGTCTCGGAATAAAATTGGAATAAAATGTCCTGTAACAAAAAACAAGAAACAATAACTCTAGCCAGAGCTAAGCAACCTGGAGGGAGAGCATGTCAGCCGACTTATGTTGTTGGATCCGCAGTGGGACGTAACAAGCAACGGGGTGTAGTGCACAAATTAGTCGTAATTACTGAAAACTATTACAGTGATTATTTTATTAATATCACATACATTTTGTATAAAAACACAATAAATGCGAAATATATAGCAGATAGAGGTAACAAGTACTTATCTGAATAAGGCTCTCTGGTCAGGTCAATCTTGAAAGGAAAAATGGTGCAGAGATCTGTGAGCGTCCTCTGGGGGCAGCACAAAGGAATATCCATTAGAAAGTGTCCTGAGGGCATCAGATGATTTTTGATGGTTAGGTTTAGGGTTAGGTATTGGGTTAGGGTTAGGTTTTAGGGCTGGGGTTGCTTAAGATTAGGGTTGGGGTTGGGTTAGGGTCGGGGTTGGGTTAGGGTCAGGGTGACTTGATTTTGTAGAGTTGCCGAGCTCTGGAAGTGAAAGGGGGGAGTGCTTGGCAACTGCCCTAGAATCATCTGATGCTCTCAGGACACTTTCTAGCAGATATTCCTTTACGCTGCCCTCTGGGGCGGGTCATGATGTATCTTATTTCAGGTTTCGGGGTCTTTATGTGGTAAATACTCCATACGTTATTGTTACATTTCGTATTTGAAAGGGAACTCACGGTAACATTGGTTTAGGTATCCGTTATAAATGATTATAAACAATCTATAAATATGTTATTAACTATGCTATTAATTATATAATATGATCAGAAATAATACAATACAATTTTTTTGCTATGTGTTATAAAAATATTATAATATACATTAGTATGTGACCTATAATGTGACTTATAAGTTATAACATGTCCTTTACACACTAATAACAATATCTCAAGAGAATATTTAGAACCATTTATAAAGCTTTTATAGAAGCATTTTATAATGCTTTTTAATTACATACAAGTATACCATGATATACTTCATTGTATATTTTATAAGATTACTTTATTACTACTACTTATAAATTAATATAATTGTCCCCAGAACATTTTTTGTTAGAAAGGGCATTTTGTTAATGGCACATGTGCAACACACAAACCTTAGTATTGCATTTTTATTTGGGTTTTCCGTTCTTGTTCTAAATTTCTTGAATGCAACCGTTCATTTTAAGTAACATTTTTACACAACAGTACTTACACACGATTGGTCACCATCACTGGTGTTGCATGAACCTTCTTTTGGTATGAATATAGCACCTCTAAACTTCCAGCTATTTGTATTCAATGAGATTGTTACCATCCTTTTCACACTTCAGTGTGAATGTATCATTTCAGGGTGAAATATGGGCAAAACTGGCATGTCACCCATATTGATTGGCTCATGGCAGCCATGTTTGTTCATGTAGGAACTTTTCCTGAATAACTTTTTTTAGAGGACACTGCAAAGATAACGTATACCCAAGATTCACGTCAATCGGCCAAAGGGTTCATGAGAAGATGTCATTTAAGCATTCTACGCAAAATCCAACATAGCTTCCACACCATGTGACCGATCCATTTTTCCTTAAGTAGAATCAATCGTGGACATGACCTCGATTGAACATATGTTTTTTATAGGCCATTGCTGCACTATCTGCTGCCATTGTCATTGTTCCACCTTAAGTTGTTTTTAACGGCAAGAGTTTTGAAAAATTCCCAAAATTTCCACGAGATCCAATATGGCGGTTGAACCATGTGACTTTTTCATTTGGGGACGCCAGTCTGGTTGTCCAGCCATAGGCATCTACTTACGTATGCGTTTTCATAACTCTGCGATGTTGTTTGTGCGGAAAAATAATAATGACTAGAGTTGAGAGGAACTTTATGGCTTCCAAGCAGTTATCGTAAAATTTAAGCGCATTGGTTATTATAGATGAAGCTTTATCATCACAACTGTGCTGTGTTAATTTTGGCACAAATATTGGAATTATTGGTTAGTAGCAAATTTAAATTTTATTTGGATGTACACAAAATATGCAGTCATATACTTTGAAAATAATGCATATAAGAGGCTGTCACAAAGACGGCCGGAGTGGGTGGCGTCAGACCAGAAGCAGGAAATAAACAGACAGAGAGGTGTGGTTTGGTGAAGCTGAGCGAATGCTTTTCGCTCAGCATTTAATAAACAGCACAGAAAATAAAAGGTTTTAAACACAACACAAAACAGGACACGGCACTTCACGCCAAAATAAATAGACGAACAAAACGGACTAGACAGACAAACAAACACGGTGAGCAGATACTTATATTTACGCTTTCTTTCACTTTTAGTTACTCCTTCTCTCTCTCCCGTTCTCCACTCACCGAACACCCAACCCCGAGTGAATGAAAATGTGTCTATATATACTGTTGTGCTGGGATTCAATTACTAATTAATTATTCACTTGAATCCCAGCACGTGAATTAATTCTGTGCAACCCCGTGCTCACATACTACATTTAACCAGCACGTGAAGTGATTTGTGCCCTCCTCGTGCCTAAATACAAATCTTCATTTTTAAATACACGTGAAACACAGACCCATTTATATCCCGTGTACCAATCTCTATACACCAACATTAACACACGCACGCACCATACAACACATAATATGCACACAGGGGCGGGGCACATTGCCACAGAGGCTAACATTGTTCTAAATTCGAAATCGCTCTTTGTTTGAGTTTGTGTGCGTGTGCGTGTGTGTGTGTGTGTGTGTGTGTGTGAGCGTGTGAGCGTGTGGTGCCCTATTCTTAATTTTGCAATATAAAAAAGTCTACAGCATGTATTGGTTCTTGTATATTTTAATGCCACTATCATTTAATGTGCATTTTTAAAGCAGTAGAAAGTGATAGTGTAACAATTGGCTATCAGGGGTGCCTGGCAAATACACAATTCACCATATTTAATTGTAACCAAACCGCTACTAGGACATTACATGTGCATGATTTATGAGTAACACCACTTGAATCCTATGCCGAGGAATTATAAACAGGACAGAGGAGAGAAGAAGCTAGAACAGAACCCAGAGAGACAGTACAAATTGAGCAGTTATTGTGCTCTGCAGGTAATAGACCTTTTGGAGAGTTGGCTCAAATACAGAACAAATTATTTCATAATAAATCGCATCCAAAGTTATATTATAGCACTCAATAGTTAACCATCTGGCCCAACAAACATTATATCCGGCTGAATCAAAAACATCATATGGCACACTTGATAAACTCATTATAGTTTGCACATAAATAGTAATTATTGCACATCAATAGTAGCCCAGTTATATTGCACATCTTAATCATGTATATTACACAAGTTATTTATATTGCACACCTTGGTTAATCATGTATATTGTGATAAGTGAAAAAAAAAAAGAACCTCCATACATCTTTTAAATACACTGGCTGATTCATTGCCACCTATTGAGGATTTGCAATTGTGGTTTTATCAGTTTAGTCTTAATTATAACTATGAATGTAGTTATGAAATAAAAAAAATAATAACATAGACATTTAATCATTTACAGTATACCCATTCACTTGAATTCCGGTGATGTAGATACTACAGAATCAGAGACCATTTATTTGTAAACACAGCCTTATAAATACAACTTAATATAATTAAAATAAAAGGTAGAAACGTAACTGACGCCTGTTATATGTTTACATTCTGCTGAAATTATACTCATGGTAGCTTTAATAAAACAAATTTGTTCATAAGTTTTACAAACTGCGTATAACTTTTTATTTCGAGACTTTGAATTTTCCCATTGACTTGTCAACACATTTGTGGCAAAGGTTTATACTAAAAACACTTTAAAACATACAAAAAACCACACAAACATGAAACAATTTTATTAAACATCATTTATATATTGATATATTATAGTCTGTCAGCCTACCTAACAGTAGATCCTGTAGCTGCCACAGCGCTTAAAAAAAAAATAAAATATATGTGATCTTTACAGTTACAATGCAATTTCATAAAACTTAGCGATTCTGAACAGTTTTGTGTATACATTTCATTACCAAAAATAACTTTGTTAATAAAAAGATATGGCCCCAAAGTGCCCCCCTTTCGCCCTCACATTTTTTTTAAATGGGTGACACCACGTGGTTTGTTAGAACAGATTCAGGATCTGTGACTGTTTGACCACAGTTCAGTCGTAAAAATAATATATAAAAACTGTATTTTGCTTTTCTGTATTCATGTGACTTGTAAAGCTCATGTATTATGTATATTTTTTTGTTTGTTTGATTGTCTTCTGGTTTAAAAAAGCATAGTGCAGGTTATTTTTTATTTTATTTTTTTCGTGGATGCAGCTGCAACAGTAGTTTACAGTATGTGTCTTTTATACTGTATACTGTGTGTACGTCAGAATTAATATCATCCTTTCCACTGTAATTAAGTTACATGAGTTAGTAAAACTGTTTTGTTAAACACCAGCAAAAAAATGGCCATTTTAAGAAAGATTTTTTCACTAGCTGTCCCCACTGGTGGGGGTCAAAATGGGATATGGGTGTCATTCAGGGTAAATTTTGGGCAAACTGGCATGTCACCCATATTGATTGGCTCATGGCGGTCATGTTTGTTGATGTAGGAACTTTTCCTGACTAATTTTTAGAGGACAGTGAACAAAGATAACTGGTTATAACCAAGATTTACATCAATCGCCAAAGGGCTCCTGAGGAGGAGTTGTTTGTTGCCACAAGCCAAAATCCAACATAGCTGCCACACCATGTGACCAAATCCATTTTTCCTTGCAGAATCAATCATGGACATGGCAGCTGTATGTACAACATTTTTCACAGCCTGGCACATTCTAAGATGTTCTATTTACCGTTCATGAAACAAGACTTTGAAAATTGCACAAAAATGTTAATTAAATCTAAGATGGCTACCAACACCATGTGACCAAAACACAGCTAAAAGCCATATTGACCATGGCACAACATCCCATAGTCCTCTACATCTGTGTCAAATTTGCGTCTGCGTTTTGGTGCAGCCGATAAGAAGTTAAACCCGTTTTATAGTCCTGCCACAGGTATAGCCAGAACTCTGCAGTAAGGGTGGTTGATACATAGGCATTTTAACAAATTCCAATTTTATCCAATATGGTTGCCGAACCAATGATTTCTTATAAAAATTTGGACACCAGTTTGATTATCTGCACATAGCCACCTACCTACCCCAACAAATTTTGTGGGTTTAAACCCGATTTATATCCTTTATGAGGTCTCGGAAGAAAAATAATAATACTAATCATACACACTGAGCTAAAGTTTACCAGGGACAGTATTTAATACAGGGTTAAAGCAGGTTTAAGAAAGAGCTGAAGTTAATATTCCAATATAAAAGTAGTATTACTAAACTGCTTTTATGTAACGTTTAGCAGGGGCAGTATATAATACCTAATTAGTTGTGGGTTTTAAGAAATGACTACAATTAAATGCTTTAGCTAAAAAATATAAACAAATCAAGTCACCATACATATAAAACAAAGAGGAGGGACAGAGAAATGCAAGATTTGAGAGGTAGGTATTGCTGTGATCACTCCATAATCCTCTATTGATCGTACTAAAATTTCGTGTAGGTATTGAACGTGATTACTTCCAGAATTTGTTTCAGGTAGCATGTCTGTTTTTGTCTGTGGAAAGGTGGCAACCCTACTTGCAATGTGTAAACCCAGACCAGATGTTTACAGTTCTGTATATATGCCTGTGTAACCAATTGCTTTAGAATCTAGGTAATGGTAACTCATGGAAAAGGCATCTAAAACAATGAAGGCTTAAAGCTAAAATAGGCAATTTAACAAATTCTTGATCCTGCCGAAAATAAAATAGCCTGAACCCACCGTTTTATAACATTTCTTGGGTGCCCTCTTTATGAGCATTACTGGCGCTAAAATAATAATTAATAAAGCAATTTTAATCAGGGACAGTAAATGGGGTGGAATTTAAGAAATGGTTATTTAAAATTGTGCAGTTATTGTAAACTGATTTTGTTTGTTTGTTTCAAATGGAATTAGTTGTTTTTAAGAAGACCAGGTTGTTGATAATTAAACAAAATTCAGCTCTACAGGACTTTAAAATGCATATATTTAAGAGACAAAAACTGATATCACACAAGTTTGAGGCTTAGTACATCAGTGCAAATGTGCCTTCATGCAATATAAAATAAAGTTAAATTTTTTTGTATATTAAAACCAGTTTAAACCAAATAATCCCATTTTAGAAATTTAAAAGTGTTCTATCAAGAAAATACACACCATATTTAATTGGTTCAAACTGTAAGTTTTATAAATGATTTATGAGTAACACCTTGAATCCTATTGCAGTAGAATATAAACAGACCGAGGAAAAAATTTCCAGCATTCAAATTGAGCAAATATTGTGCTCTGCAGGTTGTAGACTTTTTTTTGTTGGTTCAAATACCAAAGACCATTTTTTAATAAATCACATCTTAAGTGGTTTTAGTTTATACATATCCAAAACAGTGCTTATGACCATATGTGCAGTATTTAAGGAAATGTAGTCTGTTAAAAAGTCTATAGTCCAGTTTTTTGACCATGAATATTGGTAGAAGTGAAAGGTCAAAATCAAGATATCCTGTTATTAGGTTTTGAAAAAAAAGTCCAATGACCATACATCTTTTTTAAATATGAGCCCCTTTGCCAGTATTTTGGGATTTAGATATGGTTTTAATCAATTTATTGTCCAGTTTGACCATGAACAAAAGAGGTGAAAGGTCAAAATCAAACATTTTTAGAAAGTTTTAGGTGGTTTCCATTCAGTTGAATAGTATATATGAGCACTGTGGTATTTAGGAGATAAAGCTGTTAAAACAGTCTATTGTCCAGTTTGACCATGATTGAAAAGGTCAAAGTCCAAGACATTTTTAGAAAGCTGTTATATGGTTTCTCTGGGAAGTGTCCAATAGTACATATGAGCCATTTGCAGTATTTAGAGGAGATAATTTTTAAAACAGTCTGCAGTCCAGACTTGACCATTGAGGGCAGACAGAGAAATTTGAATGTGGTTTGTTCTCAAACATTCCAAATACAAAGTTGGTTTCATACAAAAATAAGTAGCAACTATTTAAAAACAATATACTGTGCTGCCAAACAAGTTTTAGGATGAAAACTGACAGGCAATTTGATAGAGTATTTCTTCCAGTTTTGATTATACATTTCATTACAAAAAATAAAAAAATTCAAACATATTGGAAAGTCCCCGTAATCCGTCCCCAGAATGAAAATGGGATGAAAACTGTGGGTGAGAACAGTCCAGTTTTTAGCTGTCATTTTTGAAAAGGTTTTCTATACATCTTCTATAATAAACTCAAAGACTGAATCTGTGACTTTTAAGGAGTTTTTGTATATGTTTTTTTTTTGTTTACTTGTTTTAAAAACATATAGTCCGATGCAAATCCAGCAAAGTAGTTTAAAAGTAAAGCAACTCTGCAGAAATAGAGTGCCGTAGTTGTGCAAAGTTTTCCACTGATCAGTTCAAAGTCTAGGAGGAGATAGTAAAACTAAACAAGAATAATGGCCGTTTAAAAAACTAGAATGGAAGTTTCTGGAGAAACTTTTAACAACTTGTAAAACAAGACAGGGAATGTCATTTCAGTATGGAATACCTGGTTTTCTATACAGGTTCTATAGTAAACTCATGACTATCTGTTTGTGTTTTCTGGAGCACTTTACTGTCAAATTTTTTAGAGGATTTGGCCACCAGATAACGATAACCAAGTTGGAATGTGGCATTTTTCTATTGGAATTTCAAAAATCCAAAATTTAATATCAACTAAATTCAAACATATTGGAAGAGCTGAATCAAAAGAATCGAAAGGATTGGTTGAAAACTTTAGGAGTAGTGCTGTCCAGTTTTTAGCTGTCATTCTGAAAACAGCCAAATGTCCATATCTGGCTCTGGGAAGGTCGTGGGTCAATGAACCTTGCGCAGAGACCCAAACCAATAGGTTTCTATACATGTTCAAATGTAACTATGACCCTTCTTGCTCCTAAAAGGAGTTATAAGCTGTGTAATTTTGGGGTCAGTTATGACCTGTTACCCCAAATCCAACAGTCCGATCACCACCAAAAGTTTTAACTTCTCAAATGAGATAGCTGCGCCATGTACTTGTGCAAATTTTGAGTTTGATCAGTTTAAAGCTCTAGGAGGAGATACCTGCAACAGAAAGTTTCCATGTGGCCTTTTGTGGGTCTGTGAAAAATAATAATACTAATTTCAAACCGATCAAAAAAATTACCAGGACAAAAATTCAAGCATATTGGAAAGCAGGTTTAAGAAAGAGCTGAAGTTAATATTCGGATGAAAACTGTAGGATTAGGAACTGTCCAGTTTTAGCTGACATTCCTGAAACAGAAAATGTCCATATCTAGCTTGGAAAGGTCAAGGTCAACGAATCCCGCGCTGACTTTTAGAGAACCAATGGGTTTCTAAACATGTTCAATTGTAACTATGACTATCTTGCTCCAAAAGGAGTTATAAGCCGTTTAATTTTTGGGGTCATGACCTGTTACCCCAAATCCACCAGTCCAGATCGTGATCAAAAGTAATAGTTGTTCAAGTGAGATAGTGTGGGTTTACTTGTGCAAAGTTTTGAGTTGATCAGTTCAAAGCTCTAGGAGGAGATGTTTACAATTTTGTTTGGAAACTGGAATAATAATAACTAGAATGGAAGTTTCTAAAGAAACTTCGCTCTCGTTAAAACCAATGGATAGGATAATTTTAATACTGTGGTAGAAGTGGTTTCAATAGCCAAAAATTGTTTCATAACCATTCATATCCTGTTATTTAGCATTTGACTTTCTTTGAGGCAAAAGCTCAAAGACCAAGACATTTGTGAGAAAGCTCTTAATTGGTGTCTTATACATGTCCAATTGTGCTTATGAGCATATGTGCAGTATTTAAGGAAATGTAATCTGTTTAAAAAGTCTATTGTCCAGTTTGACCATGAATGAGGACAAAAAGTCAAAGTCCAAGACTTATGTGGAAAGCTCTTAGTTGGTTTACTATACATGTTGAATAGTATATATGAGCCTATCTGCAGTCTATAAGTAGATATAAGCATTTAAAACAGTCCATTTTCCAGTTTGACCAATAACCAGAGGTTAAAGGTCGAAGTCCAAAACATATTTAGAAAACTTTTAGTTGGTTTCCTATTATTATTATTATTATTATTATTATTATTATTATTATTATTATTTATTTCTTAGCAGACGCCCTTATCCAGGGCGACTTACAATCGTAAGCAAATACATTTCAAGTGTTACAATACAAGTAATACAATAAGAGCTATTAATGTTTAATAGTGAATAATGGTCTATGTGCAGTCTGCAAGGCTAATTAAGCTGTGAAAACAGTGTATTGTCCAGTTTGACCATGAGAGGTCAAAGGTCAAAGTCCAACACATTTTTAGAAAGCTCTTAGTTGGTTTCCTATAAGTGTCCAATAGTACATATGAGCCTATGTGCAGTATTTAAGGAGATATAAGCTGTAAATGCAGTCTATTATCCAGTTTGACCATAAATGAGAGGTCAAATGTCAAAGTCCAACACATTTTTAGAAAGCTCTTAGTTGGTTTCCTATAAGTGTCCAATAGTATATATGAGCATATGTGCAATATTTAAGCAGATAACAGCTTTTAAAACAGTGTATTGTCCAGTTTGACCATGAGAGGTCAAAGGTCAAAGTCCAAGACATTTCTAGAAAGCTGTTAGTTGGTTTCTTATACATGTCCAATACTACATATGAGCTTATCTGCAGTATTTAAGGAGCAATATACTGTCAAATCTGCAGTTACAAGATTTGGCCACCAGAGGGCAGACAGAGAAAGTTGGAATGTGGCATTTTTCTGGGCACTGCGCCCACATTTCAAATCCGATCACTACAAAAATTAATAGCAACTAAATTCAAACATATTGGAAGAGCTGAGCGAAAAAATCGAGTTGATCGGTTGAAAACTGTAGGAGTAGGAGCTGTCCAGTTTTTAGCTGTCATTCTTGAAACAGCAAAATGTCCATATCTGGGTCTGGGAAGGTCATAGGTCAACGAAACCCACGCTGACTTTTAGGAAACCAATGGGTTTCTATACATGTTCAATAATAACTATGACCCTATCTTGCCCCTATAAGGAGTTATAAGCTGTTTAATTTTGGGGGGTTCATGACCTGTTACCCCCAAATCCACCAGTCTGATCGTCACCAAAAGTAATAGTAACTCAAATGGGATTGAGTGCAGTAATTGTGCAAAGTTTTGGGTTGATCAGTTCAAAGCTCTAGGAGTAGATGCGTGCGGGAAATTTTGTCAGAAACTGGAATAATAATAACTAGAATGGAAGTTTCTGGAGAAACTTCATCTGCGTTGTAAAACACGACAGGTCAAGGTCATTTTTGGATATGGCATACTTGGGTTTCTATACAGATTCTATAGTAAACATGACTATCTGCAGTGTTTAAGGAGCACAATACTGTCAAATCTGCAGTTACAAGATTTGACCACCAGAGGGCAGACAGAGAAAGTTGGAATGTGGCATTTTTCTGGGCACTGCGCCTACATTTCAAATCCGATCACTACAAAATGTAACACCAACCAAATTCAAACATATTGGAAGAGCTGAGCGAAAGAATCGAGTTGATTGGTTGAAAAATGTAGGAGAAGGAGCTGTCCAGTATTTAGCTGTCATTCTTGAAACAGCCAAATGTCCATATCTGGCTCTGGGAAGGTCGTAGGTCAACGAACCTCGCGTGATGTGATAGAGAACCAATAGGTTTCTATACATGTTCAATTGAAACTATGACCCTATCTTGCTCCTAAAAGGAGTTATAAGCTGTTTAATTTTGGGGGGTCATGACCTGTTACCCCCAAATCCACCATTCCGATCGCCACCAAAAGTAATAGCACCACAAATGAGATAGAGTGCAATACTTGTGCAAAGTTTTGAGTTGATCAGTTCAAAACTCTAGGAGGAGATGGAAACTGGAATAATAATAATAAAGAAACCGAGAAACAAGGTCTGGTTTTACACAATAAAAAAAGAAAAACAAGGTCTGCGTTTTACAACGCAGATAACTAGAATGGAAGTTTCTGGAGAAACTTGGGCACTCAAGGTCATTTTTGGATATGGCATACTTGGTTTTCTATACAGGTTCTAAAGTAAACATGACTATCTGCAGTGTTTAAGGAGCACTATACTGTCAAATCTGCAGTTACAAGATTTGGCCACCAGAGAGCAGACAGAGTAAGTTGGAATGTGGCATTTTCTGGGCACTATTGGGATCACTACAAAAATTAATACCAACTAAATTCAAACATATTGGAAGAGCTGAGCGAAAACATAGAGTTGATCGGTTGAAAACTGTAGGAGTAGGAGCTGTCCAGTCTTTAGCTGTCATTCTTGAAACAGCAAAATGTCCATATCTGGGTCTGGGAAGGTCAAAGGTCAACGGAACAGACGCTGACTTTTAGGAAACTAATTCTTTCCTATACATGTTCAATAGTAACTATGACCCTATCTTGCCCCTATAAGGAGTTATAAGCTGTTTAATTTTTGGGGGTTCATGACCGGTTACCCCCAAATCCACCAGTCCGATCGCCACCAAAAGTAATAGCAACTCAAATGAGATAGAGTGCAGTACTTGTGCAAAGTTTTGAGTTGATCACTTCAAAGCTCTAGGAGGAGATGTGTGCGGAAGTTTTGTCAGAAACTGGAATAATAATAACTAGAATGGAAGTTTCTGGAGAAACTTCGTCTGCGTTGTAAGTTGTTTTGGATAGCGTGTAATTTTAATAGTGTGGTAGAAGTGGTTTCAATAGACAAATTTGTTTCATAAGCATTCATATCTTGTTATTTAGCATTTGACTTTAAACAAGAGGCCAAAGCTCAAAGTCCAATACATTTTGAGAAAGGTTTTAATTGGTGTCTTATACACGTCCAATTGTGCTTATGAGCATATGTGGAGTATTTAAGGAAATGTAATCTGTTAAAAAAAAGTCTATAGTCCAGTTTGACCATGAACGAGGGGTCAAAGGTCAAAGTCCAACACATTTTTAGAAAGCTCTTAGCTGGTTTCCTATAAGTGTCCAATAGTATATATGAGCATATGTGCAGTATTTAAGGAGATAACAGCTGTTAAAACAGTCTATTGTCCAGTTTGACCATGAGAGGTCAAAGGTCAAAGTCCAAGACATTTCTAGAAAGCTGTTAGTTGGTATCTTATACATGTCCAATAGTACATATGAGCCTATCTGCAGTATTTAAGGAGCAATATACTGTCAGATCTGCAGTTACAAGATTTGGCCACCAGAGGGCAGACAGAGAAAGTTGGAATGTGGCATTTCTCTGGGCACTGCGCCCACATTTCAAATCCAATCACTACAAAAATTAAAAGCAACTAAATTCAAACATATTGGAAGAGCTGAGCAAAAAAATCGAGTTGATCGGTTGAAAACTGTAGGAGGAGCAGCTGTCCAATATTTAGCGGTCATTTCTGAAATGTCAAAATGTCCATATCTGGCTCTGGGAAGGTCACAGGTCAAAGGAACCAGCGTTGACTTTTAGAGAACCAATAGGTTTCTATACATGTTCAATTGTAACTATGACCCTATTTTGCTCCTAAAAGGAGTTATAAGCTGTTTAATGTTTGGGGGTCATGACCTGTTTTTTCCAACAATCCGATCGCCACCAAAAGTAATAGCAACTCAAATGAGATAGAGTGCAATACTTGTGCAAAGTTTTGAGTTGATCAGTTCAAAGCTCTAGGAGGAGATGCACAATTTTGTTGGAAACTGGAATAATAATAAAGAAACCGAGAAAAACAAGGTCTACGTTTTACCAACGAGACAATAAAGAAACCGAGAGAAAACAAAGTCTGCTTTTACAACGCAGACAATAAAGAAACCGAGAGAAAACAAGGTCTGCGTTTTACAACACAGACAATAAAGAAACCGAGAGAAAACAAGGTCTGCGTTTTACAACGCAGACAATGATACAGTGTAAATAATAATCATACAAACACGAAATGACAATTTAACTAATTACTTCAACACAAATTAATATAAACCCATCTAGCAGCCGCTAATAACCCGATGGCCACCTAAGAACATAAGAACATAAGAAAGTTTACAAACAAGAGGAGGCCATTCAGCCCATCTTGCTCGTTTGGTTGTTAGTAGCTTATTGATACCAGAATCTCATCAAGAAGCTTCTTGAAGGATCCCAGGGTGTCAGCTTCAACAACATTACTTGTCCCTTAACTATACATATAATTTAAAAAATATGAATTTAACTAAATTAAAGACAAAACATAACGGAGAATACCTTAGGGAGGAATTAATGAGGGAATGTGAGGCACATACCTGTTATATTTAAAAGACAAAAACATAAATACACAAGTACACGGCAGGCTTAGTACATCAGTGCTGTCAGCTTCATGTCGTTACGCTGTCTGACACGAGTGTCAGAGAGCACTGCAGATCTAAAGGGACAGCCAGAACGTGATGCGCTTTTGAAGTTCTGCCGGTTGAAGTTTTCTTTTCTTTTTTTTTTTATTTACTAGCTCGACAGAACTACAACACACATGTTTCCCTCTGGTTGCCTGGCTACACTTGCATGTCCAAGAGGTTATTTTAAGTAAACAAACAGCATTACGGCAGAAAAGCTGGTCAGCTCCTATTTTACTAAAATGTCCGAAATGTTCAATTGTCTTCTGGTTTAACCCTTTGCGGTCCTATGTCGGACCTGGTCCGACATTGCAATTATTCCTATCCGGTCCAATGTCGGACCCTGTCCGACATCATCAAAAAGACGCAAAAAACAGGTTTCTAGTCGTTTTTTCTCCAGAAAAAGCCGAGAAAACGATTCAATGGCCGAGTGGGAGCGACAGGAGCCAAGACAAGCCAAAAAAAAAAAAAAAGGGCGTATCTCATGAATAGTCATACTTGCCCCTGGCATCAGATAACGGCGGCCATAAGGAAACAAGCTGGCTGCTAGTGCATCAGTGCTCAGAGAATATCACGGACATTTGCAGAGCTTTTTTCAGATGTTATAGTAATAAAATAATGACTTGGATCGCATTATTGAGGCGTTTGGTGATAAAACGAGTGATCAGGAGATGATTGATCGGTATGTACGACTATTATTATTATTATTATTTATTTCTTAGCATATGTGAAAGCTATAGCGAACGAAAGGGTGGGGCGGGGCTGGAGATGCCAAGTGAGTGCTTTGTTGATATGCAGAGCCTTTTAAACCCGTTTGACTGTGGAAAAAAATACTTTTAAACAGCGCGTCTAAAATTAACTGCACGTGTGAAAATAAATTGGACCTGACGCGCCTGACAAGCACTTAATAAATGGACTGCAAAGGGTTAAAAAGCCTGGTAAAGTTTTTTTTTCAAGTGGATGCTGTACAGCTGCAACAGCGTTTGGCAAAAAAAACGATATATCTCTTAGTTTACAGTATTTGTCTTTGCATACTGTACTGTGTGTATATGTAAAATAATATCAGCCTTTCCACTGTAATTACTGTCTTTTAAGTTACATGAGTTAGTGAAACGGTTGTAAACACCAGCGAAAAATGGCTGCTTCAAGAAATATTTTTTCCTAGACTTTGCTCACTTTTCCATGATAACAGCTGTCCCCAGTGGTGGGAATGTGTCATGTCAGGGTGAAAAATGGGCAAAACTGGCTTGTCACCCATATTGATTGACTCATGGTGGTTATGTTTGTTCATGTAGGAACATTTCCTGAATAACTTTTTTAGAGGACAATACAAAGATAACGTATACCCAAGATTCACGCCAGTCGGACAAAGGGTTCATGAGGAGTTGTCGTTTAAGCGTTTTAAGCAAAATCCAACATAGCTGCCACACCATGTGACCGATCCATTTTTCCTTAAGTAGAATCAATCGTGGACAGGAGCACAATATGTACAAATTTTTTCACAGCTGTACTAGTTACCGTTCATGAGAAGAAGACTTTTGAAAATTGTCCAAAATTTTCATTAAACCCAAGATGACCATGGCACAACATCCCATAGTCCTCTACATCCATGCCAAATTTTGTGCGTTTTGGTTAAAAGTTAAAGGCATTATTAATTTAGGTGGGAGGAAAAAATAAATGAATAAATAAATAATAACAATAATAATAATAATCCTTACAACAACAATAGACTTCCCGGCCATTCTGGCCTGGAAGCCTAATAATAACTTGAAGTTGCAAGCAACTTGACGGCTTCCAAGGCATTCTTGTTCCTATCTGTGTTCCATAGTAACCATGACCCTGTCTGCACTCTGTAAGGAGTTATAAGCCACTTTTGCATTTCACCTTAAGGAGAGGTCAAAGGTCATAGTCAAAGACGTTTTTTGATGGAGCATGTATGGGTTCTTGTGTTCCATAATAACCATGACCCTATCTGTACTTTCTAAGGAGTTACAAGCTAGTTTTGCATTTGACCTTAAGGACGGGTCAAAGGTCACGGTCAAGTTAATTTTTGAATACAACATGTATGGGTACATTTGTGTATTCTATGGTAACTATGACACTGTCTAAACTCTCAAAGGAGTTCTAAACAAGTTTTGCATTTGAGCTTTAGCAAGGTAATATGTGCAAATATGTGCAATTTAACCATAGCTGAAATTTGATTGGCTCACACCGGCCATGTTTTTTTTATGTCATGAGTTGCTTGCCAAGGCTATGTATGCAAAATTTGGCTTCAATCGGCATAACGGTTTCAGAGAAGACGACGTTTGAATATTTTTGACAAATCCAATATGGCTGCCAAACCATGTGACCAAATCGACTTGTGTTGAACAAATCTAAATGTAGGCCATAAGGGTAGTATGTGCCCCAAGTTTCACATCTCTGCGGTAAGCGGTTTCGGAGAAGAAAATTTTTTAAAATTGTCCAAAATTCTCAAAAAATCCAATATGGCCACCACACCATGTGACCTTATGATCTTCATTTTCGCTCTGACACAACTTGCCTCGTGAGTTTTCGTGCAACTGTGTTGATTTTACGGACATACAAATATTTGGCTTGGAAAATCCAATATGGGTGCCAAATCATGTGACCAATCAACTTCATTCTTTTGTTGACAGAAGTCTCCGCGGCAGGACGAAGCAGGCCCGTCTGCCTTGCCTTCCAGTGACTCTGAGTCCGGCTGTGCTGAAGCAGGAGAGGGGCGGAGCTCAGACTCTGAATAATAAGGGAAAGTTAGTTCTGCTCAACTATCTAATGTTTTGTTCTATGCATATTATTTTTACTTGTACATTTATGCTATAAAAGTCTGTGTAATACACTTTTATATGCTGCAGTTTCTACGGTTTATTTGAGACCATTTTTTAATTTGTGTAGGATTTTTATCTTTAGGTATAGCTCTGTTATGACCAAACATTATTCCAATTAGAATGTTGGTAATCACGATTTTGTTGCATTTTGAATATGATAAAGGGGTTTCTACCAAATGAGACGTTTCTCAATGGCATAAGGTTTTTTTTTGTTTGTTTTTTTTTAAATATAAACGTCAATTTCATCCATTCGCTGCTTGAACTGAAAAGATAAAAAAAAAAAAACCCTGTAAATTATTTCTAAAATAAAACGGTCGACATTAATTGTCGATTTTGCAAAAAAATAAAAATCAAAATAGTAGCAAGCCTAGTTATAACACACGAAAATCTAAACTTTTGACTTACCCTTGGTACTTTCCGTAGTTTGGCTCCAGCTAATGCAGCTGCTAATCCAGAGAGCGGGTGATTCTCCTCAGAGGCCACTGAGAATCCAGCAGCAGAAGCAATGGGGAGAGGCGGGGCTGGGGGGTGGAGGTGGGGCCAGTGGAGGGGTCAGGCAAGGAGGAGGTGGCGGTGGCGGTGGCGGCCCTGGAGGTGGAGGGTGTCCTGAGGTGGGTGGAAGGGGAGGGGGAGGGGGAGGTGGTGGGCAAGGGGGAGGTGGGGGTCCTGCCGCTGGGGCCATGAGGGTTCCGGGAGGAAGTGGTGGTGGAGGAGGGGGAGCTGGCGATCCTTGAATAGCATCTGTGTGTGAAGTATCAAAAAGGAATGAACTTAAACATTAAACATTTAGCAAGGTTTTTTAATTGGTTATGTTTGTGTCCCTGAGATGGACACTTCTTAGTTTTACCTTTAATTCAAACAAAAAAAAAATATATACAGTACTGTGCAAAAGTTTTAGGCAGGTGTGAAAAAATGCTGTAAAGTAAGAATGCTTTCAAAAATAGACATGTTAATAGTTTATATTTATCAATTAACAAAATGCAAAGTGAGTGAACAGAAGAAAAATCTACATCAAATCAATATTTGGTGTGACCACCCTTTGCCTTCAAAACAGCATCAATTCTTCTAGGTATACTTGCACACAGTTTTTGAAGGAACTCGGCAGGTAGGTTGGCCCAAACATCTTGGAGAACTAACCACAGTTCTTCTGTGGATTTAGGCAGCCTCAGTTGCTTCTCTCTCTTCATGTAATCCCAGACCGACTCGATGATGTTGAGATCAGGGCTCTGTGGGGGGCCATACCATCACTTCCAGGACTCCTTGTTCTTCTTTACGCTGAAGATAGTTCTTAATGACTTTCGCTGTATGTTTGGGGTCGTTGTCATGCTGCAGAATAAATTTGGGGCCAATCAGATGCCTCCCTGATGGTATTGCATGATGGATAAGTATCTGCCTGTACTTCTCAGCATTGAGGAGACCATTAATTCTGACCAAATCCCCAACTCCATTTGCAGAAATGCAGCCCCAAACTTGCAAGGAACCTCCACCATGCTTCACTGTTGCCTGCAGACACTCATTCGTGTACCGCTCCCCAGCCCTTGGCCCGAACAAACTGCCTTCTGCTACAGCCAAATATTTCAAATTTTGACTCATCAGTCCAGAGCACCTGCTGCCATTTTTCTGCACCCCAGTTCCTGTGTTTTCGTGCATAGTTGAGTCGCTTGGCCTTGTTTCCACGTCGGAGGTATGGCTTTTTGGCCGCAAGTCTTCCATGAAGGCCACGTCTGACCAGACTTCTCCGGACAGTAGATGGGTGTACCAGGGTCCCACTGTTTTCTGCCAATTCTGAGCTGATGGCACTGCTGGACATCTTCCGATTGCGAAGGAAGTAAGCATGATGTGTCTTTCATCTGCTGCAGTAAGTTTCCTTGGCCGACCACTGCGTCTCACGGTCCTCAACGTTGCCCGTTTCTTTGTGCTTCCTCAAAAGAGCTTGGACAGCACATCTGGAAACCCCTGTCTGCCTTGAAATTTCTGCCTGGGAGAGACCTTGCTGATGCAGTATAACGACCTTGTGTCTTGTTGCTGTGCTCAGTCTTGCCATGGTGTATGACTTTTGACAGTAAACTGTCTTCAGCAACCTCACCTTGTTAGCTGAGTTTGGCTGTTCCTCACCCAGTTTTATTCCTCCTACACAGCTGTTTCTGTTTCAGTTAATGATTGTGTTTCAACCTACATATTGAATTGATCATTAGCACCTGTTTGGTATAATTGTTTAATCATACACCTGACTATATGCCTACAAAATCCCTGACTTTGTGCAAGTGTACCTAGAAGAATTGATGCTGTTTTGAAGGCAAAGGGTGGTCACACCAAATATGGATTTGATTTAGATTTTTCTTCTGTTCACTCACTTTGCATTTAGTTAATTGATAAATATAATCTATTAACATGTCTATTTTTGAAAGCATTCTTACTTGACAGCATTTTTTCACACCTGCCTAAAACTTTTGCACAGTACTGTATATATATTTAAAAAACATTGTCCAAATTATTTAAATTGCTTTTAGTCTTATTGTACTTTCATAACTGCTCTTATCTGTATTATGATATTCTGTAATTTGATATTTTATAATGTGGTAACTTGTAATGTGTGATATTTTATAACAATTGTAAGTAGCCCTGGATAAGGGTGTCTGCTAAGAAATAAATAATAATGATGCCTTCTTTATAAAATGAACACTATTATCTGATTAATTGAAAGGTTTTGAGATTTGTCTAGATTATCTGAACATTTCTTGCACTCTGTACCAAACAAGATAGTTCTGAAACCCAGAAAAAAATACAAGATGTAATAAACCATTCTGGTTCAACAAGCAGAAATTAATAGTTATTTATTAGTGGAAAGAAAAAGCAACACAAAAATAAGACAGACCACCAATTAGTCAGTTAAGTTTAAGCAGTTGAATTTGGTAGGAACCAACTTGCTCCTAATGTGGCACCTAACAATAGGATTTGGCGACCAATTTTTTTGGCCCAAAATGTTAGTCTGGAACCCTGTCTAGGTTGCTGGTTGACAAAAAACCCTACATTTTCTAAATACATAAATAGTTAAATTGTGTTTTTCTTTCTGTGGCCAATAATTAGCTTTATATATGAATCCTAGGTAAAATTATACAACATCCTATACTTTGGCCTTGACTTAACCCTTTCCGGTCCAATGTCGGACCCTGTCCGACATCATCAAAAAGATGTAAAAAACAGGTCTCTAGTCATTTTTTCTCTGGAAAAAGCCGAGAAAACCATTCAATGGCCGAGTGAGACCGATAGGAGCCGAAAAAAAATAAATACAAATAAAAAAATAAAAAAATAAATAAAAATAAATAGGGGCATATCTCATGAATACAGATAGCCCAGGCACCACATAGATAACACGGACACAAACAAACAAGGTAGCTGCTTCTGCATCCAGCACTCAAAGAATATCACAGACATTTGCAGAGCTTTTATTACATGTTATAGTAATAAAATAATGACTTGGATCGCATTATTGAGGAGTTTGGTGATAAAACGAGTGATCAGGAGATGATTTATCGGTATGCATTACTATGAAGAGGTATGTGAAAAATACAGCGAACAAGGGGTGGTGCGGGGTTGGAGATGCAGTACTGAGTGTCCTGTTGATATGCAGTGCCTTTTAAACCTGTTTTACTGTAAAAAAAAATACTTTTAAACAGCGTGGACCGCTAAGGGTTAAGTTTAAGATTCATATTATCTGATGTGTACAAACAAGACAATGATTTTTCCAAACACAGGATTTAGAATGTATCAAGTTTCTATTAAGCAAGTGCATCCCCACCCTGATTAGTTCATTAGTAATGAGAGAAAAGCCTTACCCTGCAGGGTCTGAGATTCAGCTAGCTGAGAAGCCACCAGCGAGGCAGGCGGCAGCTCTGGAGCAGAGCAGGAGTCACCCAGCACAAAGTTTAGAAAGTGTTCAGCAGAAGCTGCGGAGGGAGAGGGGAGAACACCAGGCTGGGATGAGGGAGTCGACACAACAGGGGTGCTTGGAGAAGAAGATGCAGCTTGAGAAGAGGACAGTGAGAGTGGAGGCAGGGGCGGGGGAGGTGGTGGGGGCACAGGGGGAGCAGTGCTGGACGGGAACAGGGCCGTAGCAGGGGAGTCCGGGGGACTGTTAGCTGCTGTAGGAAAGGAGGGTTTGTGGGTGAGGGGACTGGGGACTGAAATGGGGAGCACCGGGCGAGAGCCAGTGGCTTTTCCCGGGGGGCTACTGATCATAACAGGAGGGGAAGGTGGGAGTGGGCTGAAATTGGTGGCAGACCAGACAATGGATTTGGATGACACGGGAGTGGGAGGGGGAGCTATCACAGGGGAGGGAGGGGCAGGGTTTTTATTGATAGGTCGGGGGACAGTAGCGTAATGAGGCAGCACAGGATGGAAGGCAGAGCCGAGGGAAGTGGCGAAACGAGAGGCAGAGTGCCGCAGTGGAGGGGTGGGTGGGGCATTGCTAGCAGGGGTGGATGTTGAAGTGTAGTCGGGAACAGAGGACTCGGTCACAAATGTTGAGACGGGAGTAGAGATGGCTTTGGAGTAAGATGGAGGAGGTGCGGCAGGAGCCTGGCAACTGGAGTAGACAGGAGGAGGAGTGCTGTAGAGCAAGCTGTCAAAAGATGGAGCTGGACCCAGATGAAAGGGCAGGAGGAGGAGGAAGAAGCAACAGCCGTGCGACAGGAGGAAACAGGAGAGAGTGAAAAGAGAAAAGAAAAAAGGGAGCAAATGAAGCAAGGAAACCAGCAAAGATTAAAAAAAAATTATAATCTAAAAACTAAGGTTAGTAAAACATGGTTAGACTTAAGAGAAAAATATATATATAATCTTTCTGATCTTTACACCTAATGTTTTCAAAGTCTTGTTCGAAGCCGTCGTGCATTTGATTATTAAGCAACTACAGCATGAGAATATCAACATCAGAAATATTACATTTAAGGGGAAGGTGGGAGCAGCTGCTGCTGCATATTCATATCAGGGTTTTATAAAGTTGATCTTCTACGGTGTTGCTGTACAAAAGACAATTAAGTTTATTATCTTTAACCCTTTAATAATTTGGAGCCAGCATTTCGCCATTTGTATTCCCCTCTTCTTCTGAACTCCTCAGAAATAGCTGCATGACAGACACTTGCTAAATCAGCTCCCACCACTACTCTTAGTTGTGCTCTGACTTGACAAGTACCACTGACTGCCCTAAAACCATCAGCAAGCTTGCTGTCTCCTAATCTCAATTTTTAGTCTCCTGCTGAAGCAAAGTACTGGAATGCAAAAAAGGTCTGTTGAACTCAAAAAACACTGACTATCCACTTTCTATTCATTGAAAAAAAAAAATCATCACAAAGGATTTTTAAAGCAACACATAATGAGCTACAGAGACAAATACAGTTATCAGCTTTACTTGTTTCACTTTATTTTTGGAGATATAGGAAGATGAACTGCACTGCGGAAAGATACAGTGCCGTGAAAAAGTATTTGCCCCCTGTCTGATTTTCTGCATTTTTGCATATTTTTGACACCTGAATGTTATCAGATCTTCAACCAAAACCTAATATTAGATAAAAGGGACCTTGAGTGAACAAATAACACAAAAATTGATACATATTTCATTTATTTATTAAAGAAAGTTATGCAACACCCAATGCCCCCGTGTGAAAAAGTAATCACCCCCTTAGACTCAATAACTGGTTACGCCACCTTTAGCAGCAATAACTGCAACCAAACGCTTCCTGTAGTTATTGATTAGTCTCTCACAGCGCCGTGGAGGAATTTTGGCCCACTCCTCCATGCAGAACTGCTTCAACTCAGTGACATTTGTGGGTTTTCAAGCACGAACTGCTTGTTTCAGGTCCTGCCACAACATCTCAATGGGGTTTAGGTCTGGACTTTGACTAGGCCATTCCAAAACTTTAAATTTCTTGTTCTTCAACCATTCTGATGTAGACTTGCTTGTGTGTTTCGGATCATTGTCTTGCTGCATGACCCAGCTGCGCTTCAGCTTCAGCTCACGGACGGATGGCCTGACATTCTCCTGTAGTATTCTCTGATACAGAGCAGAATTCATGGTTCCTTCAATGATGGCAAGGCGTCCAGGTCCTGATGCAGCAAAGCATCCCCAAACCATGACACTACCACCACCATGCTTGACCGTTGGTATGAGGTTCTTACTGTGGAATGCAGTGTTTGGTTTTCGCCAGACATAACGGGGCTCATGTCGGCCAAAAAGTTCCACTTTTGACTCATCTGTCCATAGAACACTGTTCCAGAACTCTTGAGGATCATTCATGTTCTTCTTAGTGAGCAATGGTTTCCGCCTTGCTACTCTGCCATGAATCCCATTTTTGCCCAGTGTCTTTCTGATGGTGGAGTCTTGAACACTGACCTTAGCCGAGGCGAAAGAGGCCTGCAGATCCCTGGATGTTGTTCTAGGGTTCTTTGTGACTTCCTGGACGATTTTACGCCTTGCTCTTGGAGAGATTTTGGCAGGACGGCCACTCCTGGGAAGATTTACTACTATCCCAAACTTTCTCCATTTGGACAATATGGCTCTGACTGTGGTTCGGTGGAGCCCCAGAGCCTTAGAAATGGCTTTGTAACCCTTTCCAGACTGATAGGCATCAACAACTTTTTTCCAGAGGTCTTCAGGAATTTCTTTTGTTCGTGGCATGATGTGCCTCTAGAACCTGTGTGCTGACAACTTCACTCTGATGGTAAGGGCCAAAGTTAGTCAGATTTATATTGGGCAGGGCTGGCCCAAATCAGGCCTGGTTGTTAACCAAAGTACTCAAACAGCTGACCCTAATTATCCCTTTAATTGGGTTGAGTTAACTAGGGGGGGGGGGCATAACTTTTTCACACCTGAAGACTGCATGTTTGATTACCTTGCACACCAAACAAATGAAAGAAGCACCAAACTTTGGTGTCATTTTTTTCTCTCAGACTCCCTCTATATACTACTACAACCCACAAAAAAATCTGACCAAATACAGTGTAAAAAATGTGCAAAAATGCAGAAAATCAGACCGGGGGCAAATACTTTTTCACGGCACTGTTGGTGCATCTCCAACTCTTCAAAAGATCCAGCTTGCCACAGCAAGGGCTAACCTAGCTGTTATATGAACATCACTTAGTTGATCGAGAAAAGTAAAAACAATACAAGAAATACTGTACAGGATAGGACATGCAGTGCTCACTTACCGGTGTTGGACATCTTCTGTTCCCTCTCCCAATCCATCTGCTCCCTTTCAAGCTGCTCCTGGTGCTCTCTCTCCAGTCTCTCTGTCTCAAGCATCTCATGCTCTAGTCTCTCTTGTTCCAGTCTTTCACGTTCTAGCCGTTGAAGATGCTCTCTCTCCTGCCGCTCTCGTTCAAGCTGCTCCTGTTCTAGCCTCTCCCTCTCTAGTCTCTCCAGCCTCTCTCGCTCCAGCTCCTTCTGTCGCTGCTGGTCCAGCAGCTGCCTAAGAGCAACAAAAAAATAAATTATATATATATATATCAAGTCTTTTTAATGCAGACTAAGAGAGAAACCTTGTGTATCATGTATTTGAATAGAAGAGTAAATGTTTAAGTGTCTAACCTCTGTTTGCAGTCACTGAAGTTATAATTGTATATTGTGCCATACGTAGCACTGGTCCAAAACATATAGAAGCCTGATGGAGACAAAAATGTACAACGTGCCACCCCGAATAACTAAATGGATCTAAAGACACCACTCTGATATGACAACCAGACTCAATGCATATTTTAGGAAAGTATAACTTATTCATTCATAATACAAAACTACCAGTAGAGGGGAGTTAAAACCTCTAACACTAAGTTAAATGTGCTACAAACAGTTTGCTCACAATTAAAATTAATATTAACTATGTACTGTACATTTAGAATGAAAACAATGTGCTGTCATTGGGCTTGACTCCTACTGTGACATGACTTAGATGGGTGAATTGATATACTGCTGATATACCTGTCTCACTGCTTCCAGGACCTGGTTTATGCAATGTGTTTCACATGCTATAATTTATGGTCAATGAGAAGGACATAATTAAATGAAACAGTTCTAATCCCTAGGAACCAGTTATTACTGCATGCTTGGCTGCTGCCAGGAGGAAGGTGCAGAACACAGAAGTTGCACAGGAAGCAGGTTTTCTGGTTTGTTTACCACAAATAGGCACTGCTTTGCAAAGCCTGCTGCAGGGTAAGTTAAATTAATCAATCGAAATTTAGATTAACTTTTACTATTTTGCTGTATTTATTATCTTCTGCAGGTCTTTTAGTAGCACTCTGCTCATTATTGAATGGGTTGGAGACAGCTCTGTCTGATGTTCCCAAAGGATATCTCTTGTTCCAAATCACTTTATAATATTAAAAAATGAAGTGTAAAAGGCAACTGCAGTTCACCTCTTTCTATTATATATTGAGCTGGTTGTATATAATCCTGATGGTATGATTATTAACTTTCCTGTCACTGTGCCAAAATAATTCCAATAATTACATTTCTGTATAGGTATTAAAAGAACGTTTTCATCCAATCAGGAGCGAAATAACTGAGGTTTTTCAAGTAGTATGCCTCCATTGCCTTATCTAAAGAGACACTTATTAAAATGTTTCTTTTTGGGGGGGGGTGTTGAATGAGTGTTAATATAATTTCCCAAAGCTATTCTGCCTCCTTGTAAAATCTTGTAAAGAATGTATGTGTGTTATACAGTATACCAGGCATTAAAGGGTATATAAGGACCTTTTCATGTTCCCATGTGTTGCACCCACTTTTTAAACTTTTAAATTGCATTCCCTGCCTCAAGATGGCTTCATGTACCAAACCTCTCAGAACTACATTTCCCATCACATATGTAACTGAGATGGATTTACCAGTGAGCAGGAGGATGATAGGAAATGTAGTTCTGGAGAGGTCCATGTGGGTACATGTCCATGAGGTATTTTCTAAAGAATTTACCAGGGGGGGGGGTTATCTTTATTTTTCAATTCAAGCAGAGCATGGGTGAAATCGACCTTTATGCTTAAAAATAAACCAAACTTTTTATGCCATTGAGAAACGTCTCATTTAGAGAAACCTTTATCACATTCAACATGCAACAAATCCATGGTTACCAACATTCTAATTGAAATAATGTTTGGTCACAGCAAAGCTATACCTTGTAAATCTAAAGCTTGTAAAAAAACAAATTAAAAAAATAAACCGTAGAAAACACAGCATATAAAATGTATTACACAGACTTTTATAGAATACATTTACAAGTAAAAAATAATATGCACAAAACAAAACATTAGATAGTTGCACAGAACTAACTTGCACTTATTATTCTGAGCTCCACCCCTATCCTGCTTCAGCACAGTTGGACTCAGAGTCACTGTAGGCAAGGCAGACAGGCACAATACTCAAAAATTTTCAAATCAAAACTGCATATCAACAGGACACTCAGTACTGCATCCCCAATGTCCCCTTGTTCGCTGTATTTTTCTTCTTCATAGTAGTGCATACCGGATCATCTCCTGATCACTCGTTTTATCACCAAACTCCTCAATAATGCGATCCAAGTCATTATTGTATTACTATAACATCTAAAAAAAGCTCTGCAAATGTCTGTGATATTCTTTGAGCGCTGGATCCATAAGCAGCTATCTTGTTTGTTTATGTCCGTATTATCTATGTGGTGCCGGGGCTGTATCTGTATTCATGAGATACGCCCCTTTTTTTTCGGCTTCTCTTGGCTCCTATCGGTCTCACTCGGCCATTGAATGGTTTTCTCTGCTTTTTCCGGAGAAAAAATGACTAGAGACCTGTTTTTTACGTCTTTTTGATGATGTCAGACAGGGTCCGACATTGGACCGGAAAGGGAAAATTGCAATGTCGGACCAGGTCACAGTCTGTCTTTTTGAGTGACAGTCTTTTATTAATGAATGAGAGCATAATAGCACTGCTTCAGCCAACGAGATCTGTCAAAACAGAATGAAATGACTGATGGTGAAAAAACTACACTAGCCTATTAAGGGACCACTACGTTGACTGACAGTGACCCCTAGCCATTCAGAGCGGAACAGAGACGGGACAGACAGCAAGTATAAAAACTACACAGGCTAGAGAAGATTTCTAAATTATTATTTTTGGTAAGAAAAAAAATAGCGAATGGTTTTACCGACGTTTATCCTGTATAAATTTATTTCAGTCGAACTCATATTTCGGGAATTCGACGTTTAACGACTTTTACCGATTAATCGAAAAGTAGCAAGCTTACATATAGCCTCTGGCTCCTTTTATACACGTGGCCACTAGAAGGAAGTCGGTCATCTAGAAAGGGGGCGGAGCTACGATACACTAAATCATCGACCTGGAAGGGAAACGACGTGGCAGCCACGGATTGGAGGAGTGTTCCTTGTTATGGTTAAGCTGAACCAGAAGGAAAGACGTGTGTTATTATCATGAGTGTTTTGTTTGTTTTGTCGTTATTAAATATACTGCTTGTTTTTATTTAGACGGCTAACACGATCCGGAGCTGTCGCCAGAGGCCAGCACAAACACGGACTACACTGCACTTTGTTTCACGAATAACTATTTGAACCACAAGCACTTTAGCACTCACTGTGGACTTATGTTTGTGTTTTGTGTTACATGTGGGTGTTTAAGATCGGGACTATTATTTAGTGACCAACCTGTGGATTAAAACAGTGCTATACACGCCGCTGTATTGCCTGTTTCTCATTGTTATTGTTTACTGCTGTTTTGTCATCAGCCTTTGGATTATAAAAATAAATAACATTGCACCTGGATTACCATTGTCTGTTCATTGATCACTGCTGCACCTGCACACTGTTAACCACTTTGCCACACCAATATTTAAATATAAGGTATTTATTAATGTTTGGTAATTTTTTTGTGAACAACATTTTAATTATTTTTTTTAATACATAAACAATAGATACATCCCTACAATAAAGTTGAATTCTCTACATTAAAAACTCTTAATACAATTTATAATGAAAAATAATACAAATACATATAGCCTCTTTGACAAGTTATATAGTACATATTATGTTTGATACTTTTACCATCACATTTTAACATGGATATTGCAACAAATGCAAGCCTCAATCTGAAATTCCCAGCACCAGAGGGCACTGGGGAATTGTGGAAGTGCCTTATGCATGCCCATCCCAAGGCACTGGCTTTTGAATTAACATACCCATTTTCTTAATATGTTGTATTCTTTTATGAAATAATGATATTTTCTTTATGTGCTTTTTGGATTGAGGAAGTGATGCTGGAGGCAGATCTTAGACCCACCATCTGCTTTTCTAACTGTGTTGTCAAGGGAACAGTTGCTAAGGGAGTCTTGATGAGGTAGAAGGCTAAGATTAATTTCCAACATCTCCAGTACCCTTGCATAGATTCAAACACACTATTTCAATGTAATTTTTCATTTAAACTGTATTTGGTTACTGGTAAAGTGCATTATTATTTTGTCAACTATACAGTACCGTGAAAAAGTATTTGCCCCCTGTCTGATTTTCTGCATTTTTGCACATTTTTCACATTGTATTTGGTCAGAGTATTTTGTGGGTTGTAGTAGTATATAGAGGGAGTCTGAGGAAAAAATGACACCAAAGTTTGGTGCTTCTTTCATTTGTTTGGTGTGCAAGGTAATCAAACATGCAATCTTCAGGTGTGAAAAAGTTATTGACCTGAAACAAGCAGTTCATGTTTGAAAACCCACAAATGTCACTGAGTTGAAGCAGTTCTGCATGGAGGAGTGAGCCAAAATTCCTCCACGGCGCTGTGAGAGACTAATCAATAACTACAGGAAGCGTTTGGTTGCAGTTATTGCTGCTAAAGGTGGCGTAACCAGTTATTGAGTCTAAGGGGCAATTACTTTTTTCACACGGGGGCATTGGGTGTTGCATAACTTTCTTTAATAAATAAATGAAATATGTTTCAATTTTTGTGTTATTTGTTCACTCAGGGTCCCTTTTATCTAATATTAGGTTTTGGTTGAAGATCTGATAACATTCAGGTGTCAAAAATATGCAAAAATGCAGAAAATCAGACAGGGGGCAAATACTTTTTCACGGCACTGTATATTAAACTAGACCAATATACTGTATATTTATTAAAGAAAACATGACAGGTGCCATGATCCTCCATCAGAGCTGTAAATACAACATTAGAACTAAAAAATAACCCACCATGACCAACATCAACTGTACACACCTGTGACACACACATACAGTATGCCTCCTTGCATTCTCAGATTCTAATGCTAAAGAATATACAAACCAAGTTTCATCACAACCAAATAAACCTCTAGATACATGTAAAACATAATCGTTATGTACTGACGGACATGGTGCATATAAAAACGCAGATACTGATGTGCTAAAAAATACCCTTTAAGTTTCATTATAGAGTCTCTAGATACTACTGAATATGGAACAATGTAAGTTTGTCGTACTGTAGAGGAAGGCAAGTCGCAAAGGTAGTCAGACAGACTCCATACTCCCCCAGATTACAATAAACTTAATAACTTGTGCTAAAGAATGTCCTTAGTAAGTTTTATTACAAAAGGACATTTAGCTCTTTAGAGATATATAAAAGTGTCAGGCATATTTACCCTCGTATTCTGATACTAGCAATAATCTGTGCTAACAAATGTACTCTGTAGGATTCATCATAATAACACAAGCAGTTCTTTATATGCAAAACTCTAAAGGGTGACATACTGCATGCATGCTTCAAATGTGCTGACGAACAGTTTACCGCTCACTGAATGCATGATACACACAAACACTAGTGAGAATTCATTTTACATGACAAGTCAATGGCCGATAAGAACCTGACAGTCACAAGAAATGCAAAAAATAAAATAGAAAGGATAAAGGCGTCTGCCAAATAAACTACTAATAAATAAATAAATAAAAAACAGGAAAGCATTCCATGTTTGCTTCTTTTTATTTTTTAAATGTATGCATTTTAGTCTCCACTCAGCCACCATTTACTTATTTATTCATTTAATGTAATTGTTACTAATGTTTGAACTATCTTTCTATTTTTAAATTATGATTATATCAGAAAGGGTTTCCTGACTTCTGACAGCATACAGTTGGTTTGGAAATGAGTCAGCAACACTGCCTGCCTGGCCAACTGTGTGTGCTGTGTATTATTTAAGGCTCAGGAGAGTTCATTAAAATGTTTAGGCAGTGTAAACGCTGCAACACTGTGATGAAGTACAGGAGCCCTGTGAACACGCTGGCAGCACAGCAGATGAATGACTCCAGGATAAAAAAAAGTAAATCTCGCTCCAAGCTGCAGTATGAGGGATGTCAGCAGAAAAACGCTGCCAAAAAAAGGACTAAACATGGTGAATACTGTACTTACAGTATTGTGTTTAACAAATTAAAATGATGTGAAGTGCAAATCAAGTACAGTAGTGCCACTTCAAAATAATGAAGTAAATTATGCCTGATGCAAAGAAAATCAGTGCACAGGAACACTGACTCACAGTGCATGCATTCCCAGCTGGCCTTGGACAAAGATGAGGAGATCTCTAGGGTAAGAGGCTCTCTCTTCTCAGCCTTGCTTCAAGATCTCTAAGCGCCATCCTGCTCCCAGTACAAGAAGACAAAGCTCATATCTATTATGAATTTTACAGGGTTGCTATAAAGATCACAGCAAATGTGAAGGCCACCACCAGTAGCCAGTGAATTTGGTTGTCCCCTATCTTGTGCCTCATTGCAATGCAGTGATATTTTGTTTTCTAAAACACTCCACCGATCCTGTCGTTTGTAAAATTACATTTACAAATGGACCTTGCACTCTATAGACCAAAACATCAATGTTTTTAATGACTTGGATATAAATTAAAATGTGAAGGTAAAACACTACAAACATTCAAAATATGTAGTAATCTTGATTTCTGTGTTTTTAATCTTTCAAAATGAAGGTATAAGTGCAATTATTTCAAGAGAACTAATTTTGAAGGAAATCTATAATTCCCCAAATAACACAATCCTGCTATCCAGAAGTTTTCCATGGGTGCTCTGCATTTGCAGGATGGGTTAAACTTCTATGTTCCAGCAATATTGCAGTGTCTGCCAATAAATTCCTCATTCATAAATCACTGAAGTACACAATTTGATTTTGCCATTTCAGGCCTAAATTGCATTCCTTGGCTACTATACCTTAGTTTTGAATGATAAAAATACAAAAATCAAGAATACTACATGCATTTGGAATGTTCGTAGTGTTTTACAATCAGAAGCTTGGGATTTCAACACAATATAGGCAGTTCAAGTTGGTGGTGGGCTCAGACTTTATGCAGCATTATAAAGGGTGAAAATTAAATAGTTAATTTGTTAATTTATTAGTTCAATTCATAAGTTAATTTGTCAATTCGTAGGTTAATTCATAAATTTATCAATTCATTTGTAAGTTAATTTGTCAGTTCTTATATTAAATTGTAAATCAGCTGTTTGCCAATTGAACTTTCAATTTCATTTGGCAATTTAGCTTTTTAAAGCCTATGTTTGAACATTGTCAATCACATGAGGGGGCGTCTACAATCGATAGTGCTGCCAAAGGTTGTTTATGCCTTCGTGATGTCATTGTGTTCCAATAGTGTATGTCTGTAGACCGAAGGCTCACGAGCCGTACAGCTTAAGATCGTTAGCATGTGTGGCGTCAACTGGATTAAAATAAGGTCAGTAGTATTTTAATTTGTAAACTGACCACATGCACATATTTACCCCCAGGCAGTAACAGACTGGCATAGTGAGTACAAACGTATTTTAAACAGATGACAACATCGCTTAAATATTTACACAGTAATGTCAATTACACATTGATCCCACTGCACTTTATAAAAGTGCACATCTATGTAACAAAAACTGATTCATTATTGGCCAATTAAGCTATGTGTAAACACAAGCAAATGGAAATTAACCAAAAAAAAAAAAAAAAATTAAATGCCAAAATGAAATTGAAAGTCCAGTTACCATTTTCCCTTCCTCTCTCTGTCTCTCTCCTCCTCCCTCCTCTGTGTCTCCCCCCTCATTTACAATTTAATGTAAGAATTGACCAATTAACTTACAAATTAAATTTATGAATTTAAGAATTTCTAAATTTAAAAATGCATTTATAAATATAAGAATTAATTTTTGAATTAACCTATGAATTGACCAATTCATTTAAGCATTAACTCATGGATTGACTAATTAATTAATTAACTTATGAATTGACTAATTAATTAACAAATTAACTATTTAATTCTGACCCTTATAATGCTCCACAAGACTTATTACCAGCACTATGTGTAAATGCAAAAGACATCTCATTATAGATGAACATGATTTTTTTTTCAGTCACTGTACACATTTTTATTTTCACTAGTTAAAATAAGTCCTCAAAACTTTTTCGTTTTTTATATTGCACATGGCTAAGCAGAAAATCTCCCCTGCACTTCATCGTTTTTACACAATATTCAAAAACTTTCTTTTAAGCTTTATAGCCTTAAAACAATTAGGAAATCTACACTCCAACTCCCAACTGGGATCTGCATAAAGCAACTGTACTTCTGTGCAAAGCAGTTGTTTAGGAGGAGAAGACTACAGTAAGAGACAATTCTATAAGTAAAGTGATAAGTGTTTATTATATGAAAGACTACACCTTCCCTCTAAAATCTCGCAGACAGATTAAGCATTTTAATTTCCACTGAGCAGTATGGGAATGGAAAGTCACCCCTGTTAAACCTACCGACTAGCACTTCAGCAAGTCTAGACCTTATGGGAAGTAATTGCACCCAGTTATTGTCTAATTCCTCAGCAAGAAAAACAATAACTTAAAAACCAGTACTTAATTAAAAGCAGATTAAATCAGCCATAAACTGTGCCAATTTCACTGACTACAATAGCTAAATGTGGAAGTATGCTGGAACAGTAACTGGACGGTTCCCAGCCAATTCCTATAAATTACATTTACAAAAAAAAAAAAAAAAAAAAAAAAAACCTCAAGTAATACAATATGTCCCAACTTTTTTTGGGGTTGATCAAGACTGGCCTTTACAGTGCCTTGCATAAGTATTCACCCCCCCCCTTGGACTTTTCCACATTTTGTAGTGTTACAACCTGGAATTAAAATGGATTTAATTAGGATTTTTTGTCACTGATCTACACAAAATAGTCCATAATGTCGAAGTGGGGAAAAATCTACATATTTTTCAAAATTATTTACAAATAAAAAACTGAAAAGTCTTGATTGCATAAGTATTCACCCCCTTTGCTGTGACACCCCTAAATAAGCTCTGGTACAACCAATTGCCTTCAGAAGTCACATAATTAGTTGAATGGAGTCCACCTGTGTGCAATTAAAGTGTCAAATGATCTCAGATTAAATACACCTGTTTCTGGAAGGCCCCAGAGTTTGTTAGAGAGCATATCTAAACAAACAGCATCATGAAGACCAAGGAGCTATCAAAACAAGTCCGAGATAAAGTTCTGGAGAAGCACCAATCAGGGTTGGGTTATAAAAAAAATATCCCAAACTTTGAACATCCCCCAGAGCACCGTTAAATCCATTATTAAAAAATGGAAAGAATATGGCACAACTGCTACTCTGCCTAGAGAAGGCCGTCCAGCAAAACTCAGTGACCAGGTAAGGAGGGCATTAGTCAGAGAAACAAACAAGAGGCCAATGGTAACTCTGAAGGAGCTGGAGAGACCCACAGCTGAGATGGGAGAAACCGTCCATGGGACAACTATAACCCGGACACTCCACAAAGCTGGGCTTTATGGAAGAGTGGCGAGAAGAAAGCCATTGCTGAAAAAAACCCATATCAAATCCCGTTTGGATTTTGCCAAAAGGCATGTGGGAGACACAGCAAACATGTGGAAAAAAGGTTCTCTGGTCTGATGAGACCAAAATTGAACTTTTGGCCTTAGCGCAAAAACACTATGTGTGGCGCGCAGCCAACACTGCTCATCACCCTGAGAACACCATCCCCACGGTGAAGCATGGTGGTGGCAGCATCATGTTATGGGGATGCTTTTCATCGGCAGGGACTGGGAAACTGGTCACGATTGAGGGCAAGATGGATGGAGCCAAATACAGGGAAATTCTAGAGGAAAACCTGTTTCAGTCTGCAAGAGACCTGGGACTGGGGCGGAGGTTCACCTTCCAGCAGGAAAATGACCCTAAACACACAGCCAAAGCTACACTGGAGTGGTTTAAAAACAAGAACTTGAATGTCTTAGAATGGTCCAGTCAAAGCCCAGACCTCAATCCGATTGAGAATCTGTGGCAAGACTTGAAAATTGCTGTTCACCAATGGTCCCCATCCAACTTGACAGAGCTTGAGCAATTTTGCCAAGAAGAATGGGCAAAAATTGCAGGATCCAGATGTGCAAAGCTGGTAGAGACTTACCCCAAAAGACTCACAGCTGTAATTGCTGCCAAAGGTGCTTCTACCAAGTATTGACTCAGGGGGGTGAATACTTATGCAATCAACAAATGTCTTTTTTTTGTTTAATTAACTTTTGTGTCACAATAAAAAATATTTTGCACCTTCAAAGTGTTAAGTATGTTGTGTAAATCAAATGGTAAAAATCCCAATTAAATCCATTTTAATTCCAGGTTGTAACACTAAAAAATGTGGAAAAGTCCAAGGGGGGTGAATACTTATGCAAGGCACTGTATTATTATTATTATTATTATTATTATTATTATTATTATTATTTTTAGCAGACGCCCTTATCCAAATTACAATTGTTAAAGATTTCACATTATACAGATATCACATTATTTTTAAACAATTACCCATTTAACAGTTGGGTTTTACTGGTTGTAAAGTACTAAAAAATGTCCCCACTGGGAAACCCAGTCTGGTCAAGGGGAGCCCTAACCACTACTCCACACTGCTGCCCCACTGTATATCCTTATAAGGTGCTAAAACTAAAACGCTTAGAATGGGCACATTTGTGTAATGTGATTCACCCACAGTGAGCGATGGACGGTATAAACTCCCAGACAATAACCTGACATTCAAAATGTCCCCCTATCACCAGTTCAGTAAACAAAACAAACACGCGTCGTGATGGTCAGGTGGTTCCTACAGAATAGTACACACATACACAGAAACAAATAAACAAAAGAAAATAGATATATCCAAGCTTATCGAAAGTGGGTGGTGACCAGAACCCTAAATGATAACTCACTTAGTTAATAGTTAGTTCAACATAGGTCATCACAGCACCTTGTTTCTTTTAATTTACTTCAAATAACAATAATATCAAAACCGATATGTGGCGGAGTGTCCCGCCCGTTTATTATTTATTTATATTATGATTTATATGTATATATGACGGCGAAAGCCAATATTATTTGTTATTGTTTTGTATTGTTTATATTTTTAAAACCTTGTGAGAATGTGTGACTGATCAGCTACTGATTATTTAACTAGCTGACAGTCACGCATCCTTATTAAACTCATGCAGACTATGGCCGAGGGGTAATAAGATAATTACTAGCTAGTTAACCCCTCGGCCAGAATATAAAAGACCTGCAGCTGACCTAAGGCGGAACGAGTCGGCTGGGAAAGGAAAGTAAACCTTGAAGAGACGTAAACAATTGCTACGTATCTCAGGTAAGACAGCCATTAAATGTATTTATCTAAATGCTTGAAGTCTCAGAAACAAAATGTTAGAACTTGAGGCTACTGCACTAACAAGTAACTACGATGTGATAGGTGTTACAGAAACTTGGTTGTCTGAGAGTGATGGAGACGAATATAATATTAGTGGGTATACACTGTATAGGAAAGATAGGCAGGACAGAAGAGGAGGAGGGGTAGCGCTATACATAAGAAATAGTCTTGAAGCCCAGGTGTTAAATCTGGATGAAGAAAACAACACAGAATCAATATGGGTCAGAATAATGGACAAAAATTCAAAGGGCATAATAATTCAAAGGGCATAATAAGGGCATGCTATAGACCGCCAAATTCAGACGAGTAAAATAATCTGTTATACAATGACATTAGAAATGCGTATAGCAAAGGAGAAGCTATACTAATGGGGGATTTCAACTTCCCCCATATAAAATGGGAAAACCCGGTGGGGAGCACGATGGACGAAATTGAAATGGTGGAAATGACAAATTACTGCTTCCTAATGCAATTTGTCAAGGAACCGACTAGAGGGGAGGCATGCCTTGATTTAGTCTTTTCAAATAACGAAGACAGAATAACTAACACAGAGATCAGAGAACTATTGGCAAACTCAGACCACAACATGGTCTCATTTGAAGTGATTTTTAAAACCCAAAAAGTAATGACTAAAGCTAACGTTTACAATTTTAGAAAACCAAACTATGAAGGTATGAAAAAGAGATAGATTGGAGTAAAATAGAGAAAACATCCACAGAATGTGTACTAGAGGTGCAAAACAATTACATCCCAAAAGTAGACAAATCTAAATCTAAAACAAAATGGCAAAAATGGTTTAATAGATCAAGTAAAAAAAATATTCAGTGAAAAAAGGTACTTTGCAGAGCGTTTAAAAGGGACCAAAAACAAAAGTACACAGAAAGAGTACTTGGAACTGCAAACGCAAGTCAAAAAGGAAGTTTGAAAAGAGATAGAAATTAACAAAAAAACAATTCTAAAATGCTTTTCCAATATTATAAGAGAACATTCAAAGGAGGTTAAATGTCTAAGAGATGAAGATGAAGAAAAAAAAATAGCAAATATATTAAATGATTACTTTTCACAAGCTTTTACAAAAGGAGGATACGGACAACATGCCCCACATGTCGACCTGTTCCTATCCAGTTTTAAATAACTTAAGCATAACAGAGGCAGAAGTGTTAAAGGGACTAGAGCTCTTAAAATTAACAAATCCCCTGGGCCAGATGAGATCCTCCCAATAGTACTCAAAGAAATGAAAGAAGTTATTTACAAACCGCTAACCAAGATCATGCAACAGTCTCTTGACACAGGGGTTGTACCGACAGACTGGAAAATTGCAAACGTAATACCGATCCACAAAAAGGGAGACAAAACCGAACCAGGTAACTACAGACCAATAAGCCTGACTTATTATATGTAAACTTATGGAAACTATAATAAGACCCAAAATGGTAAATTACCTTTATGGTAACAGTATCCTGGGAGACAGTCAGCATGGTTTTAGGAAAGGGAGATCGTGTCTAACTAACCTGCTTGATTTTTTTGAGGATGCAACATCGACAATGGATAATTGCAAAGCATATGACATGGTTTATAAGACAAAGCTCTGCATACAAGATTAATTCTCAAACTGAACGCAGTAGGGATTCAAGGAAATTAATGCACTTGGATAGGGAGTAGTTAACATGTAGAAAACAGAAAGTACTAATAATTAGAGAAGAAACCTCAAAATGGAGCGAGGTAACCAGTGGTGTACCACAGGGATCAGTATTAGGTCCTCTGCTATTCCTAATCTACATTAATGATTTAGATTCTGGTATAGTAAGCAAACTTGTTAAATTTGCAGATGACACAAAAATAGGAGGAGTGGCAAACACTGTTGCAGCAGCAAAGGTCATTCAAAATGATCTACACAGCATTCAGAACTGGGCAGACACATGGTAAATGACATTTAATAGAGAAAAGTGTAAGGTACTGCATGCAGGCAATAAAAATGTGCATTATAAATATCATATGGGAGATACTGAAATTGAAGAAGGAATCTATGAAAAAGACCTAGGAGTTTATGTTGACTGTTTTCATCTAGACAATGTGGGAAAGCTTAAAAAAGGCCAAAAAGATGCTCGGATATATTGTGAAAAGTGTTGAATTTAAATCAAGGGAAGTAATGTTAAAACTTTACAATGCATTAGTAAGACCTCATCTAGAATATTGTGTTAAGTTCTGGTCACGTTGTTACAAAAAGGATATTGCTGCTCTAGAAAGAGTGCAAAGAAGAACAACCAGAATTATCCCGGGTTTAAAAGGCATGGCATATGCAGACAGGCTAAAATAATTGAATCTATTCAGTCTTGAACAAAGAAGACTATGCAGTGATCTGATTCAAGCATTCAGAATCCTAAAAGGTATTGACAATGTTGACCCAGGGGACTTTTTCGACCTGAAAAAAGAAACAAGGACCAGGGGTCACAAATGGAGATTAAATAAAGGGGCATTCAGAACAGAAAATAGGAGGCACTTATTTACACAGAGAATTGTGAGTGTATGGAACCAACTCCCCAGCAATGTTGTTGAAGCTGACACCCTGGGATCCTTCAAGAAGCTGCTTGATGAGATTCTGGGATCAATAAGCTACTAACAACCAAACGGGCAAGATGGGCCAAATGGCCTCCTCTCGTTTGTAAACTTTCTTATGTTCTTATGTTCTCACCCCAACCACCATAAAACTAAAATAGTTAATGTATCTACCAGCTATTACTCACAAATATTATGTGGGATAGTGTGGCAAAGTGGTTTGTAGTGCAATCTTTTGTTTTATTATTTAAAATAAACACGCTGAGCGCCGTTGCGCTTCAGTTTTGCCCCGCCATTCCTTGCTTTGACTCTATGTTTCTGGTCTGACGTCACCCCTGCAAAGCTGTCCTGTCACACAATATAAATTATTAAAAATCACCAAATGCAAACAAGCTATCTTCACAGAGTTCCTAACTAAACAAAACAACAAGTTGCAGCATTGACCAGATGAAACAAAACAATTAACAGCGTGACTTAACTGCAAAGATTGTCTTGTTTTGCGTTAAAGTGCTGCTCCTCTTTCTTATTATTTGTTCAGACTCCAAACAGGTACCTTTTTCAGTTTATTCTTGATTTTTAGTTTGAATTCATCGATTTCTACTGTGTTATCCAACAGATGATGGCCAACTATGTCTGTACACCCTGCGTTTTTAAAACAAGGGTGTAACATAAGCAATATACCCTTAAAGGCATAGCCCTTCGGTCTGCCACAGCGTGTATGTGGTTACAAATCTTTATTAAGACATGCATTACACTAATAAATATTTTTATTAAAACCTACAAATGTAATAATAAGTGCAAAAAAGTAATGCAATGTACAGTACAGGTAGGCTACATTACTGCAAATTGTTTCCAGCGAAGAACTCTAGGATACGAATCTGGAAGGTCTTTTTTTGCAAGTATGGATGGCAAACTTTGTTACCGTTTTCTAAAAAAAAATTAAAATAAATTCTGCTCTACATTCAGATGCTGCTCCATAGCACGCCACAGTGTTAAAAGCACAGCACGCACACGCGTAGTCATTCTGAAAAAAACTCCCCAGTCATCCAAGCGGTTCTGTTTGCTGGTAAACCACAGGCAGGTGGTGAACTCCTCTAAAACAACCTGGGGTTTGCGATTTGTCAATCACATTTTTCATTGCCATCCATATTAAAGCAAAGCAGAACTGAAATTATTTCCTTTTCTCTTTCCAGCCATGCTTGCTGTTGCAGTCAGTGCTGTTTTTTCAAACTGTAAACATGACACTGCATACAGGGATTAAATAGCCAAGGTACAGTACAGGGGTAATCAAGCAGTAACGAGGTGCAAACAGCTGATTGATCGATCTGTCAAGCTTTTACTACAGTAAAGTGCTACCTTTTGTATTGAAATCTAGTAAGCAGTGCGTTTGTTATTTAACTCTATGTGAATGGCACATAACCAGATCCAAACAGCTGAGTTTGCCCAAAATATATGGCGTGCTTAACACGGTATAAACAATGCCTTTGTGTGACAGGATGAATGATGTGGTGCAAAAGACTGCAAATGTCCAAACGTATGCTCCCAAAACAAAACAATTTAATAATCCAACAAGAACAGAAATATTCACAAAAATAATCCAAACAGAAAAATAATCAACCCCGATACCAGCGATGGTAATCGGGGCAAAACAAAACAAGGTCCACGTTCCAAAAAATAAACAAAAAGGCATTCCTTAACCACAATCCTCGGTGCACGAAACTGTGCTCTTTCCAAAGGGGGCTGTGGTGCGTGCGCTGTGCTGTGTTGTGCTGTGCGATGAGGGGCGTGCTCTGGGGTTAGTGCTGGCTCTGTAGAGAAAGCCTCCCGTCCTCCTGCTCCTCTACGAAAACAAAAAAACAACACGTAACAAAAACAAACATACACCAGCTCCGGCCGGTCAATTATTGTCTCAGCGCAAGGGGAGGTACTGATGTAGCTGCTTCCCCTTTGTACCCAGAAAACTCCTCCCTGCAATCAACACGTCGCCTGGTTTCTCCAATAGAGGGCTGCCCCGCAGATGACTGCAATGGAATCGTCCTGAGTACTTGCAGCTACGCACCCCTCCTAATATGGTTACCTTCCGGTTTCCACCTACCACCGAGGTGGCAGATCTAGGAGGCAGCTTACCTTCCCCCTTACTCGGCGCCTTTTCTAATTGGGAGGGAGATTTACAGCATTAATCCATTCTCTCTCTATCACACTTTGTTACTGAAATTAATGGGAATAGCAAACGGCAAACATTACTTGTCAGATATAAACGGCTGCCCGAAATAACCCTGTACGGTGTAAGTGGTGGATCCTGTATTACAATTGTTTAGGTTGTAAAATTGCAAATGTTTACCACATTAAATGAGTTAATCATAAAAATATGTTCTTCACAGTCAGTTGTGGTTGCCTAGTTAAATCCAAGCTAGGCTACTCAGTTAAATTCCCCCCCCCACCCCTTAAGCCACAGTTTGATAAACTAGAACAGTCTAAAGACCGCTCTTAATTACATGTCTGTAAACAAAAACATTTACTTTACAAAAAAAAAAAAAAAGTATGAAATAAAGAACTAAAAATACAGTTGCAGATGGCCCCAGTAATTTAATACTGGAATCAAATTAATGTAAACATATGATCTGCACCCCATCTCTCTTCTTAGCCTTCTAAGATTTATTATATTTTATATAAAATAAAAGGTATCTTTTCATTGCTACATCTGTAAGTATTTACATTACATTAAAGCGGTTAGTGAATGTTTCAATGTTAAAGGAAACCAAAATGTGTTATTTAGCCTGAAAAGACTTACTCCATCATTTTACAAACAGAACCCTGGAGGTGCTTTAACAGAATGATTTAAGATTCAAGTCTGTCCCATGTAGTCACAGATTTGTAAAGGTATATAAGCCTGTGCATCAGCATAACACATTACTTTGTGAGTCAACATTTTGCACTCCTATTAAATAGTCTGAAGCAGGGTTAGAAACTAACAATATTGTGCTACTAGTCCAAAGGGCTAGTACCTTTTGAAACTTGCTAGTCCTAATGTAAACTTGCTAGTCCTTATGTGAAGTGCCTAAGTTGGAATAAACAACAAAAATAGGCTTAGATTTTATTTTGCTAAAAAATAAACACTCTATAAATTTAGATTTACATTTTTTTTTTTAAAAGCACCTTCGTAAACGCTCATACAGATCGATCAATCACTTGTTTGCACCTCGTTACTGAGCGACTACTGTACTGTGTGCTGAGAAACTGACAGCACCAGATGGGATGACAGAGGAAAAAATTCTCTCAGCTGTGTCACCTTGCCGACCATGAAGCTCCGCCTGGAATTGACACCGATGACACAAACCAAATGTTTATTTTGTTGTACATTACATGTGTTGCTGTTTACAAAAATGCTGTCTGGCTATGAATTACTATCTACAGTAATTAATGTAGTCATGTACACACGCGGTCTTCAAGTCCCAATTTAAAAACAGTACGCTTCATTGTAGCCCTTGGGATTAAATTGTTAGCTAGGTGGCTATTTTTTTTTTTTTTTTTAATTAGCAATGGGAGAAAACCGCTTCAGCAAGTACAGAATCTGCCAGAACTGACAGACGCTGTGTCTACTAGGTTTAGATACAAATGAGAGCATAACAAATACAAAAGAAAAATGAGGGAAACACAGATATTTTCAAGAAAGCTGGGAGACTTTGTATAAATGGATTTTATATTTTTAAATGCTGCAATAACAGTTTGTGAAGTATCCACAGTATAATTTGCACTATGCAGGACTTTATTTTCCACAATTGGCATTGGTGCTTGAGCCCCAGAGCGCTCAATAAATCAATGCCTGAGCACCTGTTATCAGTGATAAAAGCCTGGTTTCAGCAGTACTGTATTGCCATAAGAAAAGTGTGTTTTTAAAAAAGTAATTTCAGCTTCCAATCACTTAAAATATGCTGACGATAATGTAAACAACACAAAGCTACAGACAGCTTTAAACGTGTTATTGTTTATAGATAAGAACTCAACTTTATTATGAATATATTGTGTTATTATGTTTTAAGCAACATACTACATTCATTATGGTAATTGTTTGTTTATTAGTTTTAAAATGTTTAGTAAAACGTGGCCTATTGTTTAACCTTGTTCGTACAAATCGGCTCCCTTTGCTAATGACATCTTCAGGTCACGGTCATAACCCAGTATAAATCAACACATTTTTGTAAAATGACTTTACACTTACTTCAAAAGATGCAACGTGTTTCAGTAAATTCAAACGATAAACTTCATATCCCGCGCAGAGGGAGAACACAAACAGCAGGGTAAACAGGGTGAACACACAGCTTCTTCTGCCCCATCACTCATAATACATCTGTGGTTGCTTTCAGCAAGCAGGGCTGAAAGCCATTCCACAATGTAGACAGAGTTAAAAAGATGAAAAGCAAGTAAAATAATGTAGTTACAGTAGTCTATGACTTAGAGAACACGCCTTGGGAAGCAAGTGAAGTGTTCTCTTAGACAAAGTGGTCTCTAAGACAGAATTGACCACCAGGCTCCCGAGTGGCGCATCCAGTGAAGGTGCTCCGTGTGGAGTGCGGGATGCACACTATAGCCTGGAGATCGCAGGTTCGAATCCAGGTTATGTCACTGCCGACCGTGAGCGGGGGGGTTCCTAGGGGACGGTGCACAATTGCCCGAGTGCCGCCCAGGTAGGGAGGGCTTAGGTTGGCAGGGCAATCCACAGTTCACAGTTCACCGCGCACCAGCGACCCCTGTGGCTGATAGGTCACCTGTGGGTCTGCAGTGGAGCCATTCAGATCTGTGTTGTCCTCCGGCACTTTAGGTCTGGTGGCTTCGCTGTGGATCCAAAGTGCGAAAAATGACGGATTGGCCTGAATACAATTCGGAGGACGCGTGTGAATCGGGATAAAAATATTAATTGGGCAAAAAAAAAAAAAAAATAGAATTGACCACCAGACACAATACACCAAGCTAATCACAATATGAATCAATAAATACAAATGCATTTATTACTTTATTACTTATGTCATAACGCACATGCATCAACATAAGAAATGAACAGAATAAGTATGAGAAAAGCAATAGGCAAGCATTTGTGAATAAACTACAATAATAAACTAACATTAAATCAACTAACTGACAAACTAAATGAACAAAACACCCCTACATATAGTAAATATGCAGCAGCAACTAACAGTAATTATAAGTACCAGAATTCATTTTAATACAATAGTCAGCACAGCACCACCCACACATGTTAAGAAATGCAGCAGCAGCTCTAGATTACTCTCGCAATGACAAGTCAATTTTGAAAAGACTGAATAAACCACTTTAATTTGAGTTTGATGATGATGAATTATCAGGTACTGAATCAGTTCCCTTTCAATTCGAAGACAACCACCAACGACATTATGTACAGGATATGCCTGCCCATTGGGTAGGTATCGCTGAGCTCTCTATACCAGAGCTGCCGATAGGGCCTATACCAGAAACCGCTCCTGCCGATCTCTGTGTTGAGCTGAGCATGTTGATAGAAAAGAGCTTCTCGAGTCAAATCAAGTGGGATGATTTTCCTTGCATTCATGCTGAAAGCTGTCCACCGAGGGATTAAAACCGTCATCCTGGTACCTGCTCCAGGAAGCCATTTCTCTTTCCTTCTCAAGACATAGCATAGCTCCAGTGCAAGGTAAGAAACTCTGTGTTGGTTCCAGCTGAGCATGGACAAGCACTCACTCCGTGCAGTGCTTGGGAGTCAAATGCCCAGGAAGCTATGGGCAGACAGGAGTTTTTGCGACCTTGCGTTCTCTTCAGCAGAAAATACTGGGCTCAACAGAGCCATGGGTTAGAATCAAGCCGTCAGCAGCATTGAAGAAGACCCCGCTCCTTCAGCTCTCTTTGCAGGAGATTCTCTGCCTCCCCGAACTTTCCCGGCGAGAAGGGTGAAGTGTTCAAACAAGCTCTTTACTTGAAGGAGCAGATGACACAGGTCCTTGAGCTGTTTTCCTGGTACAGGTCCGGCCCGCTGCTACCTGCATCAGCCCCAACCACTGAGCCTCCCACAGGAGCCCAAGCCGAGCCTGAAGCGCAGCCATTGATGGCGGAGGAGGACACGCTACCGTTAGCGGCCTCCTGGGATGACTCCTTCCCCACTGAGATGGAGGAAGAAGGGGAACCAGCACCATTGACCGTGACAGATTTGACCTAGCTAAGAGTTTGCCTCCAGAGTCTAGCTTGCCACCGCTGCCCAGCTCTATGCCGGCACTGAGGGGAGCTTTGCACATCCCCTGGACAACACCGACAGAGCCCCTGGTCCGCACGGCAGCGGCTCCTGCGGTGCAACCCTTCCCACAGTTTCTAGACCTAAGAGGGTTTATCACAGGCATCTCACCGCGTGTGGCGTGCTCACAGAGACCCCGCCCCAAAGCAGGTGGCCAAGCTCCGCCTCATATCTAGTACGCTGCTCCAGATGTCCGGCCTTGCAAAGTGCCCGCCAGTGTGTTATGTGTTGCCACGGGATATAAACAGGTCTGTGTTTCAGTGTTTAAATTGTATATTTGTATTTAGGAGGATTGCACATCACACGACGCAGCATTTAAAATATAATATGTGAGCTTGCACAGTGCTGGGATTCAAGTGAATAATTAATTAACAATCCCAGCACAACAGAAACAGGCACATTTTCATGGGTTAGGTGTTCAGAGAGGGAGAACAGAGAAGGAGTAAAAGCCAATTATAAATAAGATAAGTGTTTGTTCTCACCGTGGTTTGTTTGTCTCCGTGCACCGCTTGTTTAGTGTTAGTCCGTTTTGTTTGTCTATTTATTTTGGCGCAAGTGCCGTGTCCTGTTTTTGTGTTCTGTTTAAACCTTTTATTTTAAAGAATAAACGGAGTGCTACCATATGCACTCAGCTACTCATCACCACCTCTGTCTGTTTATTTCCTGTCTCTGGTCTGACACCACCCACTCCGGGAGTCTTTGTGACACGTGGTGTCCCAGGACAGCCCTCCAGGACTCAGGCCAGAGCAGGAACCGAGTTTTGGATTGGAAAAAAAAAAGGAAATAAATAAAAATGGCAGAAGACGCCATCAAAGTGCGGGACTGGATGCTGGAAAATGGGGCTGGAGGCCCAGTCTATCCCAATAGTCGTCCAGTTCCTGCAGTTTGTGGATAAGGAGCGATGGGAGGCGTATGCCAAGGAACAGACCGTAAGCACCTGGGAGGAAGGTGTGGGGTTGGTCCTCAGCTACCTGGAGGCAATCATAAACGGAACAGCAGCCCAGGTAGCAGGACCACCAGCAGAGGGGTGAGTACCTGCTGTCCCCATCTCCACCAGCAGAGGGTGAATGCCTGCTGGTTTTGTCCCCAGCCCGAAACCCCACGCCTGGTGGGAGGAGCCCCAACGTCCCACGCCTGAGGGGAGGAGCCCGAACGTCCCACGCCTGAGTTACGTCCCGCCTGAGGAGGGAGGAGCCCGAACGTCCCACGCCTGAGTGGGAGGAGCCCTAACGTCCACAGCCCAAGTCCTGAGCCCAAAAGGGAGGAGTCCCCACAGCCCAAGGCCACAGCCCAAAAGGGGAGGAGTCCCCACAGCCCAAAAGGGAGGAGTCCCGCCCCCACAGCCCAAAAGGGAGGAGTCGGTGCGCCCACAGCCCAAAAGGGAGGAGTCGGTGCCCACAGCCCCAGGGGGAGGCAAGTCCACAGCCCTGGGACCCAAGCCACCAGCAGAGGGAGAATGCCTATTTACTGGTTCAGCCCCAAGAGCCCTTGAAGTTTCAACCCCTGTTTTGGGGGGGAGGCAGCAGCAGCCTCCTGCTGATGAGGGCAACGGGCGCACACCAGCCCAGTCGGCCCAGCAGCCAGCACTGCCACAGCCCCAACCACTGATGGCCTCCCACAGGAGCCCAAGCCGAGCCTGAAGCGCAGCCATTGATGGCAGAGGAGAGGACACCACCGCCAGGAGCAGAGGAGCAGGAGCGGCCACCACCACCGCCTGGGATGGACTCCTTCCCCACTGAGATGGAGGCCTCTGCCTCCAAGAAGGGGAGCTGGACTGCCTCTGCCTCCACCACCGCCCAGAGCAGAGGAGCCGGAGCTGCCTCTGCCTCCACCACCGCCAGTTTGCCTCTGCACCAGGAGCAGAGGAGCTGGAGCTTTGCCACCACCACCAGGAGCAGAGGAGCTGGAGCTGCCTCTGCTTCCGCCATCTATGCCTCTGCACTGAGGGGGAGCTGCCGGCCCACGAAGAAGGGGGACGAGGTCTGAGACCACTTGCACATCCCTGGACAACACCGACAGAGGTCCCACCTGCCCCCGCAGCTTTTTCGCTGGTCCAGCATGCTGTCATTCCAGGGGAGCTGACAGCATTTCAGCCATGGGCCCACTGAAGCCTCCCCTTCCCAGCCCGAGACTTTGGCCTGACTGCTGGGTATTTACCCTTCCCATAGTTTCTAGACCTAAAGAGTATTTTGTGTGTTATGTGTTGTATGTTGCGTGTGTTAATGTTGGGCATCTCACACGGGATATAAACCTGGATTAAATTGTATATTTGTATTTAGGCGTTTAAAATATAATATGCTTGCACGGAATTAGTAATTGAATCCCAGCTCCCAAAGGTGTTCAGGTGGAGAACCGTAATTATAAATAAGATAAGCTCCGCCTCATATCTTAGTCCGCTATTTATTTTGCTCCAGTGTTTTTTGTCTGTTAAACCTTTTTATTTTCTGTTCTGTTGATTAAATCCTGAGCGCGATCACGCCCAGCTTCACCAAACCACATCTCTGTCTGTTTATTGCCTTCAAGGACAAGCCCTAGGCAGAAGCCTGGCAAACCTGGTTAAAAAAAAAAAAAAAAGAGGAAGTGGCAGCCTTGGAGAGGGGTTCTAATCGAGATATTCGTAGTACCGGAAGGACGGCAGTTTCCGCCCTAACCGGGTGGGTTTAGATTTTATTGTTGAGAAAGTTATGAAACTTAATCCCAAATCTGCCATGTTGGCTCCAAATGCTCTATAGGTTTAGTACATGTTGCAGACTCTGTGTTGGAGCCACAATGGTATCAGTTTCATAATCTCGACTACTGAGATACAAACACACATGAAGATATTAATAAAAGGTAGTTGCATTTTTCGAAAAACTGGATGTCTCGCTAGCTCCAGCAACAGACACATGAACTGGCAGAATAATTGCTACACTTATATGTTCGATCCGCTCTGTACAATCCAGTGTAAAAAGTTAAGTAAGAAATTGACTATTCTTAATTTCATTTAGACTATCTTCTACTTTTTCATTTTTGTAGGTTAATAAATAGGTTGCCGTTAAAGCTAAATTACATAGTTTAAAATAAATATTTAATACTTAAGTTTTCTCTTTAAGGATTTTTTTTTTGTTTGTTTTACTAAAACTTTTTTTTTTTTTAACTATAAAATACAATTTCATGTGTAAACCCAGTGATTCAACCAAGACGTAATTGTTTTGCGTCTGTGAATCAAACAAACAAATCTTTTGAACCAATTCACCAAACTGAACTGAATCAAACTAATCGAGTAAGTGAAAAGAATCAAACTGCACATCACTATTCTGAATACTTTAAACACACCCAACTACTGAGAGGCAGCAAATTCTACAATTCTATTGGAGATTCAGCTTGCTAGATTTAAAACGAGATAACAATTACAGTAGAAGGAATGTTCGCGGGACCTAAAGCTATATTAGTTAGATAGTGAGAATTTAGAACAGAATTGCAAATTGTCGCAATGTAAAAAAAAAATGCCTAAAAACCCCAGAAGAATGTGCACGTGACCATAAGGATTTTGCTGTGGAAGCAAAGGAAAGAAGGTACCTAAATGTGCAATTACTGTCTGTTGAGTTACTACTATTACGACAGAAAAAAAACGCCCAAGCATTTTGGAAAGTAACCGAAAACAATAATTTCATACAGTATAAACAAAGAGAAAGCCCCGGGGGGAAAAAAAAAAGATTTACATAAAACTTGAAAATAGATCAAAATAAGCACCGAAGAATGAAGAGTTAAAAATATGCCCTTCTTAAGATCCTTAACATTACATTACAGCGCATATACATTTAATCCTTAACAGTAAATGGTGTAATTTGAAGCCATACCTCCTGCCTTGTTTACTGAAGTGTCCAGATGCTTGTTTGTTTGTGTATATAGTTATGTATAAAGTGCTAGCGACAGTCAAAAGAACCTTTTTAAATGTTCAGGTTTTTTGTGTTTCACATGGTTTCTCCACTTGCCACAATCCTTGGACAATGTTACGATTACTGCTACAATCATTTGCAAGTTTGTTTGCAAGTACTGTACTTCCAGCTCCCAGAACTTCCTGTTGGCTGTATGTTAGAAGCACAATTTTCAGACAGTAACACGTGTTTCTTAAATGTCTACATACCCCTGAAGAAGAGACTTTGAAAGTGGAACTTAAAGGAGCAAGCGTTATTTACAAATCAGAGGAGTCTACTACAAGTAGACGGTACCGATACTATATGCAAGGTTTCGTTGCTTTGTTCTATTTTTGATGGCAAAATTAAATCTTAATTCACACAGAAGCAGAAACACAACTGACACAAATGACAGGCTTCCTGTTGATTTAAACATTTCCGCCACTGTGGGTCTAATATGCCATAGTTTCATTTTGTAATCTGGTTATTTTACAGCTGATGTTTGGTCAAAATAAAAGTTTATTTTATATGAACTAAAAATAAAAATAAAACATTTATTCCTAAAAACCGTTGCTACCCCCCAACCCCCTCACCTGTGGATCTTGACACACTCTTTTAGAAAGGCTCCGTCGCCGTTGACTGCAGGCATCATGACTGCATGTCCAATCACAATACATGATTGTATGTAGTATGTACAGTAATTTCATATGATAACGTACTGGGGGGGTCGTCACAGCCTGAAATATTTCCAAAGGGGGACCCAGCAAAAAATGTTTGAGAACCCCTGCTTTAGGCGGAGCATTTACAACGGGAAAGTTTCGTTTCACCACAAGGTTGTTCCCTAAGCCGAAGTTTTCTCTTAGGAGGTGTTCCTATATGAGGAAACTACTGTACCTTCTCTGCATCTCCAGCTCCTCCTGTGAAGGACCATTCTGCACCTGGGAAAGCTGAGCGTTTTGTCGTGGCAATGTTGGACCTACAGAAAAAACAAAAAGCATATTTTAAGAGCATGCTCCTGGACAGTTTTACAACCTATACTGTACCACCAAGACAAACACCCTCATAGGGTTACCATTAAGGGTGTCATTTTTACATCAGCACAGCAAGGGGAGTAGCATTAGTACTCAGGTCATTGAAAAAGTAAAACTGTTTATGTAGTAGGCACTGTTTAGCATACTGGGCTCAGCGGATGGGGTAATTAGTGACTATGCTGCTAGAAATTCAAGTCACAATCACAGGAAAACTTCAAATCTAGTTATCAAATCGTGTCAGCTTGGCACTAGAAAAGCAGTTTCTGGACAATTTAATTAACCACTTCTATGCTGCCCAACATATCTGGTATGTCCTAATTAAAAAAAAAAAAAAAAAAAAAAAAAAAACGCTGGATTGCTGTTTTTTCACTCGGGATACATCAACTAGAAGCTTTACAGATATGTGGTCAGTGGTTCTAATTTCATTATGTTACAGTGATAAAATACCTTCCATGTGACACAGTTGTTAGACCTAATCTACAGCCTGCTTGAATGCTTCTGCTGGCCAGCATTATGATACATCTTGAGCAAATTTAAAACAATCTGCATCTAGCTTGTTTCTCTGCAATGAGGATTGATAACACAAAAGTTCTCCTTTGATTAGGATTAGGAGTGTTACCAACTTGTGTTTTGTGGAATTAGCTTTGAAGTGACACACCTGTATTTCTCTGCACTGTACTGCATTCTCTTTTGTTTATGTGACTATACAGAAATACCCTCCTACTTCTGTGGTTGTCATGTCCACATTATTGAAACTTCTCACGTGTGTGCCAACACACTTGGATCATGTGGCCAAAGATACTTTATGACTTCATGGCTTCATTATTTTTTTCTCCAGTGATGTTTGAGGCCAGCGATCAGAAGCTCAAAGGACCACATGGTTTTGTTACAGTTCCTGTACTTGCAACCTCTGCATTGAGTCTGGTTGAGTTGGTGTTGGAGAGAAACAAGTTCACCTAATTTTCGATTGATTCGCTTATGTAAAATTAATTTTTGGACTATTCAAATTTTTTATATTTGATCTAATTTTATTTGTCTACTGTCTTCTATTTGTATTTTTTTATATAATAATTCACATATAAATGACAATTTTATTAAAAATGTATCAGATTTTTCTACATTTAAAAAAAAGTAATTATAGTAATTTTTTAATTTTTTTTTTTTTTTTCCTCTCCCCTCACCCCTCTAAACCTTTCAGGATATATATATATATATATTTTCTCCCTTCAAAAAAATAAATAAATAAACTGATAGGAATTGTGTTGGTTTCATTGTATTTTTGTGTCCTCGTCCATTTAAAAAAAATAAAAATAAATAAAAACTACAACAAATACATGGGAGGCGTGGATAGGTCAGACCAGATGCTGGAACTGTACAATGCTGCAGGATGACGAAGGCACAGTATAAGAAGCTTGTCATGTACATGGTCCAGATCTCATTGTACACCTACGTAGTGTACCTAACTACAGCACCAGAGATTCAGCTCACATTTCTTGAATTTCACACCTCTGTGCTCTCCAGCCTTTTGTTCTATACACAAGGAGTACCAGAGACTGAAAGATTAGAAACTGTGGCAAGGCTTAGTGAACGGCATTTTATTCGACCACTGCCACAGCCCGGGAGAAAAGCCTATCCACAAAAAAAGTGCTGTGTATGTTCCTGCAAGGGCATACAGAGGGATACACGGTAGTACTGGAAGGACTAAATAAACCTTCAAAACAAGCTAATGTAACCAAAGGTAGTAAAAAAGCTTTATTTCATGTGGCAACATTATCTCGAGCTCCAGAAGGATTACGGGTAACAAACCATTGAACGGAGATGTTATGTGACCGATTTCTAAAATTATTATTTTGTGCAGCTTCAGAAAATATATACTTATATTTTACCAGGGTATCTCATTCTTTGATGGAGTACTGGGCACATGAAATCGGTGTGGGTGCTATAGGTAGCATAGTTCAAAGTGCCCTGGTGACAGTCTAGGGCAGTGGTCTTCACTGTTTTTTTTTTTTAATGGGGGGGCTTTATATATATATATATATATATATATATATATATATATATATATATATATATATATATATATATATATATATATATATATTGTCATACTTGTACTTGCCAGAACCAAAGTCATTGTATTTATCTTGCTCTTAATTGTATTATTACTTGTACTGTGATTCTTGAAATGTATTTTTGTTTACGACTGTAAGTCACCCTGGATAAGGGCATCTGCTAAGAAATAAATAATAATAATAATAATAGAAAAATGCAGAAAGGTAGCACTTTATAAGTCAGGAACAAATAATGTTCTTATTTTGCTCTGAAATGCCATTATAACACGGAGCATGTCACTTGGCATTTTTTGCTTGCCTTATAATTGTAGGTTGATAACATTGAGCTTGTAATGTCAGTAAGAAAAGCCAGCTTTATTAGCCAGTCTGGATCATCAAGTTCCTTTTCTTCTTTTCCCTTACTTTCAAGGAAGTTGTGAATTACAAGGAGCAGGCTGAGAAATCGTTCCAGCACTCGTCCTCGAGAAAGCCTCCTGACTTCGTTATGCATAACCAGATCACCATACTCCGTTTCATACTCCTCAATTAATTCTCTGAACTGTCGGTGGTTCAGGGCTTTTGAAACAATGAAATTCATAATCTTGGTGACAACCTGCATAATCTTTTGCATTTTGCCGTTTTTCACCTTGCTCACAAGAGCTTCTTGGTGAATTTGCAGTGAAACCCAAAAAAGTGGAATCCCCTCTTTCTTTTTCTTTAGACCCAGCAATCCTTTTTCTTTGCCTCTCAAACTTGGGGCACCGTCAGTACACACAGATACGAGTTTCTTACAAGAGAGGCCAGTCTGATAAAAAAATAAATAATTTAAGTGCATTCACAATATCTTCACCCCTTGTTTGCGTTTTCAGTGGAATCAAACCCAGGAGTTCTTCGCAGAAGCATTCGTCTTGGGGAAACGAGCCCACACACATAATTGTGATACATTGCATATGTCAGTACTCTCATCAAGAGCAAGACTATAACAAGGAGCTGTCAAAACATCTGAAATGACTTGTTGTCGGATGTCTTGGCCGATCACTTCAACCCTCCTCATCACTGTAGTATCAGATAACTGTAGCCCCCTAATTTGTTTAAGTATTTCATTTCTGTTGGAGAAATCGGAATGTAAAATTTCCGCAGAAGCCACAAAACATTCCTTTACAATTTCTGCATCTGTAAAAACCTTTCAGTGGTGTGCTAATATCCACGCAATTTCAAAGGATGCCTCTGTTAGACATCCTGCAACCGAGCTAGCAGTTTTTAGCACTTTCTGTTGTTTATTCAATGAGCTGACAAGCTGGTTGATTTTGCTTTTCCGAATGGAACTACCAGGTGGGTATTTTTCATTAAGTTCCTCATGCACACTCAAATAATGTCGCTCCAGATTGCTGGTTTTTAATACACAGACGGTTTTCTGGCACATCAAGCAAACTGGCTTTTCAGATTCCTCATTAAAAATAAAGAAAAAGTCATTTGTCCACCTCTCCTGAAACTTGCGGTGCTCATCCTGAACTGCCCAAACTTTCCTCCGTTTTACAGTAGTTCCAGCTTCAGTTTCGTTCAGTGGGTTCATTATGCAGGTCATATACTTATAACACTTAAGCGGGAGGTGAGTAAAATACAACTCCCTGAGTTCATGGTTTTGATTTCCCTTTGTTATTTCTAATTTAAACAAATCTTTATTAATGAAGGATCATTTGAAGGGACAAATTTAGGGTAATTGGGGGTCACCAGTGGCCCGCGGACTGTGCAATGAAGACCACTGGTCTAGGGCATGTAAACGCCTGGAAATGTCTGTAAAGGTGCACATATTTGGTATCTTTGAACTCAGGACACTCCAAGCAATTCAGAATACAAAGATTACCTGTAATATGGTTTCTTCATTGGATGATGAACTTTTCTTTTGTATCAGAAAGTATCTTGAGTAATGGCCCTGGGTCTGTGAAGATAAGGGGGCCTCTTCTATGGCATGGGAATGCAGCATATTTGTTATTTCCTCTTGCAGGCAGATGCCCCTTGGCCTTGACCAGTCTAAAACTGTCTGGATGATGCCTGTTGCTGGTGGTAAAACTTGGAACGCAATCCTGTAACCATGTTGAATAAGCCTCAGGACCCAGGGGTCTCATGCAATTTTTTCCCAGCTGGTTAGAAAATGAGACACCCTTCCTCACATTGGCAGTGGATGGGGTTGGGGGGGGGTTTTGGAAGGCTGAGAAAATGTCAGGAGGAGGTAGAGGGTGTACCTCCCTCTTTATAATAGCCACGTCCTGTTTTTCGTGGTCTAAACTCCTGGCCACGTTGAAAGTGGCCCTGCCTGTTAAACCATGGTTGAGGTGGCTGGTTTCTGAATGACTTTTGTCTATTGAAAACAACCCTGTTGCACGGTGCACCTCTCCCTGTAGTAGTGCAAGATCTAATCACCTGTCTAACCTCTTTCATGTCAGACAAGGAATTCTTCAGGCTGGTGCCAAATAAAAGATCACCCTGCTTCACTGCTGCTTGCAGTTGAAGTTTTGCAGTGTTTTTCCCTTCTTCTGCCAGCTGCATGGCCACCTCTAGATTTTCAGGTGTAAAATTGTGGAAAGCTGGTTCCACAGCATATGCTGGTATTTTGCTGCATGGATCTGATAATTGTTGATCTGCATGCTGCATGTGGAGGCAGAGTAATCTTTTTTTTAAGAAATCATCTTTTTTTTTTTTTTTATCAGATCCATTCAAAGAAGCAGATCTAGGAGGACATACCTGCAGTTGGTGTAGCCATGACGGTATCCAGTTTAGGTTGTTTGAAAAGGTGGTTTTTATGATCCACTGGTACCCTGTAGAGTTTATCTACTCTGGGCAGGCATGGTGCAGAAGTAGCAGATCTTTGCCAAATAGCCTCAACATACCTCCAGACCGCCTCATGGAAGGGGAACCCTTCAAAGGCTTTTTTTATCCTTTGCATCCAAGATAATAAGGAAGTCATCCTGATCTGCACAGGTCTGGGTTTGTACCTTGAGAGGATGAAGTCCTTCTCCGTACGGCATCTGCACCTGTGTATATGGGAGAGGGGTCGTCTGTTTACTCAAAAACGTCCTCCTCGGGGGCGGAGTCAATGACGTCATGGTCTCCTAGGGTGGGGGCACCTGGAAAGTATGTTCCTGCGTACTTCCGGGTGCAACGGTACCAGAACTTGCTGTACGAGCTACAGGCTGGCTGTAAAGGTTGAGCCTGCTTTGACTGCTCATATTCCTTTAGCCATTGAAAAAAAGGCATTGATAGCTGTGAAGGGGATGGTTGAGCCCTGGCTGCTGGAGCCTCCGTAATGGTGGTCGCTGATTTTGCCGATACGTCTCTCTCCCTGCAACTGCGGGAGTGTGTGGATTTTCTCGTTCTTTTCCTGGGAGAAGAAAAACCTGGACCCCTGCCTGCTCTTTTAAAAGTAGAGGGTATAGAACTACCTTTATCAGAACAGAGAACCACCAAAGGGGAAGGAACTTCCTTGTGAGTTGGAGTGACTGACATGTCTACACACATTAAACATAAATTTGTGTTAGAAGATGGAGAAAGTGGGGAACCACACTTAGAACAGATGGAAGACATAGAAGCAGAAAATGGAGAAAAGGGGAAGAGAAAAAAAAAAAAACTTAACCCATACTTTTTTTTTCGAACAAAACTAGCAAAGCACGTTAGTCCTTTCCCAATCAACGCAGGAGAAATTTAGACAACCTGACTTGGATACGAGGTGGGGGTTTTATGGAGGAGGAGCATGTATTTTGTGCCAATGAGGATTATAAAAAGGATCTCTGGGAAAGAGATCTGGTTCTTTCTCTTGACCCAAGCGACATGGAGACCGGAAGTTCACGTTGTGTGGAGTTCATCAGACGAGTTAAGAAACACTCTTTATTCAACAATGAAACTAAAGATTTCAGATTCAAAGGTCCAAATACTGTGACAAACAAGTGATTTTTACTACATACAATGACATTACTTCAGATTGCAGAAGGATTATGGGTAACAAACCATTGCCAGGATATGTAATGTTACCCATTTCTAAAACCCTTATTTTGTGCAGATTCAGAAAATATATACTTTTTCCTGGGTATCTCATTCTTTGGTGGCGTACTGGGCATTTGAAATTGGGGTGGGTAATATACACCATGGGCTGCATAAGTTGAAGTGGAAAAGTCAAAGTGGCCTTGTGTCAGCCTGTGACAAAAAAAAAATATATATATATATATATATATATATATATATATATATATATATATATATATATATATATATATATATATATATATATGAAATTTCTCGAAAATAAAGAATTTTAGGAAAAAATCTTTTGTAGCAAAAGTTTTGCTTTTGTGGATGTGGAAAAAAGTTACAAGAAATAGATGTCTAGAATTATTTTTGCAAAACTAGAAAAATGCTAATTCAAAAGTATTCATACCCTTTGATGCTATGATAGTATTGTCTACAAGGTGCTAGAAATTTCAATATGATCATGCAGAACCGAATTCTAGCAAAGTCTAGAAAATGCTGGATTGTAGGTGAACATTCTTAGAGAGTGTAACGGGGGAGAGATCTGTGCTGTCTGGCGCATGCGTGGTTCTGCAGGAAGAGGACAGCAACTCGTAAGATCCGCCTGTCAGTCACGCCGATGACACGGAGAGGTGGGGAAGAGGGTGTGTTGGATTTCCCTCTCTCCGAGTGGCTGAGAGGCAGGCCTTGGGGGATTGCTCGGCCCATAAGTACTGCGCTTGGTTATGCATTCAGGTGGCCGTGTTTGGGAATATACAGTGACGCTGGCAGAAGACACCAGTGTAAAACAAGGACCAGGCAAGCCCGGCTGAGGGAGACAGCCTGCCTTAATATAATTTTAAAAGTAAAAGAATAATTACGTACTCGAGGGGACATGTGTAGGTATACAGGGAACTCTTGCCACCCCAGTGTATAGAAATAGCTGAGTGTAGGTCGGAGGCCCGTACTGACCGGCTTAGCGGCAGTGGGGGCACTGTGTAAGCAGCAATTTTTGTTTTGTAGTTTTATTACTGTGTTTTATTTTCCCTTTTTCGTTCGCCTTTTGTTTTCGTTATTATTTTGAGCACCTATGTGTATGCTACGACTTGCCAACCTTTTTACCATTGCTGGTATTAGGTTGTGCTCTGGAGTGGTACCACAGTGTCACTTTGTGGCAAAAATAAATCAGTGCGCCTGAGCGGCGCTACAAATAAAGTTCTGTCTCCTCTGTGTCAGTGAATTGCCCACCACCCTTCCACAGAGAGTATAAAAGGGATAGGCATAGGATGATTGCTGTCATTACCAATAAGTCAATATGGGAAAAAGTAAAGAGCTACCTGAAGACCTTAAGCAGAAAATTATTTATTGTCATAAAGCTGGAGAAGGATACAAGAAGATTTCCAAGCATTTGAGTATCTCAATTTCAACTCTTGTTTCTATTGTCAAGAAGTACAAGAGTCATGGTACTGTCACAACGTCATAACAATCTGAGACTGACTGCCAAAGACATTCAAAGTGAATTAGCTGTAAGTGGGACTGGGGTTTCCATTTCAACCATAGGTCGAGTATTGCATGGTGAAGGTCTCAATGGTCGTAGGCCAAGGAAAAAGCCACTCTTAGGAAACCGTCACAAGGACAATCGCTTAAAGTTTGCAAAACAGCATTTGAATGATGGATATGGGTTCTAATCAAAGGTTTTGTGGAGTGATGAAACAACAAAATTGAGCTATTTGGTCACACTGATAGTCGTTACGTTTGGAGAAAGTCTGGTGAGGCGTACAAAGAAAAGAACACCATACATGGAGGTGGTAATATCCTTCTGTGTGGCTGTTAATGGCACAGGGAATTTGGTTCCAATACATGGTAAAATGGATTCCATAGCACACCAAAAGATATTGACCAATCATCTGAAACCCTCCGCTACAAAACTTGGTTTAAAGTGCAACTGGGTGTTCCAATACAATAACAATCAAAAGCACTCATCAAAATCTACATCAGAATGGTTAAAGAAGAATAAAATCAAGGTTCTGGACTGGCCTAGTCAAAGTCCTAATCTAAATCGGATTGAGAATCTTTGATATGAGTTGAAGAAGGCTGTGTAGAAGAGAAGTCCTCAGAATTTGAATGAACTGGAACAAGTTTGCATTAAAGAATGGTCAAAAATCACTAAAGAATCATGCCAAAAGCTCATTGACAAATATCATCATTTAAAAGAGGTTATTTTTGCTAAAGGTGCCTCAACTAGCTATTAATTTCATTTTCCTTGTCATGTATGAATACTTTTGAATTAGCATTTTTAGAGTTTAAAAAATTGCTGAAATAAATAATTTCTAGACATCTATTTCTTGTAACTTTGTTTCGTCATCCACAAAAGAAACTTTTGCTACAATTATTTGTTTGAGAAGTTTCTAAAATTATACATTTCCATTGGGGTATGTAAACTTCTGACTACAAATTATATATATATATATATATATATATATATATATATATATATATATATATATATATATATATATATATATATATATATATATACACAGTGCCTTGCATAAGTATTCACCCCCCTTGGACTTTTCCACATTTTGTAGTGTTACAACCTGGAATTAAAATGGATTTAATTAGGATTTTTGTCACTGATCTACACAAAATAGTCCATAATGTCGAAGTGGGGAAAAAAATCTACATATTTTTCAAAATTATTTACAAATAAAAAACTGAAAAGTCTTGATTGCATAAGTATTCACCCCCTTTGCTGTGACACCCCTAAATAAGCTCTGGTGCAACCAATTGCCTTCAGAAGTCACATAATTAGTTGAATGGAGTCCACCTGTGTGCAATTAAAGTGTCACATGATCTCAGATTAAATACACCTGTTTCTGGAAGGCCCCAGAGTTAGTTAGAGAGCATATCTAAACAAACAGCATCATGAAGACCAAGGAGCTATCAAAACAAGTCCGGGATAAAGTTCTGGAGAAGCACCAATCAGGGTTGGGTTATAAAAAAATATCCCAAACTTTGAACATCCCCGACACCGTTAAATCCATTATTAAAAAATGGAAAGAATATGGCACAACCGCGACTCTGCCTAGAGAAGGCCGTCCACCAAAACTCAGTGACCAGGTAAGGAGGGCATTAGTCAGAGAAGCAACCAAGAGGCCAGCTGGGCTTTATGGAAGAGTGGCGAGAAGAAAGCCATTGCTGAAAAAAACCCATATCAAATCCCGTTTGGATTTTGCCAAAAGGCATGTGGGAGACACAGCAAACATGTGGAAAAAGGTTCTCTGGTCTGATGAGACCAAAATTGAACTTTTTGGCCTTAGCGCAAAACACTATGTGTGGCGCAAAGCCAACACTGCTCATCACCCTGAGAACACCATCCCCACGGTGAAGCATGGTGGTGGCAGCATCATGTTATGGGGATGCTTTTCATCGGCAGGGACTGGGAAACTGGTCAGGATTGAGGGCAAGATGGATGGAGCCAAATACAGGGAAATTCTAGAGGAAAACCTGTTTCAGTCTGCAAGAGACCTGGGACTGGGGCGGAGGTTCACCTTCCAGCAGGACAATGACCCTAAACACACAGCCAAAGCTTCACTGGAGTGGTTTAAAAACAAGAACCTGAATGTCTTAGAATGGCCCAGTCAAAGCCCAGACCTCAATCCGATTGAGAATCTGTGGCAAGACTTGAAAATTGCTGTTCACCAACGGTCCCCATCCAACTTGACAGAGCTTGAGCAATTTTGCCAAGAAGAATGGGCAAATATTGCAGGATCCAGATGTGCAAAGCTGGTAGAGACTTACCCAAAAAGACTCACAGCTGTAAATGCTGCCAAAGGTGCTTCTACCAAGTATTGACTCAGGGGGGTGAATACTTATGCAACCAACAAATGTCTTTTTTTTTGTTTTAACTTTTGTGTCACAATAAAAAATATTTTGCACCTTCAAAGTGTTAAGTATGTTGTGTAAATCAAATGGTAAAAATCCCAATTAAATCCATTTTTAATTCCAGGTTGTAACACTACAAAATGTGGAAAAGTCCAAGGCGGGTGAATACTTATGCAAGGCACTGTGTGTATGTGTATATATATATTATATATATTTTTATATATATATATATATATATATATATATATATATATATATATATATATATATATATACACACATACACACATACACATACACACACACACACACACTGCTGTGCAAGTCTTAGACATGTTGCATTTTTCTGCTCCGATGCATTACGAACATCAACAATTTACTGAAAGCCTCCACTAGTGTTTTCTACTATTATAACAACCTTGACTTGCATAAAGAAGGAAAAACATTGAGTGAAATAGCTCACATCACTCGATTTTCAAGGTGTGGTATCTGAAGCATAATCAACAAGTACTGAGAAACGTCATCTGTAATTGACAAACCCAGGACTGACCCAAAAAGCTGTCTAACAAGGATTAGCAATACTTGACGATAATATCCTTAAGGAATAGAAAGAAGACAAGCGTTGAATTGACAACAGAACTGGCAGAAGGCACAGGTGTCGCTGTTCATCCATCAGCAGTCCAAAGCACCTTTGACCATTGTTCTATAGTCCAATTTCTGTGTTCTTGTGCAAATTTTAGTATTTTAGTCTTGTTTCCCTTTCTTAACAGAAGTATTCTTACTGCAACACATCTTTTAAGTAATGATTTCAAGAGTTACCTTCGTACTGTTGATTTGATGGACAACGACACCTGTGCCTTCTGCCAGTTCTGTTGTCAATTCAACGCTTGTCTTCTTTCTATTCCTTAAGGATATTATCGTCAAGTATTGCTAATCCTTGTTAGACAGCTTTTTGGGTCAGTCCTGGGTTTGTCAATTACAGATGATGTTTCTCAGTACTTGTTGATTATGCTTCAGATACCACACCTTGAAAATCGAGTGATGTGAGCTATTTCACTCAATGTTTTTCCTTCTTTATGCAAGTCAAGGTTGTTATAATAGTAGAAAACACTAGTAAGGACATAAGAAAGTTTACAAACGAGAGAAGGCCATTCGGCCCATCTTGCTTGTTTGGTTGTTAGTAGCTTATTGATCCCAGAATCTCATCAAGCAGCTTCTTGAAGGATTCCAGGGTGTCAGCTTCAACAACATTACTGGGGAGTTGGTTCCAGACCCTCACAATTCTCTGTGTAAAGAAGTGCCTCCTATTTTCTGTTCTGAATGCCCCTTTATCTAATCTCCATTTGTGACCCCTGGTCCTTGTTTCTTTTTTCAGGTCGAAAAAGTCCCCTGGGTCGACATTGTCGATACCTTTTAGAATTTTGAATGCTTGAATCAGATCCCCGCATTAGTCTTCTTTGTTCAAGACTTGAATAGATTAAATTCTTTTAGCCTGTCTGCATACGACATGCCTTTTAACCCTTTGCAGTCCATTGTCGGACTGGGTCCAACATTGCAATTATTCCTCACAGGTCCTTTGTCGGACTGGGTCCGACATCATTATAGCAACGCAATAAACGGGTGTCTAGTCATTTTTCTCCGGAAAAAGCCGAAAAACCATTCAATTGCCGAGTGGGAGCGACAGGAGCGAGACAAGTCGGGAAAAAAAAAAAAAAAAAAAAAAAAAAGGCGTATCTCATGAATAGTCATACATGGTATCAGGTATCAGATAACGGGGCGGACGTAAGTAAACAAGTTGGGTGACTGAATCAGCGCACAGAAAACACGGACATTTGCAGAGCTTTTTGAGATGTTATAGTAATAAAATAATGACTTGGATCGCATTATTGAGGAGTTTGGTGATAAAGCAGTGATCCGGAGATGATCGATCAGTATGTACGACTATTATTATTATTATTATTTTTATTTCTTACATAGGTGAACGCTATAACAAACGAAAGGGTGGGGCGGGGCTGGAGATGCCTAGTGAGTGCTTTGTTGATATGCAGGGCCATTTAAACCCGTTTGACTGTGAAAAAAAATACTTTTAAACAGCGCGTCTAAAATTAACTGCGTGTGTGAAAATTAATTAGACCTGGCGTGCCTGACGCTCAATTAATAAATGGACCGCAAAGGGTTAAACCCAGGATAATTCTGGTTTACTGTAAAGCTACGTCTTAGTTGGTGCTTATCTTCGCGAGAGCCAAGTTCAAATCAGCATGAAGTTTTAACGTCTACTCTTGTGTAATGGAAATCTTGAAGATCTGGATACTTCCACTGACTGCTGTGAAGAGTGCAGCTGGCAACAAGGGAAAGTCCTCGTGACAGCCTGGAGAGACAGCTGACAGGAGGAAAGAGACCCCATTGGGGCTGGCAAGGGTTAGCTACCCATGTCGGCAGTATCCAGCTCTGTGTTTACAGGATGCTGGAGACACCCACCCAAGACTTCTAAGAAATTAAAGAGAAAAATACCCCTAGAGTCTGTGAGAGCGGGTGCGGAAGATGACTCAACGTTGGACAACACGGTTAGCGACTTAGGAACGGAAACGGATATGAGTATGGAGAGTACTTCACAAAAGACTAGTTCAAGATCTGCAGTTAGCAAAGACATGGAACTCCAGGTTTGTGTCTGCGGCTGGAGCAAGGCGACAACGGTCAGGGGTTTGAAGATTCATCAAGGGAGAATGAAATGCTTGAGGGAGAAGGGACAAGGGCCTCGCATTGATCAGTACTTCTTACGAAGTCAGTCAAGTCAGTTGAATGAAATCCAGCGACAGGAAGCAAACCACAGTTCGCAGGATATCAGCACCCCTGTCATAGACGTGAGGAGGACTTGCATGGACACAGTTAGTGATGAACCTAATGATCCTTGTGAACCCGGTCAGACAAACCAGCATAAGAGAGAAAAGAACCTCAACAGGCACAAGCCTGGAGTCAAATGGCCAAGAGCTTATGAGAAAACTGCGGGGGACACAGTAAACACAGATCTCTGCTTTGCGTTGGAAAGGTTAAGTGGAACAGTTGAAAAGAAGCTGGATAAATTTGGGGACATCATCTACACATATGGAAGCGAGAGGTTTGGAGTTGAAAAAAGGAAGGAAAAAGTACAAACTATTCCTGGAAAGTCTAGATGGCAGCAGGAGATTGAACGCTTAGTTAGAGAAAGGAGACAGCTGAGGAAGCAATGGAGAAGAGCAGAACAAAGTCAGAAGGAGGGACTCAATCTCTTAAAAAGGGTCATAAAAGATAAGCTTGCAACATTGCGCAGAGCTGAGCGCCTACAGAAATGCTAGAAAAAGAAGGAGCGTGCGAGAGCTAACTTTTATAAAGACCCATTCAAATTTGTAAAGAAGTTATTCACCAGTGAGAAGAATGGCACACTAAAAGCATCTAAGGTTGAGCTGGAGAGATATTTGGAGGAAACACATACAGATTCAAAAAAGCAGGAGCCTATGTCAATTCCGTTAGATATCCCACCTATCAATCCACCAGAATACCAAATGGAGGACTGTGCACCTAAGTGGAAAGAAGTAGAGCAAGCTGTGAAAAAAGCAAGGGCTTCATCATCTCCAGGGCCTAATGGAGTTCCGTACAGAGTGTACAAGAGTGCTTCAGGAGTTCTACGAATTCTGTGGAAATTGATGAAAGTGGCATGGGAAAAACAGGTTGTACCAAGAGCATGGCGCCGAGCAGGTGGAGTCTTTATACCTAAGAAAAAGATTCTGCAAGTATCAGTCAGTTTCGTCCTATTTCCCTATTAAATGTAGAAGGCAAGATTTTCTTCAGCATTATTACTCAGAGATTGTCAACTTACCTATTAAAGAACTGCTTCATTGACACTTCAATACAAAAAGCGGGCATTCCAGGTTTCCCAGGATGCTTAGAACACATCAATGTGATCTGGCAACAAATTCAAATCAGCTAAAAAAGAGAGGAAGGAGCTCCATGTGACATTCCTGGATTTGGCTAATGCATATGGTTCAGTGCCACATGAAATTCTTTGGGCAGCATTTGATTTTTTCAATGTTCCCGATGACAATAACAAATTTAGTGAAAGCCTACTTTGGAGATTTGCAATTTAGTTTTTCAACTTCAGAATTCAGCACTACATGGCAATACCTAGAAGTTGGAATAATGGCAGGATGCACCATTTCTCCACTGGCTTTTACCATGGCAATGGAAGTAATCATTATTATTATCCTGGGCGACTTGCAGTCGTAAACAAAAATACATTTCAAGAATCACAGTACAAGTATTAATACAATTAAGAGCAAGATAAAATACAATCACTTCGGTTCTAGCAAGTACAAGTATATGACAATTAGGGCATCAAAATGGGTAGTGGGAGGAGAGCGCTTGGCTTCTGGAATGCGACTACCACCAATTTGAGCATACATGGATGACATGACAACCATGACTACAACAGTAGCCTGCACTAAATCGGTTATTGGGCAAATTAACCAATAACATTGAATGGGCACAAATGCAATTCAAGCCCACTAAATCAAGGAGTATCTCTATAATTAAAGGTAAATTAGTAGATAAAACATTCTTCATTAATGGTGAGGCAATACCAATAGTGTCTGAGAAGCCAGTGAAAAGTCTTGGGAGATGGTATGACGGGGATCTAAAGGACACAGTTCTTTTTTTTTTTTTTTTTTAATTTAGTCGTCGCCAATTATTTTACCCCAATTTAGCATGCCCAATTATTATCTGTGTCCTCGGCTCACAGCTCGCAACCCCCCCCGCCGACTCGGGAAACGGAGGCTGGAACACGCGTCCTCCGAAACGTGCTCCTGCCAAGCCGTCATTTTTCGCACTGCAGATCCACAGCAATGCCACCAGACCTATAGTGCCGGAGGACAACACAGATCTGGCGGCTCCACTGCAGAGCCACAGGTGCCCTATCGGCCACAGGGGTCGTTGATGCGCGGTGAGCCGTGGATTCCCCTACCGACCTAAGCCCTCCCTACCCGGGCAGTGCTCAGCCAATTGTGCGCCGCCCCCTAGGAACTCCCGGTCACGGTCGGCTGTGACATAGCCTGGATTCGAACCTGCGATCTCCAGGCTATAGGGCACATCCTGCACTCCGCGTGGAGCGCCTTTACTGGATGCGCCACTCGGGAGCCCCCAAGGACACAGTTCTTGTGGGAGAAGTTAGACAACAAGCAGTGGAAGGGTTGAAGAGCATAGACAGCAGCGCTTTACCAGGCAAACTAAAACTCTGGTGCTTTCAGTTTGGTCTACTGCAGAGGTTGCTGTGGCCACTGACTGGTTTCTTTGACAACAGTTGAGAAGCTGGAAGCTTTAATCAGTTCATACATCAGGAAATGGTTGGGAGTTCCACGCTGCCTCAGCAGAGTGGGCCTCTATGGTAAAGGAATACTGCAGCTACCAGTCTCCGCTCTAAACGAGGAGTTAAGTGCGCCAAGGTCAGACTGGAAATGACATTAGTAGAGTCACGCGACAAATGCGTAAGGGAGGCAGCACCTGTGTTGAAAACTGGAAGAAAGTGGGCGTCAAAGAAAGCTGTGGAAGATGCAAAGGCTGCCCTTCGAATTGGTGATATCATGGGGCAAGTTCAGCATGGAAGAGGGGGTCTTGGTCTCAGTTCAGCTCCTCCTACATGGCACAAGGCAGCCCCAGCTCAAAGGAGGAAGCTGGTAGTCAAAGAGGTGCAAAAGCAGGAGGAGAGGATGAGGTGGTAAAGGCCATTTCCCAGGCCAAGCAGGGAGAATGGATGAGATGGGAGAGTGTGGAACAACGCAAGATTGGCTGGCAAGACCTATGGTCAATGGAACAGAGCAGGATCAGTTTCCTCATCAGGTCAACATATGATGTTCTCCCATCACCACAGAACCTAAACCTCTGGGTAGGAGAGGATCCCTCATGTCCTTTGTGTTCATCACCTGCAACATTAAGGCACATTTTGACAGGATATAAGGTGGCTCTTAGCCAAGGACGGTTTACTTGGCGCCATGACCAGGTGCTGCGATGTTTGGCCTTAGCATTGGAAGACAAGTAACATGACCAATAAGTTGCCACCAGTTCCATCAAAACATTACACACAAAAGACAACATTCCTCCGCCCAGGAGAGCAACCACCAAGAAAAGGTGTTAAAACCAATCCTCGCCCAGGACAACTGGAAGCTGCTAGAGAATGGAAAATGCTGGCAGATGTTGGTCAACGGCTTATTTTTCCACCTGAGATTGCCACCACTAAACTTCGACCAGATATTGTCTTGAGGTCTGGATCAGCACACCTTGTTCACCTGGTAGAGTTAACAGTGCCATGGGAGGATGCTGTAGATGAGGCGTATGAGAGGAAGAAACTTCGGTATGCTCAACTAGCCACTGAAGCGGAACAGCGAGGATGGAGAGTCCAGGTTTACCCAGTGGAGGTGGGTTGTCGAGGATTTGTGGCACACTCTACAACCCGGTTTCTCAGAGACGTCGGATTCAGTGGCCAAGAGTTGCGTCGCACAGTGAAGAACTTATCTGAAGTAACAGAGAGGAGCAGCAACTGGCTGTGGTTGAGACGGAAAGATTCTGGCTGGGGATCTCAAGCACAATAGAAAGAAAGAAACAGTGATGTACGGGTAAGTAAGCTGGGCTGAGTTGAGTGGGGGACGGAGGGGGGTGATGCTGGGACGCAAGAATCACCGTCGAGCCCTCTTGAGGTGTCGTGGGCTAGTCGACGAAACACAGAGGATGGAAGGTGCCCACTTGAAGACCCCAGAGATGTACCCTACTTAGCTCAATCCAGACGGTTGTCATGCTGATGCGCTGGGGAGACCGGACTGTGGTTGACCCCGGAGCCAGCATCGCAGCCGTTGTGTGTGCTGATGCGCTAGGGAGGCAATAAGCTGATCCCTGGAGCCAGCATTACACTTCAGCCATTAACACCGGACAGAAGGATATCTACATCATCATATGGAAGGAAACGCAAATGGATGGAGACACAGATGGATCACATTAGTTTACTGTAAAGCTACGTCTTAGTTGGTGCTTATCTTGGTGAGAGCCGAGTTCAAATCAGCATGAAGTTTTAACATCTACCCTTGTGTAATGGAAATCATGGTCGCTCTTCTTTGCACTCTTTCTACAGCAGCAATATCCTTTTTGTAACGAGATGACCAGAATTGAACACAATATTCTAGGTGAGGTCTTACTAATGCATTGTAAAGTTTTAACATTACTTCCCTTGATTTAAATTCAACACTTCTCACAATATATCCAAGCATCTTGTTAGCCTTGTTGGAGGCTCTGAGTAAATTGTTGATGCTCATAATGCATCAAAGTAGAAAAATGCAACATGTCTAAGACTTTTGCACAGCAGTATATATATATATATATATATATATATATATGGAACATATGATAGTTTTGGTGCAAAACAGCTGACTCCCAAAACCACAAAAGTTTTGTAGCACAGAGCATCAAAAGGGCCTCAGCAGACAAGAGGTTAACCCTTTGCGGCCCATTTATTCAGTGCGTCTCAGGCGTGTCAGGTCCAATTTATTTTCACACGTGCAGTTTATTTAAGACGCGCTGTTTAAAAGTATTTTTTTTCCACAGTAAAACAGGTTTAAAAGGCACTGCATATCAACAGGACACTCAGTACTGCATCTACAGCCCTGCCCCACCCCTTGTTCGGTGTATTTTTTGACATACCTCTTCATAGTAGTGCATACCGATAAATCATCTCCTGATCACTCGTTTTATCACCAAACTCCTCAATAATGCAATCCAAGTCAATATTGTATTACTATAACATCTAAAAAAGCTCTGCAAATGTCTGTGATATTCTTTGAGCACTGGATGCAGAAGCAGCTATCTTGTTTGTTTAGTTTATGTCTGTGTTATCTCTGTGGTGCCGGGGCTAAGTGTATTGCTCAGATCCGCCCCCCTTTTTTTTTCGGCTTCTCTCGGCTCCTATTGGTCTCACTTGGCCATTGAATGGTTTTCTCGGCTTTTTCCGGAGAAAAAACAACTAGAGACCTGTTTTTTACATCTTTTTGATGATGTCGGACAGGGTCCGACGTTGGACCGGAAAGGGAAAATTGCAATGTCGGACCAGGTCCGACATAGGACCGCAAAGGATAAAATATTGTGTGGGGAGACACTGGTAGAAAAGCCTACAAAAGCACAGACACTGACAAAGTTAAAAATGTAAACACTATTTAATAACTGCAACCACCACATAGTGTGTGTGTGTGTGTGTGTGTGTGTGTCTAAATACCAAATTCCTCTTTAATACAAGCAGGGAAATGGGGTCACATTTAACTACCACCACATTAACTCAAAAACACTGCAGGCACATTTTTAGTTCCACCCAATTGTTCAAGCTGAAATACTTATTTGTTGCATGCAACTTATTAAAGAGTATTTTTTAAGCTATGAAGCAGGGTGCCAAAGGATATACTTCCCTATCTTCCCATGCAATTTTTTTTTTTGATTATTAAATCTAGACTGCTATTCTGGGTTTAAAAGTGACAACCCCATTACTCTGCATTCAATGATTCTTGCTATAACATTGATATAGCCTAGTTGGCGAAGGCTGCAAAGGATGTTCATTAATTTTCTTACTGAAATGTAAATACTGGAGTGTTTGTTTCTCAACAGTGGAGAAATATGTTTCTTTGTTTATTAATTAATAATAATAATAATAATAATAATAATAATAATAATAATAATAATACAGCTTTCTTTCCATATTTGATGGCAACTTTAGTCACTATTTGTTTTTAAACAGCTGCAACATGTACAGTAACGATTTGAACAAAACGCACTATATCTACACCCAGTACAAACTCTATTTATTATTAATGGACAATCCAGAAAATGAACTCAATCTGACTAAATGTACTATGTAGAAATATCTGCAATATATAATCTTGACCTATTGGCTGAATAGTTTCAGATTTTTTTTCCTTCCCTTTTCTATGTTTCTCAATTATTTTGCAGTATAAAACACTTTTTGCATTTTCTTTCTTTCAAATTGCTGAACCGTTTTAGTTAATCAATGTGCATAGTAAATTCATAAGCTTCCAAAACCAACCTAACATATTAAGCATTCTATTTAACTTTCACCACAGTAGCTGCCAAACTATTTGATCAATACAGTTTGCAGATCTACACAGCAATCTTTCTTTCTGAATAAATACCAGCACCTGCTTATTAAAACAATGCACTGCAACTCTGTAAATAAAATACATTTTAGTGTGAAAACTGAAGCACATCAAAGAATATTAAAGCCCCTTCCTTGCCCTGTGAGGAGAACAGGTTGTTGTGAAAACCTACATACGAAAGGGGAGACATGATCCCATTTCTGACAGCAGATATACTGCCAGAGTCCATCTCCACCATCCTGGGGCCTGGAGCCAACACCACCTTCCACAGAGTCCTCAGAAACCAAGTGAACGACCATCCCTTTTACATTCTAGCACTGCACAGGAGCGGAGAGCTTCAAACCTTCCTCCGGTTCCAAAACATTGATTCACAAACCCAAATCACTTTTCAATAAAGATATGAAGTTACTTGCTGAATGCAGAAGGACGAGTATCCTAAGGGGCTCGGTCTAGTGAACAGTGCTTTACAGCTTATTGTTTACATATTGGTATGAGGCTGCACTAACTCCTGCTGCAGTTTGCATTTCCTGCCCATACTAAATTATTCATATCATGTCTGCGAAGGGCAAGCAACAATGCCCTTCAGATTACTATCAATGTTATAAGTTTATCTACAGTAGAGTTACTTAAAATAACAGGAATATAAAAAAAAACCTAGTCATTAGTGTTCTGTTCTGTTCTCAAAATGAAAACATTATCAGGGTTAGCCTATTATAAGACCTAGGCACAATTCTAAACTCCATTCACTAAACCTTTTAAACCTTTTTGGTTTGGTTGCTACTGTACAAAACAAAATATATATACAGTGCCGTGAAAAAGTATTGGCCCCGTCTGATTTTCTGCATTTTTGCACATTTTTCACATTGTATTTGGTCAGAGTTTTTTGTGGGTTGTAGTAGTATATAGAGGGAGTCAGAGAAAAAATGACACCAACGTTTGGTGCTTCTTTCATTTGTTTGGTGTGCAAGGTAATAAAACATGCAATCTAGGTGTGAAAAAGTTATTGCCCCCTCTAGTTAACTCAACCCAATTAAAGAGATAATTAGGGTCAGCTGTTTGAGTACTTTGGTTAACAACCAGGCCTGATTTGGGCCAGCCCTGCCCAATATAAATCTGACTAACTTTGGCCCTTACCATCAGAGTGAAGTTGTCAGCACACAGGTTCTAGAGGCACAAGATGCCACGAACAAAAGAAATTCCTGAAGACCTCCAGAAAAAAGTTGTTGATGCCTATCAGTCTGGAAAGGGTTACAAAGCTATTTCTAAGGCTGTGGGGCTCCACCAAACCACAGTCAGAGCCATATTGTCCAAATGGAGAAAGTTTGGGACAGTAGTGAATCTTCCCAGGAGTGGCCGCCCTGCCAAAAACTCTCCAAGAGCAAGGCGTAAAATCGTCCAGGAAGTCACAAAGAACCCTAGAACAACATCCAGGGATCTGCAGGCCTCTCTCGCCTCGGCTAAGGTCAGTGTTCATGACTCCACCATCAGAAAGACACTGGGCAAAAATGGGATTCATGGCAGAGTAGCAAGGCGGAAACCATTGCTCATGAATGCTCGTCTCAAGTTTGCAAAAAAGCACCTGGATGATCCTCAAGAGTTCTGGAACAGTGTTCTATGGACAGATGAGTCAAAAATGAAATGGGCCCCATTATGTCTGGCGAAAACCAAACACTGCATTCCACAGTAAGAAACTCATACCAACGGTAAAGCATGGTTGTGGTAGTGTCATGGTTTGGGGATGCTTTGCTGCATCAGGACCTGGACGCCTTGCCATCATTGAAGGAACCATGAATTCTGCTCTGTATCAGAGAATTCTACAGGAGAATGTCAGGCCATCCGTCCATGAGCTGAAGCTGAAGCGCAGCTGGGTCATGCAGCAAGACAATGATCCGAAACTCACAAGCAAGTCTACATCAGAATGGTTGAAGAACAAGAAATTTAAAGTTTTGGAATGGCCTAGTCAAAGTCCAGACCTAAATCCCATTGAGACGTTGTGGCAGGACCTGAAACGAGCAGTTTATGCTCGAAAACCCACAAATGTCACTGAGTTGAAGCAGTTCTGCATGGAGGAGTGGGCCAAAATTCCTCCACGGCACTGTGAGAGACTAATCAATAACTACAGGAAGCGTTTGGTTGCAGTTATTGCTGCTAAAGGTGGCGTAACCAGTTATTGAGTCTAAGGGGGTGATTACTTTTTCATACAGGGGCATTGGATGTTGCATAACTTTCTTTAATAAATAAATGAAATATGTATCAAATTTTTGTGTTATTTGTTCACTCAGGGTCCCTTTTATCTAATATTAAGTTTTGGTTGAAGATCTGATAACATTTAGTGTCACAAATATGCAAAAATCAGACAGGGGGCAAATACTTTTTCATGGCACTGTACATCATGGACGAGTGGTGCCCCGGCTGTGGCAATTATGGGCACACAGTGGCTATCTGCCCCTCCCAATACCCGGAGGAGAAATCGTTTGTTGTATCCAAAGAGAGGGAGGAAAAGACCCATTTGTGGGGACCACCCAACGCCCCACTTCTCGGGCCAAGCCTGGAGAGAACTGCCTGCCCAGAAGAGGGTAAAAGGGTAGAGCGGCCGTGCCTGGAGAAGGCCCAAGTGGGAGGAGCCCGAGCGTCCAGCGCCCAAGTGGGAGGAGTCTGAGCGTCCAGTGTCCAGAAGGGGGAACCTGTGCGTCCGCAGTCCAAGAGGGGGGAGGCCAAGTGTCCAGAGCCCAAGTATCCACCAGCAGGGGAAGATTACCTGCTGTTCCAGCCACCACCAGCAAGGGAAGACTGTCTGCTGTTTCCGCCACCACCAGCAGGGGAAAATGACCTGCTGCCCCCACTTCCACTGCCATGGGAGGACTGCTTACCGCTCCCACTTCCACCGCCATGGGAGAAATGCCTGCCGCTCCCACTTCCACCGCCATGGGAGGACTACCTGCCACTCCTGCCTCCATCACCCGGGGGAGAACTGGAACTACCGCTGCCAGGATCTGATAACATTCAGTGTCAAAAATATCAGACAGAGGGCAAAAACTTTTTCATGGCACTGTATATATATATATATATATATATATATATATATATATATATATATATATATATACACACACACACACACACTATACAGTTAATGATTAAAGAGAGGAAAACCAAGTATAATCAGACTACATTTACAAATTTCTTAATTATTCATTGTTTACACACATTCATTGTGTGGAACCTAAGTTCTGCATTTCAACACATTGAGACGCAATGCCATCACAGAACGTTACTTTGAGAAGACAAGGTCAGGTAAGATAGAAATATTGATCAGGTGCTGCAAGTGTTTGCTTTCTAATGTACTTTACCCTGAAAGCACACTAAACCTTTATAAAAGCAGCTGGGACTGCAAGGAAAGAGAAAGTAGCTCTTGCCTACAGGATGACATTTCATTCCAGATATTGTAATGGTATTGTTGCCCAGCGATACCAAAGAAAATGCTTTTCATTTGTAAGCAATGGCTTTTTGGCTTTTTTTTTTTCTTTACTTCAGCTCCTATTAGATGCATTTGACTATAACTTACTGTTTTGACCATAACATAATCTTCTGTGTGTGTGTGAAGTTTTATAATTAGGTTGGCCCTGCATCGTACTAAAGTACAATGGTACTGTTAGAGTGTACATTTCAGCAACAAGCTCAAAAAGATTATATTCTGAGTAAATGGTACACTATCAGTACTGTACCACTGAGGTAAATATTGTAATGAGGTTATACCAATAGGTTATTTATTTATTTGCATCTATTATATAGCCTAATGCCTTTCCATTTCTGAGCAGAGGTACAAATGTATTAATTGCTAAAAATGTACCTTTCTGAATTTTTTTTTTTTTAATGCTCACTATCAAGAGAAATTAGGAATGCAATGGTTATGACTTTCCTAAACTGAACCAAAACCAACATTTTAATAAAATTCCAAATCGAACAATACCGACAATAAATAAAACCGAAATTAGACCACACTTTTGAAAAAGCTTTGGCAGTTTAAGTACTAAGTGGGTGGGATTTTTGGGAGCTCATCAAGCACTTTTCTGTATGTAGAAGGTTCATATTAACATCCCTTCATTTTAATAAAGGAACATAAATCAGAAGTTATGACAACACTGCAGATTGATTCTGATAGCCCTCAGTAGGGAAAACCGCGGTTTCATACTTAGTCTCGGTGTTCAGATGGCTGGGCTGTTGTCTTTTCAGGTTTCTAAAACGGTTTGTTGATGAAAGGTGCTGGTGCTGTGAGCGCTGCAGGCGTACACAAACACCCAGCTGGCGTACCCTAACTTAATCCTTAAAAAAATGCATCCTAAGAAGTGAAAAGCTGAAGCTGAAAGTTTAAGATAAAAAAGCTTCATTTACTGTACATGTATTTAAATTTGTTTTGTTCGATTATTTTGTTTGCATTTTACTGGCATATTGACAGAATTGAAGTGTACAGGTCTTATCCATAGTCATAGGTATTATAGTAACAGGCTATAATAAACCAGAATAATTAAGCAATAAGCACTGTACCTGTGATTTATAAACATTTTATAAAAAAGAAAGGAGAAATCTATACAGTGTCTAAAGATTTATTAACATTTTGAGGTATAACCTTCCACAACAGAAAATAGTCCCTATGAACTAAAAATAATATTCAAGTAAAACATTATTATTTTTTATTTTTTTGTTTTAGTAAAAGCAATAAATTTTTTTTTTTAATAAAGACTTTAAATAACTATCAAAAAAAGCCTTGCTTAGTTGTGTATCTGTGAGGTGCTGCCTTCCTGCATATCTACACAACATTGTTGCTAGGTTATTCACTCCCATTGGCTCTGGATATACCAAATAGCTGTAACAGATTACTTAATCTTTATAAAGCAACCAGGTACAGCAATAAAAGAAAACATTTAAATTTGGTAAATGCCAGTGACACTTTATTTGCTTCCTACTACAATAATCACCAACAGGAACATACAGTAACTAGAGTTGCTAGCAACTATAAAGGCTTCCAAGCAGTTATCGTGAAATTTAAGCGCATTGGTTAGCGTACTATGTAGGCTTATACTGGAAACACTTTAAAACACACAAATAACCAAACGAATATCGTATTAAAACTTCATTTATATACTGATATGAGGAGTCTGTCAGCCTACCTCCGAGTAGATCCCCTAGCTACCACAGCGCTTTAAAAAAAAAAAAGTCTGCTTTTTATTCTCCATGAATAACTATGCAATCTTTACACTTACAATACTATTTTATAGAGCAAGCGATTCTGAACAGTTTTGTCTATACATTTCATTACCAAACATAACTAGTTTAATGAAAGATACGGCCCCAAAGCCGATTTTCATGGTTTAAATGCATAGTGCAGTTTTTTTTTCACGTGGATGCAGCTGCAACAGTTATTAAAAAATATATATTCTTAGTTTACAGTATGTGTCTTTGTATAATGTACTGTGTGTACATGTGAATTAATATCATCCTTTCCACTGTAATTAAGTTACATGAGTTAGTAAAACTGTTCTTGTTATACACGAGTAAAAAATGGCCGTTTTAAGAAATATTTTTTCTCTAGCTTGCTGACTTTACCATGTTAACAGCTGTCCCCAGTAGTGGGAATGTGTCATTTCAGGGTGAAAAATTGACAAAACTTTTCATTAAATCCAAGATGGCTGCCACACCATGTGACCAAAGGCCGCCATATTGACCATGACACAACATCCCATAGTCCTCTACACCGTGTGTCGAATTTTGTGCGTTTTGGTGCAGCCGATAATAAGTTATACGCAGTTTTATAGCCAGTTGCATATGTTGATGATGTCATGCAGCGTGGACGCCATGATTTTCACAGTAGCAACTTCCCTTGAACAAGCGTAACAGAGGACCATACTGAGATGTTTTATTCCAATTTTTGTTTCAATCAGATAAGCGGTTTCAGAGAAGATGTTTGAATTTTGATGATTTTATATTTTTATGGTAATTTTATGTCATTAATCAATGTGGTTGCCAAACCACAGAACCAATCAGCTTTATATTAACAACAGTTAATCATGGACTATCCCTCAACATATAGCAATTTTCAGAACTCTGCAGTAAGCGGTTTCCGATACATAGGCGTTTTAACAAATTCGGCAAAATCCAATATGGCTGCCGAACCATGTGACTTGCTCAAATTTGCTGAATATCACCAACTATCCCCCATAGGCATCTACCAGTGTACTGAATTTCGTGAGTTTTTGAGCATGTTTTGGCAGAAAAAAATAAATAAATAATGTGTGTGTGTCTCTGTGTGTGTGTCTGTGTGTGTCTATGTGTGTGTGTGTCTGTGTCTCTGTGTGTGTGTGTGTCTGTCTGTGTGTGTGTGTGTGTGTCTGTGTGTGTGTGTGTGTGTGTGTGTGTGTCTGTGTGTGTCTGTATGTGTGTGTGTGTCTGTATGTGTGTGTCTGTGTGTGTGTCTGTGTCTGTGTGTGTGTCTGTGTGTGTGTGTCTGTGTGTGTGTGTCTGTGTGTGTGTACACACCATGTGACCGATCAATTTTTCCTTTAGTAGAATCAATCGTGGACATGAGCGCACTATGTACAAATTTTTTCACAGCTGTAATGTTTACCGTTGATGAGAACAAGACATTTGGAGCAGCAGTGTGGAGTAGTGGTTAGGGCTCTGGACTCTTGACCGGAGGGTCATGGGTTCAGTCCCAGGTGGGGGACACTGCTGCTGTACCCTTGAGCAAGGTACTTTACCTAGATTGCTCCAGTAAAAACCCAACTGTATAAATGGGTAATTGTATGTAAAAATAATGTGATATCTTGTAACCATTGTAAGTCGCCCTGGATAAGGGCGTCTGCTAAGAAATAAATAAATAAAAAATTTGAAAATTGCACAAAAAATATCATTACATCTAAGATGGCTGCCACACCATGTGACCTAAGGCCGCCATATTGACCATGGCACAACATTCCATAGTCCTCTACATCTGTGTGAAATTTCGTGCATTTTGGTGCAGCATAGGCGGTTTTATAGCCAGTTGCGTGTGTTGATGATGTCATGCAGCGTGGACGCCACGATTTTCACAGTAGCAACTTCCTTTGAACAAGCGGAATAGAGGACCATACTGAGATGTTTTATTCCAATTTTTGTTTCAATCGGATAAGCGGTTTCAGAGAAGATGATGTTTGAATTTTGAGAATTCTACATTTTTATGACATTAAATCGATGTGGTTGCCAAACCACATAACCAATCAGCTTCATATTAACAACAGTTAATCAAGGACTATCCTCAACATGTATAGCAATTTTCAGAACTCTAGAGTAAGCGGTTTCCGAGCATAGGCGTATTAAAAAAATTTCGCAAAAAATCCAATATGGCTGCCAAACCATGTGACTTAAGCAAGATTGGACGCCCCAACCTGTTATCTGCACATAGCCACCTACCTACAAACCCGATTTTTTTTGTTTCTGCGATCAGGTTTCGGCAGAAAGAAAAATAATAATAATAATAATAATAATAATAATAATAATAATAATAATCCTACAGAAACAATAGGCTTCCTAGCCTATGGCTTGGAAGCCTAACAATAATAATAACAACAACAACAACAACAACAACAACAACTAGCGTTGCGAGCAACTTTACGGCTTCCAAGCAGTTATCGTGAAATTTAAGCGCGTTGGTTATTATAAATGAAGCGTTATCATCACAACTGGCTAACTGTGTCAATTTTGGCCCACATATTGGAATTATTGGTTAGCAGGCTATTTAAATTTTATTTGGATGCACACAAAATTCTAAATAGTATGCAGTCATATAGACTTTAAAAATAATGCATATAAGAGGCTAACATTGTTCTAAATTCTAGATCACTCTTTGTTTGAGTTTGTGTGCGTGTGTGTGTGAGCGTGTGGTGCCCTATTCTTCATTTTGCAATATAAAATAAAGTCTACAGCATGTATTGGTTTTTGTATATTTTAATGCCACTATCATTTAATGTGCATTTTTTTTTAAAGCAATTGAAAGTGATAGTGTAACGATTGGCTATCAGGGGTGCCTGGCAAATACACAATTCACCATATTTAATTGTCACCAAACCACTACTAGGACATAACATGTGCACGATTTATGAGTAACACCACTCGAATCCTATGCCGAGGAATTATAAACAGGACAGAGGAGAGAAGCAGCTGGAACAGAACCCAGAGAGACAGTACTGGTATTTGTATATTTTAATGCCACTATCATTTAATGTGCATTCGTAAAGCAATAGAAAGTGATAATAGTGTAACGATTGGCTATCTGGGGTGCCTGGCTTCGTTGCCACATATTCAGAATTTGCGATTGTTGTTTTATCAGTTTAGTCTTAATAATTATAACTATCACTGTAGTTATGAAATAAAAAAAAAAAAGACGCCATATCAGTAAAACGAGTAGTGCATTTTTTTTGTTGGCTTCTGTTCAGCTACGACAGCGCTGTAAAAAGAAAATGTGATTACAGAACATTTTTGTACAGCCCGAGAAAACGGTATTTTTTTTTTTCTAATTCTTTGTGTGTATCAGTATTGCCTGCATGTCCACGAGACTATAAGTAAACAAACAGCATTACGGCTGAGAAGCTGGTAAGCTCGAATTATACTAAAGTGTCTGCTTTTTGGGGAATTTTGGGGATTCTCCATGAATAACTATGTGATCTTTACAGTTACAATGCTATTTTATAGAGCAAGCGATTGTGAAGCGTTCTGTCTATACATTTGATTACCAAAAACAAATATTTCAATGAAAGATACGGCCCCAAAGTTACCCCCACCACCCCCCCTTTTCACATGCATTTTTTAAATGGATTACACACAGGGTTTCGTTTCAACCGATTCAGGATTTGTGACTGTGTTTGACCACAGTTCAGTCGTAAAAATAATTATATAACGATTTTTAAGCAAACTATATTCATGTGACTTATAAAGCTGATGTTTTATGCATTTAATTGTTTTGATTGTGTTAGTTTAAAAAGCATAGTGCAGTTTTTTTTTTTTTCGCGTGGATGCAGCTGCAACAGTTCTTAAAAAAATGTTTTCTTAGTTTACAGTATGTGTCTGTATACTGTACTATGTGTACGTCTAAATATAATCCTTTCCACTGTAATTACTGTTTTTTAAGTTACATGTGTTAGTAAAACTGTTGTTAAACACCAGCGAAAAATGGCTGCTTTAGGAATTTTTTTTCTTACCTTGCAGACTTGTCCATGTTAACAGCTGTCCCCAGTGGTGGGAATGTGTCATTTCAGGGTGAAAAATTGACAAAACTGGCATGCCACCCATATTGATTGGCTCATGGCGGTCATGTTTATTGATGTAGGAACTTTTCCTGACTAATTTTTTTAGAGGACAGTACAAAGATAACGTATAACCAAGATTCACATCAATCGGCCAAAGGGCTCATGAGGAGTTGTTGTTTAAGCGTTTCACGCAAAATCCAACATAGCTGCCACACCATGTGACCGATCAATTTTTCCTAAAGTATAATCAATCGTGGACATGAGCGCACTATGTACAACATTTTTCACAGCTGTACTATTTACCGTTCATGAGAAGAAGACTTTTGAATATTGTCCAAACTTTTCATTAAATCCAAGATGGCTGCCACACCATGTGACCAAAGGCCGCCATATTGACCACGACACAACATCACATAGTCCTCAACATCCGTGTCAAATTTCGTGCGTTTTGGTGCAGCCGATCAGAAGTTATAGGCAGTTTTGTTCCATTATAACTTCGACCCTGTCGGCACGCCCTAGGAGTTAAAATTTCAACGTAAATTCCAATATGGCCATCGCGCCGTGTGAGCAATCTGTTACAATCTTCAGCAGTTATTACTTTCCAACGGTCTGTACAATTGTGTCAACACTGAAGAGCATAAGTGCAACAGTGTTCTTGTTATGGGTTGCAAAAGTTTTTTTACAATTATCAATATGGCCGCCAAATCATGTGACCAAAATGTGTCATTTTCATATCACCAGTACTGTACGTGAGTCTCTATGGTCATATAAAGTTTCATGACTGTAGTGTATTGCACCTTGGATTTATGCACGAATGTATGAAAATAGAGCCGTGGTGAAACGGTTATTTGCACGCCGCGGCCATGTTTTGTAGCGAAAAAGCGTGGATTTTACAAACGGTAGAAAGGACCTGGTCATGAACATGTGTGCAAATTTAGGTGTCGATTGACTTTGCGGTTTAAGACAAGAAGATTGTTGAATATTTGGCGCCAATCCAGCGTAGCAGGCAAAGTAATTGTTCAATCGACCTCGATTGAACATATGTTTTTTATAGGCCATTGCTGCACTATCTGCTGCCATTGTCATAGTTCCACCTTAAGTTGTTTTTAAAGACAAGAGTTTTGAAAAATTCCCAAAATTTCCACAAAATCCAATATGGCGGTCAAAACCATGTGACTTTTTTCATTCGGGGGCGCCAGTCTGGTTGTCCAGCCATAGGCATCTACTTGCATATCACGTTTTTCATAACTCTGCGATGATGTTTGGGAAGAAAAATAATAATAATAATAATAATAATAATAATAATAATAATAACTAGAGTTACGAGCAACTTTAATTATGTGAGCAGTCATCGTAAATTTTATGTGCATTTGTTATCGCACTATGTAGACATTTTTTCACGGCTGTGCTATTTACCGTTCATGATAACAGCATTTTTGCAAATTGGGCAAAATTTTCATTAAATCTAAGATGGCTGCCACACCATGTGACCAATGGCTGCCATATTCACCATGGCACAACATCCCATAGTCCTCTACATCTGTGTGAAATTTCGTGCTTTTTGGTGCAGCATAGGCAGTTTTATAGCCAGTTGCGTATGTTGATGATGTCATGCAGTTTGATTGGTTCATGGCAGCCATGTTTGTTCAAATAGGAACTTTTCCTGAATAACTTGTTTAGAGGACAGTACAAAGATAACGTATACCCAAGATTCAAGTCAATAAGCCGGAAAGCTCATGAGGAGTTGTTGATTAAGTGTTTTACGCAAAATCCAACATAGCTGCCACACCATGTGACCGATCTATTTTTCCTTAAGTAGAATCAATCGTGGGCATGAGGCACTATGTTTAATTTTTTTCACAGCTGTACTATTTACTGTTCATGAGAACAATACTTTTGAATATTGCACAAAAAATTACATTAAATCTAAGATGGCTGCAATGGAGTTTGTGTGTGTGTGTGTGTGTGTCTGTCTGTGTGTGTGTGTCTGTCTCTGTGTGTCTGTGTGTGTGTCTGTGTGTGTGTGTGTGTCTCTGTGTCTGTTTCTGTGTCTGTGTGTGTGTCTGTGTCTGTGTGTCTCTATGTGTGTGTCTGTGTGAGTGTCTCTGTGTGTGTGTCTCTGTGTGTGTGTGTCTCTGTCTGTATGTGTGTGTCTGTGTGTCTGTCTGTGTATGTGTGTGTGTGTGTGACTTGTAAAGCTGATGTATTAAACATGTAATTGTTTCAATTGTGTTCTGCTTTAAGATGTTTTGTTTTCAAGTACCTTCTGTGAAGTCGCGTTTTATACATTTAAACAACACATTCTTGTACTGCCCGAGCTCAGTCTTTTTTTGTAAGTTTTACTGTGTGTGAGTGAATAAGTAAGCGATCTTTACAGTTCCAGCGGTATTTTATAGAGCAAGCGATTGTGAAGCGTTTTGTCTAAGTGTTTGTTTAGCAAAAATACATATTTAAATGTAAACGAGGGCTCCAAAGTCGCGCCCCCCTTTCTCACAAGCCTCGTTTAAATGGATTACAGACACGGTTTCGTTTCAACAGATTCAGGTTTTGTGACTGTATTTGACCACAGTTCAGTTGTAAAAATTATTATATGACGATTTTTAAGCAAACTGCATTCGTGTGACTTGTAAAGCTAATGTATTAAACATGTAATTGTTTCAGTTGTGTTCTGCTTTAAGATGTTTTATTTTCAAGTACCGTATTTATCCAATATGGCGGCTTTTAAGGTTTTAAGTTTGCTTTTGGCTCAATTTCCATGGTAAGCTGTCCCCAGTGGTGGGAATGTGTCATTTCAGGGTAAAAAGTGGGCAAATTGGCATCAGTGCCCATATTGATTTGCTCATGGCGGTCATGTTTGTTGATGTAGGAACTTTTGCTGAGTAACTTTTTTAGAGGACAGTACAAAGATAACGTATACTCATGATTCAAGTCAATAAGCCAAAAGGCTCATTAGGAATTGTTGTTTAAGTGTTTTACGCAAAATCCAACATAGCTGCCACACCATGTGACCGATCAATTTTTCCTTTAGTAGAATCAAATCGTGGACATGAGCGCACTATGTACAAATTTTTTCACAGCTGTAATGTTTACCGTTGATGAGAACAAGACATTTGAAAATTGCACAAAAAATATCATTACATCTAAGATGGCTGCCACACCATGTGACCTAAGGCTGCCATATTGACCATGGCACAACATCCCATAGTCCTCTATATCTGTGTGAAATTTCGTGCATTTTGGTGCAGCATAAGCGGTTTTATAGCCAGTTGCGTGTGTTGATGATGTCATGCAGCGTGGACGCCACAATTTTCACAGTAGCAACTTCCTTTGAACAAGCGGAATAGAGGACCATACTGAGATGTTTTATTCCAATTTTTGTTTCAATCGGATAAGCGGTTTCAGAGATGTTTGAATTTTGAGAATTCAACATTTTTATGACAGTAATTGATGTGGTTGCCAAACCACATAACCAATCAGCTTCATATTAACAACAGTTAATCAAGGACTATCCTTCAACATGTATAGCTCTAGAGTAAGCGGTTTCCAAAGCATAGGCGTTTTAAAAAATTTCACAAAATCCAATATGGCTGCCAAACCATGTGACTTGCGCAAGATTGGACGCCTAACCTGTTATCTGCACATAGCCACCTACCTACAAACCCGATTTTTTGTTTCTGCGATGAGGTTTCGGCAGAAAGAAAAATAATAATAATAATAATAATAATAATAATAATAATCCTTACAGAAACAATAGGCTTCCCCAGCCTATGGCTTGGAAGCCTAATAATCCTTACAGAAACAATAGGCTTCCCCAGCCTTTGGCTTAGAAGCCTAATAATAATAATCCTAACAGTGCAGTGCAGTGATTTGCATTTGTTCCCAAGTAGTTCCTAATCGTGACATTGTGCTGGATATTGTAACGGGTTGGGACATTGATGAACCAAATCAGCATGTAGCATTCTAATAATCCGTTTTATAATAAACTATAACTTTGTGTATATTACTTGGGATCTGGCAGCAGGCCTGAGTTTTATCTTTAGTTTTTTTTTTCTGACATAAATCTAGATGGCATTTTAAATGTGTTTCTTGATAAGAAACTATTTTAAAATGCTGTCACACATCTTAACCGATGCCTTTTCTAGCAAGCCTGGGAGACAGTGTTTAGCCTCATCACATGGACTAGGTGAGTGATTAGCTTACTGGTCTGTGTCATGTCAGCTCTGGCTGTATTATTAACCACAGGTTACAAAACAAGATCACATGCTACCAACTGAGGGGAAAAAAGGGACTCAAATACCCCTGACCTTATTTAATACTCAATAGTTGTTTTTAAGACTGGACAGCATGATATCACAAGGTTACTAACACAAATAAAGATACTAGCAAAGGTTGTGCCAAAACAGATGCTTTCTAGAAAAAAAGGCTAATAAAAAATGTCTTATTTGTAGTATCCTTTCAAGCTGATGCAGTTGCTTTAAATAAAAACATTGAGTTCATATCTGTGCTATGTCTGTCGGACTGGAATATGAGCTTAGCAGTTGGATGCATTAAGTTTCTGGGTTTCAACAGCACAATCTGTTAGTTAACTATTTAATACTGGTCTTGAATAGTGAAAAAAAAGACAATGTACACGGTTACTTAAATATCTGGTAAAACAAAAGAGGTTTTGAATATGTATTTCTATAGGCTGCCCTTTGTCATTCCCTTTTTTATTTTTATTTTTTAGAAATACTAATTTGTCATGAAGGTATTACCCTGACAATGAATTTTTGTCTGAACTCTGAAAATAAACATATAAATACATACACTCATAAATAAAAGCAAGCCAAAGAAAACTGTAATGTATTTCAAGCCAGTTTAAAAGTATAAGCGGGGTGACATTCTCAACAAACAAATGCAGGTACACATATGCACAGCCGGGTGTAAACATTTTAAAAATGGACACAATTTGAGTGCCAATGAATAAATGCTTTTAAAATGTATACATGTCAGTACAGGATACATTTATGAATACAAAATAAGCCTTAAATAACTGATCAATTATAACCAATTCACCATACACAAGGAAGCTGAAAATACTGAAAGCATTGTATCCTCTGCATGTATCACTCAGTATCACTGTAATATAACACTTAAGTTAAACCTTAAAGGACAAGCATTAAGAAATATTCCGCTATGCAGTAACTGCACAATAGGGGCTAAAATACCCCTCACATTTTTTTATGTAACAGGCACTACTACTACTAATGCTGTACTTGACTTGGCCATTTTAATCTCCATAGTATTCTCAGCAATCATCTCCATACTTCCCAGAGCCTGGGTATTCACCTACAACAGGACCTGGCCGTGCTACAATAATAGCCTTGGATTAGAACTATATGCCTGTTTCTTGTATATATTTTTTACTTATTACTTATCCTACAATAATATATTCTGTGTGTTTCTCTGTTGTGTTTCTGCGTAGATTAATTACCATGATCTATTCCATAAAAAGATTTTCCAGGCAGAAACAGTATAAAAGAAGACTAAAAAAAAAAAAAAAAAAAAAGTATCCCTGATATTATGGATTCTGCACAATTCTGCACAATTTTATACTGAAAATATCAGTACTGCCTCAATCAACAAGTATGTCAGTAACAGGACATCCCCTAACACCAAATAACTTGCAACAAAAAATGTTAATACCAACTATAACAGGGCGAGGAGCCCTGTATATGTGTTTGTTTATTTATAGAACGGAGTACCCCTCTGCCCTTGTGCAGTTTATTGTTTTGTATTTGTTTTTGTTGTAGTTGTTGTTATTATTATGAGAAGTATTATTATTTTTATTGTCGTTATTGTTATGGTTTATTTGTTTATAAATATGACGGCAGAGCCATGTTTTGTTATTATTTTGTATTGTTTAGCAGCGTGGATGGGAAGCCCCATCCACATGCAGAAGGTGACCATCTCCCGTTAATTAATTGTTTAATTGTTGCTAAATCGGGAGATGGTCACCTGTGATGGTCACCTGTAATTCTCCCAGCTCTAGGTGGGTGTTTGAAAGGAAGAATGGGAGCGAGAGAGAGGAGTTTAAAAGTAAAATTAAAAAAATATACACGATCAGTGAAGACGATTGCCCAGCCTGACCTGTGTTTTGTGTTCGAGATTTTGTTTTTGTTCATCTTTTTATTTTGCTCTGTGAGCAGTGCATTTGTTAAAACCTTTTATTTTATTTGTTTTGGTTATTTAAATAAACAGCGGGTCTTTTGCCCTGCAGTACCTGCCTGTGTGTTTTCCTTCCTGCTTCTGGCTTGACGTCATCACTACAGCGACACCTGCCGCACCAGCAGCAACAGCAACAGCTGCCACCGGGGGACGTCAGCCAGGTCTACGTTGTAGACGAGTGATGCCCTGGTTGTGGGGAGTTTGGGCACACAATGGCCATCTGCCCCACCCAATACCAGGGAGAGGAGGTGGCTGCACAAGCAAGCCAGGGCCAGGCACCCCGGGGAAGACCCCAGAAGCGGGAAATACCAGCTGCGGCCGCAAAACGGGAGAGCAACTGGGATGCCATCCTCAGGGCGGTCATGAGCAACTGCTGGTGCATCATCTGCGGAGAGTGGGGGCATTCCCCACTCAACTGCCCCCTCCTACCAGAGGGGCGCCTGCTGCCTCTGCCTCCACCACCTCCAACAGCAGGAGCAGAGCAGCAGGAGCTGCCTCTGTCTCCACCACCGCCACCAGCAGAGGGAGAGTGCCTGCTGGTCCCGCCTCCGCCAGCAGAGGGAGCATGCCTGCTATCCCCCCGTTGCAGCCAGAAGAGGAGGAGTGTTCGAGAGGAAGAACAGGAGTGAGAGAGAGGAGTTTAAAAGTAAAATTAAAAAAATATACACGATCAGTGAAGGCGATTGCCCAGCCTGACCTGTGTTTTGTGTTCGAGATTTTGTTTTTGTTCATCTTTTTATTTTGCTCTGTGAGCAGTGCATTTGTTATTTGTTATTGTTTATTTTATTTGTTTTGGTTATTTAAATAAACGGCGGGTCTTTTGCCATGCAGTACCTGCCTGTGTGTTTTCCTTCCTGCTTCTGGCCTGATGTCACCACTACATCCATCCTGTCACACCAACTTTCATTATTGTTTGTAGTTGAGTATCTTCAGACTAAAAGACATTAATATTTTCAGACAGTTGGTCACTGCTGAAAATTCTGAAAGCATAGTGATTTTTAATGTGAAAAGGTCCCAGCTGTCCATATACATCATATATACAGATGGTTGACCAATCACATTGCTTGTTTCAGGTTCATCCACAGCTGGATTATAACATACCATTTAACTGGTATGTTCAGATATAGACTACATTTGTTTGGAAACAGACCGATTCTTCCTGTACATTTTCTTCGAAACATGGCTTTCCCTATACTGTCTTGCAGCAACTGTTTTTGACCAGATTTTTTTTTTTAAGGTAGAATTAGAATTCTAAGTCAGAATTAGAATAGGTCTGAAATGTGCAGTGTTTGTCTACTGGTTTCTATCAGTTCAACAACTCTGGAAATAAGTGCACTCACTTTTGAAACCATTATGACTTGGTGGCTAAAAAGCTGGACTTGATCAACCTACCATTCTGGCTTTAATAAATACCAGTAAAAAAAAAAAAGGTTAAACCAGAAAAAATACATACAAGGGCTGTCAAGGACCCTAAATCACTAGAATTCAAGTTGTCTTTAAAAGGTCAAGTCAGGGGTTGATTCAAATGTCAACTGAATATGTTGATCAGGATTCTTATTTAAAATCACAAGTTTCCCTTTGTTCCCTCCTGAAAAACAGTTCACAATCCCACACCAGAAACAGGTGTTTATTTGAAAGTCTAAAAATATAGCCTAAGTCTAAGTCTAGCATTCCACATGCTGCGCTAGCCCACACATTCCTTTATGTTACAGTACAATGTTCCTATCCAACAATGAGTTATGCCATGAATGAACTAATTTTAACGCCACGAGGTATGGTTTCAAGTTCATTTTGACTCCAATAATCTGAATTGTAGTTCAATTTGTATATTTGTAGATGCCTCAAAGTTACTGTACCTGTTAATCTGAGATAATTTTATATAATCTAAATACTGTAGTCGGCGCCACTTTATCAGGATACCTCAGGAGAAGGCAAAATATACTGAATCAGTGGCTGTCCCAATTAAACGCGAGGCAGCTGAGACAACCTTAGTCACACTTTTTTTGATTCTTAATGAAGAAAAAAATAACAAAATCACATTACTATTAAATGTTAAATACATCATTTAAAATATGACACAATGTTTTTTTCTTTTTATTCCTAAACAAAATTAATTGCACCTGTGATGTTGACACGCCAACTTTCTTTGCAACAGCCGCCTGAGAAACCACAAGAGTTCAACATGGTTTACTCAATTTACTCAAGTCACAGCGTAATCACGTAGTCACTGCACTGTGCTACGCGACCTGTCTTGCTCTGAAAAGCGATCTCCAGTCATCATTTGAAAATACTGTATCCAAATTAAATGAAGTGACGTCCCAATTAAAAGACATAAATAGCATTGGGAAGAATCGTCTCCCGGAGTTGTATCCCATTTAAGCAGCAATCCCGATTATCAGGATCCCGATTAGGCAGTGTTGACTGTATGTGCATCAAGGGTACCATTTTTGGTTTATAAAAATGTTGTAAATTCTAACAAAACTTAAAAGTAATTTTAAACAGCTACATTACACAGAAAACAAGCCAATGACTTTTCTTTTGACTAGATATAATATTAGATCCACCAGTATCAAAGTTATCATGATGACCTACATCCAACATATGCTGAATGTATGACATTCTAGACAGATGTCTCTATAAAAACGCCCAATTTAATATGAATAATAATTTGTGTTATATAATGTCTTTAGCAAGTTTCATCCCAGTAAGTAATTATTTAGCAACACAGAAATAAGTGTGACACAGACAGACAACCTTTATCAGTATCCCCAGATATTAGACCATCAATAACTTGTAAAATAGAATGTCCTTAGCAAGTTTAAAATGACAATTAGAAAAGCGATATATAAAAAAAATACCCTTTAGACTGTGTATATAGGTTGTCCATCAAACCGCTTATTTATTTTGATTAAACTTGCAAAGGAGATTCCCTTTAGCACAAGTTATTGATAGGATCTGGGGTATAGAGGTTGTCTGTTACAATATAACATGTGCTGGGGATGGTCTTAGAAAATGTCCTCACAAGTGGATAAGTGGCTCTCTAGATATATACGTACAGTAGGGCTTGAATTTATCAGTGTATATTCTTTATGAGGGCTCAAATACATTAGTAAAATCACTCAACCTTTAAATGAAAGTATTCGTTTTGAACTGACTTGTGTTCTTCATTATAACATCATTAAACATGTTCATTTTGAACAACTATGCAAGCTCCCTACTCAAGATTGTTATTGGAGATTAGGGATGATTCTACACTCATTGTCTATCTCCAACCTCCACCCAGTTAGTCATGGCAGTACTGCACAATTAACAGGTTTCATGTTATAGATAATTCTTATTAAAGGTTCCTGTTTAGACTTACCGGGCCCCAAGTCTGTGGACCTGTATTCCCCCTCAACACATTGGATGTAAAGCAAGGCTCGCAGGGATGTGGGTACCCGAGTCCTTTACGCACACATCAGGACTGCTTTTCTTTTTTTTTTTTTTAATCATGCAAGTAACACAGTTGTGTGAAGTGCAATCTTCAGAATGTTGGCATGCTCAAACTATGCACTGTAAAACATGGACACCGGTATGTCTTGGATCGGAGCAGACTGAAGGACTGTACACTATACTGAGTTTGCCCCTTTCACGTGACCTCCTGTGTATGGTTATATGTTTTACTGAAATCCATTTCAGGCTTTTGTGGATCCTACTGCTATGCCTTAGCTGCTACCAATTTTTGAAACCTTTTTGCCACTAGGTTGCAATAGAAAGAGGTTGCATGATAAATTATGGATTAGCTGCAATAATGCTGCAACCTGGTTTCAGCATAATGCTGGTATATACCAACAGCATGTTGTGGCAGGCTTTGATTTTTTTGGTAAAGTTTTTTGTTATTCGTTCTTTTAGAAATAAATAATAAAAAAAAACATTGTTTGTGGCTTTTAGTGTTTGCTTCTTATTGTTAATAAAAATGTCAAAACAAATGATTTGTGTACCACAAAAGACTTTGTACTGGGTTACCTGACATCCTGGAAAAAAGCCTTCATTTTTTCTCCTGGACAAAAACAGTAAAATTGTTAAATCATCCTGGTTTTGCTATTTTGCATTCACATTTTTTATAAGTACACAACTGTAGCAGTGTGCTCAGCAAGTTAACAGCAGAGTAATTTATTATTACAAAAATTAAATAAACGATCTTATGGATTACAGTGCTCCCTCGCTATAAGGCTTTCGACTATTACACGCCTCGGATATAACACTCTTACAGCATTTCCCCCAACTCCTTATGCTAGTGATTCATGCAATATTCCAACAGTAAATACAGTACCGGTGTTGTTCAAACTGTAAACAGTTTCTCAGTCTAACTTCCGTTTCTGTCTCTCCCCTTTGATACAGTAGCTAAACCGAAGAAAAGCTGCACTGGCACTTAATATAACACAGACATCTTATTCGGCATTAGTTTTATAACTATATAAATATTTGGCCTTGTAGCAGGGGAGATCTGGACTGACTATGTGGCACATCCGTATTACTGCAGGTAGAGGGCAGCAGTCTCGTGGGATCCGCCTGTCGGTCATGGCGATGACACGGAGAGGTGGGGAAGAGTGTGTGTGTGCTTTCCCTCTCTCTGACTGGCTGAGGGGCGGGCCTTGGGAGACTGCTCGGCCCATAAGATCTGGCTTGGTTGTGCACTCGGGTGGCCGTGTTCGGGGAAATACAGTGTCGCTGGCAGAAGAGGCCAGAGTGAAACAAGGAGAGGCGAGCCTGGCTGAGGGGACAGCCTTGCATAAAAACTAATTTCACAAAGCAATATAAATAAATACGTACCCGAGGGGATGTGTGTAGATGTACGGGGAACCCTGGCCAACCCCAGTGTATAGGAACAACTGAGTGTAGGACGGAGGCCCATTCTGACCGGCTTAGCGGCAGTGGGGGCACTGCGTAAGCAGCACTTTTGTTTGTAGTTTTATTACTGTGTTTTATTTTCCCTTTTTCTTCCACCTTCTGTTTTCATTATTATTTTCAAGCACTTGTATGTGCACAGAACAGTAGACCTGAATTGGTAACCCCGTGGTCCTGTTTTACTGTCGACAGTATACAGACCACAGACAACAGCGCCCTCTGCGGGCTAAAATAAATAAAAAAAGAAAATAAATAAAACTGGACACCTGTGCGGTGTTTGCAAATAAAATCTTCTGTCTCCCGTGTCAGTGAATACCCCCACCCTTCCATAGGCCTATTATGTGGTTATCTTTCCGAATGTATTTACTTTTTTGCTGCGAGAGGAGCTGCAGCTTTCAGCCCAGCTCTGGTACCCAAACCTGGGGCAAGCCCATTCCCTCTTCCCCTCTCCCGACCTGCTCTCCTTCTCGCACTTGGTTTGTTTGTCTGTCGCTTCGAACTTCCGACCACCGTTTAACCAGGCTATTTACAGTTTAAAAACTGCTAATTAAAATGATCCACAAGTGGGAATGTTACCTTTTTTTTTTTTTGTAAAAAACATAGCGTTGATTACATGGTGCTTTATGCATGGTTAATTCACGGAAAGTTTTTGCTTCACTATATGTGCATTGTAGAGAGAGTTATTTTACTTTGTATTTTAATCAGATGTGTGTTATGTGTCCTGTGCCCCCCTTTCTGATTAACTGCAGCCTGACGACCAGGAGTATGCAGTATTTTCTAAGTTACCTGTAAGTTCAGTAATTATGGCTGTTAAGATGTTGTTTTTTTTGTTTGTTTGTTTTTTTTTCTTAGTAAGTTCATGGGAGAATGCTATATGAAAGTTTTATTTTTTTATTTTTGTTGATTTTTTATTTTGAGTTCGAGCCAAAACGTTGTCAGTGAATTTAAGTTGCAAAATGTAGCACTATTGAGAATGTAATAGGTAATGCACACACACACACACACACACACACATATATAATATAATAATATATATATATATATATATATATATATATATATATATATATATATATATATATATATATATATTAGGGATGACATAGGGTTCTCGATATTACCAGAATCCATTTTCAGGAGTCGATTCCTCTTCGAATCCCTTTTTGCTAAAATCGCACGGCTAGACCTGTGGTTTTCAGCCTGTGGTAAGCGCCAACAGTTCTTTATGACAATATGATTCCTCAAAACACAATGCTCCTTCAATCGCACCATCGTGTATCAATCTGTTTGTACCACTGAAGCACAGAGAAATGAGAAATTATAATGCAGAGCTCCAGACTGCGATTAAAATGGTTAGCAATGCAAGAACAACAACAAAAAAAAAAAAACTTTTTCAGGGATTAGGCACAAAAATGCAGCATCTCTCTTTAAAAGCACGTTAATATTTACGAATGCGAGATGACGTTGGTCTGATATATATACAGTCACCTCCAAAATTTTGGCACCCTTGATAAAGATGAGCAAAAAAGACTGTAAAATAAATAATACCAGTACTGAGCTATATTGTAATTTTCCAACATGTGGAATATGTTTGACTTTATTAATGATTCAGTGGAATCAACCAAAATTACACATTTCTCAAATTATTAATTTCTCAAATTATTAATTTATTTCCAAAAAAAATGAAGTGTCACAATTATTGGCACCCTTGTTTTCAGTACTTTGTGCACCCTCCCATTGCAAGGATAACGGCACTGAGTCTTTTTCTATAATGTTTAATGAGATTGGAGAACACATTGGGAGGGATCTTAGACCATTCCTCCATACAGAATCTTTTCAGATCCTTGATATCCTTCGGTCTGTGCTTATGGACTGCCCTCTTCAATTGAAACCACAGGTTTTCAATGGAGTTCAAGTCCGGAGACTGAGATGGCCATTGCAAAATGCTGATTTTGTGGTCAATTAACCATTTCTTTGTGGATTTTGATGTGTGCTTGGGGTCATTGTCTTGCTAGAAGATCCACTTGCGGCCAAGTTTCAGCCTCCTGGCAGAGGCAACCAGGTTTTTGGCTAAAATGTCCTGGTACTGGGTAAGAACATAAGAAAGTTTAAAAACGAGAGGAGGCCATTCAGCCCATCTTGCTCGTTTGGTTGTTAGTAGCTTATTGATCCCAGAATCTCATCAAGCAGCTTCTAGAAGGATCCCAGGGTGTCAGCTTCAACAACATTACTGGGGAGTTGGTTCCAGACCCTCACAATTCTCTGTGCCTCCTATTTTCTGTTCTGAATGCCCCTTTATCTAATCTCCATTTGTGACCCCTGGTCCTTGTTTCTTTTTTCAGGTCGAAAAAGTCCCCTGGGTCGACATTGTCTATACCTTTTAAGATTTTGAATGCTTGAATTAGATCGCCGCGTAGTCTTCTTTGTTCAAGACTGAACAGATTCAATTCTTTTAGCCTGTTGCATACGACATGCCTTTTAAACCCGGGATAATTCTGGTCCCAGGTTTAAAAGGTTACTTGTTGATAAAAAAACTTTTTTCTCTGAGCAATTAAATAAAAAAATATGTTTTTCCCATATATTTGAGCATAAAAATAGCTCATTACCTGTGTTGTTTATTTTATACAGCCTTTTTTGCTCATCTTTATCAAGGGTGCCAATAATTTTGAGGTGACTATATATATATATATATATATATATATATATATATATATATATATATATATATATATATATATATATATATATATATACACACACACACACACAATTAAAGTCTCTACGGCAATGCAAGCGTTCAAATTTCTTTCAGCCAAACTATATTAAATGCTTCAAAGAGGTTTAAATACTTGACTCCCACTTGTTTATATTCTTCATCAAAACCTTTTTTAAAAAAAGGACATAGTTGTAAAACAAACAATGGTATATTAACACCAGCAGAATACATGAACCCCAGTTTCTTGCAACAGTTGTGATGGTGCCCAAACGTGTGAGTACTGTTGTGTAAAAAAAAAAGTAGTTTAAAATGAACAGCCGTTTAGGAAATGTAGAACAAGAACAGCAACAAATAAAAATACACTTAAGGTTTGTGTCTTGCACACGTGCCATTAACAAAATGCCTGAAAACTTAACGTAATTAATGAAGGGCTGTAATGCAACAAAAAGAGCAAGAATTAAACAAACAAGGATGTGAAAAGGTTACCGTACCAAGCTGAAAAAAGTTGACTTTGTGAACTCCAATAAACCAAACTCAAACTGGCCATTTAAAAAATGTGAAAGCATAACACACAGAATTGCGTGCGTTCAGCTGGCTTGCATTCCCTTCCCTTCTCCCCTGTTCCGGCCATGACGTACAACGACCTCCAAACTTGATTATTTCGACCTACAGCCACCAACACGTGCGCATTAGTTCGTAGTGCTTTAGGGGCAAAAACGGTGTAATTAACCCTTTCCAGCAATCGGGTAACCCAGTTCCTAGAAGGCCTAGAACCGACTCAGAATTCTTCTACCCGATGTCATATATATATACACACACACACACACACATATACTGTATATACTGTATATACACACACACGCACATACATACATACATACATATACATACATATACATGGCGTGAAATGCACAAGCCACTTGCCGCAGTGCCTCTCAAATTTAAGAAAACTTACGGCAAAAGTTGCCTGTAAGCCCGCCCGTCATTGCCGCCGACGTCCCTCCGCACCAGCACATCTGAGCTACAACCCATTCACAAACATGCTCAGCGTCAGCTGGCCCGTTCTCTGTCCAATCTCTGTCCTGCAAGAAAATTATTCATCATAATGTATTATTGTTGCCATTGTTTTTACTGTGCACCTCCCAGCACCAAGCAGAAGAAAGACATACTGTATCTTTAGTTAATGACGGGCAAACAGAGGGAGGGACGCTGTTAGACTGAGCTCAATAGGACGCTCAGAGGCGAAAGTAAGCCATTACGGGCCGGTATGGAGTACCTATAAAGGGATGCTCCCGCAGCCCTTTAGAGTTTTAGCTGTGTTAAATTTAATAAGTCAGACACGCAAGTGACAGTTTGTGCGTAGTATTATGATGTAATTGCGTAGGCAATGAGAAGCGTGAGCGCGCGGGCGTTGTAAGAGTGCAGTATGAGAAGAAGGAGGTGGTAGAAGGCGAGAGTTTGAATGAAAACGAGTTTATGAGGAGGCGGTGCTAGATGGCGGCCTGAGTGGAAGGGAGATGTAATTGCAGAGGAATCAAATTAGGGTTTTCTCACTTTAAATGACTTAATTATCGATTTAGTGCAGTTGCAACTGAAACATTCATATGCAATGTAAGGTAATAATACTGATAAATATATAGCATTTCCACCATTGAAAGACTTTTATTTATAGAAATAAAGACAATACAAAAACTGAAGGTATGATCAAAGAGGTTGCGCGAAGTAACAGCATGAAAAACTCAGGCAAACAAAGATAAGCAAACAGCAAAAAAGGGGAAATGTACTGTACACCAATCTATAATGCACAGTTCAGATTGTAAAAATAAAAGTGGACAAGAAGATGTGATCAATATAAAAGGAAATGAAGAAGGAATTTTGACATGCACAAACGATTTTGCGGAGATGCATTTTGCTGATTTGGATCCTGATACTCCAATAAAAAGCCCAGCCCCCAAAATATGGAAGATTGAACCAACCGAATCAGAAATGCAGGAGAATATTATCGGGATTCTTGCAGCGAAAATTAATAAAGAGCAGACAATTTAGATGGAATGATCAGGAGCAACATAGTGAGTATTGAGGCACTAAAAAAATCAATAGACTTTGTTTTCAGATGTGCAGGACGTGAAAAGTGATGTTAAAGAAGTTAAACAAAAAAGCAAGGAACAGGAGAAGAAAATATATGAACTTTAACAGAAAGTTAATGAAGCGGAAAGATACAAACGAAGATGGAATCTGAGACTTTATGGAGTTCCCGAGAAATCAGATGATATATAAAAAAAAATAAAATAAAAATAAGTTACTGAAATTTGCAAATCGGTGCTCCCGGAGTATGAAGCAAAAATAGAATCTGCAATTGAGACTGTCCACCGCTTAGGAAAAATTAAACCAAGCAAAAACCTGAGACCAAGAGCAGTGATTATCCAATTCACTGCAAGAACAACGAGGGACCTGCTGTGGAAGATGGCAAAAGGGAGTGAATTTCTGAAAAACAACAAGCTGAGATTCTGAGAAAATCTAACATCAACGGATAAGGCAACCCAGATTCAGTTATGGCCAATGGTGGAGAATGCACGGAAGGAAGGGAAGAAAGCATACTGTTGGGGTAAAGGCGTACATTGATGGTAAAGAAATTTGTGCAACGCCCTGGGATCATTCAAGAAGCTGCTTGATGAGATTCTGGGATCAATAAGCTACTAACAACCAAACGAGCATGATGGGCTGAATGGCCTCCTCTCGTTTGTAAACTTTCTTATGTTCTTATGATGAAATTAAACACTTGAAATTAAAATCGAACTTAGAGGCAGTGGGCATGGTTATTACAAGAACTTGAAAATTTAGCAACCAGTAAACAAATTCTTAGTATTTTTTTTGTGAAGAAAAAACCAATGCATACGGTACTCTTTACCTCTGAATAGGTTTTTTTTTTTTTTACAATGTCACTATCTATTCTTTCTATTAATGCCAGCGGTATTTGTAATTTAGTGAAAAGAAAAGCAATATTTTTGTTTTGTAAAAAATGTAATGCTGATTTTTATTTATTCAAGAAATACACGCATGTTGTTCGGATTCTGGATTCTGGAGAAACCAAAGGGGAAATTATATTTGGTTATCTTTTGGTAGCAACCGTTCAGCAGGGGTAGGAGTTTTGAAAGGAATTTTAAAGGGAAAATTCAAAACACTAATACCATTTTCACACAAAAATGCAGGTACTGTGCCGTCTGAAACGTTTTAACGAGCGTGTAAAATACCCTTTCACACAGCATGAAATTGTGCAATCTATGCCGGTGTAATACCGTCATAACCCTTTAACACAGCCAAAGAGATCGCGCGAGTACAACTTTCAAACCTGTCAATCAACAGATTGTTCTCATGGCAACAACAAACTGTTCTCGTGCAATCTGAAACACTGACAAGACCCAGCACATGCACGCAGTGCTTAATTTGTAAAGAAAGAGGTGCCGGGGCGCAAGCAATGACAATAATACCAACCCTAAGAAGTGCATATTCAAAATCATAACACGTTTATTTGAAAGAGTATTGTACGTACTTGTGTTAGAAGTTTACATTCACGTATTCTACATCATATACAAAGTAGTAGTACGTGCAGAGAAATTAATTAAAGGCAACCACAAGACAAATAATTAAATTAAAAAAAAGCCTGTATACATGTTTTGTTATGGTTTTGCATTTAAATGGTTTAAAAAACAAACAAATTAAAAGGCATTCAGAGGCACTCCAGAAGGACGACATTGATGAAAAAACGCACCCCAACACGAGCACTGATTTGACTCACGGTTTGCACTATTAGCAGCGATGTGTATGCAACAGAAGCCACTGGTAGATTACAAAAAAGATTAATTAAACCTAGGCTAGGTAGTTGTTAACTTAGTATGTTTTTATTCTCTATTAATTAAACTATATTCATTGAAAAAGGCAGGAGAACCAGATTGTTATTAATTTTATTGTTTTGGGATAATATAATATAGCAGGCTAAAGTTCCTTTTGAAGTAGGCTACAATATTTTTTTTCATTAAAAAGTTGTCATTCTTTGTTGAAATTAATGTTCAGCTTTCATATTTTGTTGTGTACTACTCATTTAATGAAACCAAGTAGTGTAAGAAGTTGCTTGTATTGTTCATGACGTTTTTCAAATCAAGTAAGCTTATTTGTGTTTAAAAAAAAAACAAACAAAAAAAAACGACAGAGTTGCAGCCATTGTCATCTTACTTAAGGCACTCAAGCTGAAATCGTAAAGTAATTTAAAAGTAGGCTACAAATGTGGCAGCGGACTGTCTCTCTTTAGCGTGCACGCAAGAACTTGCAGACTTAATGCAACTGTGTTGAGATTTTAAAAAGAAAACATTTTATGAGATTTTTAACTAGAGACTCTAGAGACTCTGCATGCCCAGAGGTTACGGGGCTGTGACCCGGCAAGCCCCGGCACAAATTAAGCACCTCATGCACGCCCCTTACCTACCTACACTATAGTGACGTGGCATGTTGACTTTGAAACCACACCCACTATAGCGCTTCAGTGGTAGTATAGCCTTTCACACAGGCAGTTATGACAGTTCAGTGCCGTCTCTGAACCACCTCGCGGTATAGGCAATTCACACAGACCTATAAGCCGCTTCAGTGTCGGTTCTGAACCGTCATAACTCCTCTGTGTGAAAGCACCTTTAGATTCATCATTCTGGTAGGTGGGTAATTTCAACAGTTGAAATTAATCAAACACAGTTTATATTAGGAAATGTATATGCAACAAATAGTAAGTTAAGAAACACCATTTGCTCTTACAGATCATAAAGCAATATATTTAACAATTAATCTGTCTGGAAGTTTAATAAAACGTTAGAAGATATTAAATTTAGGGAGGAAGTGAAACTTAATTGTTGGCGGCAAGCTAATTTGATGTAAATATTTGGTAAGTATTGGGAACTTATGAAGTTTAAGGTAAGACTAGCAGCCATGAAAAAGGGGAAAAGAGATAGCTAACAAGACTTGAAGAAAACAATATTAAAGGAGATTTTTTTTATCTTACTGAAAAGCAGGATATGAGCCCTCAAGAGAGACAAAATTATTATTATTACAATATGAATTAGACAAAATATATGAGGAGAAAGCTAAAGGGGCATTTGTGAGAGCTAGAAGAAAATGGATGGGAAAAGGAGAGAAGAATACAAAATATTTGTATAATTTGGAAAAAAATAAGAAATTCCGAATTTACTTAATTAAGTTAAATATTATGGTACATTTACACACAAAAGAGATATCTAAATATGTTGCTACATTTTACCAAAAACTATATACATCAATACAATCAAAGTCTAATATGGATGCATATTTAAATTTAATAACAGAAAATGCAAAAACTCTAAGTGATGATTTTAAAGAAATATGTGATCAAGAATTAAGTGTTGAGGAAATTAAGGCAGGTATAAAAATGATTTCCATTACACGAGAGTAGATGTTAAAACTTCATGCTGATTTGAACTCGGCTCTCGCCAAGATAAGCACCAACTAAGACGTAGCTTTACAGTAAACTAATGTGATCCATATGTGTCTCCATCCATTTACGTTTCCTTCCATATGATAATGTAGATATCCTTCTGTCTGGTGTTAATGGCTGAAGTGTAATGCTGGCTCCAGGGATCAGCTTATTTTGCCTCCCTGGCGCATCAGCACACACAGCGGCTGCGATGCTGGCTCCGGGGATCAACCACAGTGCGGTCTCCCCAGCGCATCAGCATGACAACCGTCTGGATTGAGCTAAGTAGGGTACATCTCTGGGGTCTTCAAGTGGGCACCTTCCATCCTCAGTGTTTCGGTCGACTAGCCCACGACACCTCAAGAGGGCTCGACTGTGATTCTGGCGTCCCAGCATCACCCCCCCCCTCCGCCCCCACTCAACTCAGCCCAGCTTACTTACCCGCACATCACCGTTTCTTTCTTTCTATTGTGCTTGAGATCCCCAGCCAGAATCTTTCCGTCTCAACCACAGCCAGTTGATGCTCCTCTCTGCTGCTTCAGATAAGTTCTTCACTGTGCGACGCAACTCTTGGCCACTGAATCCGACGTCTCTGAGAAACCGGGTTGTAGAGTGTGCCACAAATCCTCGACAACCCACTTCCACTGGGTAAACCTGGACTCTCCATCCTCGCTGTTCCGCTTCAGTGGCTAGTTGAGCATACCGCAGTTTCTTCCTCTCATACGCCTCATCTACAGCATCCTCCCATGGCACTGTTAAATCTACCAGGTGAACAAGGCGTGCTGATCCAGACCACAAGACAATATCTGGTCGAAGGTTAGTGGTGGCAATCTCAGGTGGAAAAATAAGCCGTTGACCAACATCTGCCAGCATTTTCCAGTCTCTAGCAGCTTCCAGTTGTCCTGGGCGAGAATTGGTTTTAACACCTTTTCTTGGTGTTTGCTCTCCTGGGCGGAGGAATGTTGTCTTTTGTGTGTAATGTTTTGATGGAACAGGTGGCAACTTATTGGTCATGTTACGCTTGTCTTCCAATGCTAAGGCCAAACATCGCAGCACCTGGTCATGGCGCCAAGTAAACCGTCCTTGGCTAAGAGCCACCTTACATCCTGTCAAAATGTGCCTTAATGTTGCAGGTGATGAACACAAAGGACATGAGGGATCCTCTCCTACCCAGAGGTTTAGGTTCTGTGGTGATGGGAGAACATCATATGTTGACCTGATGAGGAAACTGATCCTGCTCTGTTCCATTGACCATAGGTCTTGCCAGCCAATCTTGCGTTGTTCCACACTCTCCCATCTCATCCATTCTCCCTGCTTGGCCTGGGAAATGGCCTTTATACACCTCATCCTCTCCTCCTGCTTTTGCACCTCTTTGACTACCAGCTTCCTCCTTTGAGCTGGGGCTGCCTTGTGCCATGTAGGAGGAGCTGAACTGAGACCAAGACCCCCTCTTCCATGCTGAACTTGCCCCATGATATCACTAACTCGAAGGGCAGCCTTTGCATCTTCCACAGCTTTCTTTGATGCCCACTTTCTTCCAGTTTTCAACACAGGTGCTGCCTCCCTTACGCATTTGTCGCGTGACTCTACTAATGTCATTTCCAGTCTGACCTTGGCGCACTTAAACTCCTCGGTTAGAGCGGAGACTATTAGCTGCAGTATTCCTTTACCATAAAGTCCCACTCTGCTGAGGCAGCGTGGAACTCCCAACCATTTCCTGATGTATGAACTGATTAAAGCTTCCAGCTTCTCTACTGTTGTCAAAGAAACCTCGTACACAGTCAGTGGCCACAGCAACCTCGGCAGTAGACCAAACTGAAAGCACCAGAGTTTTAGTTTGCCTGGTAGAGCGCTGCTGTCTATGCTCTTCAACCCTTCCACTGCTTGTTGTCTAACTTCTCCCACACGAACTGTGTCCTTTAGATCCCCGTCGTACCATCTCCCAAGACTCTTCACTGGCTTCTCACTGTTGGTATTGCCTCACCATTAATGAAGAATGTTTTATCTACTACTTTGCCTTTAATTATAGAGATGCTCCTTGATTTAGTGGGCTTGAATTGCATTCGTGCCCATTCAATGTTATTGGTTAATTTGCCCAATAACCGATTAGTGCAGGCTACTGTTGTAGTTATGGTTGTCATGTCATCCATGTATGCTCGAATTGGTGGTAGTCGCATTCCAGAAGCCAAGCGCTCCTCCTACTACCCATTTTGATGCCCTAATGATTACTTCCATTGCCATGGTAAAAGCCAGTGGAGAAATGGTGCATCCTGCCATTATTCCAACCTCTAGGCATTGCCATGTAGTGCTGAATTCTGAAGTTGAAAAACTAAATTGCAAATCTCCAAAGTAGGCTCTCACTAAATTTGTTATTGTCATCGGTACACTGAAAAAATCAAATGCTGCCTAAAGAAGTTCATGTGGCACTGAACCATATGCATTAGCCAAATCCAGGAATGTCACATGGAGCTCCTTCCTCTCCTTTTTAGCTGATTGAATTTGTTGCCAGATCACATTGATGTGTTCTAAGCATCCTGGGAAACCTGGAATGCCTGCTTTTTGTATTGAAGTGTCAATGAAGCAGTTCTTTAATAGGTAAGTTGACAATCTCTGAGCAATAATGCTGAAGAAAATCTTGCCTTCTACGTTTAATAGGGAAATAGGACGAAACTGATTGATACTTGCAGAATCTTTTTCTTAGGTATAAAGACTCCACCTGCTCGGCGCCATGCTCTTGGTACAACCTGTTTTTCCCATGCCACTTTCATCAATTTCCACAGAATTCGGAGATACTCCTGAAGCACTCTTGTACACTCTGTACGGAACTCCATTAGGCCCTGGAGATGATGAAGCCCTTGCTTTTTTCACAGCTTGCTCTACTTCTTTCCACTTAGGTGCACAGTCCTCCATTTGGTATTCTGGTGGATTGATAGGTGGGATATCTAACGGAATTGACATAGGCTCCTGCTTTTTTGAATCTGTATGTGTTTCCTCCAAATATCTCTCCAGCTCAACCTTAGATGCTTTTAGTGTGCCATTCTTCTCACTGGTGAATAACTTCTTTACAAGTTTGAATGGGTCTTTATAAAGTTAGCTCTCATAGCTCCTTCTTTTGTAAGCGTTTCGTGGGTGCTCAGCTCTGCGCAATGTTGCAAGCTTATCTTTTATGACCCTTTGTAAGAGACTGAGTCCCTCCTTCTGACTTTGTTCTGCTCTTCTCCGTTGCTTCCTCAGCTGTCTCCTTTCTCTAACTAAGCGTTCAATCTCCTGCTGCCGTCTAGACTTTCCAGGAATAGTTATAAATAAGCTTGAAGATAACACATCTGGAAACGATGGCTTAGTGAATTCTACAAGACATTTCAATAAGAACTAATAGTTTTTTTACACTGTGTTTTCTGAAGCGACTGAAATTGGAGAATAACCTCCATCATTAAAGCAAGGTTTAATTTCTTTGATACCCAAACCTAATACAGATAATCTCATACTAGAAAACTGGAGACCAGTAACGTTAATAAATAATGATGCAAAATTAATGACTTTGATATTTGCAGATAGATTAAAGAATGGATTAGACCAAATTATTGATCAGTCACAATCTGGCTTTATGCGGGTGTGGCAACGTGCCCCGCCCCTGTGTATTTTTGTGTTTTATGTTGCGTGTGGTGTGTTAATGTTGGTGTATAGATATGGCTGCATGGGATATAAATGGGTGTGTGTAGCACAAGTTATTTAAAATGCATAATTGTATTTAGGCACGGGGATTGCACTTCATGTGCATTTAAAGTATTTAATAATATGCGAGCACGGGGTTGCACAGAATTAGTTCACATGCTGGGATTCAAGTAAATAATTAATTAGTAATTGAATACCGGCACAATAGTATATATAGATGCACAAAGCACTCACGCTGGGTTGGGTGTTCGGTGAGTAGTGAATGGGAGAGAGAGCAGGAGAAATAAAGTTAAAGATTAACAGTTGCTACTGAGTGCTGGTAGGACCAGCACGATACTTGTTTGTTTATTTTTACTCACCGTGTTTGTTTGTCTGTTAGTCCATCGTTTGTTTAAGTGTTAGTCTGTTTTGTTTGTCTATTTATTTTGGCGTAAAGTGCCGTGTCCTGTCTTCTGTTTTGTTCAACCTTTTTATTTTCTGTGTGTTAATAAAACACTGAGCGCAGCAGCGTCTCAGATTCACTACCAACTACTGTCCAACTACGTCATCACTAGAGCTAGCCTATCACAGTGGATTTGATAGACTACAGTGACTTTATTGTTGAAGACAGCTTGATTTTATTTGTGGATTTTTACCAAGCCTTTGACACTGTTGAACACAAGTTCATATTTAAGACTCTACAGTTTTTTTTTGTTTTGGTAAATATTTTCAGAATGTAAGACTACTTATAATGGATGTAACAATTCAATTAAAATGCCAAATGGAACCTCCCCAAGACTTCATATTGGTAGAGGGATTTGGCAGGGTTGCCCTATCTCTCCTTTCCTCTTTTTGTTGGTCACACAAACTTTGGCTCTTTATATTAATAAAAATACATTCCAAGGCATTGATATATTGGAAAAATTGAAGATATGTCCATTAGCAGATGACACCACCATCTTTTTTGAGAGACAAAGGGGAAGTTGTAAAGGCTATTAAGAGTATAGAGATGTTTCTTCTGTATCTGGATTGACTTTAAATATTAAAAAATGTGAGCTATTTGCTTTAAAAAAAAATTGCGAGTTGAGGGAAATGTGATATTCCAATAAAAAAATGTAATTACATATCTTGATTAAGATTTGTAAAGATCAAAAAGAAAGAAGTAGGTTATGTAGTATGTCTTGAATTTTAAGACGTCAAATATTATTTTTCAAATATTATTTTTAAATTAAGTTGGATAAAGAACACGGATAAAAATACAGATAGTATTTCGAATATTTTCCCTAACTACGTCTTTCAGGGGGTTGGTAGTTTTGAATTCTTACTAAGATGTAACTTTGATGTGAATAAAATCCCTATAAAAATTGGCTAGTTTTCATAAGCAGGTACTATTTGCTTGGACATTAATATACAGTATAAGCATAATTTTTCCCCACATATATACATAATTTGGATAATAAGGATATAAGATATAAAAATAAAACTTTTTTCAAAATTACTATGATAATAATATTTTGTTGGTGAGTCAGTTACTTAAGGAACATGGACAACATTTGATGCAATTCCCAGAGGGGATTTAGTACTTCTAAGAAGCTGCAAAAGAGGGTGTAGTGTAGAATTGATGTCTACCATGTTTGTAGGCGGTATAAATATATTAAATAATAATTGTAACAACAAACACAAGAATTTATGTAATGATGGTAAGATTCCTTCGGCAAGATTTTACTGGAGTGCATTATTTCAGCATATAAATTGGAAGAAAGTTTGGAAGGTCCCTGTGACAGAGATCTAATGATTCTTGGTGTTAGATCTCCCTCTCGACCTGTGAGGGCACTGTGTAAAAGGAACAGAGTACCCTTAACTAAATGGCATGACAATTTATTCCGTAGGGTAGGTGGAAGTCAGTCATTTAGGCTTGGGGCGGAGCTACGGTATCCAAACTCAATGACCCAGACGGTAAACGGTGTGGCATCCGAGGATTGGATGAGCGGATGCGCTCGTTAACCTAGGGGTCATGAGTGAGGCTATAAATAGGGGACATAGCGTAAGTGATCTGTTCCTTTGTAAATGGTTAGAACAACCTAGAAGGAGACCGCTGTGATAAATAAAACGTGAGTGTTGTGTTTGTTTGTTTTGTCTTAGTAAAAACTGTTTGTTTTTGTTTCCAAAGACTACTAACACTATCCGGAGCTGCAGCCGCAGGCCAGCAACAAACCCAGACACCAGCACTTCTCTGTTTCACAAACAAACTTTTCATCTTTTCACCACGAGCACTAGTTTCACGTACTAAAATAACACTGAGTTTTGTGTTCTGTGTTACGTGTGGTTGAGGAAAGAACGAACTTTTTTTGTTATTGGTTTCGGGTCAAACCCGAGGATTACAAACGAAGTGATACACGCCGCTGTATCACTTCCAACATTTATTATGTACAGGTGTTTGCCCTAAGGCTCTATTATTTATTATTATTATTTGTTTATTTAGCAGACGCCTTTATCCAAGGCGACTTACAGAGACTAGGATGTGTGATCTATGCATCAGCTGCAGAGTCACTTACAACTACGTCTCACCCAAAAGACGGAGCACAAGGAGGTCAAGTGACTTGCTCAGGGTCACACAATGAGTCAGTGGCTGAGGTGGGATTTGAACTGGGGACCTCCTGGTTACAAACCCGTTTCTTTAACCACTGGACCACACAGCCTCCTCTAGACATTGTAAAAACAATAAACACCCTTGCACCTGGAAATCATTGTCTGTGTATTTTGTATCCGTTCTGCACTGCACACATCTGTAACCATTCACCACTTTGCCACAGTCCCCGGTAGGTATTGTCTCATCAACAAAGTTAAGAGGTATCTTAAAACATTGTTAATAGGACTTATCCTGTAAAACATGTCCTGGCTAGATTTAAACTTGAAATAGATTACAATTGTGTGTTTTGTAATATGGAAAGATAAACTATTTTCATTTATTTTATCAATGTATTTATACGGAATTATTTTGGAATGATATGCAGCATTATATTATGAGAACACTTGAAACTGTACAGTTTGGTGGTGATAAGAACATAAGAACATAAAGTTTACAAACGAGAGGAGGCCATTCAGACCATCTTGCTCGTTTGGTTGTTAGTAGCTTATTGATCCCAGAATCTCATCAAGCAGCTTCTTGAAGGATCCCAGGGTGTCAGCTTCAACAACATTACTGGGGAGTTGGTTCCAGACCCTCACAATTCTCTGTGTAAAAAAGTGCCTCCTATTTTCTGTTCTGAATGCCCCTTTATCTAATCTCCATTTGTGACCCCTGGTCCTTGTTTCTTTTTTCAGGTCAAAGAAGTCCCCTGGGTTGACATTGTCTATACCTTTTAGGATTTTGAATGTTTGAATCAGATCGCAGCATAGTCTTCTTTGTTCAAGACTGAATAGATTCAATTCTTTTAGCCTGTCTGCATACGACATACCTTTTAAACCCGGGATAATTCTGGTTGCTCTTCTTTGCACTCTTTCTAGAGCAGCAATATCCTTTTTCTAACGAGATGACCAGAACTGAACACAATATTCTAGGTGAGGTCTTACTAATGCATTGTAAAGTTTTAACATTACTTCCATTGATTTAAATTCAACACTTCTCACAATATGTCCGAGCATCTTTTTGGCCTTTTTTTATAGCTTCCCCACATTGTCTAGATGAAGACATTTCTGAGTCAACATAAACTCCTAGGTCTTTTTCATAGTTCCCTTCTTCAATTTCAGTATCTCCCATATGATATTTATAATGCACATTTTTATTGCCTGCATGCAATACTTTACACTTTTCTCTATTAAATTTCATTTGCCATGTGTCTGCCCAGTTCTGAATGCTGTCTAGATCATTTTGAATGACCTTTGCTGCTGCAACAGTGTTTGCCATTCCTTCTATTTTTGTGTCGTCTGCAAATTTAACAAGTTTGCTTACTATACCAGAATCTAAATCATTAATGTAGATTAGGAATAATCTACTGTGGTACACCACTGGTTACCTCACTCCATTTTGAGGTTTCTCCTCTAATCAGTACTTTCTGTTTTCTACATGTTAACCACTCCCTAATCCATGTGCATGCATTTCCTTGAATCCCTACTGCGTTCAGTTTGAGAATTCATCTTTTATGGGACTTTGTCAAAAGCTTTCTGAAATCTAAATAAACCATGTCGTATGCTTTGCAGTTATCCATTTTCAATGTTGCATCCTCAAAAAAGTCAAGTAGGTTAGTTAGACACGATCTCCCTTTCCTAAAACCATGCTGACTGTCTCCCAGGATATTGTTACCATATAGGTAATTTTCCATTTTGGATCTTATTAGTTTCCATAAGTTTACATATAATAGAAGTCAGGCTTATTGGTCTGTAGTTACCTGGTTCGGTTTTGTTCTCCTTTTTGTGGATCGGTATTACGTTTGCTATTTTCCAGTCTGTCGGTACAACCCGTGTCAAGAGACTGTTGCATGATCTTGGTTAGCAGTTTGTAAATAACTTTTAAGAGCTCCTAGTCCCTTTACCACTTCTGCCTCGGTTATGCTAAAGTTATTTAAAATTGGATAGGAACAGGTTGACATGTGGGGCACGTTGTCTGTGTCCTCCTTTGTAAAAACCTGTGAAAATCATTTAATATATTTGCTATTTTTTATTCTTCATCTATGATTTTGCCATTTGTGTCTCTTAGACATTTAACCTCCTCTTTGAATGTTCTCTTGCTGTTATAATATTGGAAAAATATTTTGGAATTGGTTTTAGCCCCCTTAGCAATATTGATTTCTATCTCTCTCTTGGCCTTTCTAACTTCCTTTTTGACTTGTGTTTGCAGTTCCAAGTACTCTTTCTGTGTACTTTGTTTTTGGTCCTTTTTAAACGCTCTGTAAAGTGCCTTTTTTCGCTGAATATTTTTTTTAATTGATCTATTAAACCATTTTGTTTTAGATTTAGATTTGTCTACTTTTGGGATGTAATTGTTTTGCGCCTCTAGTACTACATTTTTAAAAAACAGCCATCCTTTTTCTGTGGATGTTTTCTCTATTTTACTCCAATCTACTTCTGTTAGTCTCTGTTTCATACCTTCATAGTTTGCTTTTCTAAAATTGTAAACCTTAGCTTTAGTCATTACTTTTGGGGTTTTAACCCTTTGCGGTCCATTGTCGGACTGGGTCCGACATTGCAATTATTCCTCACAGGTCCTTTGTCGGACTGGGTCCGACATCATTATAGCAACGCAAAAAACGGGTTTCTAGTCGTTTTTTCTCCGAAAAAAGCCGAGAAAACCATTCAATTGCCGAGTGGGAGCGACAGGAGCCGAGACAAGTCGAAAAAAAAAATAAATAAATTAAAAAAAAGGCGTATCTCATGAATAGTCATACATGGTATCTGGTATCAGATAACGGGGCGGGTCGTAAGTAAACAAGTTGGCTGACAATCAGCGCACAGAAAACACGGACATTTGCAGAGCTTTTTTGAGATGTTATAGTAATAAAATAATGACTTGGATCGCATTATTGAGGAGTTTGGTGATAAAACGAGTGATCCGGAGATGATCGATCGGTATGTACGACTATTATTATTATTATTTATTTCTTACATAGGTGAACGCTATAGCAAACGAAAGGGTGGGGCAGGGCTGGAGATGCCTAGTGAGTGCTTTGTTGATATGCAGGGCCATTTAAACCCGTCTGACTGTGGAAAAAAATACTTTTAAACAGCGCATCTAAAATTAACTGCGCGTGTGAAAATTAATTAGACCTGACGTGCCTGACGCGCGATTAATAAATGGACCGCAAAGGGTTAAAAAATATTTCAAATGAGACCATGTTGTGGTCTGAGTTTGCCAATGGCTCTCTGACCTCTGTTTTAGTTATTCTGTCTTCATTATTTGAAAAGACTAAATCAAGGCATGCCTCCCCTCTAGTCGGTGCCTTGACAAATTGCGTTAGGAAGCAGTCATTTGTCATTTCCACCATTTCAATTTAGTCTCAGTCCCCCCGTCAGGTTTTCCCATTTTATATGGGGAAGTTGAAATCCCCATTAGTATGGCTTCTCCTTTTCCACACGCATTTCGAATGTCATTCTATAACAGATTTTTTTTTTTTTTTTTAAATGGAACTGAATGTGGTATATATAATTGATCTTTTATTAATATTTGGGAGGCATCATATTCATAAAGTGAAATGGTCAGGCCATAAACCAAATTTTAATCTGTTTAAAATAGAGATGGAAGACATCTAAAGCGGTAGGCGATGTGTCAGTCATGGATTGGAGGAGACATGACTGAAGTAGCTATCTCAGGGGGCGTGACTAAGGATATAATTGGGGATGTGACAATGTAATCTGGTCTTCTGGTCCATTCATTTTCCCTTCTATCCTGACAAGTGCTGTCTGTAGCTCTCACAAAGTTGCCATTGACCTCTTGGTAGCCTCTCTGATCAGTCTTCTTCTTGCTCTGTCATCCAGTTTGGAGGGACGGCCTGATCTAGGCAGGGTCTTGGTGGTGCCATACACCTTCCACTTCTTAATTGTCTTGACCGTGCTCCAAGGGATATTCAAGGCCTTTGATATTTTTTTATACCCATCCCCTGATCTGTGCCTTTCAACAACTTTGTCCCAAAGTTCTTTTGAAAGCTCCTTGGTGCTCATGGTTGAGTCTTTGCTTTGAAATGCACTACCCAGCAGAGGAAACCTACAGGAACTGCTGAATTTATCCTGAAATCATGTGAATCACTACAATTTAACACCGGCGGAGGCCATTTAACTTGGTGTGTGATTTTGAAGGCGACTGGTTACACCTGAGCTAATTTAGGATTGCTATTACAAGGGGGGTGGACACTTATCCAACCAAGCTATTTCAGTTTTTATTTTTAATTAATTTTCTACAAATTTCTAGAATATTTTTTTCACTTGGAAGTTGTAGGGTAGGATGTGTAGATTTAATGCATATTTTAATGCATTTTAATTCCAGGCTATAAGGCAACAAAAGGTGAACATTTTGAAAGGGGGTGTAGACTTTCTATATGCACTGTATATATACAGTATATATATATATATATATATATATATATATATATATATATATATATATATATATATATATATATATATATATATATATATTCTGAGGGAAATAGAAATGGGCCCTTTAAGGAATGGCGCCCGCACAAGAAAACTACACGTCCCAGAATGCTCAGTGCCACCATTAGGTAGTGGGTGGGGCTGAGCAGTATAAAAGGCAGCTGAGCAGAACAGTTAGGGTGTTGTTGTTTTGGGAACACTGCCTGACTGCTCTGCCATGTGCAAGGTACCGGGAATTATACTGTGTTTTCACTTTGTTTTTCCAAAGAGTTTTGCAAGTACTTGGAACACATTGTTAGTGTTAGCTGCCGAGTATAGTTAGCAGTGAAGTCGAAGTTTTGTTTGTTTGTTTGAACACCACTGTACTGCCCTTGAGTGTGCATTGTGGATTGATCTGCCTCTTCGCGAGCCCTTACAAAGGGGCTGTAAGTCTGTGTGCTGGGACATACCGTGGATACATAGACAGGACACGAATTGAGAACTGCATATTGTACCATTGTTCTAATTACTGTTCTTCCCGGCGGATTCCAGTAGTTGGAGTCTCCGTCCTCCACCTAACATTGTTTCTGGTTCCCGATAGTGGGAACTACCAACCTGCAACCCTGGTGCTCCCCAGCAGAGGGAGCCCCGACCGTCACTTACCGGTGTTCCTGGTGCTCTCCAGTAGAGGGAGCCCGACCACCACTTACCTGCAACCCTGGTGCTCTCCAGCAGAAGGCGCCCCAACTGTCACCTACCTGCATTCCTGGTGCTCTCCAGCAGAGGGAGTCCCGACCACCACTTACCTGCGTTCCTGGTGCTTTCCAGTAGAGGGAGCCCGACCACCACTTACCTGCACTCCTGGTGTCCACCAGTTGAGGGAACCAGTTGAAGCGCCAACTTCTGGGACTTACCTGAGCACCTGTTACTACTTGTTTAGCTTAGTCAGGGCGGAAGAAGTGAGTTAGTCAATTGCCCGCACAGGGTGTGTCAATATCGTAAGAACGACAATCAATTGTAAATATTGTAAATTAAAGTTATTCACCTTGTAATCCAGTGAATATGTCGCTATATGTAAAAAAAAAGGTACACCCACTCTTGTTACAACCCCACCCGCTCTTGTTACAATATATATATATCAAAATTGCTATTTTTGTTCTTATGTTCTTATGTTATTACATTTTACGTTACTGTAATGTGCCAATACAAGTTGAACCATTTGGGAACTGCTGTGTTTTATTAAAATACTTTTAAAACAATTTCGTAGCCTATTTGATATATGTTACACACATGGTGCGTTTAAATCAACATGGGTTTTATTTCGCAGGGAGATTCAGGTCACTCATCATGGTAATTTTTTCCTCATAGCTCTCAGATAGGGTTGTCAACAGGCTCCAGAATCTCGGGACACTAAGGCAGGTTAGGTTTTTTAACTCACCTGTCTAAACTGCAATGTATTCGACATGTAAATGTAAAGTGAGTGTGAATTGCTTCAGCAGTTTAGTAAATGTATTTAATTGTTTAATTGGTGGTGGCAATTCTATCCGGAGAGCCTCATAACAACAATTAATCGTATTGCTTGAATTTTTTTATACAGTAAACAATATCTATAAAAATAGTGCAACACCATTATTAGATAACTTTGCACTCACCGGCACTCTTTCATTTAACCTTGTGACAGCAGGTAAAGTTTCTATTTGTTTAATATTTCTTGCTTCTACAGTCCCGCCCAGACAGTGACTCAGAAAGCCAATCAGCTGCTGTATAGGTCTGATTGACGGAAATTATCCTTACAAGGAGGTGTGTGCTTTTGGTAACAACTAAGCAAAACAATTCAATTAATTTAGCGACAGTTTGCACAATTCACACTCACTTTACTGAATACATTGCAGTTTAGAGAGGTGAGTTACAAAACCTGACCTGCCTTAAAGGTGTCCCGAGATTCTGGAGCCTGTTGGCAACCCTACTCTCAGATCAGGTGACACAGGTTGAAACGTCATTAAAGAAAATAGCTCTCCTTTCTTGTAAAGGTAAAGTAAACAGTTCTGTATTTTGACGTTTCTATTTTGGGGGGAGGGGGCTAGCGGTAAATTGTGTAAGTTTCAAACTTAAATCTTATTCAGGGCTATATTTCTATTCGGTAATAAAAATACTATGAACTAAAAGGCTCAAAACTATAGATTGTGCATGTCCCTTGTGAGTAGCTGCCAGTCTGTTTTCATTCAACCGTTTCCTTAAGTTTTCTTGACAGTTTTTGTAGATTCGACATTCGGTTCGGTATTCGGCCGAATCCCAAAAACTTGGATTCGGTGCATCCCTAAAGATAATATCCTTAACGAATAGAAAGAAGACAAGCGTTGAATTGACAACAGAACTGGCAGAAGGCACAGGTGTCGTTGTCCATCAAATCAACAGTACGAAGGTCACTCTTGAAATCAGGACTTAAAGGATGTGTTGCAGTAAGAATACCTCTGTTAAGAAAGGGGAACAAGACTAACAGGCTAAAATATGCACAAGAACACAGAAATTGGACTATGGAACAATGGTCAAGGGTGCTTTGGACTTGTCAATTCAACGCTTGTCTTTTTCTACTCCTTAAGGATTAGACTATCATTTTATATAATTCACAACTTTTTATAATATAGTTCATCATTTTGTTAATTAGAATTTTTTTTAAAAGACCCTATTTTTAAGAACATTTGTTTACAAATTTTTTTTTTTGAAAAAATTTAAATTAAAATAATATTACAGGCTGCTAAATGATTTGCACCCCTGACGCTGTAGCTGCAGATCATCATGTCGGTACCTCGCAAGTATGTCTTATGAAAATGCTACAGTACATGCATGGAAACAGATGAGCCGACAGATCATTCTAGTGACTTGCTTCTGGTGAGTGCAGCTTTTCCAGGCTGAAATTGATCAAGACATGTCTGTGCTCAATGATGACTCAAAAAAAGATTGTCAAATTTGGCCAAGAATGTAGAATACTCAGATTTGATAAAGGACTTTGCTGCCACTAAATCTAGGAAAATGTCTTTGTAATTTATGTTCTTACGTAGTCTGTAACATAAAATGAAAAAAAAGGATTTGATAATGCCCAGGGATTAATTTGTAATAAAAAAAAAATAATAAAAAAAATACGGGAAAAAGTGGCATTGCACACAGTGTCAAGTGTCAAAGCCTTAGCGTGATTTTTTTGTTTTGTTATTAATATTATTTATTTATTTATTTATGCCTGGTCATTCTTGTCACCGACCAGTGAGAACCGACTTCGGGCATAACAGCATTTTTCAATAGGCCTATGGGGGCATGGTGATTTTAGAAAAAGTTATAACGTGATATGTTTGACTAGAATTCTGAGTGCTTTGAAGTTGTGAATTATATAAAAATGATAAAGTCTAACAAAACAAACTGAAACACGTATTCATTATCATTTTAATATCATGAATAGTATTTACCGTATCAACGTTAGTATATGCGGGTGCATATAATTACATGATGCACCTATATACTAACTAAGATACGGTTGCTACTGTAGCATTCATTTGATGTTCTGGACCCATCACTGCCTAGGGCCCCGCACAGCCTAAGGCTGGCCCTGTATATACAGTGCTCCCTCGCTATAAGGCTCTCGATTATAATGCGCCTCGCCAATTCGTTTGTTGTTATTTTCTCCCCAATTTAGTAGTGTACAATTATTTTGTTTAGCTCAGCTCACCGCTACCACCCCTGCGTTGACTCGGGAGGGGCGAAGACAAACACACGCTGTCCTCCAAAGCGTGTGCCATTAGCCACCCGCTTTTTTACACACTGCAGACTCACCATGCAACCACCCAGAGCTACAGCATCGGAGGACAACGCAGCCCTGGGCAGCTTACAGGCAAGCCCGCAAGCACCCGGCCAGGCCACAGGGGTCGCTGGTGAGCGGTGAGCCGAGGACACCCTGGCTGACCTAACCTTCCTTCCCCCGGGCGGCGCTTGGCCATTTGTGCGCCGCTCCCTGGGAGCTCCCATCCTCAGGTCGGCAAAGGAATAGCCTTGACTCGAACCGCCGACATCCAGACTATAGGACGCATCCTGCACTCTACGCGAGTGCTTTTACTGGATGCGCCATTTGGGAGCACCCTAATACTGTATTTCTACAGTAAATACAGTACTGGTGATGTTCAAACTGTAAACAACTTCTCAGTATAGCTAACGTTTCTGTCTCTCCCTTTTGATACAGTATCTGAACTGAAGAAAAGCTGCGCTGACACTTCATAACACAGGCACCTTATTCAGCATTGGTTTTATAATTAAATAAATATTAGGCCTATTACGTGGTTATCTTTCCTAATGCATGTAATTTTTTGCTGCGAGACGAGACGCTTCAGCCCTGCTCCGGCAGCCGAACTTGGGGCGAGCCCATTCCCTCTTCCCCTCTTACGACCCGCCCTCCTTCTCGCACTTGGTTTCCTTGTCTGTCGCTTCAAACTGAACTCCCGATGGCCTTTAACTTTTTGCTGGGTACTGAGAGGTTGCTAAGGTATGCTAACATATATATATATATATATATATATATATATATATATATATATATATAGTTTCATATTTTTTATACTTGAACATTTTTAACTAAAAGGGAAGTGAAACAAAATAAAAAACTACTTAATTCAGTTTATTTTACATAAACTCTACACTATTCATAACCGATACAATAAATACAAAGTTTAAGGTATTAGAAATATGTAAAAAGCTATCTTAAGCCAAGTTCAGATTTTTTTTTTTCTTGTTAAAAATATATTAAATGCAATGGTCGCCTTGATTTGTCTATAATAAAACAATGTACAGAAATTACCTCCACCCCACCGAAAAACTTCACCATTTCATTTAAAATCAAATTTGCAACGAAATGTCAGCATATGTAGACATTATACCTGAAAAAAATATTTAATAAAAAAAAAAAAAAAAAAAAAAAACTTTTTACGGACATATCAAAAAAAAAAAAAAAAAAAGCCCCATCTGTTTCCAATACATACAATTTTCATGAAATGCTAATTGTAATCTAGCAAGAACAGCATGCTCCAATCAGTTTCAAACGTAAACCTCCAAGGCCACAGTGTCTGATGCATAATTGGTATTTTTAACTTTGTTTTGCTGGTGAACAAACATTTTATTAACTATTGTAACCTCTGCTTAAAAGGTAATGAATATCCAGTTTTAACAATTCTACTTGACTCTTTTGAAACATTTGTTAAAACACTAAGCATGTTTAGATATCAGTTGGAATACTAACAGATATTGTACCGGGTTATGCATTATAAAGTTTTTCAATACCACCTGCTGTGATGCAGTGTCTCAACTGCTACTCTTTCCTGCTCATTAAACTTAACGAAAACAAACCAAATCTGTGCTGGAGAATTTGGTTACAAATTTACTAAGCAAGGCATTAAAACACTGGATTAAAGAAAGCACATACCTGTATCTTGAGAGTTTAAGACTTCCAATGCATGCATCATGGCACTTGCAAAGACATTGGCATCCTCCTTGCTTCCGAAGTTCAGACCGTATACCTGTCTGGCGTCACGCCACTGATGGAAGGTCTGTGTGGCCTGGTTGTATTTTAGCCCCTTAGGAATGGCACAGTTTATAACCACCTGAAAAGAAAGTGTATACTGTGAGGCCACTCTCTGAGCAGTGTTCCGTCAGAACTGAAAATTCTGAACTCTCCTAGTCATTGTGCCAAAGTAGGCAAATAATGTACATTTCAGCATTGTGTATCTTTAATTAAAAAAATATATATATATACCAATTAACACAGTTCACCATATGACCTCTACTGTTTTTGAAGACTCGATCCTCTCCCCTCCCTTTAAAGATTAATTCTCAAACTGAACACAGTAGGGATTCAAGGAAATGCATGCACATGGATTAGGGAGTGGTTAACATGTAGAAAACAGAAAGTACTGATTAGAGGAGAAACCTAAAAATGGAGCGAGGTAACCAGTGGTGTACCACAGGGATCAGTATTAGGTCCTCTGCTCTTCCTAATCTACATTAATGACTTAGATTCTGGTACAGTATGCAAACTTGTTAAATTTGCAGATGACACACAAATAGGAGGAATGGCAAACACTGTTGCAGCAGCAAAGGTCATTCAAAATGATCTAGACAGTATTCAGAACTGGGCAGACACATGGCAAATGACATTTAATACAGAAAAGTGTAAGGTACTGCACGCAGACAATACAAATGTCCATTATAAATACCATATGGGAGACACTGAAATTGAAGAAGGAATCTATGCTAAAGACCTAGGAGTTTATGTTGACTCAGAAATGTCTTCATCTAGACAATGTGGGGAAGCTATAAAAAAGGCAAACAAGATGCTCGGATATTGTGGCAATGTGCCCCGCCCCTGTGTGCATTTGTGTGTTGTATGTTGCGTGTTGTGTGTAAATGTTGGTGTATAGTCATTGGTACACGGGATATAAACGGGTCTGTGTTTCACGTGTGAGTTAAAATTGTATAATTATATTTAGGCACGGGATTGCACTTCACGTGCATTTAAAGTATGTAATAATATGTGAGCACGGGGTTGCACGTAATGAATTCACGTGCTGGGATTCAAGTGAATAATTAATTAGTAATTGAATCCCAGCACAACAGTATATATAGAGACATGTAGCACTCACTCGGGGTTGGGTGTTCAGGAAATAAAACGACAGAGACTTGGGGTTTTGGTGAAGCTGAGCGCGTGATCGCGCTCAGCATTTAATAATTAACAGACAGAAAATAAAAAGGTTGTAAACATACAAAAACACAGGGCACGGCACTGGTAGCCAAAATAAAGAGACAAACAAAACGGACAGACACTAACAAACAGGGACGAACAAACACGGTGAGAAACATTATTATTCTTATTATTATTCTTATTATTATTATTTTTACCTCCTCTCTCTCCCGTTCTTTCGCCCTGAACACCCAACCCCGAGTGAGTGCTACGTGTCTCTATATATACTGTTGTGCTGGGATTCAATTACTAATTAATTATTCACTTGAATCCCAGCACGTGAATTCATTACGTGCAACCCCGTGCTCACATATTATTACATACTTTAAATGCACGTGAAGTGATAGTGCAATCCCGTGCCTAAATATAATTATACAATTTTAACTCACACGTGAAACACAGACCCGTTTATATCCCGTGTACCAATGACTATACACCAACATTTACACACAACACGCAACATACAACATATAACACACAAATGCACACAGGGGCGGGGCACATTGCCACAGATATATATTAAAAAAGTGTTGAATTTAAATCAAGGGAAGTAATGTTAAAACTGTACAATGCATTAGTAAGACCTTATCTAGAATATTGTTTTCAGTACTGGTCACCTCGCTACAAAAAAGGATACTGCTGCTCTAGAAAGAGTGCAAAGAACAGCAATCAAAATTATTCCTGGATTAAAAGGCATGTCATATGCAGACAGGCTAAAAGAATTTAATCTAATCTATTCAGTCTTGAACAAAGACAACTACGCAGCGATCTGATTCAAGCATTCAAAATTCTAAAACGTATTGACAATGTCGACTCAGGTGACTTTTTCAACTTGAAAAAAGAAACAAGGACCAGGGGTCACAAATGGAGATTAGATAAAGGAGCATTCAAAACTGAAAATAGAAGGCACTTTTTTACACAGAGAATTGTTTGAGTCTGGAACCAACTCCCCAGTAATGTTGTTGAAGCTGACACCCTGGGATCCTTCAAGAAGCTGCTTGATGAGATTCTGGGATCAATAAGCTACTAACAACCAAACGAGCAAGATGGGCCGTATGGCCTCCTTTCGTTTGTAACCTCTTATGTTCTTAAAGACTAATATGTTTTGGGGACTGTAACAGGGCGAGGAGCCCTGTTCATTGATTTGTTTATTTATTTTTAGAATGGGGTCTCCCCCTCTGCCCCTGGGTTATTGTGTATTATGATTTATTTATTATTGTATTTATATTTATATGATGGCGAAGCGCCGCGGGTTTTGTTATTGTTTTAAATACCGGATCAGTGAATGGAGGACTGTGAACTTAAATCTGAAAATTACATTTGTAACACAAAATACCCCCGCCCCCCAACCCTTAAAATCCGCTTATAAGCCCACAATAAATTCGTATTCCAGGATATCTGTAAATTAATCTGGGAGAAAAGAAAAAAAGGCATGAGGACTGGGGTTGAAAGTTTCAGAAGAGTCAAAGACATTTTGATCCCTGAAGGCTATTAAAAGGATGTGGGTTATTTATACAGCACTAAGGCAATATCTTATAGTAGGAATCTGGTTAAAAAAAATAAATAAATAAATAAATAAATAAATAAATAAATAAATAAACCTGCTGCAGTACATACCACAAGCGCAGATTCATCAACCATGTTAGGCCGATGACTAAGGCCAGATTAACGCATAGGCAAACGAGACATCTGCCTAGGGCCCAACATCATGGGGTGGTGGGGGCCACAAAACAATTATTATTTTTTTTTCTTTAACAGATATGTAATTGCGCGCAAACTGGAAGAACTTCACTCACTGACATTCCAACCGAGGCAGTGCATCTCACTTGTGTTCACACAAAATCAAACTGGCTGACCCGGAAGTCATATTTTAACCATAAATAAATAATATAATAAATATATATTTTTATTGCTTTGCGGCTTTTCCCCAGTCAGCTCGAATGATATATACATACTCCGTATGTGATGGCAGTGACAAGTATCAAAAGAAGAATGGCAATTAACAATATTGTCTTCAACTAAGTAGCCAAAGCACAACGAGCTCGGGAAACATCGTCCAGCTTGCAATGGTTTTACCACAGATTGTTCTTGGAAATCTATGCTGGATAGCCTAGAAATGTAATTTATGCAGTAGGACTGACTTGATGGATCTTAGATGTGGTCTGGCACAACATTGCGCTCTTGTCTACACCTAGCAGAAAGTCTTGAACAAAGAAGACTACGCGGCGATCTGATTCAAACATTCAAAATCCTAAAAGGTATAGACAATGTCGACCCAGGGGACTTTTTTTGACCTGAAAAAAGAAACAAGGACCAGGGGTCACAAATGGAGATTAGATAAAGGGGCATTCAGAACAGAAGATAGGAGGCACTTTTTTACACAGAGAATTGTGAGGGTCTGGAACCAACTCCCCAGTAATGTTGCTAAAGCTGACACCCTGGGATCCTTCAAGAAGCTGCTTGATGAGATTCTGGGATCAATAAGCTACTAACAACCAAACAAGCAAGATGGGCTGAATGGCCTCCTCTCGTTTGTAAACTTTCTTATGTTCTTTCTTATGAAAGCCACGTTTTCCTACACTTGCCAAGTTTGCCATAAATATAGTTCATGGCAATAAAAACAGCACCATAAAAAACAGCACCAGCTTCAAACCAACTAAGCAAATCATCCAGTCTGCAAAGGTGTCCATGTATATCTATAAGAAGTAAATAAGACCTAAGGAAATGTAAGTACATAAAACTAGCCTATTTTATAATGTTTTTTATTGTTTCAGATTTTTTAAAATCATGTCAGTAAAAGTCCAGTGTCAGTAAAATCAAAAATAAAAGGTTGGCAACCCTGATTTGACTACACGACAATGTGCAGGTATGTTTGTTTGTTTTTTAATACAGTGCCTATAGAAAGTCTACACCCCCTTTCAAAATTGTCACCTTTTGTTGCCTTTTAGCCTGGAATTAAAATGCATTAAAATAGGTTTTTTTTCATTTATCTACACATCCTACCCCACTTTTATTTATTTTATTTTAGAAAATTAATTAAAAAATAAAAACTGAAATAGCTTGGTTGGATAAGTGTCCACCCCCCTTGTAATAGCAATCCTAAATTAGCTCAGGTGTAACCAATCGCCTTCAAAATCACACACCAAGTTAAGTGGCCTCCACCTGTGTTAAATTGTAGTGATTCACATGATTTCAGGATAAATTCAGCAGTTCCTGTAGGTTTCCTCTGCTGGGTAGTGCATTTCAAAGCAAAGACTCAACCATGAGCACCAAGGAGCTTTCAAAAGAACTCCAGGACAAAGTTGTTTAAAGGCACAGATCAGGGGATGGGTATAAAAAAAATATCAAAGGCCTTGAATATCCTTTGGAGCACGGTCAAGACGATTATTAAGAAGTGGAAGGTGTATGGCACCACCAAGACCCTGCCTAGATCAGGCCGTCCCTCCAAACTGGATGACCGAGCAAGAAGGAGACTGATCAGAGAGGCTACCAAGAGGCCAATGGCAACTTTGCAAGAGCTACAGGCTTTTATGGCCAAGACTGGTCAAAGTGTGCATGTGACAACAATATCCCAAGCACTCCACAAATCTGGCCTGTATGGTAGGGTGGCAAGAAGGAAGCCATTATTCAAGAAAGTCTGACGAAACTAAAATGGAACTTTTTGGCCTAAATGCAAAGCGTTATGTTTGGCGCAAACCCAACACAGCGCATCACCCAAAGAACACCATCCCTACTGTGAAGCATGGTGGTGGCAGCATCATGTTATGGGGATGTTTCTCATCAGCAGGAACTGGGGCACTTGTCAGGATAGAAGGGAAAATGGAGCAAAGCACAGAAAACCTGCTGCCCTCTGCAAGAAAACTGAAACTGGGACGGAAGTTCACCTTTCAGCATGACAACGATCCAAAGCAAATAACCAAAGCTACATTGGAGTGGCTAAGGAACAAAAAGGTAAATGTCCTTGAGTGGCCCAGTCAGAGCCCCGACCTAAATCCAATCGAAAATGTGTGGCATGACTTGAAAATTGCTGTCCATCAACGCTCCCCAAGGAACTTGACAGAGCTTGAACAGTTTTGTAAAGAAGAATGGTCAAATATTGCCAAATCTAGGTGTGCAAAGTTGGTTGAGACCTATCCCAACAGACTCACAGCTGTAATTGCTGCCAAAGGTGCTTCCACCAAGTATTAACTCAGGGGGGTGGAGACTTATCCAATTATGATCTTTCAGTTTTGTATTTTAATATATAATTTTTTTCTCAATAAAAACTTTTTTCCCCTTAACAGTGTGGAGTATGGTGTGTAGATAAGTGGAAAAAAATCCTCATTTATATGCATGAAACTCTGAGGCACTGACACAACAAAATGTGAAAAAAGTTCAAGGGGTGTAGACTTTCTATAGGCACTGTATATGTTTTCATGGACTATAGGGGACCTGCTGTTAGTGGACCAAAGTTTGAGCACCCTCCTGTTGGAGAAACATGCACTTTAAGAAACTAAAGTTTAAAAGATTAACTGTATAGTTTTAGATTGAGTTAGTGAAAGACAATTTGGGTTTAATATTAATTACTGGAGCAGGAACACAGATGGTAAGTGGAAAGCTTTAAAGTGCACCAAATGGCCATTTAAAAGGGGACCCTGTGCTTCGTCAGAGAGAACACTTTGGGGGCTAAAACCTTCAAAAGCTTAAACAATCTCCTTTCCTAATCTTTTTAACATCAGGGTTTCCTGAGTGGAACATCAAACAGGCTTTGATGTTACAATCACTTCAGGTAATAATACGAAAGCGGACTCCCGTGAGCAATACTATTATTGGTTTATAGGCTTGTAAAACTTGCATCAGTATGTCATTGTCTTTTCTGGTTGGTTAAGAAAGGTCATTGAAAGGGGAATGTCTTTTTCTGATTGGTTAAGAAATGATATAACAATGTGAACATGTGTATTCGATCTTTGATTCTGTTATGACCTGTACTTAGGGAAATGGAATACCCAACTCTTCGACTGTATTGAATAAAATATCTTTGTTGAAATCTACAAAGGAGTTCGGAATCACAATAATTATTTATACTGACGGATGCATGAAGGAAAAAAGAACGCTATCTTCTAACTAACTTTTATTTTAAATTCAACACCTCCTATAGAGAAGTATCACTTTTTTTTAATTGGATAACAATCCAATATGGTGTTCTTGTTCGCTATAGGATTTGAAGTAGGCTTAAGGTTTTCCGATTTTATTTTGAAATGTATTTAGCACACCGCCTTCAATTAAACTGTTTCTGTCAGATTCAGGTGCCTGTTCAGTTCAAAGCAGTGTGTAAAACTTTTGTCATAATTAATAATACACTAGAATTCGGCATAATTGACCGTTTCTGATCAAAACCATGCATAACTTAAAACCAAAAATGATACCTTTTCCAAATTGGTGGATCGTAAGTTATAGAAGCTATGTATGTGTGTGTGTGTGTGTGTGTGTGTGTAATATATATATATATATATATATATATACACAGATATATATATAAATATATATATATATATATACACAGAAATAAATTTGTTCATTCCTCCTGAAAAATGATGAAATTAAAAAAGCTATTTTATCATGTATACTTGCATGCCTTTGGTATGTCATAGAATAAAGCAAAGAAGCTGTGAAAAGAGATGAATTATTGCTTATTCTACAAAGATATTCTAAAATGGCCTGGACACATTTGTTGGTACCCCTTAGAAAAGATAATAAATAATTGGATTATAGTGATATTTCAAACTAATTAGTTTCTTTAATTAGTATCACACATGTCTCCAATCTTGTAATCAGTCATTCAGCCTATTTAAATGGAGAAAAGTAGTCACTGTGCTGTTTGGTATCATTGTGTGCACCACACTGAACATGGACCAGAGAAAGCAAAGGACAGAGTTGTCTGAGGAGATCACAAAGAAAATAATAGACAAGCATGGTAAAGGTAAAGGCTACAAGACCATCTCAAAGCAGCTTGATGTTCCTGTGACAACAGTTGCAAATATTATTAAGAAGTTTAAGGTCCATGGAACTGTAGCCAACCTCCCTGGGAGCGGCCGCAAGAGGAAAATCGACCCCAGATTGAACAGAAGGATAGTGCGAATGGTAGAAAAAGAACCAAGGATAACTGCCAAAGAGATACAAGCTGAACTCCAAGGTGAAGGTACGTCAGTTTCTGATCGCACCATCCGTCGCTTTTTGAGCGAAAGTGGGCTCCATGGAAGAAGACCTAGGAGGACTCCACGTTTGACAGAAAAACATAAAAAGCCAGACTGGAATTTGCTAAAATGCATATTGACAAGCCACAATCCTTCTGGGAGAATGTCCTTTGGACAGATGAGTCAAAACTGGAGCTTTTTTTGGCAAGTCACATCAGCTCTATTTTCACAGACGAAAAAATGAAGCTTTCAAAGAAAAGAACACCATACCTACAGTGAAACATGGAGGAGGCTCGGTTATGTTTTGGGGCTGCTTTGCTGCGCCTGGCACAGGGTGCCTTGAATCTGTGCAGGGCACAATGAAATCTCAAGACTATCAAGGCATTCTGGAGCGAAACGTACTGCCCAGTGTCAGAAAGCTCTGTCTCAGTCGCAGGTCATGGGTCCTCCAACAGGATAATGACCCAAAACACACAGCTAAAAGCACCCAAGAATGGATAAGAACAAAACATTGGACTATTCTGAAGTGGCCTTCTATGAGTCCTGATCTGAATCCTATCGAACATCTATGGAAAGAGCTGAAACTTGCAGTCTGGAGAAGGCACCCATCAAACCTGAGACAGCTGGAGCAGTTTGCTCAGGAAGAGTGGGCCAAACTACCTGTTAACAGGTGCAGAAGTCTCATTGAGAGCTACAGAAAACGTTTGATTGCAGTGATTGCCTCTAAAGGTTGTGCAACAAAATATTAGGTTAGCGGTCCCATCATTTTTGTCCATGCCATTTTCATTTGTTTTCTTATTTACAATATTATGTTGAATAAAAAATCAAAAGCAAAGTCTGATTTCTATTAAATATGGAATAAACAATGGTGGATGCCAATTACTTTTGTCAGTTTCAAGTTATTTCAGAAAAATTGTGCATTCTTCGTTTTTTTGTGGAGGGTACCAACAAATTTGAGCACATCTGTATATATATATATATATATATATATATATATATATATATATATATATATATATATATATATATATATATATATATATATATATATATATATATATATATATATATACACACACACACACACACACACACACACAGTGCCGTGAAAAAGTATTTGCCCGTCTGATTTTCTGCATTTTTGCATATTTTTGACACAATGTTATCAGATCTTCAACCAAAACCTAATATTAGATAAAAGGGACCCTGAGTGAACAAATAACACAAAAAATTTGATAAATATTTCATTTATTTATTAAAGAAAGTTATGCAACACCCAATGCCCAATGCCCCCGTGTGAAAAACTAATAACGCCAGCAGTGTGGAGAAGACTCAATAACTTGTTATGGGTTCAACCTTTGGGCAGCAATAACCTGCAACCAAACTGTATAAATGTAGTTATTGATTAATGTCTCTCTGTATAATGCCATGGAGAATTTTGGCCCCCTGGATAAGGGCTCCTCCATGCAGAACTGTAATAATAATAACTTGTTATGCAACTCAGTGACATTTGTGGGTTTGAGCATGAACTGCTCGTTTCATGGAGGTCCTGCCCACCATGCAGAACGTCTCAATTTGGGGTTTAGGTCTGGACTTTGACTAGGCCATTCCAAAACTTAAAATTTCTTGTTCTTCAACCATTCTGATGTAGACTTGCTTGTGAGTTTCGGATCATTGTCTTGCTGCATGACCCAGCTGCGCTTCAGCTTCAGCTCATGGACGGATGGCCTGACATTCTCCTGTAGAATTCTCTGATACAGAGCAGAATTCATGGTTCCTTCAATGATGGCAAGGTGTCCAGGTCCTGGTGCAGCAAAGCATCCCCAAACCATGACACTACCACAACCATGCTTGACCGTTGGTATGAGGTTCTTACTGTGGAATGCAGTGTTTGGTTTTCCCCAGACAAAAGTTCCACTTTTGACTCATCTGTCCATAGAACATTGTTCCAGAACTCTTGAGGATCATCCAGGTGCTTTTTGGCAAACTTGAGACGAGCATTCATGTTCTTCTTTGTGAGCAATGGTTTCCGCCTTGCTACTCTGCCATGAATCCCATTTTTGCCCAGTGTCTTTCTGATGGTGGAGTCATGAACACTGACCTTAGCCGAGGCGAGAGAGGCCTGCAGATCCCTGGATGTTGTTCTAGGGTTCTTTGTGACTTCCTGGACGATTTTACGCCTTGCTCTTGGAGAGATTTTGGCAGGACGGCCACTCCTGGGAAGATTCACTACTATCCCAAACTTTCTCCATTTGGACAATATGGCTCTGACTGTGGTTCGGTGGAGCCCCAGAGCCTTAGAAATGGCTTTGTAACCCTTTCCAGACTGATAGGCATCAACAACTTTTTCTGGAGGTCTTCAGGAATTTCTTTTGTTCGTGGCATGATGTGCCTCTAGAACCTGTGTGCTGACAACTTCACTCTGACAGTAAGGGCCAAAGTTAGTCAGATTTATATTGGGCAGGGCTGGCCCACATCAGGCCTGGTTGTTAACCAAAGTACTCAAACAGCTGACCCTAATTATCTCTTTAATTGGGTTGAGTTAACTAGGGGGGGGAATAACTTTTTCACACCTGAAGATTGCATGTTTGATTACCATGCACACCAAACAAATGAAAGAAGCACCAAACTTTGGTGTCATTTTTTCTCTCAGACTCCCTCTATATACTACTACAACCCACAAAAAAATCTGACCAAATACAATGTGAAAAATGTGCAAAAATGCAGAAAAATCAGACGGGGCAAATACTTTTTTCACGGCACTATATATATATATTGTAACAAACGGTCAGTTTGGAACACTAGGGGAAGATATCAGGAACGTGGGGATTCTGATATCTGGCCCGAGTTCAAAACAAAAATGACGTTTGTTGGTAGAAGACAACAGCGTACACTGTAAGATGGGAGGAGTTAGAAACTTCAATCCCCATAATCCTGAGAGGTAGATTCAGGTGATCGGTCCGCGGTAATTGATGCAGGTTTAAAAAGCAGACAGAACAAGGGGGGGGGGGGGGGGGGGTTTGGATAGAAGGAGTGTATAGAGAAGGTGGAGACTACAGCTGTAAGTGCGCTGACTTGTAAGAACAAGTTTGAGCTACCGAGTGGTGTTGTCGGAGGAGCAAAGAATAAAGAAAGAGCAACGGTGTTTCTAGAAGCTGTATGGAGACAAGGGTTCGATAGGGCTACAGTATACATTATAACCAGAACTGACTTCAGAGTCCATAACCAACGGTACCTGCGTGGAGGGACGCATACAAATATAAAGCGAGCAGAGCTTTGTTTGTTCGGCCGGTGGAGCTGCAACGTGTCTGCAGTTTAGACTGAAGTGATCTGGTGTAGGCGTCATACAAAGACCCTATCGTGAGTAACCCTAGCCGCATACTGACGGTATTCAATATTATGTATTGTTTTGAAAGAAAGGCAGCGTTCTGTGTTGCACCTGTTTTAAAAACAAGGAAGCCACAAGGATACTAGGACTGTGTTCATGATGTGTATACTTACCTGCTGTGTGCAACGTTTAATCTGTTTATGACAAACGGGACTCTTGATTTCAGCTTTATTTCAGAGCGTTTAGTGTGTGCACCCACTGAGGATATACACGCTAGTTATTTGTGGACTGGTCTTTTCATTTGTTTAAGCAACAGCCTAATTCCCTAAGGCTGGTTGCATCAACGAAATTAAAAGAAACGCCATTTTTATCTTACGGTCATGGTGACTGTGAGATGGCTATAATTGTCTGGGGTTTGTGAATTAAAGGCTCAGATGCGTTTGTTTTTTGCATTTAAATTAACGTTTGTTTAAATGGACTGTGCGAGTGGGAAAGAACAAGCAAACCATATGGACTGTGAAAGTTTGTTTTATTACGAATCAGCCAGGAGCCTACCAAGCAGTAGGCTGCGCATTCCAGTGCTCCCCAGCAGAGGGTGCTCAAGGACCACACAGGGTTGCAATCGTTCTGATTAAGAGGGAAAAACCAACCTTGGATTACGTACCTGTTTACCTGGAAAAGGACCACCAACACGTTCATTCAACAGCCTTGTGGATTGTACCAAACAAAGAACATGGGACACTTGCCTGGCTTGCTATAAGTGATCCAAGGCCAGATTAACCATTGGCCAGCTGGCACTGGATAAATAAAAACCCTGGACTAATTGTACCATTGCTGGAAGCAATACCAGCTGTTACTTGCCATGAGGTCAGCTCAGGCAAGGTACTAGAGAGGGGCGAAGAAGTGAGTTTTCTTTTTATTTTTCATTAAGGGTGATAACTGAAAATAATTGCTTAAAAATAAGTGTCTTTACTTTCACCCCGAACTTCTGTCTACTTGTGTCACCTTTCATACTGTCAGTTGGCTACCACAATCAAACTCAGAACGTATCGTTCACAATATATATATATATATATATATTGAGTGTACAAAACATTAGGAACACCTGCTATTTCCATGAAATAGACTGACGAGGTGAATCCAGGTGAAAGCTATGATTCCTTATTGGTGTAACCTGTTAAATCCCCTTCAGTGTAGATGAAGGGGAGACAGGTTAAAGAAGGATTTTTAAGCCTTGACACAATTGAGACATGGATTGTGTACTGTATGTGTGCCATTCAGAGGGTAAATGGGCAAGACAAAAGATTTAAGTGCCTTTGAACGGGGTATGGTAGTAGGTGCCAGGCGAGCCGGTTTGAGTGTGTCAAGAATTGCAATGCTGCTGGGTTTTTCACGCTCAACAGTTTCCCGTGTGTATCAAGGATGGTCCACCACCCAAAGGACATCCAACCAACGGCAGGCCAGTGGTCGAAAACGGCTCATTGATGAAAGAGGCCAAAGGAGGCTGACACGAATTGTGCAGAGCAACAGATGGGCTACAGTTAGTCAACTGACAGTCCAGTACAACATTGGTGCCGAAAGACCCATAAAAGAATGCACAACTCGTCGTACCTTGACACGAATGGGGTATGGCAGCCGATGACCTTACAGAGTTCCACTTCTTTCAGCAAAACACAAGAAACTGCGGTTGCAGTGGGCTAAGGAACGAAAACACTGGACACTGGAGGATTGGAAAAACATTGGCTGGTCTGATGAATCCCGGTTCCTGCTGTTTCACGCTGATGGGAGGACTAGGGTATGGAGAAAACCACATGAGTACATGCATCCATCATGCCGCATGTCAACATTGCAGGCTGGTGGTGGTGGTGTGGGATGTGTTTTCATGGCACACATTGGGCCCCATGATAAAAGTGGAGCAACATTTGAATGCCACAGGATATCTGAACATCATTGCCAATCAGGTGCATCCCTTCATGGCAGCAGTGTATCCATCTGCTAATGGATTTTTTCAGCAGGATAATGCCCCATGCCACAAGGCTAGGATTGTCCAGGAATGGTTCCACAAACATGATAGTGAATTCAGCTTACTGCAGTGGCCTGCCCAGTCACCAGATCTCAATCAATTGAGCATCTGTGGGATGAGATGGAACAAGCTATTCCGAGTAGAGATCCACTACCAGCCAACTTGACACAACTGTGGGAAGCATTGGAGTCAACATCCCTGTGGAACGCTTTCGACACCTTGTAGAGTCCATGCCCCTGACGAATTGAGGCTGTTCTGAGGGCAAAAGGGGGTGCAACTCAATATTAGGAAGGTGTTCCTAATGTTTTGTACACTCAGTGTGTATGTGTGTATATGTATATATATATATATATATATATATATATATATATATATATATATATATATAATATATATATATATATATATATAGGGGACTTTTTGACCTGAAAAAAGAAACAAGGACCAGGGGTCACAAATGGAGATTAGATAAAGGGGCATTCAGAACAGAAAATAGGAGGCACTTTTTTACAGAGAATTGTGAGGGTCTGGACCCAACTCCCCAGTAATGTTGTTGAAGCTGACACCCTGGGATCCTTCAAAAAGCTGCTTGATGAGATTCTGGGATCAATAAGCTACTAACAACCAAACAAGCAAGATGGGCCGAATGGCCTCCTCTCGTTTGTAAATGTTCTTATGTTCTTATGAACTCTGTCCTTATAACTAACATAATTGATTGCTCTTAGTTTGGTTGTTTCTTGCTGGAACATGAGGTTTAGTAATGGCTCCCTGGGTTGGGCCAGTTGTAACACGTGTTACAATTGACCCCATACAACATTAGCTCGACTATTTGGCACAGAAGCTTGCACTGAAGGAAACAAAATGTAAATATATCACAAGTGTGACTCAGAGTGATATATTCTTGTTTGAAAAGGCTTATAATTTTAGGGATGTTTTAAAAGTGGGACAACAAAAAGAAAAAATTGGCTTATTTTAACCTTTTTATATTTCAATAAAGATATTCAGTTTTTGAGTTCAATAAAAACAAACATATTTGCTTCATGTGAAAATTGATCTTATTCAATACAATGTTAAATTCTTGTTAATTGTTCTCAATTGTAACATCGAACACCTTACATTTATATGAGCTCTTAAAACAGGATAACTATGGGGATTGGTAGAGGACAGGTGTAAATTGTTTGTATCAAAGTCTGGTCAAACTAGCTCAAACCATCTGTGTGTGTAATGCAGAAAAGGTAAAAAAAAAAATGTTACAACTCTTTATAAATTGGCGAGAGCACCATAGTGCTAACGAAAAACCCGCCCGAAACGACTGTTATTTCACATAAATACCTACCTTTATTCATAAAACCGCCGGGAACACTCTGTTCCGAACTTCCATTTGGGATGAAAATGATGCACGTAATAAAAACTAAGTGAGTATAGCATACTACTGAAAAAACCTACCCAACCAGCCTTTAAATACCTTTATTGATCAAACAGTTTTAGAAGCAAATTTCAACTGTTTGACACAATGTTACAAGATTCATCACAGTTGTAATTAAACGTAGTTACAGTGTACATTTTTCTGTAGGTTCTTTCTGGTTTTAACCTAGTTGGGAGGTTACGTTGTAACAATGAATCTTAATGATTCTTGATGAATCTTGTAACATTGTGTCAAACAGTTGAACCGAGTTCAAATTCTGGTACCTATTTATACAGTTGGGTTTTTACTGGAGCCATATATATATTTATTTCGACATTAATTAATATACTATATATGTATTTATAGTTTTTCAAAATCGATCAAGTTTGTTTAGTTAAAAAAAAAGAGCATAATAAATACAAGGGCATATTAAAAATAACATGAATGTGTTTGTACACATTACATTATGTAAAAATATAGATATGTACAATAGGCTTAAACAGCACAGTAGTAAAATCAAATGAATATCTAGCAGGCTTTTTTTTGTCCATCCTACATGTAATACAGTACAAAACAAACCATGCTGATGCGTTGTAGGCTTCACATTGTTGTTGTGTGCAACTTCAGACCTGTTGCCACCCACAATTTGTTTGCCAATTAGATTTTTTCTGACCGGTATTTTTGTTTCTAACTAGTTAAATAAGGCGTGACACTTTGGGAATGCATAGTCATCTCAATTTTCTCCCGCAATTCTGGCCAAATTACCGTCGCTTACTAAACAGGTGTTGCTCTGCATGATCAAAGTCATACTCTCTCTGATCTTTCTCTTCTCTTCCTTTCATTCCTCCAATCCAGTTAAAAATAATATATTTATGGTACTGTATGCTGAACCCAGCAGACTACAGCAGCACTTCACTGTAGAGTCACTAACAAGTGTGTTTTCTGTAGAGTATGTGGAATAAAAAAAATACATTGAAATGCCACGACAGTCAGTTCATGCTCTCTTATGGAACTGAATACAACTATTCTTATTTTGTTTCCAATTATGGTATCAAGTGCATTTTTAAAAAAATAATTCCAGACAGAATGTAGATGATCAACCAGCTGTAGCCTTTTGCTTTTTTATCTGAGAAAAAAAAAAAAAAAAAAAAGAAAACACAAGACAATTCAAAGTTCAAATCTTATGCTCCAAATGTTCCTTCTAGTCATGTAGATCTTGAATGACATCCTCATTCGAATTTTGCCTGTGACATGCTATAAACACCCTTGTTTGGTTTACCCACCTGATGGTCCTGGATTTTTCTGCCCACCACTCGGAATGCATTGTTCCCTGTATGATGGTATATATGAACCCTGCTGAAGCCAGTTGATCCACCAGCTGGTACCCACTTCTTGTTGGCATCATCATATATCATAACAGCAGCTCGGGCTTGACAGATGCTCTGTTCACTGTAAGGAAATGTGAATTTAGTTAAAACAAAACAAATAAAACTAGAACTGCCAGGCAGTTTTACGGCTCCCAAGTACCAAACACTTAAGCAATTACTGGAAGAAGCGGGTTTAGTTCTTTTATTATTATTATTATTATTATTATTTATTTCTTAGCAGACGCCCTTATCCAGGGCGACTTACAATTGTAAGCAAATACATTTCAAGTGTTACAGTACAAGTAATAATACAATAATACAATAAGAGCAAGATAGTTCTTGATATTTGACAAGTTTGAAATCAGTAACTTCATCAGTTCTCCAAAAGATGATTTTGAATTTTTTTTTTCCCAAAAAATGCATCGGGCGGCCATCTTGGTTCATGCAAACACCATTTTTGAAGTAAATTGTAAATTTAATTGTAATTGTACTCCATTGTCACCAGAACGATGCCTACCAAGTTTGGAGTTTGTTGGTCAAACGGCTTACAAAGAAACGCAGTTTGCTGTTAGGGGCGTGTTTCGGTAAAATTTGTGGCAGCCATTTGATAGTAAACTATCGCAGCATCTGAACTGTAATCTACACGGGATGATACCTACCAAGTTTCATGTTGATTGGTTACGCCGTGTGCAGACAGGAGCAGAAGAAGAAGAAGAAGAAGATGGTTGCCAGCAACTTTACAGCTTCCAGTACCAGTACCAAACACTTTAGCAAATAGTGCACAATGCCAGTACCAGTACCAAACACTTTAGCAAACAGTGCAGAATGGCATTTTTACATAGTAACCATGCCCCTGTGTGCACTCTCTCAGGAGTTATAAGCCAGTTTTACATTTGACCTTTAGGAAAGGTCAGAGGTCACAGGCTACGACATTTTTTGACAGCGCATATGGGTTACTATATGTTTTCCATATTAACCATGACCCTATCTGCACTCCTTATTGACATAACGAAGATGCTGCAAAATGATCTGTCGATCTTGAGCAGGTGTTGTGACTCTTGGTCTCCCAGTTCGTGGCCTGTCATTGACCGTCTCGTCAGGTTTGAAACTGCTGGTGTGAGCACCCAAGATGGTGAGCCACAGTACGCTGCCCTAGTCCAGCCTCCAACATGCCGTTTGCATGAAGGCACTGCCCTCTTGACAGACGTGGCATATTGTTTTTTTCTGTGATTTTGTTTATTGCTTTTATTCAAGCTTGCAATTCAACAGCTGAAATCACTCCATATCCAGTGTCCAATCAACTGTCTCACTAATTAGGTGATTAAGTGCATATGCTTCAGTCATCCGTAGCCGTGTCCCCGTCTTGTGTACCTATCTGACGGAAGTCACCCTAACATTGAGCCTCTGAAAACAGGCCACACAAAGTTGAAGTTCAAAACTGTTTAAGGAAGTAAGAAGTATATGTGCCCGTGCAAGCATTAGGTTTTGAGATCCAATTTGCACCGAATGTATTACGAAATCTGTTCAATTCAAGAATTACACTAACACTTGCTAAAATTGCCCTTTTAATTTTATCAGTCAAAAAAACAGGTGTTTTAAGCATACTGTAAACTGTATTGCCTAATAATGTGGATGTTTAAAAAGAAACTTGCACTGGCCATCCATCTCCAGTTTTCCTTAAAATTGATATGTTCGCTGTGGAAAAATACGAATAGCGAAAAAATTAAAATAATAATTTGGTAACAATATACCAAGGGTTAAAAGTATGGGGTTGGTCATAAGGGGTGCTCTCCTTTTTGTACACTAGGCTCTCGTTAACATAAACCCCCGTTCCAACCAATGTAAGCTCTGACCTGTTTGCTTCGCTGCCCGCCTAAGCACAAAAACAATAAAAAAAATCAGTCAAACATATACTGTATATAGTTGTGAGTCCTGTCATTTTTACACAAGATCCAGCCTTCGACTGTTATGATTGGACAACGCATGTGCATGGGACAAAAATCACCACATAAACAGGTGGTTTCGGAATTTTTACTGATGTCTCTGAAATTTAGTCCCATGCAAACCGTCCATTTCTTTTCATCCCAGCTCATTTTCTCAGAGATCCTCTGATTATTTTACTGGACATTGGGACCTTCCTTCTTTTTACTCCCATGCGAATCGACCATGTCAGTGTTATGTTACAATTCATATAGCATTTCCAGGGTATTCGTCTCAAAGCAATACCAGCCTTCACAATAAACCATAATATAATATTAAAACTGGTACAATCTGTCCTGAGATTCTACAGTTCAGTAAAACACAACTAATGGGCATAACCAAATTGGGGATGGGCAAAAATACAAAACATAATTGGCGATTATAAAAAATGGTGCATGTGAAGATATGTATGGAAATACATATCACTCAAAGGACGAAATGGTTAGTGTAGTCTTTGGAAAATAAGGTACAACTAAAATTAGTTATTTAAACCCTTCACTGTTTACAAATCATGCACAAAAGCTCCTTCTCTGGCCACAACATAGCATTTTTAATTTACCAACTTTCATTGATAAAAAGTAATCCACTGGGAAGTTACTAGACATCATCTGCTTTTGACCAACTGAGGTTTTTAGACACGTGCGATTCATGCTTTAAACTGAGACCTGTAAGTACTCAACAAGTTTGCAATGAAAAACAGGAGGATGGACTTAAACATCAGGTAAGGTAGGTTATTCTTTGTTATTTAATTTGTATGTTTGATAAGTGTGACTGTGAGGTGAAACATCAAAGTTCTTAATAGGGCGATTTTGAGTTAATTGCAAGTTTGGAGTGTAGTTAATTTTTACTTACAGAAAGATTTTTATTAATTATTACCCGTCTGCAAAAATCTCCAGGGTTCTGTGCCATTTCTCGCGGTTTATGATGTAACACAAACCCTTGAAATAATTCTCGTAATGCACAGTAGCCCATATATTAACACAAAGCAGATGTTTAATTTCAAAACTGTACACAAAATAAAATTTCAATTCAGTGTGGTCAATTTTTTAAAATTTTTTAACTCTCCTTTGTATTTATTTTTAAAAAATGCTATCAACAGTAAATGCTATCAACAGTAAATGCTATCAACAGTAAATGCCTTTAAAATGCCGGAAAGAGAAACATAAAACTACAAAAATAATTATTATATTGTACTTAACATGTACAAAATCTAGTAAAAAAATAAAATAAAAACACCACAACAATTGGTCAACACATACCAGTGCTTCAATATGAAGGTCACAATACATTTATGTCAGCAAAAAAATTAAGCTAGAACTCAGGCCAGCCACTGGCCCCCCAAAAAATGATTGTTTATTAGTATGCTGGTTTATTTTAGCCTCTATGGTAGGCCCTTACACTTGAAGTCAATCAATATGAAGACAGAATGCAGCAACAAAGTAAATCAGACAAATGACACTCAGTGCGATACATGCACAGTAAATTAAACTACCTTAATAAAAATAAACTGAGTTGCTCACAGAAGCATTTAATTTAAAGCACCTTCCAGACATTTCTCTGCAGTGTCCCTTTTGCTTGTTTGGCATCTTCACAATGGCTGGGACCTCAACTAACATTATTTTATTTCAATGCTTTCGCATTTGTCGGTTTTAGACAGTTTTGCATCATTATGACATTTTTTATTAGATCTACACAGAGTAATTTTGCACTTCTTAGCCTTTTGTTCAAAAAAAAAAAAAAAAAAAACACATTCTGAGTGTTTGCCTGTGCCTGCTAGTACTTGTTGGGGACTCCATATTGAGAAACACAGTGTGCTGCCTTCCAGGAGCCTCTGTCACGCACATCACTGAGAACGTGGACAGGCTCCTAGAACGAACAGGAGTCGACCCGGTAGTAGTCATCCACATAGGTACAAACAACATTGGAAGAGACAGACCAAGATCACTGCAAAACAAATTCAGAGAGCTAGGAAGGAAATTAAAAGACAAGACCAAAACTGTGGTATTTTCTGGGATACTGCCGGCACCTTGCAATGGACCATATGGACAGCTGGAAATACAAAATCAAAATGCATGGCTGAAATCGTGGTGCACACAGGAAGGCTTCATCTTTCTTGAACATTGGAGCACATTCTACAAGGACTATCTATATAGGCGGGACAGACTGCACTTAAACAAAAAGGGAACCAATCTATTCGGACAAATGATCCTTTAGGAGGTCCAGAAGCATTTAAACTAGAAAGGAAGGGGGGAGAAAACAAAAAAATAGAAGGGAGACCACATCAAAACAAAGGCAACAACTCAGGTAAGACAGCTATTAAATGTATCTTAATGCTAGAAGTCTCAGAAACAAAATGTTAGAAATTGAAGCTACTGCACTAACAAGTAACTACGATGTGATAGGTGTTACAGAAACTTGTTTGTCTGAGAGTGATGGAGACAAATATAATATTAGTGGGTACACACTGTATAGGAAAGACAGGCAGGACAGAAGAGGCGGAGGGGTAGCGCTATACATAAGAAATAGTCTTGAAGCCCAGGTGTTAAATGTGGACAAAGAAAACAATACCGAATCAATATGGGTCAGAATAATGGACAAAAATTCAAAGGGCATAATAATAGGAACATGCTATAGACCGCCAAATTCAGACGCCGAGCAAAATAATCTTATACAATGACATTAGAAATGCATGTAGAAAAGGAGAAGCCATACTAATGGGGGATTTCAACTTCCCCTATATGAAATGGGAGAACCCGGTGGGGAGCATGACGGACGAAATTGAAATGGTGGAAATGACAAATGACTGCTTCCTAATGCAATTTGTCAAGGCACCAACTAGAGGGGAGGCATGCCTTGATTTAGTATTTTCAAATAACGACAGAATAACTAAAACACAGGTCAGACAGCCATTGGCAAACTCAGACCACAACATGGTCTCATTTGAAGTAATTTTTAAAACCCAAAAAGTAATGACTAAACCTAAGGTTTACAATTTTAGAAAAGCAAACTATGAAGGTATGAAACAGAGACTAACAGAAGTAGATTGGAGTAAAATAGAGAAAATATCCACAGAAAAAGGATGGCTTTTAAAAAAAAATGTACTAGAGGCGCAAAACAATTACATCCCAAAAGTAGACAAATCTAAATCTAAAACAAAATGGCCAAAACGGTTTAATAGATCAATTAAAAAAAATATTCAGCGAAAAAAGACACTTTACAGAGCGTTTAAAAGGGACCAAAAACAAAGTACACAGAAAGAGTACTTGGAACTGCAAACGCAAGTCAAAAAGGAAGTTAGAAAGACCAAGAGAGAGAGACATAAAATTGCTAAGGGGGCTAAAACCAATTCCAAAATGTTTTTCCAATATTATAACAGCAAGAGAACATTCAAAGAGGAGGTTAAATGTCTAAGAGATACAAATGGCAAAATCATAGACGAAGAAAAAAAATAGCAAATATATTAAATGATTATTTTTCACAGGTTTTTTACAAAGGAGGACACGGACACAAAGGAGGTTCCTTTCCAGTTTTAAAAACCGAAACCAGGTTAAAGGGACAGACCAAAATAAACCTGACTTCTATTAGTACTCAAAGAAATGGAAAACTATAATAAGATCCAAAATGGAAAATTACCTATATGGTAAAAGCATGGTTTTAGGAAAGGGGAAACTATAATAAGATCCAAAATGTCCTAACTAACCTGGTTTTAGATTTTTTTTGAGGATGCAACATCGACAATGGATAATTGCAAATCATACAACATGGTTTATTTAGATTTCCAGAAAGCTTTTGACAAAGTCCTGCATAAAAGATGAATTCTCAAACTGAACGCAGTAGGGATTCAAGGAAATGCATGCACATGGATTAGGGAGTGGTTAACATGTAGAAAACAGAAAGTACTGATTAGAGGAGAAACTTCAAAATTGAGCGAGGTAACCAGTAGTGTACCACAGGGATCAGTATTAGGTCATCTGCTATTCCTAATCTACATTAATGATTTAGATTCTGGTATAGTAAGCAAACTTGCTAAATTTGCAGAAGACACAAAAACAGGAGGAGTGGCAAACACTGTTGCAGCAGCAAAGGTCATTCAAAATGATCCATACAGCATTCAGAACTGGGCAGACACATGGCAAATGACATTTAATAGAGAAAACTGTAAAGTACTGCACGCAGGCAATAAAAATGTGCATTATAAATATCATATGGGAGATACTGAAATTGAAGAAGGAATCTATGAAAAAGACCTAGGAGTTTATGTTGACTCAGAAATGTCTTCATCTAGACAATGTGGGGAAGCTATAAAAAAGGCCAACAAGATGCTCGCATATATTGTGAGAAGTGTTTAACTTAAATGAAGGGAAGTAATATTAAAACTTTACAATGCATTAGTAAGACCTCACCTAGAATATTGTGTTCCGTTCTGGTCACCACGCTTCAAAAAGGATATTGCTGCTCTAGAAACAGTGCAAAGAAGAGTGACCAGAATTATCGTATGCAGGCAGGCTAAAAGAATTGAATCTATTCAGTCTTGAACAAAGAAGACTACGTGGCGATCTGATTCAAACATTCAAAATCCTAAAAGGTATAGACAATGTTGACCCAGGGGACTTTTTTGACCTGAAAAAAGAAACAAGGACCAGGGGTCACAAATGGAGATCAGATAAAGGGGCATTCAGAACAGAAAATAGGAGGCACTTTTTTACACAGAGAATTGTGAGGGTCTAGAACCAACTACCCAGTAATGTTGTTGAAGCTGACACCCTGGGATCCTTCAAGAAGCTGCTTGATGAGATTCTGGGATCAATAAGCTACTAACAACCAAACGAGCAAGATGGGCTGAATGGCCTCCTCTCGTTTGTAAACTTTCTTATGTTCTTATGTTCAAATACTGTACACTACATGATGTTTGACTGTAAAGTCGCCAACACTGATACAGTAGTTTGATTTAAATACATGTTAATGTTCTTTCCAGGTTTCCTGGCATGGCTCTCTTCTCCTCGACCCCTCTACAGGTGTACCCACGGATCTGTCCTGGGGCCCCTCCTGTTCTCACTCTACACCCGCTCGCTTGGTACTCTCATCTCCTCTTTTGGCCTCTCCTACCACCTCTTTGACTCCCACATCTCCTCCCGTATCTCAGACTCTCTCAGCTAACTCAACTTGGACGCATTCATATCACCTCAAACTCAACCTGTCTAAATCTGATCTCCTCTACTTTCCATCTGTCTCCACTCCTTCCTCTGGCCTATCCATCTCAGTCTCCCTTGACACTATCACTCTTTCTCCATCTCATTTTGCGAAAAACCTAGGGGTTATTCTTGACCCCTCCCTCTCCTACTCTTTCTTGGCAACAGCTACCAAATCCATCCTTTTCTCACTACTTATTCCTTCACTCAACTCCTGGTTCAAGCTCTTGTACTCTCCAGATTGGACTAGTGTAACTCTCTCCTTGCTGGTCCTCCTAGTTCGGCTATCCGTCCCCTTCACTTCATTCAAGATTCTGCTGCATTCTCCTAACCTCACTACTCTCATCCTACCCCTCTGCTTCGCACTCTCCACTGGCTACCTATCTTTGCTTGCATTCAATTCAAGACCCTTGCTCTTGCCTACCGCTCTCTTCACCACACTGCCCCTCCTACCTCCAATCCCTTGTGTCTCCCTACACCCCCTCTCCGCTCTTCCTCTACTGGCTGACTGGTCATGCCTCCCCTCCACTCTCCATCCTCCTGGCCCCCTGCTTCTGTTCCCTATCCCCTCTGTGATGGAACCGTCTTTCTGCCTCTCACTGCCTCCTCAAGACGCATCTTTTTGATCTACCCCTCCTACTATGCACTGGACTTCGCTGATCTACACACCACGTTATTGGATACTCAGCTGATGCAATATCCTTGCACAATTGCACTAGTATTATGTCATTATAGATACAAATGGTCTTCATCTTAAATTGTTACTTCTTACCTCATATTGTATTCTCGTAGCATTTGCACTTACATTACAACTACATTATTTAAATATTGTTTTTGCAATGTGACACCTGTAAGTCACCTTGGATAAAGGTGTCTGCCAAATAAACTAAACAACAACAATACTATAATACAGTCATTAACCTTTTAGAAAAAAACATTTGTTTTGAATAGACTTTAAATGCTTTACAGGTTTTGCCACAATGCTACACCTTTCAATGTATTGTTAGTTTAAAATCTGCTTTATTGACAGACTGTTTGGACGGAGGTAAACAAAGCTGAGTGCACTCAAGTAGGATTTCAAATCACAATTCTCCAATAACGTTCTAAAGTGGGGAGACCTACTTGCTTTTAGCAATTAATATGCTGTTACGGACAAGTATTATCAAATTAGCTACAAATCTAACAGTTTTACTGAATAAAATCGAGTCATTGGATTAGTTTACATGCAAAAATAAAATAAGTATTATCTTTTTGGGACACTATTTTGGTAGTACCTTACAGGCAATTTGGGTTTACATGTAGTTTGACCTAATCAATATTAAAATATGGGATGCTACTTAAGACTGGTGTAACGTAAATTACATTTTATCTTACTTCTGAAGGACTGAAAAGTCTAAGCTTAAAGCAATCAGTTATTTGATCACTAAACATGAAAATAACAAGTATAAAGGATAAATATATCTTTCTATGCTTTGCAAAGGGCTTCATTATTGTTATTTTTATTATTATGCAAAGGGTTTTTTCTTTTGTTTTTTTTTTTTTTTGTTTTTTTTACTTTGTAGTAGCTTCAGTATTTTTTCCTTTAACTTTGCTTATGAAACTACTATAAAAGCACTATCATTTTAGGAGTAACCCACAAAAGGCAACAATTTGAAACACTGAATACATTGCGTCACAAAAAAACTGTTGTATGCTTTAAAAAAAAAAAAAAAAAAAAAAACACTGTCAAAGAAGCCTTAGTTGTTAATAAAGAATTGGTTGGTACAGCCTTTAGTTACAGTAGAAAGTTGCGAGGTTGAGACATAAATATCTTCACTGCTAAAGTCTCGTGAACATATTTACCCACCCTGTTGAAATTCAAATCGATAACAAATGTTCATATTTGTGCCTGAGCAGTTTAGCAGAAGAGATATTTGCACTGCCTTTTAAAGACTGAACCTTTGGCAGCTTAACATCTATATCTATTGTAAGCTATTAAGCTTCTAAAGTGAGGTGTGCCAATTGGTCTGGTTGATACACAGCACTGACCAGTCCAAGACAGAGACGATCCAATGGCCAATTATTCAGCAGATGTAATAAATTAAGCCTTATAAAAAATGACAAACAGAAACTAGGTAAGAAACAGTTTAACAATTTATCTTCAATAGCATGGTTGGTGTTCAACCTTTTTTTTTAGTGTTTCCTTGCGTTCTCCAGATCTTTTTATAGGCTGTGAAAAAACTGCAATCACCGTAGCAACCCTGTGTGCGTGGGCAGGTTTTATGCATATCCCTCCTGAGATGCAGAGAAACACAAATCCAGTACACAGTTCAGTTGCAATAATATGTGCACAACGAGGTGGAGTCACTCAATTATCCCCACTAAAATTCCCCAAATCGGCTAGTTTCTATTGAATGGCATCAAATAGGTAGACATTTAAACACACGCACTCTCTTGAATCCAGGACAAACAAAGCAGTCCATACTGTAGAAAATAACTGCCTGAAAATACAAATTCAAGCTGCAGTGTGTTATTACTGTATATTTTAGCATGCATCTTCTTCCACACTAACATTCTGCACACTCTCCCTATTCAGAAAATAGGCCCATTACAGCTACGTTATCTAAAAGTACACTCTTTGAAGTCTTTGTTTCACCTGAGTTAAACAGACATACTCCTGCTAAAACCTCCAGTAGATAGCATTAAAGAAAGTAACAAAATAACACAGAATTGCAAAACAGCACTAAAAATGTAACATGACAAGGATCCTGGTAACATGGCAGGGCCTGTAGTCAGTGGACAGCCTGCAACAGCATGTACTGGTAAGCCACCAGTATGCTACTGTAGCTACCATAGCACGTGCAAAACACTGAGGTTGTATAGGCCACCTTCACCATCACTTCCGTGACAATGCATTGTTTATTGGGATATGAGACATCTCTTTGCAGCAAGGCTAGATTGGACATCTGCACCAGAGAGGCGATGGAAGCCTCAACAGGTGGAAACTGGCCAAGGCCCAGTTTATCTGCATTGTGAACCCTATATAAAACTGTCAAATGATCCTGAGACAGCAGGGACAGTTACCGGACATGCCAAGATCCGGGAGAACCAGGGGGGCCAAACGTTGGATTACAGCAGCGGGAACCCTATCAAAAATAGAGCGTTTGGTCTCATCTTCCATGGGCCAAGGCACCTACAACGCTGTGGTAGCTCATCTGATCAGGGTGGCGAGCTCTTCTGACAGGAAAGGGCTTACAGCAGCAGCCAAAACATCAGATTACGCGTCCTCAGATGGGAAAATTAATTTTTGGGCGTCCAGGATGCAGCAAGGGACAGGGTGTCCTCCTGCGCTGGCTTTGGGTTAGGCAGTTGTACCTGAACCATGGGGACTGAGAAATGGGGGTGCCCTTGCTGTAACTCCGTCAAAAGGGACTGCTGCTGGTTCATAGTTTCATAAAGCTTCTCCATTTGCACCACAACCCGGTCATTACAATCAGAATGCCTGCTACAGCGGCTTCTGTCCCTCTTCCTGGGCGGAGTAGAGGGAGAACTCTCCAAGACAAAGAGGAGGACCTAGAGAAGCACAGGTTCTTAGTCCTGCTCCTACCCCTAGAGGGTCGCTTTCCTGCTCCCGGTGTAACAGGGAGGGGGGACTCTTTCGACCACACTGCAGTGGACGAGTCTGGATGCTGCGCCAGTGTCAAAGAAGAAGAGCTTTCCCTTGAACAGCGGGCCAGCCTGCTGGCCAACGTCCTTTTAGATAAATGAGCACAAGACGCACAGCAGCTACAGTCTTGCATGCTCCCTTCCCAGGCAGTAGTTGCACCTGTTGTGCTTATCTTCTGCTGGAATGTTCCTCTTGCAAGTAGCACAAGGGTGAAACCCAGGCATGGTGCAATGTTGAAACAAACAGTTTAGCCGTGCAATATATATGCGCACAAAAAAGAGACAGCAACGCTGACTGGAGTGCCGAGAACTGTTGTGTCAGATTCTGGTATAGTAAGCAAACTTGTTAAATTTGCAGAGGACACAAAAATAGGAGGAGTGGCAAACACTGTTGCAGCAGCAAAGGTCATGCAAAATGATTTAGACAGCATTCAGAACTGGGCAGACACATGGCAAATGATATTTAATAGAGAAAAGTGTAAAGTATTACATGCAGGCAATAAAAATGTGCATTATAAATATCATATAGGAGATACTGAAATTGAAGAAGGGAACTATGAAAAAGACCTAGGAGTTTATGTTGACTCAGAAATGTCTTCATCTAGACAATGTGGGGAAGCTATAAAAAAGGCCAACAAGATGCTTGGATATATTGTGAGAAGTGTTGAATTTAAATCAAGGGAATTAATGTTAAAACTTTACAATGCTAATGTAAGACCTCACCTAGAATATTGTGTTCAGTTCTGGTCACCTCGTTACAAAAAGGATATTGCTGCTCTAGAAAGAGTGCAAAGAAGAGTGACCAGAATTATCCCAGGTTTAAAAGGCATGTCGTATGCAGACAGGCTAAAAGAATTGAATCTATTCAGTCTTGAACAAAGAAGACTACGTGGCGATCTGATTCAAACATTCAAAATCCTAAAAGGTATAGACAATGTTGACCCAGGGGACTTTTTTGACCTGAAAAAAGAAACAAGGACCAGGGGTCACAAATAGAGATTAGATAAAGGGGCATTCAGAACAGAAAATAGGAGGCACTTTTTTACATAGAGAATTGTGAGGGTCTGGAACCAACTCCCCTGTAATGTTGTTGAAGCTGACACCCAGGGATCCTTCAAGAAGCTGCTTGATGAGATTCTGGGATCAATAAGCTACTAACAACCAAACGAGCAAGATGGGCTGAATGGCCTCCTCTCGTTTGTAAACTTTCTTATGTCCTTAAGTGTTGAGCTCAAGAAAGGAGCACTGGTAACGGTCTAGGTGCCGAACTGAGCTGCTGATATCGGTTCTGGTACTGAACCGGGTTACTGGTACTGATTCTGGTATCAACGAGATGATTGGTACCGACCTTGGTACCAAACAAGGTGACTGGTACCTACTCTGGTTAAAAAGCTAAAAAGCTCTCAACACTGGCAGTGTCTCTGTAGTGCAAAATGCTAACTGGAAAACCAGACAGGCACTAGCAAGAAAATATGATTGACTCTTGAAGATATTTCACATCGGTACAAACAACATTGGAAGAGACAGACCAAGACCCCAGCAAAACAAATTCAGAGAGCTAGGAAGGAAATTAAAAGGCAAGACCAAAACTGTGGTATTTTCTGGGATACTGCTGGCACCTTGCAAAGGACTATACGGACAGCTGGAAATACATAATCAAAATGCATGGCTGAAATCGTGGTGCACACAGGAAGGCTTCACCTTTCTTGAACGCCCACATTCTACAACAAGGACTATCTATTTAGGCGGGACGGACTGCACTTAAATAAAAGGGAACCAATCTACTTGGAGAAAGGATCCATGAGGAGGTTCAGAAGCATTTAAACTAGAAAGGAAGGGGGGAGAAATTAACAAAAAAGCAGAAGGGAGACCACATCAAAACAAGGGCAACAACTCAGGTCAGACAGTGTGACAGAAATACAACGAGTTTTGGTTGTAAATCTCCCTCCCAACCTGTGAGGGCGCTAAGCAGCGAAAGTAGAGTTATTTTAATGGGCTGGCCTGAGAGTTCTTTCCTCGGGCCGGGAAGTTGGTAAGTTTGGAAGAAGGCAAGACTCCGTTGCAGGAACGTATTGACCCGGAAGGGAAACGACGTTGCATCTGCAGATAGTAAAGACAGCTGCACTCGTTTACCAAGGGGTCACTAGTGATAGCATAAAAAGGGGACAGAGAATCGCGATCTACTCCTTCGCTTTGGTTACGGAAACATAACCCGGAAGGACCCGTGCAGCATTTTATAAAATATTGTGAGTGTTTGTTTGTCTTGTCTACAATTGTTACTAACATGTTCTGGAGCTGTCGCTAAGGGCCAGCATAAAAACCCGGAACAGCACTGCACTATTGTCACTCATTAAACTGCATCACCCACCACGAGCACTACAGCACGCACCCAGGACTGGTGACCGTGTATGTATATTGTGGGAGGGATAATGTGTTTATTGTTTGGGACTGCAACCCGTTATTATTTAACCCCATGCATTACACATTGCTGTGTATTGCTGGGGATCATTGTTTTGGTGACCAGACCTGGAGTATAAAAATAAAATACCCTTTTTCCATACCGGATTACAATCTCTGTCTGTTTTATTCCTGCACTGCATCACCTCTGCACCTGTTCACAATCAACCACTTTGCCACAGACAGCCATTAAATGTATTTATCTAAATGCTACACGTATCAGAAACAAAATGTTAGAACTTGAAGCTACTGCACTAACAAGTAACTACGATGTGGTAGGTGTTACAGAAACTTGGTTGTCTCAGTGATGGAGATGAATATAATATTAGTGGGTATACACTGTATAGGAAAGACAGGCAGGACAGAAGAGACAGAGGGGTAGCACTATACATAAGAAATAGTCTTGAAGCCCAGGTGTTAAATCTGGATGAAGAAAACAATGCTGAATCAATATGGGTCAGAATAATGGACAAAAATTCAATAATAGGCATAATAATAAGAGCATGCTATAGACCGCCAAATTCAGACGCCGAGCAAAATAATCTGTTATACAATGACATTACAAATGCGTGTAGAAAAGGAGAAGCTATACTAAATGGGGGATTTCAACTTCCCCCATATAAAATGGGAAAACCTGGTGGGGAGCACGACGGACAAAATTGAAATGGTGGAAATGACAAATGACTGCTTCATAACGCAATTTGTCAAGGCACCGACTAGAGGGGAGGCATGCATTGATTTAGTCTTTTCAAATAACGAAGACAGAATAACTAAAACAGAGGTCAGAGAGCCATTGGCAAACTCAGACCACAACATGGTCTCATTTTAAGTGATTTTTAAAACTCAAAAAGTAATGACTAAAGCTAAGGTTTACAATTTTAGAAAGGCAAACTATGAAGGTATGAAACAAAGACTAACAGAATTAGATTGGAGTAAAGTAGAGAAAACATCCATAGAAAAAGGATGACAGTTTTTTAAAAAATGTAGTACTAGAGGTGCAAAACATCCCAAAAGTAGACAAATCTAAATCTAAAACAAAATGGCCAAAATGGTTTAATAGATCAATACAGTGAAAAAAGGCATTTACAGAGCGTTTAAAAAGGGACCAAAAACAAAAGTACACAGAAAGAGTACTGCAAACGCAAGTCAAAAAAGAAGTTAGAAAGGCCAAGAGAGAGATAGAAATGAACATTGCTAAGGGGGCTAAAACCAATTCCAAAATGTTTTTCCAATATTATAACAGCAAGAGAACATTCAAAGAGGAGGTTAAATGTCTAAGAGATACAAATGGCAAAATCATAGATGAAGAAAAAAAAAATACAAATATATTAAATGATTACTTTTCACAAGTTTTTACAAAGGAGGATACGGACAACATGCCCCACATGTCAACCTGTTCCTATCCTGTTTTAAATAACTTTAGCATAACCGAGGCAGAAGTGTTAAAGGGACTAGGCGCTCTTAAAATAAACAAATCCCCTGGGCCGGATGAGATCCTCCCAATAGTACTCAAAGGAATGAAAGAAGTTATTTACAAACCACTAACCAAGATCATGCAACAGTCTCTTGACACAGGGGTTGTACCGACAGACTGGAAAATAGCAAACGTAATACCGATCCACAAAAAGGGAGACAAAACCGAACCAGGTAACTACAGACCAATAATTTAGATTTCCAGAAAGCTTTTGACAAAGTCCCGCATAAAAGATTAATTCTCAAACTGAACGCAATAAGGACTCAAGGAAATGCATGCACTTGGATAGGGAGTGGTTAACATGTAGAAAACAGAAAGTACTAATAATTAGAGGAGAAACCTCAAAATGGAGCGAGGTAACCAGTGGTGTACCACAGGGATCAGTATTAGGTCATCTGCTATTCCTAATCTACATTAATGATTTAGATTCTGGTATAGTAAGCAAACTTGTTAAATTTGCAGACGACACAAAAATAGGAGGAGTGGCAACCACTGTTGCAGCAGCAAAGGTCATTCAAAATGATCTAGACAGCATTCAGAACTGGGCAGACATGTGGCAAATGACATTTTATACAGAAAAGTGTGAAGTACTGCACCCAGGCAAAAAAAATGTGCATTATAAATATCATATGGGAGATACTGAAATTGAAGGAGGAATCTATGAAAAAGACCTAGGAGTTTATGTTGACTCAGAAATGTCTTCATCTAGACAATGTGGGGAAGCTATAAAAAAAAAAAGGCCAACAAGATTCTTGGATATATTGTGAAAAGTGTTGAATTTAAATCAAGGGAAGTAATGTTAAAACTTTACAATGCATTAGTAAGACCTCACCTAGAATATTGTGTTCAGTTCTGGTCACCTCATTACAAAATGGATATTGCTGCTCTAGAAAGAGTGCAAAGAAGAGCGACCAGAATTATCCCGGGTTTAATAGGCATGTCATATGCAGACAGGCTAAAAGAATTGAATCTTTTCAGTCTTGAACAAAGAAGACTATGCGGTGATCTGATTCAAGCATTCAAAATTCGAAAAGGTATTGACAATGGTTGACCCAGGGGACTTTTTTGACCTGAAAAAAGTAAACAAGGACCAGGGGTCACAAATGGAGATTAGATAAAGGGGCATTCAGAACAGAAAATAGACGACTACGCAGCGATCTGATTCAAGCATTCAAAATTCTAAAACGTATTGACAATGTCGACTCAGGTGACTTTTTCAACTTGAAAAAAGAAACAAGGACCAGGGGTCACAAATGGAGATTAGATAAAGGGGCATTCAAAACTGAAAATAGGAGGCACTTTTTAACAGAGAATTGTGAGGGTCTGGAACCAACTCCCCAGTAATGTTGTTGAAGCCGACACTCTGGGATCCTTCAAGAAGCTGCTTGATGAGATTCTGGGATCAATAAGCTACTTTGCGCTCATGGTACTGAATTTCTGCACCAAGCTGAGTAATGTACACATGGTCTGTGCGGAGCTAAGGCCTTTTGAAGGTTTGGTGAAAAAATATGAAACGGTTAATAATGAAAAGATAACCGCCTAGCATCCGGGACTTTGTTAAATCCTCTTAGCAAGGAATCCTGCCGCTGCACGTCAGGCCACTCTGGGATATGTAGTTTTGGGGTGCCTGTAAACAATGCAATCATGTAGACACGCTCTTCAGTTTGAACTATAGCTCCCGGAATGCATACTAAACGGCTTTCACAAGTGCAGCATCATCCAAATTTAACGTGTCAGTCAGGTAAATTGATCTAAATATTTCAATATATACTGTACACAGAAGCTGCAGAACGCCACTTAATGTCAGAGCAGCAATAAATAACTTAGTGAAACGTTTAATATTAAATAGGAAATTTATTAAAAAATATATCTTCTTAGAGAGGTTTACAATACATGGTTATTTTTGCATGGAATGAAAGCAAAAGCACACCCAGATAGCAGGTTAAATGCCAAACTTTCCAAAGAAATTCTGTCTATTTCTCTGGGCAAACAATAGAGATACCAACAGCTATGATTTGGCCGTACCAGGCACTATTTTGGTATGGCGTTACGGCGACGGAGTACAATACTATGATTTTTATTAAATAAATAAATAACGGATACTTCCTGAAAGTTTATGAAATATTATTTCAATACCATGTGTGTTTTTCGGTTTAATTTTTTAATGAATTAATTGTTCTTAATACTGTATTTCACTGACAGTTTATTGTGGCATTTTAACAGACATACTAAAAGCCGGGTTGCTTAGTAACCAGTGTAGGGGTCCTGGCTTCAGAAACTGTCGCCTTGCTATCATTAAGGCTGGGATTAAGTCACGGATTCCGTGATTTTTATTGTTGCTTAACACAATTGAAAAATACATGAAGTGCAACTCCATTGCCTGATTTTGGCAACCTGCAGCTGAGAGAAGTGTTCAAGGCCATTCCACCGTTCGAAGAGAACCGTGTACCACAGCATGAATAACATGCTTACTACAAAATTCTCAGTGAAATGAAATGTGACGTTTACCAGTATATGTAAACAAACAAAAACATAAAAACTGCAAACTGTACAACAAATGCACTTCAAACATTCTTTTTTAAAAGGTATGTTTGCAGTTTGTTTGCTCTACTGTAGAAAACCCACTAAATATTATGTAAAATGAACATTTTTGTTTAGTTATATACACTGTGAAGCTTAGCGATTTACAGGATTAAAACTTGAACCGATGTTGTGAAAACCATAATAAATAAAGACAGACATATTCATTTATTAATTTCATTTTCATTTTTCCCTACGTATATAGAGAGACAAATTTAATTTTTATGTAGGTATATTCTATTTAAAAAAACATTAGTGGAATTTTCATCCACATGACTTAACGCACTATTTCCCCCTTACTCTGTGATTTTGAACACACATGGCTTGAATTTCAGCGTGGGATCGCAGGAATCGTGCATTTTCCAAGTTGCTCCCACATATCTGCAACTTGCAACTTTCAGTGTGGGAAAATCCCGCAGAGATATTTTAAGACACCAAGCTACTGTATTTTCCACCCAATTTAGAATGCCTGAAACGCTACAACAATCTCTAAGGAAGTGGGCGTCAGTGACGAAGGCACTATGAGTCGCATTCTGAGTATGGTTCTGGTTAAAATAAATAAAAGTTGTGCTGGATATTTTAAGTGCCACGAGACTTTATTCTCTCGTACGTGATTCTTGGCTGCTATCTTTAAGCATTATAGAAACTCAGTACACTGCAGTAAGTAAACAGTTTTGAAAAAAAAAAAGACGATATTAAGTCTATGTAGGTGTTGTTTTAGCAAGCAGTGACTTTCGTAAGTAACTCTTTTCAAAAAAAAAATTACTCATAAAAGCCACCTTTCAGTCTATTAAAGTACAGACTCTGGGTTTTGTTTTGCAAGCAGTTAAGCCTCTAATCAGAGTTCAACTTAGGTTTCGTTTTGAGTCTATTGCTCATTTGTAGCCCCATTCATTTTTTCACACAGAGGAGTTATGGCCAGTTCAGAACTGCCACTGAAGCAGCTTATAAGTCTGTGTGAATTGCCTATACTGCCACAGAACTGTCATATTTTATGCCATCTCTGAACCACTTGCGAGCTGGTTCAGAGGCGGCACTGAACCGCTATACCACCACTGAAGCGCTATAAGATTCAAAGTCAACATCATGGTTCTGTATGGCTTGATTAAAAGTTTTATCATTGGTGTTACACGCTTTCATTTTTCATTTTTTTTTTTTTTTTTAAATACAATGGATGGTCAAGAATGAGGTAGTAATTGGAGACTGGAAGAAGTTAAGGAATTGTTAACTTTACAATTGTAAGGAGTGACAGCTACTAAAACAGATGCGGCACTTTTGGGGGCACAGACCTTGAGCAAATCCAGTTAATGTGATCGGGGGCGAGCAAAGCGAGCAACAGACACAACAGGCTGTTAAAAAAATAAAATTAAATAAATAATTTATATATACACTGAACAAAAATATAAAACGCAACATGCAACAATTTCAAAGATTTTACTGAGTTACAGTTCATATAAAGAAATCAGTCAATTGAAATAAATTCATTAGGCCCTAATCTATGGATTTCACATGACTGGGAATACAGATATGCATCTGTTGGTCACAGATACCTTAAGAAAAAGGTAGGGGCGTGCATCAGAAAACCAGTCAGTATCTGGTGTGACCACCATTTGCCTCATGCAGCGCGACACATCTCCTTCGCATAGAGCTGATCAGGCTGTTGATTGTGGCCTGTGGAATGTTGTCCCACTCCTCTTCAATGGCTGTGCGAAGTTGCTGGATATTGGCGGGAACTGGAACACGCTGTCGTACATGTCGATCCAGAGCATCCCAAACATGCTCAATGGGTGACATGTCTGGTGAGTATGGAAGAACTGGGACATTTTCAGCTTCCAGGAATTGTGTACAAATCCTTGCGACATGGGGCCGTGCATTATCATGCTGAAACATGAGGTGATGGTGGCGGATGAATGGCACGACAATGGGCCTCAGGATCTTGTCACGGTATCTGTGTGCATTCAAATTGCCATCGATAAAATGCAATTGTGTTCGTTGTCCGTAGCTTATGCCTGCCCATACCATAACCCCACCACCACCATGGGGCACTCTGTTCACAACGTTGACATCAGCAAACCGCTCCCTTGAAATAGATCACAGAAAAGAGTCCTATTGTTTTTACTAACGGACTGCTAAACACTGCACCCTAATGAAATGAAGGATGCCAGTCCACCATCACTGGAGTTATGGAGATGCACTTCAGTTCAATTTTTAGAATGAGATCAATTATTATTATAAATTACAAAAATCTGACTTATTCATTACATTTTGGAGCAAAGCCTTAAACCGTTTCATAGAAATATCAAAAGGTACCACCTTTTGTCTAAGATTTATTAGATATCTAAAAAAACATGTTAGTATCTGTTTCTTAGAAACTGGTGAGTTACTTATTTGTAATATGTATTTTTGATATATACATATAATTTTTTTGTTGTTGTTGATGAAGTCATTATATAAAAATTGTACTTGCTATGAATGTTACTCCTATATTTTATTTATGTACACTACTAAACTCATTAAAAAAGTTTTATTCTGTGGAAGTTATTCACAATATTTCCATCCTGTCCTAGTTTAAGGATTTAAAAATCTGGTCACCTTAGCTATGACGCTGGTATGTAAAGGGAAAAAAGCAAGCATATCACATGTTTTAAAATGAAGTGCAAGAGGGTAATAACAATCTGATCTAACACAAATGCCTGGAAGTCCAGAGGTGCTGTATTAACACCAGCAGAATACAGTAACCCAGGTTCATGCAGCAGTTGTGATGGTGACCAAATGTGTGCGAGTACTGTTGTGTAAAAATTTAGCTTAAAATGAAACGCTGCATTCAAGAAATTTAGAACATGAACAGAAAATAAAAATGCACTTAAGATTTGTGAATTGCCATTAACAAAATGCCTTAAACTTAAAATAAAGAAAATAATTATATGAAGGGCAATAATTAAACAAACCAAAAAAATGGAAGTGAAACATTTTTGTGCGCACTCCAATAAACCAATGTTGTTTTTCACCACTCAGATCGTAGAGTGCCTAAATAGAGCTAAGTTGACACGAACAAATGTAGCGTGGGTTTTGTACTAAAGCAAGGTCAGCTTATTTCTCAAACTGACCATTTTAAGAACGGTGACAGCACAACGCATATAAATACTTGTTACAGTAATTCAGATGTGTACTCCTGAGGGAAAAAAAAAACATTTAGAGAATTAAATTAAATGTACTGCAGCTTACATGATTACAGAAAAAAAAAAAAACCTGCTATTCACTAAAACATAGCTTTCAGGTTGTGGCAATGAAAAAGATTGGTTTGGAAATATGTCAAATATATGATATTGTGTTTACTGTGGTATATTTAATATTGTAAATAACAGAACAAAATCACTGAAACTTAAACTGAAACAATAAATGGTTATATGTATTAGTAACACACACAAGAGCTGGCTGTGTTACAGCTCTCAGGAAGGACTCCACTAACAACACTGGGTATGCGAGCTGCAGCATGCTATTTCCATATTACAACTGGACACAATTAAAGGTGCGGTCACCAATTCCATACACAACACTTGCAAAATATCGCAAATATAAAATGCTGTGTTCATTGCAGTCATCAGCTGAATAGATTCCCTATTCAACAGAACGAGGCAACAAACAAGTGAGTACGAATGTAAGTTATTGTTTTAGTATCATTTTAGTATCTTAAGTTGTTGTATTTTAAGCAGTTGAACATGGTAGCAACCAACTTGCTCCTAAAGTGGCACCCAACAATTAGATTTGGCGACCAATTTTTGTTTGGCCCAGGAACCATTGGCTCCTAAGGCAAAAAGTTAGTCTGGAGCCCTGTCTAGACTGCTGGTTGACAAAAAAACAGCATTAATAAAGAAATAGTTATTAATTTAAACTGCGTTTTTCTTCCTGTGGCCAATAATTAGCTTTAAATGTGAATCCTAAGCACCACTCCCGATAAGGGGTTGGGTCTGGGAGTAACTTTTTAACAGAGAATTGTGGCGAAATGTATAAAAATGCCTACACACAAAAACCCCAGAAGAATGTGCCCGTGACCATAAGGATTTCGTTGTGGAAGACAACAAAGGAAAGAAGGTACAACTTAAGTGTGCAAATACTGTTAAGTTACTATACATATTTTGACAGAAAAAAAAAAATTAAATAAAAAATGCTCAAGTATTTTGGAAAGTAACCGAAAACACTAAATTTCATACAGTATATCAAAAACAAAAGCCCGGAAAAAAAAAAAAAAAGGATTTACAAAAAACTTGAAAACAGCTAAAAAATAAGCAACGAAAAATACCATTAATAAAAACCGAAAAACAGAGGCCCTACTTATATTTTAACATTAAATTCTTAAAACTCAGTGAACATGTTAATTTAATATAAAGCCATACAGATGAATAAAATAAGGAAATGCATTAAAAAGTTATAAAAACAGTGACACATTATAGGCACTTTTTTTTAGTGGTCACCTCTGACGATGGTTCCAGCTGGATTTGTAGCTTAACTGGGGTGTTTACGCTTGTTCAACCTGTGTAGCTTCGAATTTTTCTTATTCTTACTGTGACTGGCTGCAAATACAACAGGGCTAGCCAGAGACTGGATGTTTGTTGGGTTGGTTTTTCTTGTGTACAGTTTCCTAGTAACTGAAGACATTGTATTTTTGGAGATATAGTTGTTAATGGAAGTTTTGGGGGAGGCGGGAGGGGAGGCATACAAGCAAGCTGTGCAGCAAAATTGCTATGCATATTTTTATGCATTCAATTTAAATTTTGTGCAGATTTCTGATTTTTTAATGCATAAAAACTGCAGCTTATCTGGACCGCTGATCCCAAGCAAAATGACACAACATCCTACACTTTAGACTTTTGTTTCGTGGCCTTGGTGCCCTCTTCAAATTTATTGAACTGAAGGCCATTTTGGCCTTGCCCTTTTTGTTGCCAATTTAGAGCACTGCTAATGTTGTTCCGAGACATTTCGGTTTTTGCTCTACTTGTTTCCTCAGACTAAACTATATCCAAAATGTTTACTTCCGAGTCAGGTTACCTTGTATAGTTTGTTTCCTACGTCCAAAAGGACAGAGTCCAGCAGTTGTTCCCATTAAGGCTTAGCAAACGGACTGAGAGCACCTCTTTGGGTTCAGTTAGTTTCCCCAAGCGGACTTTGTTGCTCATACTTCACACCAAACTGTACCGAGTGTGGACCAAACCCTCCAAACTGACCCAGTGTGAACACAGCCTAAAAATAGGCACTGTACAGTTCTTATCATTAGTACTTTTTTATGCTTGTATTAGCTGTTATATGTGAAGTTACCCTTTAACTATTTTTCACTGTATAGTGACAATGAAAATTCACTAAAAGGTATACACATTCCAATATAAATCAAATCTGTCATGTAATTACATCTGAAATCATGAGTGATTACCAAAAGTACAACCAAGAGCCTTGCTCTCAATCCATCTGTGCCTTAAAGTCAAAATCCAATTAAACTAATCTTCCATAGTGACCCTTTAAATCAATTTAAGAAAGTTTGTCCATGAGCAAAACACTACTGTAAACAGATTAATTATTGCAAGATATGATTTCCATTACACGAGAGTAAATGTTAAAACTTCATGCTGATTTGAACTCGGCTCTCGCCAAGATAAGCACCAACTAAGACGTAGCTTTACAGTAAACTAATGTGATCCATCTGTGTCTATCCATTTGCGTTTCCTTCCATATGATGATGTAGATATCCTTCTGTCTGGTGTTGATGGCTGAAGTGTAATGCTGGCTCCAGAGATCAGCTTCTTGCCAACCTAGCGCATCAACACACACAACGGCTGCGATGCTGGCTCCGGGGATCAACCACAGCGCAGTCTCCCCAGCACATCAGCATGACAACCATCTGGATTGAGCTAAGTAGGGTACATCTCTGGGGTCTTCAAGTGGGCACCTTAAAGTGCCAAACTGAGAACCCAGAGTCAAGGCGAAAAAAATAGTTTAGTGAATTTAATTTTGTCGCGTGTATTTGTTCTCACATTCTTCCGATTGTTTTATTTAATTGATTTACAGAAAACAGACCTGTAAACTTCCATGACGTATCTATTATGAACAGCTTTCACAACATTCACATGCAAACCACAATTAAAATAATTACATTTTTAAAATGTAACCTTATTGGTGTGTGTGAGCAAGAAATTCCAAATTTCAGACAGAAGAAAAAAAAAAAAAAAAAAATAAATAAATAAATAAAAAATGCTGCTGTGTGAAGTCGCCGGGTCTTCACTGGAGATTCCGGAGGGTGTGTTGCATTGGCAATGATGCTCCTGTGGGTTAGGGAGGGAAAATTGGCAGTTTCTCCTCATCACGCTACAGTAGACCCTATTGGATAGGTGCCTGTTGAGCTCAAGCAGACACCTGCAGGGCTGGCCTTTGTCCTCCAGAGGTTGGTAGCTGGCTGACATTCACTCGAGTCCCAGGGTGTAAAATAAGAAATTGTTTTTTCTTTTTTTAAATCAGATGACAGCCTCTGAACTTTCAGCTCTCCTGAGCTGTGTGGGGAACTGCTGAGGTGAGGGAATGTAATAGGACATTCTAAATTGTGGAGAATAACACTATGTAACACAATTTTTGTTCCTGGGTAGTAAGTGTTATTTCCTAATTGCTTATGCCTCAAAAGTATAGAAAATGGCTATTATTCCCCACAAACTTTGCTTTTGTGACCAGACAGTGATATTTTGAAATTTACCTATTTCCAATGAGAAAACGGGCGAATTTGTGTCTTTTCGTTCACATAAAGTCAGAAAAAAACAACATATGAATCCAAATTAACATGTATTTATACTAAAGTAATACAAAAATGACTACAAAAGATTTAGAAGTGAGTAGTTTTTCGAGATTTACGATTATACTGTAAATCACTTTCACGAATCAGCCCCAAATGTAGTCTCCCATCATGTTCTCGTTATACTGTCCTTGGTAGCAGTGTTCAAAGTCCAGTATATCCTGGTGGAAGCGCTCGCCTTGCTCCTCCGAGTACGCTCCCATGTTCTCCTTGAATTTATCAAGATGAGCATCAAGGATATGGACTTTGAGGGACATCCTACAGCCCATTGTGCCGTAGTTCTTCACCAGTCTCAACCAGCTCCACATAGTTTTCGGCCTTGTGATTGCCCAGGAAGCCCCGAACCACTGCGACAAAGCTGTTCCAAGCCGCTTTCTCCTTACTAGTGAGCTTCTTGGGGAATTCATTGCACTCCAGGATCTTCTTTATCTGTGGTCTGACGAAGACACCGGCTTTGACCTTTGCCTCAGACAGCTTAGGGAAGAAGTCTTGAAGGTACTTGAAGGCTGCCGACTCCTTATCTAGAGCTCTGACAAATTGTTTCATAAGGCCCAATTTGATGTGCAGTGGTGGCATCAGCACCTTCCGGGGTCCACCAGTGGCTCCCACTTGACGTTGTTCCTCCCACAGAGAACTCGGTCCGCTGTGGCCAGTCCTGCCTGTGGTAGTGCGCCTTGGTGTCCCTGCTGTCCCAAAGGCAAAGATAGCAGGGAAACTTGGTAAAACTGCCTTGGAGACCCATCAGGAATGCCACCATTGCAGCCTCTTGATGCCATCTCAGAAAAATGCAGATATGTATCCACTTAGGCAGCTGGAACTAAACTGAACTGGTGGGCTTAAGGCCCCTGTATTTATACTACTATTTATATTACTGGAAAGTTCTAGAAAGTTCTAGAAGTTACTCCAAGTTTACTCAGCACTGAATCTATCTGGAATGTTCTGGAAAATAGGTAAATTTCAAAATATCACTGTCCTGGTCACAAAAGCAAAGTTTGTGGGGAATAATAGCCATTTTCTATACTTTTGAGGCATAAGCAATTAGGAAATAACACTTACTACCCAGGAACCAAAAAAAAAAAAAAAAAAAATTACACGGTGTAATTGGTCACGCAAATATTTAAAAAAAAAAAAAAAAAAAAACAAAGGAGGACTGTTTACCAATTAGAAGTAGCTTCCTTAATGTCCTAAATCCACAAGACAGCCTCTTAAAGAGCAATTAGCCTTGCATTCCAGTCTCTTTAGAAACATTTAGCAAACAGCCACTGCCAATAAGATGCCAGCACAGAAGGTACTTCATACTATAGGTGATAATGTGTCCTACCACGCCATCTGGCCTTTTATGGCTTTGACCTTCCCAACTGCTTCTGCCTCTGCTGTTCTACAAGCATAATCACAAAACCTTGTGACAGAGCTGCAGCAGCTGGGCACCAGGGAAAGCTTGGAACTGGAAAGAAAATGTCCGAACTACCAGGTGTCAAGAGCGCTTTTCTATAACAGTAATAAAGCAGAACACATAGTTAGCTGCAATATTGTAAGAAAGACAGATGAGGCAGTACAGTACAAGCAATACTCGGTCAATGCTACTGTAATCCATTCAAGAAATCTGTTTCCATTTGTATCACTACATTTTGTTTCCAGAACACAAATTACGAAGTCTCCATCTTACACAATTAATCAGATACGAGCTGCTGAAGGTGAAACAGGTGATAGCAGAAGAACAAGTTCTGCACTGATGCTTTACTATTGATCAGAAAATGATTCAGTACCATCAGCCAATCGGCTTCCATCAGACAGTACATGCCTGCTGGAACGTCACAGCATTAACTGTAAATCAAACTTAAAATCAAAATTTTCATTTGGACTTTCTGTATTGAAAGCTCAGTTCACACCTATTGGACAGCAAATACTAAACAAATAC